>JBBMOE010000006.1:5075563-5719950 GCA_037975065.1 Chaetodon trifasciatus
ATATATATACATACACACACACACACACACACACACACACACACACACACACATACACACACACAGTGAAGCTGTTTCATTCTGAAACTCAAACTAAACCTTTTGAGCCCCTCTCTCTCATCTCTGTGCTGCTGCATGCCCAGAATGTTAAACTGCCAAAGAATACAGCCGATTTCTAAGGCTTCCTCTCTCTTCCCTTGTGTTTAAACTGGAAAATCACCATACACCCACCTTTGGTTGATGTTTAAGTGTGTGTTGAGCAGCCAAAGGGATAAAGTCCTAACAGCTCATGCATTCAAAGCTGTTATTATATTTTTCCAGGCCATTCTTCTTTTGCAAGACTGTTGTCAATGTGATGCCCAAAAAGAAGAATTATGACACTTTGATGTATAGATTAACCATATTTATTTGCAGTGTGCTTATTCTTCTTCTATTCGATTCTATTCTGCCCTACAACCTCTTGAGGTTGATTTTTTTTATATATTCTTGATATTCAACATGATGCTTAGTGTAAAAGATACCCAACTATGTCAAAGTATGCCCAATTTGTAGCACGTCTGCACTGCTCTGTCAATACAAACCTCCATATCAAAAAGTCATGAAGCACAGTTGCTGTAACGTGTACATGTGTGAAACCAGCAGATGTTCATGGTCTTACCACTGTCCCAGCAGTGGTGTAAACCTGGGGGTTGGTAACTTGTATCAGATTACACATCTAGTCGGATGATAGGCTGATTGTATTCTCTTACTTTACTTTGAACCAGACTTTGCATTTGTGGTGTGTTGATAATGGCAGATAAGGCACAGGTTGGCTCAGTAATTCAAGGGGATGGACGCTAATTTACACTGAAAGACACTAGCTGTGATTTGTTCCTCTTATCTATATGGATGGCCGTCTGCATGGTGTGCACTATAACCGTCTCTGCTGCCATCATTACTGCTGCTGTGGAGACAGGAGGGCGGACAAGGTCTCATCCAAATCCATCAGTGAGTCTGAGTTATTCAGCCCTGCCCTGGTCTGGACAGGCTCATACGTAGAGTTCATACCAAGGGAGGGGCGTGGGGGCTGCTAAATCATTCTACATCAGACGGCAGCTTTAGAAAATCAATGCTTCTTCGTTTTTTCCTGCAGACAGAAGTGCATGGGGTGAGGAGAGGAGGATGCAGAGTGAAGAAGGAATAGAGTGTGTTTGTGTGGAAAGGGCGGATATCATCTTAATGTTAATGAAGATGAAGGGGTCACGGAGGCAGCTGCGGTAAGCAGGAGCCAAGCACAGATTGCCAAGGCCTCATCAGCAGGGGCTGCCATGTAGAAATGGTACATACGCATTGACCTACATGCTTCATAAAGCAGTGCAGTCACAATTACATGAGTCGGGTCACGTTGAGCCAAGCCTGAACTATGACCTTGGAGACAGAAAGACAAGAAATACAGCCAGTAAAGTGTTGCATGGCTTAAAACGCCCGCCTGTCCACGTCCGCTAACTAACTAAAAGGATGAAATGGAAACCTACGACACTGAGACGAATTCTATGTTCTGTCTTAACTTGAGTGGCAGGAAAATAAGAAAGCCCTTTGTCTGAAACATGAGCTGACCACACAAAATGTTGGTAAATTACTTTCCATCTTAAAATTGATCTGCATCCCTGACAAAGTTTTCTCTAAATGGCAAATTAATCCTAGATGAGGGCAGCATTCCCCAGTCTTCTGTGCAAAGTGAAAATGAAACATCAGATCAAATGAGACAAAATAAAGCAAACACAATAGGAGTGCATCAACAACTGTGCAGACAAACAGCGACCGGGAGCCTCTGCTGTAATATCGGCTCAAAACTGCATGCGTGGAAGTCTGAAAGAAGTGGTTTGACATGAAGCAAGACACTATAAAACATCTGTCAGCGGTGAGGGATGGAGGGGCAGTGGCAGGGGACAGGCAGTTCCCAAACAAGTGAAATGGAGAAGTGCATTGGATCTGTAATTGGAGGGACTGGACTTTTGGCCGTTCAGCCTCAAGACAATGACCTGCTAAGGCCACACAGCCTTATTAACTCTAATATCAAGCAAATTGCCGAAGTTTTGCTAAGCTATGTGACAAACAGTCCTAAAAATGTTAAAATCATTAGAATATTTTATTATTTGTATTTTTTTTTTTTAATTATGTGTTATTTGCTGTTTCATAGCCAAGAACTTGCTGCAAAACTTCTCAGTTTAATAATAACCATAATCTACCCATTGAACATTTCTAACAAAAAAGTAATTGCTTTCAAAAGGTCTTAGTTTCTGGGTATACACAAGTAAAGATTAAATCTGAGCATGCAAATGTTTCATAAATAAGGCCGACCTAGTGTTTTAAGTAGTTTAATTCAAATGTGTGATCCCGGGAAGGGAACCGACTGTGTGTCCAAAGGAAGTAGATAGAAGTGTAGAAATTGCTGAAAAGATTGTTAGATTATCAGATTATTATCTTAAAGGGAATTATTATCTTACACTGAAAACATTATGTGTGTTACAAGTTTTTCCATCCAATCCACATTTAACAATAGAAGTTCCTAGAACAGAGCAATTTTGTGTGAGGTTGATGTCTTCTAAAAAAAAAAAAAAAAGGAGATAAGACTGATGAAGCCCAACTGTTGGAAAAACTTTCCCCCATTACCTGTTCTCTCAGTCCTCTGTGTTATTAGTATCACATCGCTCACCTCGTCTGCCACAGCTCGGCAGTAGATTTATATCCTTGGTTTGGTGCGCAGGCCTTCTCAGGTGAGTGAAGGTTGGGACTATAGTCTTAGTGGTAGAGGCAGTAAGCAAGAGAAATAATGGACTGGAAATGGTTTTCTGCATCAGATCATGACTGATGGCGCTTATTCACAGGAGAGACAGGCCTCGACAGTGGCTTCCATACTAATTGTTTTTGTTTTTTAGTTGAAATCTTAGAAAAGTTGTGGAATAAAACAACAAAGCCATCATTCTGAATTTCCTGTGTGATCCAAAGGAGTGTCGACTGTAAGTGCTTTAATCTGATACTAATATTTTCACCGAGAAGCTGCTATTCAAGCGCCTCATTTAAGCGATGGTCAGTTGATTTGAGAGTTTCATGTGGAGCTGCAGTAATTAAACTGACTGCATTTTTGTACATATGGACGTAAATAGACATCCACCATGCCTGCCTCTCACAGATTCCCATAGGGGCCATGTTCTCTTCACTTCAACAGACTAACCAGATGGACAGGCAGTACTTTTAACAAGTCCTGGATCAAGCCGCATTTGGAAAATTCATAAACACTGTCAGTTTGAATATTAAAACCAACACCGGTCCTTATCACTAACTGGGCTGTGTTGCAATTTATGTATTTTATGCAATTTGTTGTCATATTTGCAAGTCATATCGTGAACAAATTTCCGCAGTCATTTCTGATGTATGAGATGCTCTTGTAATGCCTTTACTGTATATTATATTTACCACGAGAAACAATGTGTAAATGTGTAAACATTTGCATTAACTTTTGAACATATTGTATGTACCTTGAAAACAGACCGAGAAAACATTTTATCTGAACATGCTTAGCCTTTTTTTCCTCATACATCACATCAAAAGAAGTTTCACAGCTAATTAGCATTAGAAATAGCATACTTTCTCAACCCTAAGGGCTTTCATATACAATAATCGCTTCATAGAAGACATGTTAATGCATGTTACACAGACCTTCTCTGCTGACCTTATCACCTAGATTTCTAAGCGTTTCAGAAAACAGTCCATCTGAAGAGCAATGTGTAATTATCTCAACAACTCACATCCTCACTGAGTGTTTTATTCTGTAGCAGAATGGCTAGGAGGCAATGCACACTTAATCATAATCATAATTTTATTGATATTGCGCAAAATATCAATTACAATCACATATCAATTGTGTGGTGCAACAGTATGTCTCCAAATTTTCTCTTAGGTGTGTGGAAATGTTGGAGCACCGTCGAGCCCTTTAAGAAAGTGGGGAATTGCTTTACAGCGGCCTGTTTGTTTTATCATGCAGGCATCAATGGGGGTGGGGACGTAGCTGAAACAAACCTCAAAGGCTGCTATCAGTGGCTACTGCAGTTAGCTAACAAGTGCGTGGTTGCAGGAAAGGGAAGGCCGCCCGGTGTGCACAGCAGGCGAGGCGTCGGGGGGGCAAGGGCTCTCAAAATTCACAAACAGATCTGGATACAACCTCACAACTTTCGTATAGCAGGATTTAAATAGCAGTCTTTCTTTAAAAGTCACAAATCAATGCAATTGGTCACGGAGTGAAAAATCAACCTTTAAGAAATAGACTTGTGCATCAGGTGTTTCCCTATGTCGAATGTGTTTTATCATAGTGGCCTGCCACAGTCACAAATTATGAGTCATGACGAAATTAGTTTCAAAGTGATCTAATTTACAATTAAAATGATCTCACTTGCTCATCTTGCCTGTTTGCATCTGTGACACCATTATTGGCCTCGTGACTCCTGCAGACTTGTGGTTACATGTGCCCCTTTTTGCTCCTTTCTGCTGAGGGTTGAACCTGAACCTCTTGCAATAGAAAAATGCCTTTGACTCTTTCAGATCAGACCCCCATCCATCAACAAATGAACAGGAAAGGTAAAAGGTAATTTGTCATTCATTAGCTGTGATCAAAGTTAGCTAAAAAAGACACTCTGTGATGATCTGACAGCAGGGGGTGGACCAGCCATCTGGAGAGGTGGGATTTCCTCAGAGGGCTGGTCGACCTGTGGGGCGACAGTGAATCTGGCAACACTGATACAGACAGAAAACTGTCACGCAGTGTTTATAGTCCTGCGTCAGACTGGTGGGTGGACTTCATCTTTACCTTTATTACCTGGCTGCTTCGCTTCTGATTCTACTTTTAATATCAAAATAACTCATTAGCTGTGATTAAGTTGCAGCTTTGTTCGCACAGGTGATGCAAGTGTATTGTTGTCTCTGTGGGAAAACGCAGCACGTCAGCAAAACAGCAGCAGCTGAAGTCATGTCTCTGTGTCCAGTGCATCTATTCAACCACAGTACTGCTGTGCACTCCCAGCCAATACACAGCGAATGTCGATACATGCATACAGCTGGTTTGCGCTGTCATGCTACAGAATCTACATCACGTTGAAGGAAACGGTGACCACTGCTCTCTCGCCAACTTGCACAACAGACACAGACCATTACGTATTTCACAGCATTCTGGTCTATTTAAATTGAATATATTTGTTTTTAACAAAACAGTTACAGTTCAATATTAGCTAAGCTGGCATCAGTATGTGGAAGAAGTCGCAATTGTTTCATCGATAAAACACACATATCTGAATGCAGTATGTGCCGTACAAAAAATGAAAATACAAATTCACAAAAAAGTTGCAAAATAGAAAAAGAAAGTGGGAATTTACATACCTGATTGAAATAAAATCATAACATGACGCGTCTACATGCCACAACAAGGCGAGATTGAGACTGCTAAAGTAGCATGTTATAATAAAGAGCTGGATTTGGCAAAAATACTTTTCACAGACTGTATGTGATCCTATGTGCGATGTGATATGAATACATATAGCATTTTTACCAGGTCTTAACACGATTGTCAAAAGCAGAAGCATAGCCTGACTTCCCATCAGCAAGGCCTCTGGCTGTCAGAGAAGAGCACGAATCACTCATTCTGCCATGGGACCCGTTGACCTTGTTGGGATTGTTATTACATGACATTGCCAATATATACAGAAATAAATGAGGGGTGAGGGGTTTCCACAGTTACTCTCATAAAGCACAAGCATTTACAGTTGCACAGATGAAAATGGAGATGTGAAATGCATGAAATGAGCAACCGCTACAGAGGGATCGAAATATTGTTTCTCACAGTCCCACAGTGTGAGCAAAAGCATAAAGGTAAAAACAAGACAATAATAAAGATAAAACAGGACAACAAATATTAAAGAAAATATATATATATATAGAGAGAGAGAGAAAATATGGTGTTAAGTGAAAGAACGGACAGCAGCAGAGTAGATTTCATTTTACAGCGTCTTTATATAAAGTGGCTGATGCTGGATATGGGTGTGTGTGTGGATGTGGGAGGTGGGGGGATTTCAGCCCATGAATGGAGTGAAGAAGGCTGTTGAACCATCATCAACAATTGTGATTGTTGGAACTGGGGACACAGTTAGACAGCACAAAGGTGATTATGCTGCACGAGCGCTTCAGAAATTTTTATAGACATAGTTTTTTCTCAGTAAGATGAGGTTACCATTGAAATCCATTTTAAACATCACGGCTAACTACAGCTTGCGTCCTCCACGAAGCAGCAACGTCATGAATGGCTGCTTCAGTTGGCGTGCAGCATATTGAATTAAATGATTCACCAAAGTTAATATATGTTTGAAGATGACCACAGCCCACATGCTGTATCTCTATATCTGTCCTGGTTGTCTTCAGAGCTGCGGAGCTAATAGGGGGAAGACGTGAGGTGAGGACATTATCGGTCCCGGCTTTGCTCCAATCCTTGACCTCTGACCTCTGTAAACCCATTGACACATGTTTACATAAGTCGAATGTGAGGCAGTGAAGTGGGACAGAAACCCTGCCTGTCAACCACACAGCTCCTGTGATCACAGCCTTATTTACAGTCATATCCCACAGTCCTTGATTGATGGCAGCCATCTCATTAACGCCGCAGCAGTCCAAGGCCTCCTAACATGTCCGATTGGCACGTCCTCCCTCACTCAGGCTATTGCACTGCAATTAAAAGTCCTCTGGAAGCTAACAGTATTCAAGAGAAAGAGAACTTGACCATACCATAGCCACTACTTTGCAGCTTTGATGTTATTCCAGAAAGCAGGAAAGAAAATGTAAAGAGGCAAGTGAGGACTGGGGCAAAGGAGAGAGGTTAGAAGGAAGGGTGTTGGTATGATGTGAATGATTTATTAGTGTAGCTGGACACTTAATAATTACTTAACACACACACACATAGATCACCTTTACAGTATTTCTGTCAGGCGACGGCGCAAGAATGGAAATGATATGTGATTGATACCAGGAAGCATAGGCACGGCCCAAGGGGAAAACAGTGCAAGGTCTTACTTACAAAAACATCAATCAGGGCTCATGGTCTATGAAGCCACGGCTTGTGAAACGCCAGAGATCCCCCACCCCCGCTCTTCACACTGAGAACAAGACTTGCCTCAGAGGGAAGTAGGGTTCCTTCGCACAGTTAATGAAGACACTGATGTGGTACATGGCTGCTACATACAAAGGACAACATATCACAGTGCTGTCGTCATGCAGACCCGAGCGCTGCCTTGGCCGGACAGCGGCAGACAAACCCACACCGCACCGTGGAGTCGGCCACATACAGCCACAATCAACACAAACAACAATATGAGAGTGAACATTAATGCAAAAGTTGTAATGAAAATAAGTGATCATTGGTTTTTAGATTAGTCTTCTGACTGTGGTAATGCTCTCTGTGTCTGCACCAAAACACATTTTATCTCAGTCGTAGGAGAGGAGACAGTTCATTAGGCCTATTTCAAATGGGATTGGATTACAATAAATAAACCTAGACAAATGAACCTAGACTCCACCGCAGTACTAAGATCACATTTTATTCAAATTAGGCATACACTCTATACTGTACAGGTAGGCCCACAAGGTAATTGCTTTTGAAAACCAGAGATAAAACACTGCATGATACAGTAAACTGGGAGGGCATAATTCAGGCTGTGATTCTGGCAACTTTATCAACAGTACAGGGCGAAAAAAGTCTCCCATCATTGTGTAGAAGTAGCTTCGTTAGAATAAGAAAATTCACCATTCTAAAACTTATCTTGGGATTTTCTGGGTTTTCAGAGGTGAGCTGTGTTTTGTCCTTTGAATTCTGACAGATCAAAGTAATAGCCTGTGTTGCGTCGCAAATCTATTTTGTGCAGCCTTGCTCTGTACAGGAACCGAAGGGTTTCAGTTTTCAGAAACTTTGAACAAAGCTGAAATATTATTAACTTAGCAATGTTTTCTGTTCCTTCGGAAGGTGTTGGGTTCTGTGCTGGCTTTGATGAGAAACGTATTCAGCCCAGAAATTATGAATTACTGTGAGCACATATCATAGCCTGCCATTTGAGAGCAGAACCGAAATGAGCGCCGCCTCAAGTCATGGAACCTTTGTGTTTTGTGTTTCTCAGTACGACTGTTCACTGGGCACTATTGTGCTCATTATTTTTACCCTCAGAAAGGTCATTTGTCAAGCCTCTTTTAATTGGGTTATTTTTCATTGGACAAACACGGCCCTCTAGAGAGTATTTCATTTAAAACGTTGATAAGCACCTGATTGTTCCTGCCTGTCATCTGTATGATGTTTAAACACGGGGCCAGTGGTGAACTAGGGCTTTGGAAATATGCTAATTAGCATATTTATGCTCTAATGCAGATGGAATTGACATGTCTCTTCAGCAGAGAAAAAGAAACTCGTGTCAGAGTCACATTACTGTCTACGTGTTTATTATGAGCACACACTGTAATAACGAGCATAATTCAAACTGCGCTTTTGCCACCTGTGAGGACATTTCTGTTACTTTTAATTGTTTGTTTTCTCTTTTTCGGTTCTGGCCATTTCATTGGAGACTTCCTTGAAGGAAATGTGTAAGCACTTCAGTTTCCCCCTGCTACCTATTTGCATTGCATTATGGTGCAGGTGGGAAGGGTCTGGAACCATGCTAATGAACAACCTTGTTTTAATTAACTTCAAGTTAAAATGCCGTGAAATTGAAAATGATTATTGCCAAAGTAAACATGCCTAATTAGGATATAAGGGGTGTAAGTAAATTATTTGATAACTATTGTTTATTTGGAGCTGTGCATCACCTGGCTTGAGTTAGGAATTAATCTCCACGGTACAAACTGAATGCATGGTGGCAGACGATCTAATTTTCTGTGAGCGGAAGGGAAATGATCAGTGCAGCTGTTCACTATTTTAAAGCTCTTTTACACTTTAGTTTGCTAATACATATTTTACTCCTAATGATTGTAACATTTGTTGAAGACAAGACCCAGCAAAGAGGAGTCCTAGATAGACCAGTGCTCCATCTCCCCCAAATAAATGAGATAAGATCATCAATAATAGAAGTCAATTAAATAGCATTGAGTATGAATTCTGTATTGTTCCCTTGTTTGTGCTTCTGCAGCCACAATCGATTATAGAAGCTGTTTATCGGCATAGTGTTTCAATTCAAGTTAAATTCGATTCAAAATGCTTTATATGTCCCTCAGGGGCCAATTGAATGTCCTTATAAAAAACACCAAAAGAAAAACAAAACGCAGAATCAGGAAGAAATTTTTAGCAACCAATGAGGGGTTTTTTTTCTAAATTCTGCTGAAAATGTGCCATTAGTAGCTAGCCGTAGTGCAGATGTCCGGGGGGTTGTCAATAGTAGTGCGGCACCAACACATATCCTACCCTTCAGCTGCCACAGCACAACTGACGAGGACTGTCGTCTATTTCTGCAAGGCAAATGATTGGCTTGTTTTGAAAGATAAGAAAGGTGGACCCCAGATTTGTATAAACAAGTAAGCCTCCGGAAAAAGAAAACAAAGAATCATGTGAAGCAGTTAAGATACAGATACAGGCTGTCTTTTGAACAGTATATAAAATAGTCAAGCAGCAGATAACCCTAACCCTAACCCTCGCCCTAGCCCTGACCCTGACCCTGACCCTATCTCTAAGCAAACTAAAAACCCTTTTACTCGGCAGGGCTTTCAGGGGTGGGGCCTGCGGACAGGCAAGCCAGGCAGTTGCTTGGAGTCCTTGGCCACTGGTGGGCCTGGCCACTTATTTACAATAACGATTATTGATAGGCCTGGGCTTTCAGGGACCTCTGTTGGTCCCTGGACCTCACTTTGAGAACCACTAATCTATTTTTTCAGTGTTCATCTCAAATGTCCCAGAAATTCTGCATTTATGTGTGCAAAAACCAAATTTTTTAGTGCACGGGTGGGGTGGGATTTCTTGCTTGGGGCCCCAAGAGACCCTTGCAACGACACTGCTTGCTCTCCAGTAAAACATATGGAGTAATAATCCATCACATTGCAGATTTGATGAAGGAAAATATGGCAAAAGACATCACAGAAAATAAGAGGAAGCTGAATTTTGATTGATGACTTTACCTCTATTAGTGGCAAATCTGAGCTAGCTGTATGTCCGCTTTCAGCATTAGCGGATACTAACCCTGGAACGTTTTAGTGGGAGTTGATTGAGTTGCATGAAACAACTGCAGATGCCGTAACTGAGGCTTTGATGGACTGCATTGAAAGGCATTTTAGCAGCCATCTGTGCAGTAAATTCCTTCACATTATCCAAGCTAATCTGTAGGCCAGCAGATACCTTATTTTCTTTTGGTTGTATCATAGCATATATGCAATATTTGTGTACAATTTGATTTGTATTAATGGCTTGGATTTTTATTAAACAAATATAGATTTATGTACAAACTGTGCAAATGTATATTGTGTGGAATCATTTTAAGTAAATGCATGCAAAAACTACATAAATTGAAGTGGGATATATTACCAAGATATACACATAAATACAAATAAATCCAAGACACATGCAATTATCATGTCATGCAACTGCTGAATTCAGGTCCTGGCACCTTTTTCGGTCCATTTCAGGCACTGACTATGACACATGTTAGAAGGCAGACACATGCTTTGTGTATGGCCAAGGCTTTTATAATGGAAACCGAAAGACTGAATAATAAGAAGCTTTTTCAAAATGAAGATTCATTGTGAGCTTACGGAAAAGTCTCAACACCTGTACTAAACAATACTTTTATATTTCAATCAGTGAAGCTCTACAGAACAGGTTGAGAAGCTGGCACTGACAGGAAGGATTCTGCCATTGGGTGATGAATGAGCCTGTCAGATTAGGCACAATTTGATCATGTCTATTGACTCTGAGTTTAATTTCACTGATCGCATCATGTGCAACCATGCGTGTACAGACATATGCTCACTCATTACAACTTGGACTGGCATGTACCTCCTTTCTTCTTTATGATTTCCATTCTGAGCTGTAATTTGTATTGATGTGACAGCAATGGTGAAAAGTAACTAAATATACTTACCTAAGTACTGACCTTTAGTACCATTTGGATGAACTTGAGTATTAGCGTTTTAAGCTACTTTACACAGAAAAACTATGACTGTCCGAAATTACATTGGATTGAACTACCAAATAGTAATGTGTGTGCATAGTAGTATAGTAGTTAAAATTAGCTCCACCTCCACCAACTACAACATTAATAGTAATGTTATAGTAATAATAATCAGACAGTATAGTCCATCATATGGTATTTTGCTGCCTAACGAATAATTTTACTTTTGATTTTACTTGATACTGTGATACTGCTACTTTCACTTAAGTAAAAGTACTTCTTCAGCCACTGCATGACAGTAGGGTACTACTAGTGTACTGCTTTTAGATGCAGGACTCATCCGGATGGGATTTATTTCTCTGTGTGAGGTCTGGTGATTTTAATATTGCATGCACTGGTCAGTGATTTTAATCCTGTCCAGAGAACAACAACTGCACAATCCATCCACACACATGTTGTGCTTCTGCATGTTTGAGACTGTGACTCATTCCCAGCACAAATGTGTGAAACTCATTTCATTAAAAGTGGACAGAGCTTAGTTTTAGTTTCTGTCAAAATAACAAACAAATATCCCATCAATCAAATTAATGGAACCTCATCAGAATTGGCTTCCCATTTGATCATCTACCATGCTACCTTGAAATGTGCTGCAGAGCTTAATTCAATTCAACATTTTTTCCATGTATCCAGGTCCATTTTTATGTTTTTGGCAGCATAAAACCTTCAGGGAGGGATTGTAATGCACTGTAGGAAAAGCTATTACAACACACAATTACCTGAATACAGTAACAGCAACAATATCAATAGACACAGTAGGGCATGAAAGAACTCAAATTAAACCGCAAAAGGTACCTAAAAACAAAAATTAAATGAAAGTGAGTGGCACCATCGAATAGTGATCTGAACAGCAGCATTTGTTCCAACTTGGCTGTTAGTCAAGTGGTCACTTAGTGCTACTGGACTTCTCATAGTAGCTAGAGCTCACTATGGTTGGCACACTGGTTTTCAAGCATTCTGAACAAGCTCTTCACTCACAGAACACAGTCATCTGGTCACACTACACCATTTTAGTCTTTATTATACGACATGTTAATAATTGGAAGGAGTGAAAATGATTAGATTCTGTCAGTAATCTCATAATTGAGGCTGTGCTGTGAAGATTTTATTGAACTCATGCTACAGGAACGTGTGTGTACCCAGCCTTGATTCAGTGAACAGTAATTTAAATCCTTACTCTCCAGCCAACAACAATTTGCCTAATTTTATCTTATTAACTATAATTAAAGGTAAGAGGATCAATGAAAAGCAATACAATTGCACTGGCACTTTGCCACTCTTTCACCAAATTCCAGCGGTGCTGGTGGGCTAGCCTGAGGTCATTCTTCTTATTCATGCATTTTATAGACTGGTGCAGGCAGTTTTTTCTGTGCTTTGGATCACCTACGTATGACCAATTTGAAAGTGCACGACAGCATGTCACATATGCTACACTACAGCACATCGACTCCCTGCTGAGACATGGGGTGTTATCATGTTGGAGCATGCCCTGTATGAAATGAAATGACCATGCCCATGTTGTTTTCCTGTTTTCAGAAGGGTTACCTCTCCAAGCTCTACTTTCTTTCCTTTCCTGCGTGTTTCTGAACAGGATTTCGTGAGTTCTCTCATGCCGCAATTATCTTTTTTTATGCCTCCACCAGCATCAGCCAAGCCCGAAGGCCTTATATTTACAGATTGTCCATCTGTCCATCCATCCATCCATCCCTCTCTCGTGAACAGGATATCTCAGCAACGCCTTGAGGGAATTTCTTCAAATTGACCACAAACATCCACTTGGACTCAAGTGTGATCTGATTAGATTTTGGTGGTCAATGGTCACTGTGACGTCACAAAACGTTTCCCATAGGATAAAATAATGAAGTGATGAGATTTTATATCCAAAAGGTCAAAGGTCAGCTTCACTGTGATATCATAATATTCTCCAAGAACACTCGAGGCCATTATGCATCCACCTTTTTACAGTTTGTTTGCTTCTTTGCAGCAACATCCATATTTGAAGCATTGTAGTCAACCACAAGCTGATTGGTTCTGTTGATATTGAGCTTCAGGTGATTGTCATTGCACCATGTGGTGAAGCTCTCTGTCAATATACTGATAACTTCCATTTCAGCAAAACATATACTCAACACCTGAGTCTGGACAGACATGAGTGCTTGACTTGGTGGAGGCATACAAGTGCTGTTTTTTTTTTTTTTTTTTTTTTTTACACTGGCATACTCAAGGAGTTTTCCTGCTTTTCTCCGTCTAGCAATGTGAACACCTCTGGGGATTTTGGGAGCCGGGGCTCCGATGACTTGTAGTCAGCGTTTGTCATATGCTTAGAGATTTTGTAGTCCAATTAAAATACAAATACTGTGCTTTAAGATCCAAACCCTTGTACATTTTTCATCTTTGCCCTTTTAATAACTTGTTGGGCGGAAAAACGAGTCCACTTCCAAAAATAAGTTTCGATGTGAGTCAGTGTGGTGGCTTTTGCAGGGTCTGCTAACCCAGATATTTTCTGTGAAGATGCTGAGCTGGGCGATCACTGTTTAGATAACCAAATGGTTCTTGGTTATTGATTGATTACATTAAATACTTATCAGCACAAACAACTGCAATCGGAGAGTCCTTGCTCATCAACAAAAAGAGGGGAAAAAGCAGGAATAAAAGATTTAAAGCGTCCTCGTTTGAAGAGTAACTTTGTTTTACTGTGAGGCGTGATTACAAATTTTGTGATATTGTCTTTTAAATCTCCAGTGTACAGTGTGTTTTCATTGATCTGCTCTGCCTCCACAATCTGATCTTCTCCGGTTTTCTCACAGCTGTCCTTGTAGTTTCTGTTTGTACATCCAATTTCTTTGAATGTCCACTTATGTTTGTTCAGAATTCTACTGCCTTGCAATGGCCCTCCTGGAATATTTGCATCTCCTTGTGCAATTGAACATTAATTTTTGGAAAACTTTCCTTGAAAAACAAAAATGAATACTTCCCCAGGGTCTACCTTAAGTGTTCTGCCATCCCAGTGCAAAATAGTGTAATATAATTGTGCTGAAACAATTTTTCCTCAGAGGTTGCGATCTGTATTTGGATGGAAATGTTTTTCAGAGGAAAGGCCAAATACATATTTATACTGTATATCAGCACTCAAGTATTTAAGTGTAATTTCTGTGCTTCAGGATGCATTAGTACAACCTTATAAAACTATGACCATGTGAATGGCACAAAAAAGGGCTTTTAACCATAGAAGAATGAGCAAGCTGTAAAATAGACAGCACTTAAAAGACAACAGAAGGAAAATATGTTGATAGATAAAAAGCTGCATTAGACTCCTATTTGTATGAACAATTTTACCAGACATTTGCTGTGCAGAAAATATTTGGTCGGCTTATGTCCTCTGTTCAACTGCCGCCTGGACAGCTCGTCTGAATTATCGTACAAAAACTGCTTTTTGCAAATGCTTTGATGTGTTTTCCCGTCACAAGCTACGCGTCCTTTTTGGTCCATTGCAGTGAATGGCTTCCTTAGTGACAACAGTAGGTTGCTGTTGACTGTTTATACATGCACTACAGAATTCTTGTGCATCTGGTCTTCACAAAATAAGCACATTACAATCCCCAGCTGCTGGGAAATGCAGCAATCACAGCCAAGGCGATGGAAACATGCCACTGGGAGCGGCCCAGAGAAAAACATATCCTGTGCCCTCAAATTCAGAATAGCCGTGTATGATTTCAGAAAATACAGCTCAGGGACAGTCATATTCTATTAGCATCATGCAAAGCAGCTATTTCTGTTTAGAGTGGCAGTGTGTAGCAGTGTAATATGATGAAATACTATGAAGTGGTTTTTATCTGTTTACTTGGCATTTGTCACAGTTACAAACAGTACGCACAGTAAAAATGAATATAGAGTCCGGTGGTGAAAGGAAAAGCAACCCAAATCACACCCTACACTCCATTTTCTCCCAAACTCTATGACCCTGTGGTGAACCTTCATCCTTCTCCAAACCCTTCAAACAACAACACTGAGGCCTGTTTCAAAAGCCCCCTCTGTGCTACCTGGTCTGGGCAACATTTGACATGTGTGCATTTCAACATCTTGAGAAAATAAATTAATGCTTGATATCTGATGAAAAAGTTGCATTTATAATTTATTGGGTGCTAATTAGCTGTGTGGACATTATTTCTCTAATAAAAACCAGTGGGCATGCTTTTAATATATTTATTTAATCCCAATTAGTCTAGAAAGATTTAATAGTCTCTCCATGTTATCCTGAGCTGCAATGATGGAAGAGAGTGTGAAAGCCTTCGCTGAAGTGAGGGCTAATCAGCAATCCTGTCAGCAATGAAACAAATACAGCAAAACAACTGTCATTCATCCTGAATACGATCAACTTTGTTCCCGAAGTTAGAACTCTTGTTTTGAAACCACGTTAGATGAATGGTCAAGTGACAAATCTTTCAAATTTCCTATGCCACTAATTGCCATTCACATTATGATTATTATAACTCAACAGAACAGAAAAGTTATGATGGTGCATAAGTGTAACTGCTTGCACAGCTCGCTTGATTTCTTTAATGGGGGGCTGCGATCTCCCTGTCAGCTCCCTTCACGTCCCTCTTTTCTTCTCCTTCCCTGGTCCTTAAAATTCACACATTTGGCTTTCCGGCCTCTTTTTCAAACTAAATCTAAAAAATTTCCAATTGACACTGTTCTGGAAAGGTGAAACATCCTCTGGGCGATGAAGCACTGAACGAGGGGCTCACATGTGAGTCTGCAGGGCTTCAGGAGGTTAACCTGGGGGGAAGTCAGTTCATTTTTCGCACTGCAATTCTATTTGATAATCAGCGGATGTTTTCAGAGCTCAGCTCCATGAAGGGCAGATCTCTGTGGAAAATGCTCCAATTTAAACAAAAGAACAAAGTACTGGCAAAAGCAGGAGGAAAAACAACTCAAGTGTGCAGTAAATTGGGACAGAGGAGGCTTCTAATGTTTAGTTTATTTTCAGTGTCACGGAAGGCGCTCTTTAAATTTAAGAATTGGTCATCAAGAAAGTGAACTTCAAATTAACAGCACAGTATGTCAAAGTTCCTTAATTGAATGTGTGTGCATGAGGTGGGGAAGCTCTGTTTACTGTAGGCCTGGCAGCCTACCTCCTGATGCACAGTCTAATTATGGCAGCAATGGGTGAAGCTGGAGTGGAAATATGAGTTGATGTCAAAGTCATCAGTAAAGCAATTATCACAGCACAGGTAGGTACTTGTTAAATTATTGTGTGGCAGGTTAAGTGTAAGAAAAAGCGTAAAAGCCCCTTGTAGGAGGGTAAAAACACAGCATGACTGGAAATTAACTCTGAAGTCAATGCTGTCCAAGTTAGCAAGAGAACTCTCCGGCGCCATAAAATACAATTACGATAATGTTCAACAGACTGAACAGATAACCTGTTTGACCATTTCTCAAAGTGTTCCTTGACTCTTAGTTAGAGGCCTGTTGGGGACTCAAGAGTCTACTGTATTTTGGGCATGAAAGTAGGAAACATACAAACACTTTGTCTTGGTTGGTGCTCCAAACATGGGGATTAAGACAAAGCAGTATACTAAGTCTCAGTTTTGTTGAAATATGACAACAAACTGAACATACAGATCTTGTGGTTTGAGCTATTCCTGTTCCTGCAAACCTTTTACAGCTGGTTTTGAGCTATCACTTAAAAATGTCTTCTCTGAAACATCAGTATCCAGTAGTTTCAGTTAATCATAGTCCATTTCAGCATGAAAAGAAAAAGTCCCTGTAATGTCCATATGTATAATATTCCCATGTGAACTGACATTGTGCCGTCAGTAGTCAACAGTTAGCCTTGTATGTATTGCAACATGACACATAAAGCACTGTAATAAAGTCAAAACATTATGATAGGAACTGTGCGCTTAGTTGGCATTTAGTTTGCAGTATACAGTGCAGGTGTAATAACAGCATGTGAGGGGACATTAAAATGACAGCATGCACAGTGGAATGAAAATTACAAGCTTAAATCTTTGTAGTTGAAATGTCGCCGGTCTGCTGCAACTTTCTCTGCCCAACTGACCAAAGGTACAAAGTCAGTTTCTGTTTTGTGATGAATATTTATTTCACCAACTTCAGACAGTTACTCCTTTTTAAAGATTATTTTCATGCCTCTGCGCCGGCAGCAGCTGAGGCTGGAGGCGGTTTGTTTTCAGGTTGTCTGTCCCATTCTCGTGAACGCGATATCTCAGGAACGCCGGCGGGGAATTTCTACAGATTTGGCACAAACATTTTCTCGGACTCAAGAAAGAAATCATTATATTTTCGTTTTCTGAGGTCAAAGGTCAAGGTCATTCAACTGCTGACTTGAGTCATCTGCAGAGGCATGCAACCACGTTCTCTTCTTTTTTTTCCTTTTTTAAGTCGTTGTTGGACAGCAAGAGTGAAGAGGTAGATGGGGGGAGGGAGGGGGGGGCGTGGTATGCAATAAAGGTCAGAGCTGGCGACGGACAGTAACCACTATATCACAACATAACATAGCTTCTGTTTATTACAACAAAACAAAGTTTGCTATGTCAAGACCACAACATAATTATTGTGCCTGTGACATTTATTCCATGTTATAGAGAAAATAACATCCGTAAGTCTTTCTGCAGAAAAAAAAACATAAATGCTGCCATCATTTTCTGTGCAGTGACAGTGACATTCAAATTGTGGACCTCAGTATCTTATGAGCATAATACAACTTGTCTTTCTCAATTTTTTCACTCACAATGACATTTTGAAACCCCCCCGCCACCCCCCAGAACGATTAGTACCGTACAATAGCAGCTGCTGATGTGTTCAAATCAATGATTCCAGAAACACAGCGAGGAAACAGATCAATTATTGTTTAAACACACAGCTCTGATGTCCACGAATCAATAGATGAGATGTATTACATTGCAGACGCTCTTTAGAGCTCTGAGGCTCATTTTTATTTATTTTCCTTTGGACAGCAAAATCACATGGAGCTCTTCGTCATTTGTGACCCAGTTAGAGTCACCAGCGTTATATTACAGCCATTACCCAGTGCAACGTGGACTTGAGCAATCAAAATCATATTTTTGTGAAAGACACCCTCATGTCTTCATGTCTTTGTTCCTCCACTTTCCTTGTGTGTGTTCATCTCTGTCAGCAAAACCTAAGTCATTATTTATATTGTCTAGCATGACTACATAAGCATTCATACACGGAAGTAGAGTTGACCCCAGATTTAATACTTTCAGCACTTTATATATGGACGGTTGTTCCCTCATTTAATTTGAAAACCGACTGGAAGCTGGACACTGCAAAGTTTTTTATGCGCACTTTGCATTTAAGCAGTTTCAGGACGAAACGCTGAATTGCAGTTAGTCTCCTGTAAATTGCATGTTGTCATGCATTTTTTTACATTTTAAGGTCTCATTTGGATGAGAGCCAATTTCTGAACCTATCTGCTCAGAGTGTAAAAGATAAAAGGTTTATTCAGGACCAGTTCGACAAGAGATAAGTCCGTGTGATTGTGGCATTAAAGGAGGAAAGAATATTGACTTTACAGCAGAATAAATGGACTGCCACACCGACTGTGTGATATCTAAAAGGTTTGCTTAGAGTTTGTGCGCTCATTGACAAAAGACTGTGCTGTGTGGTTATTTAAAAAGAAAACACATCTTTCCTTGCTTTTTGGATTTGTAGCAGGGAGTTGTGTGTGTCATTGGTATACTTGGTGTGTCTTCTGAAAAAGAAACGCCATGAATGGCAGGGAGGTGCAGCGCGTCAGGTATCTTCAGTTTTCACATGAAGGTCATCTGTGAGTCATTGACTGCAGGTGTTTCATTCCAACATGTGTGAGGAACCCAGACGGGCACAGCAACAACCCTTTGGTTTCCCCTCAGCTTCACTCAGCAAGATGGTAAATGTTTAAAATTTGGGATGATCTGCGATTTAAACTTGGAAACCAGCATCTGTGACATGTAAAATAAAGGTTTTTTGTTTTTTTTTGTTTTTTTTTACAAAAGTGGTGGAACAGCTGTTGTTATTTCCCTTGTTGAAATTGCATTTTGTTGTTTTTTTAATAATCTGAAGCTGGTAGACTTCAAAACAAACATCACCGCAGTCTTCTGGTTTGTCAAACAGGAAAACTTATCAGATTGAAGAGCTGCAGAGTTGGGTTGTGACTGTAGTTGGATTGGAAGTAAAAGCAGCCTCCTTTAAATGATTGGAATATCCAAAATATCTCTGATCAAACTGGCCAGAAAAAAAAAAACATTCAAGCAAAATTTAGATTGCCACCTACTGGATTTATGGATCGTATCTTTAATTTTGAAATATGAAGTGACGAAATGATGAGCTGCTCTTTCGCAGTCATTACTCTACCGTCATGCTGTCACTCAAATAAATTGCGGCAGAATTATCCATGATTGCATTTGAAATGCAAAACAAGGAAAGCATTTTAAGGCAGGAGGGCCACTGAGGTGCCAGCAGTTTTCAAGGTAATGCAGACTTCATCACAAAGGTCTCAGATAGATATTCCTAAATGTACATCTATATCATCAAATGACAGCACACAACAGGCAGCCTCCGCCTGTATCCGGCTCCTCCTATTAGGACACATACAGTAATCTCATTAATTACTTCTCTAAATCACAGGGTTTATGCAGGCGGCCCGGGGATCATATTTGATGAATTACATGAAATGAAGGAAGACACTCTGGTGATTTTTGCCTTCAGTTCAAGTCATTTCTTTCTGTGGTTTTCTTTACTTCAGCCAGGATGCGCATGGTGTTATTTATCAGAAGTCTGCTACCTGTGATGTCTAGTTCCAAGCAGAACAGCAGGTGATGCAGTTGACACCCTGGAAACTCAGTTGAATCATGCAATGGAGCAGCTGCCCTTCAGCAATTACGGTTATGAAGCCATAAATCAGACCTTAATAGGGGAACGAGCGGAGTGAAGCTAAAAGACATGTGCTACCTCAGTGGAATTGTCTCCTCATGTATATTGCCAGTTAATTTATTAAAAAGAATTCCTCAGTCCTATATCTTCAAAGTGCATTTTCATTTGACCAGTAATTTTTTTTACTGTTTTCGACAGTAGATTTTGACTCTGCACCCACATACGTGTCAGTTTAGCCCTGAAATATGTTAACTTCTAACTTCTTGATCGGCATACATTCATGAAATTTTGGGTTTAGGTATAGTTGTAAAAAACTCACCACATGATTTCACACCAGATGAGAAAATGTCTTAATTTCGCATGTTTTCATCTGCACACTTTGCCACAAAGCATTACAACACTTTCAAAACTAAATGAGCAAATTTTTGATAGAATTACTGTAACGATTTACTGTTTTATAGCCTCAGTACTGCGGCTCTCCTGCATGTGCTCTCCAACAGGGAGTATTTATTACAGTTTTTTTTTAACATTATGGTCTGTAACATTACTGAAATACAAATTAATCTGACAGTGCTGTTAAAATACCATAACTGTAGACTTGGATGGGTTATGTGACAATGAACCCTGGAAGCAGACATACTGTATATAAGGCCTTGCAACCCTTCCAACAGAGGAGGCTTGCATTTCTTTGTCATTTTTGCATGTCTCTGTGGTTGTTTTGTGTCTGCTTATGGTCATTTCACTTGTTTTGCACCTCCTTGTGGTCATTTTGAATTTTTCTGTGGTTGTTTTGCATTTTTTTGCTGTAGTTTTGCATCTCTTTGTTGTTGCTTTGCCTCGTTTTGCCTGTTTTTGTCACTTTGGGGTTGTTTTGCATCTCTTTGTTGCCATCTTGTGTTTCTCTATAGTTATTTTTTTGCATCTTCGCTGTTGTTTTGCACCTCTGTGATCGTTTTGCATCTCTTTTTATGCATTTTGTGTTTTTTTGTTGTCACTTTGTGTCTCTGTACTTCTTTGTCTCTTTGTAGTTGTTTCACATCTCTTAGGGGTTGGTTTGCATCTCTTTGGGGTCGTTTTGTATTCCTTTCTAGCAATTTGATTGACTTTTCCATTAAAAATATGAAACCTATAGAAGGTAATGAATTTTAGAAGCATTTTATGTTGTATTTGTAGAAAGTCTCTTTACATCCAGACAGCAATCAATAAATCAAATTCTCCAGTATCTGTGGCTGTTGCAGACCTGTAATAAGCCCATCCAATCTTTTAATTTTGCCCAAATGAAATGATTGGATGATGAAATGACTCACCTGCCAGAGTCTTCCACAAGGCCAGGCAGATATATGGCTGAAGCTATAGCGAACTATTTGCACAAGAATAGCAGAGAAAGTGCAGCCAAAATTTCAAAATACCAACAGCTTGACAGCTGTGGGAACTAACAATAGCCATGGTTGTTGTTTATGTTCATTATAATAATTTTGTGTGTTTTCTTACATGTGAAGTTTGAAGTAGTTTGATATGGTTAGCGATGACAATGATGGGCTCCAGTTCACAACGCCTGACAGACTCTCGTTTAGCAGCTAACCCAGTAGCACAAAGCACAAACCCAGAGCAATGAGCAGTAACTGCCCGGCCGGGTAGCTGATTCAGACTTGTCTTTATATAATTGTGGCTGCTATTTATGTATTTTGAAATAACTGGTCTTCTCATCACTATTCCACTCTCCAGCACTCTCTCTCAGACTCGTCCTCCAGCAGTAGTCAGGCACTGCTCATTCATGTGTTGTGTTGGAGTGACTTTGGAGGGAGAAATCTGTCTTACTGTCGCTGGTTTTCTCCAGCGTTACCATCTCCAGCTTTAACAGTCACTTCAAACAGAGGCCCATAGGGTCCCTGATCACTTGGACCTGCTCCTGGTTGGCCCGATCAGTAATCCATCAGTATCTGTTGTACAATCCAAAGAAATTAACTGAATTTGTTTCACACACCAAAAATACTAATCTGACGTCATTGTTACATTTACAATCCGTTCTCAATCAATAATATTAATAATGAATCACATCAAAAAACATCTCATGGAGAGGATCTGAGGTGGGTGGAGGCCTGAGGAGGGGATGCTGGTGCCCCCAGTACTCTGAGCGACCCGGCTGGCTATGGAGTGGAGGAAGGGATAAACAAAGGTTAATCCTCTCAGACAGGCAGAGGAGAACAGCTCCGGTGTGATGGGTCTCCTGTTCATTCACCAATGCCTCTGCTACCTGGAGGCAAAATCCCCTCCCCGTCTCTCCAGAAAGGCTATTTTCCTAAACACGGATAGACACTTGCTTTCCTTAAGTGAATGGAAATGCAATGTTGAATTTGCTCTCGAATTCAGACATTTTGTTCATCTTTATCATTTTACTCACCTCTAAGTCCCTTATGATACTTAAAGCATATTTAAATAGAAAAATACTTACACTTAACGACCTTTAATAGAACTGAAAAAAATAACAAAGATAAATATCTGTATCTTTGGAAAGCCATCAATTTTGAAAAGTGAGCACTTTTGAGTAGTTTTTTTGTTGTAATACTGATGCATGGATATCTGTTGCTACCATGAGTGATTGTTGTCCCCCATAATGAAATTTGGATGGATCTATGTTTCATCTCTTTTTGTATTTGTCCATCCGTCACAGGGAATATTGTGGATGCCACTCACTGAATTGCCACAAAATCCAACAAAATGATGTGTCTTTCATGGCATTTCAAAATTGCACCAAGGGGCCCGGGGCTCACTGGAGCATCTGTTTCCTTTCTTCTCATTGCTCTTTATATAATTGTCTGTATAACCGCATTTACACCTGGTATTAACACATGACCTTTATCTGAAATTTGAATAATGGCATCTGATCACTGGACTTTGCATTTACACCTGTTATTACTGTGGATTCTTGTTATCTCACTTCTGTCAGCACTGAGGTTGGATCCTTATAAGCATAATCGGTACGTGGAGATGGTGAATTTTCAAAAAACATGGCGGGAGCCAGTTGAGGGGAAGCATATTGACTTTGACGAGGAAGGGCTGGTCTGCAGTCTTTTGATAAGCAGCTTGAAGCAGAGTCTGGTTACTTTTCAATACTTTTCTATGCTATATACCTGACTTCCTGGAATGGATTTTGACAAATGTAGGGTAAACAGGCATCACTTGGACTGGACTGTTGAGCCACAGGGGACTTTGGGTTTTGTTTAATTGCCTGTTTTCAGTCAACACAGAAGATTACCTGTTTTGTAAGTGCACCACATGTTGTGTCAAGGGTCTCCTAAGGTTTGGGTTTGTGGTCCACTTTTGTTTGCTATGTATGTTGACGGGGTGCATCAAACCTTCTCTAATGCGCAATTTCATTCTTATGCTGATGATACTATCATTTACTGCTGTGATGTCACCCTTGGTCAGTCACCAGAGTATTTGTAGTTTGCCTTTTGATATGGTTGAATCATGGTTGTCTGGTCTGAACATTGTGTTGATTGCTACTAAAATGAAATCGATGTCATTTTCTAATGCTGGGAAGGCACTGGCTTCTCTTTCTAACATTGTAATCTTGCAGCACATTCAGATTGAATTAGTGTCACAGTATTTAGGTATTTTGATAACAGCTTTTCCTGTTGCCAGGAAATACTTGGTTAAGGCTTCCTTCTCCTACTTGAGTATTGTGATCTGTTGTACATGCCCTCCTGGATACAGTGTACTATAGCCCTCTATGGTTTGTCATAGACTGCAAAGTTCTCTCACCATCGCACACTACATGTGACAATTCAGTGGCCTTCATTGACCTTGCGTGGACCCACTCATAGGTACATATTTATTTATGAATCCGTCCTTGGACTGCTCCCCCCTTTATCTTTGTGGGTATATCACGGTTATAACAAGTAACTATTGTTCATGCTCAGATGATATCGTCTTACTGTCCATCCCTAAGGTTTGCGCTGAAATGGGAAAATAGGTCTTTATGTTCTCTTCCCCTGCAGCTTGGAACCGCTTGCAGACAGATCTGCAGCCAGATAGGCTGATCCCAATTACGCCATTTAAAAAAGTAGTGAAGGGTTTGGTGGTAAATTCAATTGGAACTTGTAATTGCTTCCTAATCTAGATCTTCTTAATTTTATTCAGTGAGTTGATGCTCTCAGTTTTGTTTTTGTGCCTTTGATATTTGTGTGTATGTTATACCTTTACTGCTGCATTATTTCATGATTTTGACTTTTGAAGAGAATTATCTGGAAAAAAAACAATAAGCTAAATCATTTTTGACCAGAAAATACAGAAGGACTGCTGGACTTTTTTTTAACCCTAAGTTGTGTCTGCAGCCTTCCTCATAAACTGTGTACAGCACCAACAACCTCCCCCAAAAGGTAGGACAGCTTGTGAGTTGCCTTAAAGGCAAAATCCAGCATGAAATCACTTGCTACTGCTTGTTAAGCTTAAATGCTGTGAGTGCACGGTAATAACTGAAGGCGACTCAGATGAGCATTTTAACATTTTGATCAACTCAGAGCATCTCCCATCTGGATCCTGGTGGTTAGACAGTAAGAGGACACAGTTTAGGGGTCTGTTAGTGAATTAATCAAACCGAAACTGTAAAAGGGGGACTGAAATAGGATTTTGACAAGAGGAAATTATGCCCTTGTGGCTCATTGCTGACTTATTTCTGTACTACACCCACAAAACTGTGTCCAGTGCATTTGGTGTTATGATGACTCACCCTCAGCTGAACTCCTGCTGTGCTCTACAATCTGATATGGTCTTGTGCCTTTCCTGTTTTGTCAAGTCTAAATGTCTGTCATAAAAAAAAAAAAAAAAAAAAAAAAAAGCTCAGCAATGGGGCAAGTGATCATCCCTCAATTTTGTTCCACAAGGATGTGACCACTTAAGATTTTAAGAAATGATGATTATCAAAATATGTCCCTGTGGCAAATTGGTTATGGATATCAGAGAAAATGTTGTTTAGGCATTTCATCAAAATGTAAAGAAGCTGTAAGCTAAGGCCTTAAAAGGAGTGTATAGAGACATTGGGGGAATATGGATGCTCTGCTCCCTCACCTCTCCAGGGTGGCAGGGGCAGGTCAAGGGCTCTGATTGTCAGTGTTTATTAATGGGCACTGCAGAGGGGAGTGACAGCAGGGTGATCTCTGTGATGATGATGTCTTATTGCTTTCCATGAGCGCCTCAGGTACATACATATTTATGATGCGCTGCCACCTTGACGCCGGCTAGAAATATCTGTTTAACACCCGGCCCAGTCAGATGCTTACCAAAGCAGAGCTGGAACAAAACGAACCTTTAGCACTAATCATACCTCTGCCACATTAACCTTAACAAAGCTCTGAGTGACTTTGCACTATCATTTGCATTTAAGGTGGCACGAAAATGTGAAAAACGATTTGACATCGTGTGCAGTTTGGACAGAAAAATGAAAATGCCATCATGTTACACAAGAGAATCCGTGGTGACAACTCAGCCACACTATAAATCTCAGATGTCAGCACTTCATGTTAATCAGATAGCTTTTTGACCACCAATTGAATTAATTCTAATTTGTATGACAGATTGATTTGTGACACTACACATGTATATATTAAATATTAACAACCAGCACTTCCTCAGGGACAGCTGGGATTTTAAAGGGCAACTCATACGCAGTGATTTAGTTGATTAATATGGGCCACTCATTTTGAGCAGACAGATTTGTTTTACTTACTTATTCATGTCTTGAAAGAATACAGCTCTCCTCTCCTCAAGCTCAATCCTGTTTTTTCCCCTCAGCAACTTGGCTTTGTAGTCATCAGAATTCGTTCAATGAAACAGGATGCTGCCATACTGTAGTTCACTCCTGTTTACTGGCCAGACTGTGACATTCATTTTGTCACAAAGCAGTGACATATTAATGCAACCAAAGTAAGTTACACAAGACAGACACAACAAAGAGGCAAGAAGCAAGACAACAGTGACTTTCACTGTACTATAGCTCACAAGGCTTCCCTGTATAAATAATGCTGAACAAATTTGGAGGGAACACATATCTGTGAGCACACTGTATGCATTTGGCTGAGTGATGTTTGAATTTGGAAGGATCCTTCTCATTTAAGCTCTTAGCGGCATAATAAAGAGTGTGTTTTGCATTTACTTTGATGCCCGACTTTGGAACTGAAGCAATTAGTCAATTAATGCATCAGTTAATTGACAGAAAAGTAATCTCAATAAACAGATATCTGCATATGAATACAAAACCTATAGGCAAGGAACAAGATTTTGGTATCGAAAGCATTCTGCTGTTCGTTTGTAGTCCGAGTAGTATTGACCAATCCTGTTTGAGCTGGCTTTGTTTGTATGCAGGTAAACAATCCATGTGGAGAGCAAAAGAGGCGGAACGCTTTGGCGAAATGCAATCTTGGAACCGAGCAGCTATTGTCTGACAATTTAGTTTTTTTTATGAGCTTTTTATAAATTTAACCACATTCATCTGCATATATCTGTCTATAAAGATTAGCTGAAATGTAGAGTTTTTGTCGAGTTTGAAAGTTAAGTCAAGACAATGACAAAAGACAGTGAACGGTGCACAGAGGAGCAAGTCTTGGTCCAGATATCTGTTACCTGGATGTGCACTGGTTACACTGGGAGCCCTGAAACCTTGAACATTGCCCCCATGTGCTAAATTCTCACCAGTCGATAGCCAATGGGTTCTAGGATTGACAGAAAAGTAACTGGAAACAATTTTGCTAATTTAGTAACCATTTAAGTCCTTTATCAATCCAAAACTTCAGCCATTCTGTGGTTTCAGCTTCTCCATTGAGAAGATTTGCAGCTTTTCTGTTTTATATCATTGTAAATTGTTAATCTGAGAAGAAAAGACATCTGGGATTGTGGGAAATTGGGCTGGACATTTTCATTGCAGATTTTATGAAACAAATGATTAATCAATTAATCAACAAAATAAAAGGATCATTAGGTGCAGCCCTGCATGACTCTATATACCTTCACAAACAATGTGAATGAGGCAAAAACGAGAACCTGTTGTCAGTGAGGATGTGATGCTTAATGCTTTTTTCTGGCCACTGTTTTGTTTCTGTGTGTAGGATAAATGCACCCACAGTTCATGTGGATAAATCTTCGGTCAAATAGCTCTTGAAGCAAACTCAAACTCAGAGCAGTGTCTTCGCTCTGATGGCCCACAAATCATTCGCCACTTGATCTCATACTCTGGTTGAGCGTCGGTAGCACAAGATTTGATCTGGGCTTTTAAATCAAATGGCCTTTATTTTCCCTACCGCTCTCTTTAAACAAACAGAAAATATCTCTCCTCTGCAAATAAGTTGTAGGATTTATCCAGTGTGCGGTACGCTGTGATTTGTGATGACAGGAGTTGAATATTACGCTGATACTGTATGGCACTGTAAATCCACCGCCTCATCTCTGCTCCCGCTGTCAAATGTATTTTGAAGTTGTATTTCAGCCATGTCCCCTCAGCACCGAGCTCACTGAATAGAGAAATAATGAGTGCTGTCTGGAGACAATGTCACTGTTATTTTAGATCTCCCAAATCTCTCTTTCTCTTTCTCTCTGTTTCTATTTTCTTGGAGGTTTCTCCTCCACCTTGTGTCTTCCCCACATTCTCACTGCGTCTCTGGCTCTGTCCCCTCAAAGCAGAGTCACACCACCCACTCTGAGTTGATTCGCTTGTCTCTCCTCCCCTGTCATAAGCTGCACCGTTAAGATCCTGTCATGTGTTGAATACATGTGAAATGCGAAAGGCATCTTGGAAGAGGGGTTGCAGTCGGTCCATGTGATGGTGCTTTAGAAAAATTAGGTGGCTTAACGGCAAAGCCAAGAGCATGCTTACAGATTGGATGCATCATGCCATCTGTTTCGGTGTTATCCTCTTGTGTGCGCTGCTGTCACACAGTATGTCGGATATTGATAAGTAATCACAGTTACAGCACACAGATAAAAATCTTACATATTCTCTGCATGTACATTTCAAGGTCTTGGAACAAATAATAACAACGTGTCTCTAGGAGAGGACAGGACTTCTGTGCCGCCCCGTAGACTCAAGCATTACATGGATGATTCCTGCACTTTTCAGTATTTACTATGCTGTTTTTGGGGGGGACAACACTCCCTGCAAGGATTGAATATTGTTTCAAGTAATTTAGTACCATAAATTTGCTGCAATCAGATGAGACAAATTTAAGAATGGTCAAAATCAATGTAGCCGAGGACAAGATATCCTGACTCACCATGGGTCCAAAACATAGGATCTACACTGTCCATTACGCAAGTCATTAGTGTCTTTCATTAGACCCTCTTCACACAGGGACGTTGTTGAAAAGTTAAGTCTAACATCCAGTCTGAGACTTTGCAAAGCTCCCTCCTATTGATTTTTATGAGATTATGATGATACTCCTTATTTTTCAGTTATTCAGGTGGCATACATTTCACGGTCAGCATGCACTGCTTTCTGCCGCTGTGTCTTTTTTTGATACAAGCTGTAAGAGACATGAGACATTTTTAAGACATGCACATACTGTGGGGGCATTAGTATGGGAATTTCCATTGAATTTCAAGAGATGTATGCATAAAATTCACATGGCATATTTTGCTTTCTCACGCTGATGGCTCAGTGAAATTTGACAGGGTTGCATTAAAAGTAGCACAAAGGCAAATAAGAACTGCCCAGCTGCCACCCATTTCCCACAAAGTATCCATTTCAGAGTAGAATGCAATTTGTTAAATACATTAACACTTCAGTGAAGGGTCCGATGAGGAAATTCATCATTCTGCCAGATGCTGAAGGAGCACCTGATTACTCCTCTGTTACTTGGAAAAGAGATATTATTTAATCACGCATCTCGGAAATGCAGCCAAATATTCTCACAGAGGAATATGCATTTCTCTTTCTGTCCAATTCTGATGACTCTGTCCACCTCTGTTTTACCAAATGCCAGGTTAGATAAGACAGTGTTGTTTTCATCCTGGAATTTTTCCTCTTCACTCGCCATAATTTAATATTGAATCATTTACCAGCGCTACAGCGAGCTTTACATTGCTGCCTGAGCTTGTATCACTCACTTGGCAGGGACACAGCATTTTCACAGTCACTTAAATCCTAAATGTCACCTTTAAATGGCCATGCTGGCAGTGAAAACATAAAGACAATAATAGATTATTCTTCAGAAGTGGATTCTTGGTGAGACTTCTTTGTTTCTGTGAGTCTTTGTGTAAAGATTCAAACTTGGGTTCATGCAGAGCATTTTGAAAGACGGGGCTAGAGCTGCAGCCATCAATTATTTTGTTATTAGTTTATCAAGTAAACTGTGGATGAAATACTTTCGCTTTATTAAAGAGCAGAAGTAAATACACAAAAGAGAAAATAAGAGCAGTCTCATTTTTGTTGCTTGAATTGCATACAATAATATCTGTCAAAACTAAATCAATTATGTGCGTTTAAGTGCTATATTATATCCTGGGGTTTAAGGAACATTTTCAGAAAATGCACAAACAAATATAAAAATTAAGGCTTAAATATCACACTGTCAGTTAATAAGACTGGCTAATGTAGATTTACTTTCTGTGTAAATAGAGTGCACACCATAACCACTGCAAACAGACTAAACTGAACATACAGGCTGTGTTAGATTTGTGCAGTTTTGGCTCCAATTGCTTCTTACGCTACCTGATACTTTGCCTTCTGGAGTACTTTATGCTTCTCTGTGAGGGGAGTAGGGGTGTGTGTGTGTGTGTGTGTGTGTGTGTGTGTGTGTGTGTGTGTGTGTGTGTGTGTCGGGACCAGACAGAATAAGGTAGAACAAGGTAGGACATTTTTGGCAAGTGTGGACATCTTGGCTGGTCCTCACAACTTGGTTGAGACTTGGTTTTAAGGGTTAGGTTGGAACTGGGTTTAGGATAGGATAAGGTTTTGAGGTTAGGCATTTAGTCATGGTGGCTAAGGTTCAGGTAAGGGGCAAGGGAATGCATTATGTCAATGAGGGTCCTCATAAGTACAGCGTAGTTTTTTTATTGCATGATTATTTTGGTACACACATTTACCCTCCAGCGTGATGGAAGATTTACTATTTAATTACTTGAGTAATTTATGTTCCTAACTACCATAACATAGCTATACACTCTTTACTAGGCTTCATCCCAAATAGAATATTGATTTGCATTAAATGCTAACGTTAACATTACCTTGTCTCAGGTCTGCTCTGTGGATGGGATGTGTAGACTTCTGCTGAGATGCTGGTGTGAGATGTTGGTTTCACAATAAACACACTGTACTGCGTTTTTGTTTTGTTTCAGCTCGAAATGATCCCAAACTTTGGACACTTCCTGTCGTTTTCTCAGGCCTGTCTCTTCACCCCTTGCTATTTTCTCTCTCTTTCTCCGTTTTGCAATCTGTGCCATCAAATCACATCTTGCTTCACAGCATGAGCGCGTTGTGCGACAGTGATAATCAGTGCACTGTATATTCAATATACAAAGAATTTGCATTGATTTTTAGTAATCAAGTTACCCTCAAGTGTCTCAAGGAATCGCATCATCCATAGACAGGACTGTGGCACATTACTGGTGCAGCTTTACATGATTCAAAGCCTAACTATCGGGACAGACTGGTGGCTGAGAGCACTAAAAAGTGTATATGAATTTTGTTTGTTTTGATCCACAACTCAAATGATGACATGATACATTGTCAAATATATGACATTAAACTGGATTCTGCCTCACTGAGCACACCCTCAAACAATCAGGAGGATTTCCCCCCAATGCACTATATGAAAGTGACTTTGAGTGATATCATTCACAGGCACAAACAAAGGTAATTTAGTTCCTGCCTTATTTTGCTTGTTTTAGTGTAACCCAAGGCTATTTAGAATGGATCTACCCAAGTCCCCTAACTTAATCTGCCATTTATAGGCTGAGTGGTGGGGGGGATGAGGGCAGGCATCAAGCTTTGTGATTGGACAAAAAAGTAACCAAGGAAACCATACTGCTTTAAGTGTTGTAAATTGGTTAAAACTCATTTATCCGTAATGTGAGCCGCGAGATGGGTAAGGTAAACATGATCAATCAGCAACCGTGTCACAACTGAATTTGTTTAGACACCGAGCTCTGTTCCTGTGATTGCCGCCTTACGCATGTGTTTTCAGGATGTTTGAAGTGAACTGCACGAGTTCTGTATGGAAATTTGGAACATAATTAAGGAAAGCATTTCAAAGGTAGCCTCATAAATAATGCAAATTCTGTGTTAAATGTCCCTGACAGCCAATGCTGGCGCTGCAGAACGTGAACCTCAAGAAAGGCTGAGCTGGTCTGTTTGGCCATCAGGTGCCTCCCTTGGAGTGCTATAAATTGACAGAAATGGGAGACAGTGCAGAATAAATGAGATCGCACAAATGAGTAACACACCCTATTAATAAGATTCCTAATGTGACTCTATGAAATTCCTAATTGGGATAGAAATAGTGCATCACAAAACTACATATAGCGCCAATATGTATAGTGCTTAGCATATTTCACATGATTATGCATCAAATCACTGATGCCCTCAGTGTTTGATCTTGGGCTTCAGGACAAAAAAGAAAAAAACATCAAGGGGTTTGATTGCCATCATCAGTAATGTAACTGCACGTTTTTATGATATGCATTGCTCATGTTGCTTTGATCTGTAGATATTGTAAATATTTACAAAAAAGTGCGAATATTCACTTCTTGTTGTTCTTGTTTTTCTTAATCTGTGTCCAAGGAAGAAAAATATTCAAAACACAATGTATAATGTATATTTCAATGAAGAAATATTTTAGGGCATACAAAATAAAATTGACATAAAAGTATCATATGTCTTTATAACTGCTAAAGCGACTAAAATGATTAAAAATAATTACTCTATTTTGATTCAGAAAAAACATTAAATTATACAAACATGGATTTGTGTCCGCTTAACAAGAAAAAGAAATAAATGAGTTTAACTAAATGATAACAAATAAACATTTAACATCTACAGTGCTGTGAAAAAGTATTTGCCCCCTTCCTAATTTCTTACTATTTTGCATATTTGTCACACTTAAATGTTTCAGGCCATCACACAAATTTTAATATTAGACAAACATAACCTGAGTAAATACAAAATGCAGTTTTTAGATAATGATTTTACTTATTAAGGGAAAAAAGCTATCCAAACCTATATGACCCTATGTGAAAAAGTAATTGCCCCCCTTGTTAAATCATCAAAAATCATCAGTCAACTGTGATTAACCACATTTTTTGGAAAGCTGAGTTCAGTTTCACTGACCACACCCAGGCCTGATTACTGCCAGACCTGTTCAATTAAGAAATCACTTAAATAAAACCTGTCTGAGAAAGTGAAGTAGGATGCGAGATCACGAACAGAAACACATCATGCCGCAATCTAAAGAAATTCAAGAACAAATGAGAAACAAAGTAATTGAAATCTATCAATCTGGAAAGGGTTACAAAGTCATTTCTAAGGCTTTAGGACTCCAGTGAACCACGGTCAGAACCATTATCCACAAATGGAGAAAACTGGGAAAAGTGGCGAACCTTCCCAGGGGTGGTATGCCTACCAAAATTACTCAGAGAGCGCAACGACGACTCATCCAGGAGGTCACAAAAGGACCCAGAACAACATCTAAAGAACTGCAGGCCTCACTTGCCTCTGTTAAGGTCAGTGTTCATGATTTAACAATAAGAAAGAGACTGGGCAAAAATGGCATCCATGGGAGAGTTCCAAGGCGAAAACCACTACTGACCAAAAAGAACACAAAGGCTTGTCTCACATTTGCCAAGAAACATCTTGATGATCCTCAAGACTTTTGGAAAAATATTCTGTGGACTGACGAGACAAAAGTTTAAATTTTTGGAAGGTGTGCGTCCTGTTGCATCTGGCGTAAAAAGAACACAGCATTTGATAAAAAGAACATTATACCAACAGTCAAACATGGTGGTGGTAGTGTGATGGTCTGGGGCTGCTTTGCTGCTTCAGGACCTGGACGACTGGCTGTGATTGATGGAACCATGAATTCTGCTGTCTACCAGAAAATCTTGAAGGAGAACGTTCGGCTATCAGTTAGTGACCTCAAGCTCAAGCGCACTTGGGTTATGCAACAGGACAACAACCTGAAACACACCAGCAAGTCCACCTCTGAATGGCTTAAAAAAACAAAATTAAGGTTTTGGAGTGGTCGAGTCAAAGTCCGGACTTAAATCCAATTGAAATGCTGTGGTGTGACCTTAAACGGGCAGTTCATGCCTGAAAACCCTCCAATGTGGCAGAGTTAAAACAATTCTATGAAGAAGAATGGGCAAAAATTCCTCCACAGCAATGCGAAAGACTCATTGCCAGTTAAACGCTTAATTGCAGTTATTACTGTTGCGGGTGGCACAACCAGTTGTTAGGTTCAGGGGGCAATTACTTTTTCACATAGGGTCATATAGGTTTGGATAGCTTTTTTTCCCTTAATAAATAAAGTCATTATTTAAAAACTGCATTTTGTATTTACTCGGGTTATGTTTGTCTAATATTAAAATTTGTGTGATGATCTGACACATTTAAGTGTGACAAATATGCAAAAAAATAAGAAATCTAGAAGGGGGCAAATACTTTTTCACAGCACTGTATTTAAAAATAGCTTTTGAAGCAGTTGCCCGGTTGCTCTAATTTTCTTTTCTCAGCTTGCGTTTGTCCAATCACTGAATAGGTATCTTTTGAGATGCATATTAATTACGCTAATGAAAACTATGGCAACATATGTTCATCACCAAAGGCATTTTAGTTAATACCTTATTTAGCTTGTTTTAGTGTAACCCAAGGCGCTAAACACAAACTGACTAAATTGTAGTTTAAAAAATAACAAAAACTGCCAAAATGTCCCCTTATTTTTGTTGAAATTGTTGAAATTCTGTTTCCTGTGCAGCACACACCACATCAGGACTACACTGAGCACAGTCAGGATTCAGAGTGACTTACATCAACTATTTTACACAAAGCAAGTTAAAGTGAACAATGACAACAATAGGGCCTCGGAGAAAGAAACAGTATGCTTTACTTTTTGAGTTGTTGCATGCTAGCAGACAGTAATTGCTGTGTTCAGTTATCTTTTCACTTGCAAATGGATAACTACTTTCATTTACATGGTTCAGAACAGAAAGACAAGCTTGTCATGCTCTTTGGGCAACCAAAGTGTTGTGTTTTATTCCGGGATGGACTAGGACTTAAAAAAAACGCCCTGTACTTTTTTACCCAGACCAGTCCACCACAACCAGCTCTCGGATACTCAACCACCTCCAGCCTTTGTCAGGTTCAGAAAGACAAACTGGGGACCCACAGAGCAGACCAGAGACTCACAGGTGAGAAGAGACAATTTACTAACAGTTCGAGGTTGGTTCATGGGAGGCAGTCAGGAACAGGCAACAGTACAAAATCACTAGGCCGATCGGGAATCAAAAACACAAGCTAGAGTCCAAAACCAGAAAACTGTGAAGAAGGCAAAAGTACAGAGACGCTGGGCAAAAGGCAACAAGGAACAAAACAGGTCGAAACACAAATAAGTCATAGATGAGGAAATAATGCCGGAAAGCTACTTACGAAGGGATGCAGACAATCTGACAAAGACACACTGAGGAGAGCAGATATATATAAGACATCTAACAAGAAAACACAAAACAGGAACTGAGAAAACCCTACAAAATAAAACAGGAAGTGACAAGACAGAACACAGTCTTAGCCCTGACAGCCTTTTGATACTCGGCTCTGGGTATGGTGGGAGTTTGAGGAGGATGATGCGTGCTGGTGCATAAAAGTAGGCTGACAATGCATCTCCCTCTCTCCTGTTTTTGTATAATCGGCTACTCAAGTGGCCCACAGAGCGACCGGCCCACCAGGATTTCTCCCCGTGGTCCCGACGGCCAGCTCTGGTTTTACCTCTCATTGTTTTAAACAGATTATTGGGCTCCAGGCCAGTGCTTGAATTGTGTTGGTTCAAAACAGATATGCATATCAGAACATCTTCCAAGTCTCATTCAACCTGTGTTTTTCATCCGATAATGACAAGACAATGTGTCATTCTGGTCAATGTGAAGTAAGTTTGACCGGAATAACAAAAAATGATTAGCTCTGGCTAGACGAGATTGACTGAAATGTTCAATGTAATCTGATGACAAAACGACTGAAATGCCATGCTTCTAGTCAACTGAAAAACAGAGTGAGTTTGGCTAAACACGATAAAAACTAACAAGGACATCTGACAGAGGACTAAGACTAACAGCTGACAAAATGAACAGTACTTCTGAGTGTTCCTTCATTCACAGAATGCACGACAGACTCAGTCACTGATTACATAATTACCCGCCGCCTTGCTTAATCAGACAATAATTTCATGCAGACAGTGAGCACACGGTGAATGAAAGAGTACAGCATGACAATTTCTTCCTGCATTCTTGTGTATCTTGTGTGTGTATATCAGACTTGGAGTACTGGTATGGTACCTACAGATGAAGGTAGTACAAGAGATCTGGAATGAAGGCATGAAGAATGTGTCTGAAGAAGTCTAATCTTTATAATCATCAAATTCCTCGTGTTTGGAGGTTTTAGGTGCTTTTGTTCTCCTTGCTTCTCTTCTGCTGTATTGTTTCTCTTCTTACCACTGAATGGCTGATACTTTTCACATGCAACTGTGACAGTGTACATGCCAAATACAGCTTGCTTGCCTTCACTGAACAAACCAGCCAGTCCTGATTGGCTTCAGCTTGATTGGCTGAATTATGAAAGCTACATACCAAGAACCACATTACTTAGAAACGTTTGATTAATTAGAAGTTCCTCAATCAAGGAAATGTCACTGTGATGTGGTTTTAAGATGATATTTTAACTCTGCTGCAATTATGTCCATATTACTGTGCAGACACACGTCTCTAGCCTCCTAGGATTTTGACCATACCTTAAGTTAGGAAGCCCACTAACAGTCTGATATGTCACCCAGAGTGTGGTTCAGCCTCTCCAAGTGTTGGTTTAGCCCAGAGGTCTGTGACGGATGTGGGTGATGTCTCTGCCCCAGATCTCCAGGACTGTGTCCCGTTTGATATTCCTTGACTCCAGGGCTCGCATAAGCACATTGAGAGAGAAGTCAAGGTCACTCCCACTCTGTCGCTGGAGCCTCATGAATAATATGATTAATCAGAGTCTTTTGCCTCGAATTAATAACAAACCCAGCATTGTTGTGCATGGCCCATAGATTCAAGGCTAGCTTTTGAGGAACTGTTTGTGTTTCCCTCCCCAACCCACACCCACCCAACACTCCCTGATGGCGCTTCTTCCACAAAACAAAAACACACACTGTAACTGTAGCATTTCCCTTCGGCTAGAAATGTTAGATGCAAGTGGTGAGATGCGTCTGTTCTTTAAGCATCATCAAAAAGTGAATAGTTGTTTGAAATACTGTCTTGGCATGAAACAAACAAACCATCACTCCACCTCCTCCTTCATTCTATTATTCTAATCAGTGTAATTTTCAAAATGCCAGAACGTAGCGCAGTGTTTCAAGTTTTAGAAATGTGGGAGCGTTGCAGATATCAAATGTGACACACAAACAAACAAACAGACTTAGTCATCAAGATAGAAACTGTTTTGCTGTGTATGTTCCTCCTTTAATTCACATTAAGAAGGAGCAGGCCTTGTCAAGTTTCAGTGACACGTTTCAGTAAATGAACAAACAGGTATGTGTGATCGAGTTTTAACTAAGATTGCAAGACTAACTTCATGCCACTGCCTCAGAGAGTTGAGTTATCAGGTACAGTGGCTCACCTATAGCACATCTGATGCACTGATGTGTTCATGCACCAAATGGTAAGATCGTCTAACGGGTAATTAGAACTGGGAGAGAAAAGATATGAGACAAAGAGTTCAAATTCAGGCTTAGTTTGACTGTATTCTGATGTGGTGGTCGTGCAACACAAGCAAGCTGTTATGTTTTGTTGCAACCTGTAAAACCACAGTTGTGGCTAATTATATGTGTGAATTCGTTTCTGTTTCTTCTTGAAGAAAACATATAACTGTGTCTGTCACAAGGCGGCCAGTGGAGAAGGCCCTGGTCCTCAGAGGGAGGCCACCCCTCTTTATCTGTCACCACGTCACTGGAGTGGAAACAGGTGTCTCATTTGATGTTCTCCAGGCCTTCGCTGACTTTTTCCTCATTTATTTATTTATTTTTTGCTTCAATTCTGCACATGGTCCTCTCAAATTGAGTTGTTCATCCCACCGGTGCTCTCTGCTGAGTGGCTGACAGCTCCTGGGATGTCGAGGGAAAAGGCTTGATTGGCGGCGGACAGACACACATACAGTAGACAGCATTAAGGTCACCGTCACAAACTGTCCATATAGTTCACAAGCAGGATTTTGCTGTTGATGTTAATGTTGAAAACTGGAGAAATAAAGACATTGCATGCGGCTTGGGACTGATTTAAAATGTCATAGGTATATAGTGAGATTGGTGCATTTTGCTTCTTCCATCAGTATTCATTTTCTCAGCTCTGTGGACTGTGTCAGGTATCACACTTCGAGAATATATAGCGAATCTTAAAATTAGCATGTGTTGCACCCCAACTTACATTTTCTCGAGTCTTGCTGGGCTGCAGACCTTTACCTCTAATCTTAGATTGTTTTTAGGTTTCCCTCAATGTGAGAAAAGAAAATGGAAAAAATAGACTCGTTTGAAAAAAAAAAAAAACAACAGCTTTATCACAAATACTGACCTTTAATTACAAAACCTTTGCAGCAGGAGACCTTAGCTTTTACTTAAGGTGACATTTATAAATACCGAAATGTCCCCATGAATTGCTTTTTGTTGAAGTCAATGCATTGTTGAGCGAGATAGCATCAGTCCATTTGTCAAATACTGTAACTGTTGGCTCAGGGGGCTGGCAGGGTGTGTGCAGAGGACAATGTAAAGCTGCTCCTAACTGTCCATGCATGTAAAGGACAGACCTGTTAGCAAAGGGCCTCTCCTATCAGTCACTGTAGCGATGGAAAGTCGAGATAAAGATGGTACTCTACCCTGCTACTGTGTTTGTGTGCCCAGGACAAGAAATCGATACTGCTGGTTTCAGAGACTGTTTTACAGTCAGGGCAGCTCTAAGCTTAAATGTTTGTCTGTTTTATTCAATGACACTTCTCTGCAAACTATTACCCACAGGGAGCGGAGAACAAACGTGAAACAAATAAACTAGCCGTCGACCCATTGCAGCATTGTTTGCGCTTACAGATGAAAACTGGATAGTGTGGAAATTTTCTTTACACAGTGTCAAAGCAAAATCTATCACAGCTAAGATCCAAGCCATTATATTACAGCCTCCGAGGAAATATTACTTCTCTGGCTGGCTTGTTTTATCCCTGATCTTTCTGTCCACCCATCATCACAGGGATATGGAGGCATCTGTGGGGACATGCGCTTTCCATTGCCTCTCCCCTGATGAAAGAGGATTTCCCATCTGATATGCAGTAAAGGTTATCTGGATCGCAGTCATGTTTCTGTATAACATGCACTGCCAAGCAAAAACAGGAAAACATTTCTCCCCCAAAACTCATTTCAGCTTTGCTTTTCATTATTACCACCACGAACATACTGCACTTATGTGACCATAATTCTCTTTTCAGTGAGCACAACACAACAACTCTGATTCCTTTTGGTCTGAAATGAAAACAAAACCTCTTGGTGATTTCAAGAAACCTTTAGGGTGCTCTTGAAGTACTGTATAGAGGAACATTATAGAGGAAAAATGCTAATAGTTGGAAGCTTGCACAAGCCTTCAGATTGTTGCCTTCTCACAACAGACTGCATTCCCAGATTTAGCAAGGCGAGAGTGGAACAGGATAAATACAACATTCAAATAGGATAATTTTTCACCATATAATTCGGTCCTTTATTTCGCAAGACATCGATGTGGTTTTGCACTTATGCAGATTATTTCTGGAAATTATTTCATGCAATTTCTCAAGCAAAAGCTTTTGCTTCTGACAGTAGGCCTCATTTGACAATTCAGTGTAAAAAAGAAAGAAAGGAGAAAATGGTGCCTGAGGCTGAGTGGAGCAGACAAGCAACAGCTTCACATCACTCACCTGGATTCAAAAAGGACAGAAATAGCACTAAAAGCACCCACTCTCACTTTGTAAATGTTCCTTTGTTTCCCTGTCTCTCGCGTTAGGCTACCTTCATGGCAGCCGCACACCCTGTGTCTCATTCCCCAGCTACTCACCATCACATTACAGCCAGAGGTCATTTAAACCACAAAGCACGGAAAGAAAATTGGAAAAATTTAGATCTTGCAGGTTCACACTTCTGTAGAACTGCATTTTAAATATGCATTTTAGTTACAACATATCATTTTAAGTTCAATTTGCTGAAGCAAAATTTAATGCTATCAGCTGAGGGCGTTTGAATAATGGATGTGAAACCCTCCAAGTGTTTATATGATTTAACTTCTCCACTGCTTTGTTACAGTATACAAAACAAAAGGTGGATGAGATGATATGCAGCTTGTGAGCCACATTTAGCCCACATTGTCAGAAGGATCAGTGGCATGAAGTAGGTTTGTCAGCACTCAGCATACCGAGTTTTACTAGGATTGCAAAACAATGCATTAATTTTGATTAATTATAGAAAAAAAGCAGCAAAAAATTGTCCTAATTGTGCTCTATGATGCCCCTTGACCCCATATGTTACTGAACATACAGCCATCCACAGTAGCTTTGTAGACGTAATGAAAGCAGATGACAAAATGCTGCTTGGTCCAGTCTTTGGAGAATTTAAATTTAAAAAACACCCAGATGGACCTTTTGATAGGAGCACCATTCTGTGAGGTTTCTGCAGTAAGCAGCGCCATCGGAGTATGTCAAGTCTGAAATATCACCTCAGTGCAAAGCACTTAGTTACAAGCTCGGAGGTCAGACCTAGCACAGCCCCTGACGCTACCATGAGCAGTCACTATCATCAAGCAACACTTGAACAGGCATTCAGATGCAGACTGAGCAAGTCTACCTGTGACAGATTATATTTGTGATTAATATGGATAAATTCATCATAAAGCAAGTAAACAATTAGATTCACTATTTATCTTTTTATCCAGCCTTGCAATGCAGGTTTTGGTTGGACGTCTTAAACACTTCAAATTTGAATACAGCTATTGGTATTCATAATTCATTTTGTATTTGGAATAAAATGGAATTAGAAATCTGCAATATTATAGACGTAATAATTTTGACTGATGTGGATGGAAACTCATGACATTTTCCATTAAGATAGGCTCCAGTGAAAGTCAGCACCAGATAAAGATAAAAGATGTCTCCCGCAAAAGCATTCCAATTAAAGGTAGGATTGTGCTGTCCATTGTGCTGCTTCTCGAGCAGCCCGCAGGCCCAATATCTGAAAGGTTCTTATTCTGACCCGAGAAATAGCGCATGGATGTGACACATCAGGGTGGAGGTTTTTACCTGCCACACAGACTTGTCTTTGGTGGTCATGTGGTTGCAGCTTCACTGTGTGCATATTGAGTTTTGCCAAGTAATAATACAGGCAAGGCTGCTTTAAGTGGTACTAAATTGATGAACTAGATCATTTTAACTACGGGATCATAGATATGCATTGATTTGACTGATTTATTTTAATGTTCAATGTAAAAACGCCAACAAGGTTGCTCTGCTGTGTCACATTGTCACTGGTGCAATGAGATATTTATTTGTAGTTTTTACCTGTTCCAAGGCGATATAGCCATGTGTGTAGAGAGAAAAAAGAATTAGAGATGAGGCCCATGTATTTTGGCCAGTAGATGATATATAGTAAGATCATTTTAATTGGGATTTATATTCGTTTTATATGCAGTTATTATATCTGGAGCAAATCTACAAAAAATGCTGCAATGTTTTGGATAAGAAGGTATCTGGTTTAACTTGGATAAGGGCCAGATTTGGCCTTAAAACAACTATTTTCATCCAAGCTACAGCCACTTCAGAATGAATAGTTACTGGCTGCTTACACGTCTTCTGTCCATGTTTCTTTTTGCCATTCATTTGTGCACGAAATATATTAATTGTAGACATTTCAGCACTTTTTTGAACAATTTTCCCTTTCACAGCATGATGTTGACCAGACAGAGCACAACAGGAGTATTATTATGGGTCATACCAGTTTTTTAGCACATAAACCTCATAACCATCTAATACCATCAAATCTGACATCAGCAAAGGGGACTGTGAAATGGATTTTCACATAATCATCAGTTAAGGTCTGTATTTAGCAAGCATTTCCAGGCTTTCAAGCTGTGAAACTGCAGGCTTTTCAATGAAAACTGGTAGAAAAATCTATGGACTTACTGTCGTTAGAGAGATAAATATACTGTCCATAAGCAAAACATTCAAGATTGAAAAAAATAGGTTGAATGCAGACCGATTGTGATGATTGTAGCAAAACTGCATCACTGTGCAAGGTTAATAGATAGTAAAAGGACAATTAAATTGAACACAATGCTCACTGTGATAGATTATTCGCCTCAGCTGAGTTTCAAGTTTCTCTCAGTTGAGACCACATTTAATGTGCTAGCATGCTAAAAAAAAAAAAAAAAAAACCCGCCAGCCTTTTAACACAAATGAATTCATATACTGTAGTCAAATATCTGGTGATAATATCTTTTTCATTTAACACCATTCCTGCATCTGCTGAGACAGTTTTTGTCAGGTAAGGACGATTATGAGCTGCTGAGAGCTTGACGGTCTGCGAGTACTGCAGCCAAGGCAATCACTTGTTGTGACAGGGACAAGGAAGCTCCCTCTCCCTGCAGGAGGCTGATTGATTGGGCAGTCAGGAAGAGGGAAATGTCCTTCACAATGGGCAGGGAAGGGCAGCGAGCCTGGGATACTCTCCCTCTCCTCCAAGAACTTTGCGTTTTGCTAAAGTAATCCTCCCTGTTGACATCAAAGAACCACAGCTGACATGGGAATGAACTTTACTGGAAACGCTTCTGTCAAACGAGATGGATGCAAGTGGTCCAGATTCATAGTGCCTCCTCCTGCTTTCGACTGAGCTTTTTTCCTACTCATCAGAAAATGCCTCAGAAAGGCCTTAGCATCAGAGTGTTTTTTTTTTTTTTTCTTGCAAATTCAAACAGAGAGGAAGCTGCAGAACAAGTATTGGATATGCACTGCACCCCGGGGTGGATCAGCAAGATTATGTCAGTCCATATATCTTATCCTTTTTATAATTTGTCACCCCCTGATTTAGCAGAATGTATTGCTTTGCAGATTCCAGCACTGCCCTTCATTTTCATGACAGGAGGAGGACAGTCATTGTGCAGCTTGAAGAAAAGAAATCACACTCCATAAGCGAACCTCATCAGGAATTAGTAAGACTTGTATTATTACGACATACAATGCAGTTTATCAGTGATTTCCATTACTGCATAGTACTTCACACGCCCAGATCATTGTATCGGCCTATTGGAAGTAGAAATTGTACTTATGTCCTCATTGCTGCTGTTATGAGTGACACATTCAAAATCCAACAGAGTCTCAGGGCAGTTGAAATAGCAGTTGCAATAGTTGCAGTGAAATAGTCTTTAATCTATAAGTTTCATGTAAATGGCACAAATTTCCCACTTTCTCGTGACATTCGGCATGGCTTTCAAACTAATGGATTCCAGTGGGAAATATCTTTCATGCCTGCATCACATACGCCATCGTTCTCACTCTAGCTCAATAATAAATATGCAAAGACTGGTTAGACCTTCAAAATAAAGCTAGCTAAGAAACGCTGGTTAGTGGTTTCACACGAGAATCGAATCCCGGGCTCCTGTGTGACAGTCATGTGTTTGACCCTTCCACCCACCACAGCCCACCTCCCCATGGGGGCTTTGTCACTCTTTATACTGCGTTCTTCCACTCTGAAAGTCATGATGAGAAGCCTATAGAATACAAACTACCCGGATACTGTGCTGAAAACTCTGTCCAATGTTGTAGCAGAGGACACCATGAATTATTTTACTTTTCTGAAAGTTGACAGAAAGAATTGAATATCATTCCAAACATAACGCTCAAACATCTTTTACTTTTTACATCTAAGATACAAACAGGAAGCAAAATGCGGAAGCAGTGTTGCCTCTCAGACATGAAACCCCATCCTCTTTTTTACATTCATCCATTTCAGTGAGGACCTTGTTAAATATTTGCACTGTGCCAAGTCATACAGAGCCACAGCACCGTGGCCATTACCAATGAGGAAGGCTCCGCTTTTAAATGTTAATTGCCGTTCCTCACACTTTCTCATTACACTCATTCTAAATGATGTGCTGTGAGCTCCACTGAAAGTGTTCCCATCTATACTCCAAATGGTTTTACAGATCCACACAGCTATACTGCATTCACATATGTATGATGAAGTCAAAAGGGATTGTTTTTGCATGATTTTGTGTGTAATTCAGATGTGAGATATGGGACTATTTTGCGAAAAAAAAAAAAAAGAAAAAGAAAACAAAAAAAGAAAGAAAGAAAATAACAGCCAGGTCTTTATTCCACTCAGTAGAGTGCATTAATGGAGTCAAGAATAGCCACATGCATGAATGTGAATGTGGTATGATCTTGTTAGGTTTCTCCAAGGATACAGTCCATTTTGTCACTTACTCAGCCTGTGCAAACTGCAATGGACAGCATCATTAAGAATATAGATGGAATTTTGCCACAGAGTAAAAATACCCATCATTCAGTATTACAAGTGAGCTTACAGCATTCAAAGACTTTTGCTTGTTTTTTATGTTGGATTTTTAGGTCAATATCTAAGCTCATGCAGTAAGAAGGGATTCTTTTTATTTTTTTTTTCATTTTGTTTGGTACTCATAAAGAGGCCGTACAACAGGGACTGATAAAATCTCACACCAACCAACTAATGGCAAGAAATGATCATCAGTTTAAAGTCCAGAGGCAACAATCACACCACACTGACTGCATTTACATGCAGAAAATATTCAGTTTTTTTCCCTTATTCCAAAAAAATACAAAGCGTGCAGTCGTCTTTTTATTGCTTTCATTGTTTTTATTTGTATTTATTTGCATGTACAGACATGATATTATCTTTTTTATTGCTTTTATTTCAGTTTATCTGTTTATTTATATTGACATTTTACATTTTGCATTTTTGCACCTTTTGTCTTCTTGTTTGAACTTTATCTTTGGCTTTCAGTTGTACTGAAGGTACCATATAAATAACGTTATTATTATTTTAAAGTTATTAATATGCATGACATCTGAACAAATACAAATTAAATTGCGAACATGCATTGAAACTAGCATGGGATTTACATAAACTATGCATAATGCAATTAATAATGGAAATTATGAATAACTCAGAACTACTGTGTGTTTCTTCGTGTATGGACTGTGACAACATTTATTTAAATCAAGACTTCGCCATATGTACGGGACATACAGAGGGATTGAAATATCATTTTCATGGTCTCACAGTGTGTGCAATAATATAAAGATAAAAACAAGACAACAATAAAGATAAAACAAGACAACAAGTGTTTAAAAAATAAATACAGGGGTACAAAACTACTGAAAGAGTTTGCACATTAAATTGCAATAGTCCATTTACGTACTCTCGGATTTTACAGTGAGGATACAACCATGGCTTGGTTTGTTTAATAGTGTATTCCTGCTAAACTGTCTGCAATTATAAAGCTTTTAATACTGTCTACTAGCAATTACCTTATGAATAAGTATTACTGAAATGTTTAAATGACTATTATTTCTCCTATCATGGAACTTAAGTGCGTGGATAGTCAGACCAGGACGGATAACTGTGTGCAAATCCGTCTGGGGGTTGCCTTGTGTCAAATCTTTTCAGGGAGGAAGATTAGTGTGTCAGTCACCAGGGACTGAGGCCGTGCACCCTCGTCATCCATCGTGGCTGTAACGCCATGTACTGTAACACCAAGTGGCAGAAAGGTCATACCAACCTGATCTTCAATTTAAGATGCTGTTCACGCTTTGGCTTTCCCTCTGTTTCACTTGATGGGTACATACAGTGCACTCTTTGTGTATCCAGCTCCTGGAAATTCACATTTGACAAGGACTTTCAAAAGGAACTTGAGGCTTTTGAATATTAGAGTAGAGGAGAACAGGGGTAGAAGAAGAATTTACAGCAAGGCCGGATGCTGAGGAGGTGTTGCCTGTTTGTCTGCCACTTAGTTAAACCACTCTGCATCATCTCTAAGCATCATATATCAGCTCTGAATGAGCTAGCTGAAGATACCTTGCCTGAGGGGGATCACCACGGCATCACCAAAGTCAGCAGCACAGAAACTGTCATACACTGACACCTCCTGTGATCTTTCAGATATGGCATGGAGGCAGCTTTGATTGGACATGCTGCCTACCAGGTAGTACAGTCAAACGTTCGGTGCATGAATATTTATAGTGTGCAGCCTTACTTGCTTTGTATCAGGGTTTGGACTGCAAGGAAAGAATAATGAGGTTCATTACAGGAATCCACCCACTTCTCACTACATGTCTTGACCATGTCTGTGTGAACTTTTTAAATCTTTAATAAGTAATTAACCTGGCTGAAATACTGGAGTTGAAATGGACTGAAATGGCAAACCTGCAGTATCTTGCTTGATGCCTTGTTGCCTTGGAAACATTGGACTGGAAGGACCAAGCAGTGGAAAAGATAATGTTGGAAGCAGCATCAGCTCAGTGAGGAGAGGGGAAAAAAAACTTAATTGGTTTTGAGATTCAACCATAACTGACCAACCGCGGCTTTTGTAAACACAGGATGGGGACGGGAATATTGAAAAAAGTTTTATAATCTGAATTCAGTGGAAATACGGATTGGTTCATGCCATGGACAGGAATATGCTGCCTTAGCCTGTGAAGGCTATTTGGAGCGGGAGCTTAAGCTTGACACAATGTGCCCATACAATGGTTGGATCTGAGGTCTTGGGGATCTGCAGAGGGAAGCGCAGTCATAACAGAAATCCCCACTACAAAGAGAAGAGGTGAAAAGGCAGTTATTTAACCAGATGCCCCACTCAGCAGAGAGAGGATTAAAATGCACTACTGCTTATCTGGCATAAAGACTTTGACTTTAAAACTGCAGGTTCCCTCAAAAACATGGTGTGAAGGTCAGCCTTTTATTAGATGCCTTTTGTGTGCTAATGAGAATGCAGAGGGATTTATGTGTCATTCCTCTGTTCTTCTGCTCACCTCAAGCTTGAGTGTAGAAAAGAAAGAATAACAAGGCTACGAACAAGTGCTTTTTTGTTTTCAACCATTTTGTGGGATAAAGTGGGTTCTGATTGCAAAGCAAACACACTGAGAGCCGAGCTAGCTGTACAAGGTTCAAGTGAACAGTTAAAAGTGTGATATATCAGTGGTGCCTTCGCTTTCTGGCAATGGGCACAATTTTATTGTATACAGTAAAAAACAAAATCACAGACATTGTTTTTCAGTAAAACCACAGTTGTTTTATTATTTTTTTTCCGCAACCTTCCCAGAAAACTTTTCTCAGGGTGATCATTTTTTGTGCTTGTGGAAAAACTAGAACTTGTGGTATCTTCGAAATCCTGCCATGCAATGATATTTGACTATTTTTAGCACAGGACCAACGCAGCTTGGCATTTCACCCGGAGCAGCGGCTTGGCCTCACAACAGCTGTTGTTTCTACCATACATCAACTGATCCGTGCTGTAACATTGATTTTACATGTTTAGTTTCACCTGGTGCATTTGTGTCCTAGTTGCACAAAATACAAGTACACACTAATACATACTCTCCAGATTTTCTAAGAGCATATGCATGCGTCTTGTGGTGGAAAGCAGCTGAGAGCCCTTGACCTGTAGCACAATACACAGCCTGTTTATTGATATTTAAGAAAAAAAACATCCTATCCTTAACCAAAGCGCTTCTGTTGTCTACCAAGGTAATTCTGAGCTCTTTAATGCTGCTTCTAATTCCAAGTCCTGCTCTTTGCATACCCATCATTTAGCGATACAAAAGCCGAGGCCTTCCATCATTGGAAAAATAGTTTCACTGAACATAAACCAATGAACAACTATGATTCATTCAAAACACATTTATACAAACAGGATTTCCAGCAGACAGGGCTGGTTTGAGACTGAAAGTTTGCAAATTATCAGATGAGAGAAACTGATTAATGCTCTCCCCGCCTCAACAATTACTGTCCTTCCAGCGAGGAACTCTACCTCGCATGCACCAGTAAATCCTGTCTGTGGTTGTACTACGATGTTCTCAGTGGACAAACAGCAGCAAAATATAGCAGACGAGAGTAAATATATGATCAGTTATTTCTCACTGGCTGAATATATATTTTATTCCAAACATCCTGCAGCGTCTGTTTTTCACCTCTCCTCTATTTATACAGCCGGTATTGAACCTGGTGACACTGGAAACAATGCAGCATAAAACCTGACGCAGCCTTCCACCATATAGCCTCCGGCTCTCATGTCACTGAAGGTAGCAGCCTCCTGATCCCGTGGTTCCATGTGACAGCCAGCCATCTCGCTCATCTCCTGCATTAGATATGATCCTATTATGTTCTAGTCATAGCCCACAATCTGAAGTGGCTGAGATAATGGCATTAAAACAGTTATCTCACCATCTAATCACAACCAAATGCTAAATATTGATTGGGTTTTGCCTTTTCTCAAAGCTAAAATCACTCACCAAGTAACAGAGTTATGATGTTTTAGCAGCACTTTTCTGAATATGAATAAGTACCTTATCAAAAAGTAATAAAACATGTCCCATACATGGCTGACTGTGATCACATGGTAATGATACATTAATGATACAAGTTTATTAATATAGCCTCTTTCAAGAGCAGATGTCACAAACTGGCTCACGTTAAAAAACTAATTATTTCTTGGTCAGCGTGATCATTTAATGTCTCTGTTCAACATTTGAACTGACTATGTGCAGTATTAACACACCTAATAATGTAATACAGCCAAGCATTTCTTTAAAGGATAGCTAATGTGAAAAACTACATGATATATATGAAACTATTATATAGATAGATAGATAGATAGATAGATAGATAGATAGATAGATAGATATGGGAAAAGATTCCTAAAGGAAGGTCAAAGGTCAAGCAGAATCAGAGTAGAAATGTGTAATGCACAAAGTGTGTGTGTGTGTGTGTGTGTGTGTGTGTGTGTGTGTGTGTGTGTGTATATATATATATATATATATATAAAACTATATTCTTTGTTCTTGGTAGTGATGGACAACTTCCGTGTAAAGTGAGTTTTTAAATTAATTCATATTTTTAAAGGACAGTGTTTTATTCTTTTTAGCAATATTTAGAAATTTGACTGTTTCAGCCTTAATGAACCTTGTGCACTTTTCTCAGGTCCCAAGCATACTTCAAAGCCACCAGGTCCTTGGAGTGACATTAGTATTCTGCTCACATGCACAATAGCCTGTCAGCAATGGACATTGAATTAGGGGAGAGGTTTATGTTGAAGGTATGGCCACAGAACACATTAATCTTTCATTTTCCTTCGATAATGTGGCACAACTAATGATGAGGGAAAGATAAAGCAATGGTAAACACAGCGTGTTGTACAGTATATAACAGGGCAAGGATGACAAGGCCACAAAACTGTTGTGGCGGAATTATTTGTTAGTGCAGGTTAGTGTTTTTCGCGGGCAATTTGCAGCACACACTGTATTCCGTTAGAGTGCTTAAGAATCTAGATCTAATGTGCAAACAATATATTTTTGCAGGTCTGTATCTATATTCTGTATTTTAAGTTCACAACATTCACAAATCATTTCCCCCTGCTTTACTCGAGCAGTGGATTTTTCGCATTACAATAATGAAACTCAAGGAATAAACACTACTAAATTATGTTCAGTCACACATATCTGCGGCGTGCGTAGACTCTCTAAGGGACAGGGGTGAAGATAAAAAAGCACAGGTCTAGGATCATTTGGCCAACTCCCTTCAGCTGTAACATCAGGGTAAAAATTAAGCTTGGGGTGTCTTATTAGGGCACCAACATATGCCGGCTGAATAAAGGTTTTAAAGTAAGACACTTTGGCACACACAGCTCAAAGGGCAGGAGCTTTGCCCTCATGCCAGCGATGGCATAATTCTTTGAATGAAAATCAGCTTCTTGGCACAATACAACCTTTTGTGAAAGCATGAGTGTGAGCCCTTGAACATCATCAGAGTCCGGTAGAACATTTCTTGCAGAGGGCTGCGTTGAGTGGAAATCTACTTAATGTGCTCTTGTTTGCTACTAAATAGCAGATTAACCCCAGAGGCTTAAACCAGCCTGCAGCTGTTGTAGAGTATTGGAACAAGGTGTCTACAGGGGCTCTTCGTTCTGTCTCTATCTTGTTCTTTTTAGTCCAATCTGTATTACCAGAAAGAGGGATTTTACACGAAAGGTCAGCAATTCTCAAGTCATCGGAGGAAAAACAGACGAAGGTGCACAAGGCTTAAGGAAAGAGTCACTTATAAATCATGATGAGGTTGATATAAGGAGGCTGGGCTGATTTTTTGCTGTTCATCCTGGTGATTAAGAGCTACAAAACGTATAATGTCAAGTCAGACGAGCTTTCAGGCTCTTAAAGGAACAGTTCAGCACTATGGGAAATTCACTTTTTTGCTTTTGTGCCAACTGTCACATCTGTATAGTAAATATAAAGCTGCAAGCAGCAGCTGCTTAGTTTAGCTTAGCATAAAGCATGGAAACAAGAGGAAACAGATAGCCTTGCTCTGCTGAAACAAAACAAAATCTGCCTCCAAAGCTCACACATCGTAATTAACAATGAATTCATACACAAACCGAAGGATGGAAACGTCATGCTGTTGTGTTTCAGGGAACTGCTTTTGGCCAAGAAATAGTCTTGCATATAGCCCCTCATAAAATGTGGCATTTTTACACTCATGTGCATAGCTGTGTCCCCCTGTCGTTTTGCAAAGCTAACTGGCTTCCTGAGAGTGTTATCGATCTCTTCATTTCACTCTCGGCTAGAGAGTGTGCTTCTACAATAACAATAACGCTTCTTCTCATACAAAAGCCACTTCAAGATGTCCAAGATAACAGATAAGAGCGTTGTAATGCCATGTTGTTGCTGTCAATGATAATGGCAGTGCTGGTTTTAATTACACACTGATGTGTCTGAAAGAGTCAAAAAACAGCCTTATGTTGCCCTAAAAACCTAATTGAGATTCATTAGGATCTGCATGCTGACTGCTGTCAATGTCAGCCTCAGGGCAAGTCATTTATTTCTAAGCATGTTTACAGTAGGTGGTATACGCTTTGTTGTACAGTTCAATGTCAAATGCCCGTAGGTTACTGTAGAGTTTGCCTCGACACACTGGGAAGGTCTCTGTAAACATTGTTCGGGTAATTGTCTGAATTTGACAAGGCTCACTGCAACATCTGAAACAGCTTTTCAGCATCAATTTATCACAAAGCCTGTGCTGGTGTCTTTTTTTTTTTTTTTAATAATTTTTCACATGCCATTTTTCTGATAGATCTTCCTTCATATAGTCCTTTTTACTAGAAATGTGCTGCCTAAAATGAGTGCTCCAAAGTCCTGCAATGTGTCTTATGAGAGCACAAAGCATATGGGGGAGTATTATAGGCCCTGTGAGGTTGGGGAGAAAATTGGCCATTTGTCTGTCACATTCGGCCCATTCTCCCATTACCTGTACAGACCCATTACAAGCTACAACCGTAATAACTCCTCATGATCTATGGCTGTGATGTGGCAACCAGTGAGAGACGTGAACTCAGTGCAGGAACTGGGTTTATGCCTATGTATACTCTATATCCCTGATGTGGTTTTTAAAGCTTTGTTTATTTTCTTTTTAAAAGAGCCGTTTGTAGAGGGTTTCCCCGCTTGATCCCCTAATGACTTAAATTCTTAATGTCCGTGTTTTCAGATGTACTGTGGTCTTACCTCCTGAGATTATAACACCAATGGCATATTCAAAACCCCAGAACTCATTCCTTCTGCTCAACAGTTTCCATCTCCTTTCAAGTCCTTGCCACAGAAGGGGAGCTCATGCAGAAAGGATTTGCCCTATCCAAGTATTGTACCTGCTGTAAATGATAGATTTAGAGAGAGGCAGGAAAACGGCCAAAAAAATAATAATCTCTTTGACGTAAGACATGACAAGTGAACAGACATAAAAAAGAAACCAAGCACACAGAAAATTGGATTTTCAAGAGCGCCTTGTCTCGCAAAAAATGACCAGTCAGAGGGTGTTAGTGAGGCAGACTGGCTTTCATTAGCCTAGTCATTTGGCATCACTGAACCATGAAGATGGTTAAGTGATATTATGTTAACCTCCTGTTTTACATCTAGAGTCGAGATTAAATGTAATTAGGTGGCTTTTGTACTTCCCACATACTCTTGTGGGTAATTGATGACTGACTGAAGTCATTTACTGACTGTCTGTGCTATTGTTCTGATCTCAGCCCTGCTGTCTGCCGCTTTTACAATGATTGACCAAGGCTACAGACATCAGCTAGTTTGTTAAGGCTTTGACTTTGACTGCAGCCACATCAAAAGGGAAATGGTGGGTCCCGTTTAGCAATTTATTGGATCTCTGCTCTGTTTTTAGCCCAGGGTTGGATGAAAAGATGTGATGAGTGTTGAATTTCTCTATGCTGCTGCAAATCATCAAATGCATACAGAGAAAAGTGGAGCCAAACATTGAAGCGCTGCAGCCCATGTATGGGTATGTCTGACCTTTAGAATGTAATTGATGGACCTGATTCTGATTCACTGTGGCTGCAGGAAGTGTTTTTACAAGAATGTACATGCTACAGTTGGTGTGCACAGCAGCTTTGTTGCAAATATCAAAAAGGCCTCACATTATACCATAATGAAAATTCTGCAGTTGGACAGTTGCTTGTATGCAGTTAATGACTAAATACTCACTCGGCTGGACCAAAAGACTGAAAGTGGTTCAGTAACATTTTAGTCAAATTGTCAGATAAAAGTAGCTTTACAAATATACTGCATCCCTTCAGTACTACTGTATATGAGAAGAGTTAAGGTCAAGAGATTTCACCTCTGGAGAGGCACTCATTTGAAGATAACATGATGACTATAGATCATGCAGCATCCCACATTATAATAAAAGCGTGAAGAACAGAAATACACACACACACACACACACACACACACACACACACACACACACACACTCACACAACATGCATAGAACTATAGTAACTAACTGTGTTTTATTGTGAGAAAAGTCAAATAAATGAGTTGGTTGATTATATTTGGGGAATTGCCAAATTAAATCTTCATACTATAAAAGTGCACTTCACACAAGAGACATAATCTCATTCACACCATGTAACCACAGGTGTTTCTGGCCTATTTAAACCACACCTCACCGTTTAACAGTGACACTGTGCAGTTTAACAGTGATGTGGCGTGAGAAACATTTGTGAGGAAACCATGCAAGAGTGTAATTTTCACTGGGGGTCAGTGATTGGGGAGGAGGGGGGGTCATGTCTTTTTTCCTTTATTTCTATATAAATATATATAAACACACACCTTCTTGTGTTTTTATTGGCATTGTAAATGCAGTTTGAATAACCAATACAGATATCACTCTATTTTATCACACAAGAATCCACACTTAACAATGTAACACTAGAAATATTGCACATGGTCAATGATAAGTCAAGGGCTCTTTGTTCTATGGAAGTAGCAGTGGTCACATTTTCTAAGGTGTAATAGGCTCATGCTCAAGTGCCTTTCTGGTTCATTGGTTTTAGATCACGTGTCTTTCTAGCCTCAGTTTAATGTAAGAAATAGTTGTGGTAACTCATGAGGAGTTTTTACAGGTGTGTCAGGCTGCTGCCTGTTTGTATAATCATGGGTGAAACACATTCATCAAGGTGAAAATTTTATCACATTTTGTCCTCTCCAACCAGCTGTTTGACCCTGGACTGTGAGATGTAAGAGATGGTGAAGAAAGTGTCAACCAGAGGCAGATCAGAGAACCAGTGATTGGATTCTGTTGGTCAAAAACATCTGAGATTCTCATCTTATGCAGGAAGACTGTCATTTTGTCAAAGCCATGGGTCAAGGGACAATGTGGTTTTCGATGTAGCTGTGGAGGGAGTCATTAACCAACCGGTGAAGGTGATGTCAGCTACCTAAAACGTGAACTCAAGTTAACCATGCCTGTTAAATTTGAAAGAGACAAAATCCTTAACAGCTACTGTTGCCTATTGTCACACTCAAGTCGGGTTAAACCACCATTAGAAACTCCCAACAGAGAAGCTCTGTCACTTTATTGTCATGAAATACTGCTCAATTAGGATATTGGTGGGTTTTCCAGTATTGTGGCCGGGCGTCATGAGTTGTCACTTCATGAAGTGTGTCAACACAAGCAGGAGCAAGATGTCATAGCATCACAACATACATCAATAACAGCACTTACAAAAACCCACATTACTGCTGTGACATTTTTACTTTGTGTTTATCTCCTCCCACCAATGCTTTGCTTTGTTTTCCTGTCAAACTGAGACAGTAACACTTTTAGCACTGCCAGCAGTGTGACAGTGATGGTCAGTTGGTCATTGCACCACTTTGGCCCAGAGTTAAATCTCAGCAATGATTATGGATGGATTCTGTGAACTTTTGCACAGACTTTAATGGTTTCCAGATGATGACTCTGGTGATCCTCTGACTTATCCTCCAGCACCGCCATGACATTGACATTTATGGCTTTGAGTGAAATGCAGTAGCCATGAAAATTGGTATAGACGTTCATGTCACCCTCAGGATGAATTGTAATCACTTTGGCGACACATTAACTTTTCTTCTTTTGCTACCATGTGGTCAGATTTTTTTTTTACGATGCTTTGGCTTATGACCAAATATCTGCAAAACAAATGGTTTTCCCATTAGCCTCAACCATACTTTGTGTATACAGCTAATCAGCAAATGTTAGCATGCTAACATACTAAACTGTGATAGTGAACAGGGTAGACATTACTCGTGTTTTATAGCGGCATGTTGGCACTGTTATGGCTGTGGACCTTTAGTCTTTTTAACTGGTCTTTAGTTGGTCCAGGTTCTTGAATGTGACCTCAGAGTTGACACAGTGTGTAGGAACAGAGTGTATACAGCATTTCAGTGGCTGCTGGCTAATCTTTCCTCCAACATTTCTGCCCTGCTGGATGATGATGATGATGATGAGAGTAGCTTTGGGGCTAGAGAGGCAGATGGGCCTCACCCTCCCTCCTACCCGCTGCTGGTCTGACCTCCACGTCCCTTGAAAGCATGATACCTGTGAATACTCTGATTATGGCCAGGCCAGGCTGCACAGGCCCGCGACCCCTCACTGTGCAGGTGAGTGTGGAGGCAGTAGAGTGGACATGATTGACTCTCACTGCAAACCCTGTCGGAGAGCTGCATTCCAACAGGGAAAGACAAAGAGACAGAGGGAATGGGAGATGAGGGGGAAAAGAGAGAGCCTGCCCTGCATTCTCTGGCTAATTAAGTCTTATTATCCTGCACAACAGGAGGTACCTGAGAAATAATTGGCCACAGCGACAGCTAAATGTTCCAATCTGGAGGTGAAGCCAAAAGCACTGTAAAAGGTCACATGCCATTATGCATTTTGCTGATCTTATTAGTGCTGCAGTCTGTCAAAAGAGCCACCATTAATTCATAGGCGAAATGCTTCCTAGATTAAAAATATTCCCCATCCCTTGATTCAAAGCCGATCTTGTTTAGGTGAGAAAATTAAATTTTTTGTGTGATTTCTGACCTGTTAGTCAAAGAGACAGTCCCCTCCAATTTTGGCTTTTATACCCACTTACTGAGTAAGGATTATGTTTCTTTTGTAGTGCTAATGCAAAATTGAATCTTATGAGAGAAAGAATATAAAAATAATCCACCAAATTATAAAACATATATCCCCACTAACACATGGCATTTGATGAATTTCCCTCTTCTAACACCCAAGTCCAGACAATATCTACTGCAGCAGGGAGAGCCAACAATGATTCATGGTGTGCCGGGAATGTATCTTCCATTCTAACAATATTACTTGGTGATTTCACAGGTAAACACCGTTAACTAGAGAGGAGGAAGTAATCAATGAAAACAGCTGCTGTGTTCAGTAGCTGTCTTGTTATATTTGGTACTATGGGCAAGATTTCCTGTACTCTTCTTTCATTCAAAGAGAAAAAGATTTCATTTCAGTAGTATATAAGTTAAGATTAATTTTGTTTAGCTTTAGTTGAGTAAACAGGTCAGAAAAAAGGTTCTTTTCACAGCAATACACCTCCAGATTTCAAGGGCTCTGAACTGAATATATGACTCAATTTATACACCTGCAGATGTGTATTTTATTTAGTTTTCATGCTACAGTGACTGCTTACAGTCCAGCTGTGTGGCAAAATGTTCTTGGGATAAATGTCATGTAGCAGAGTGCACAATGCAGCCAAACAAAGCCCTGCAATCATATTCCTCTGCTGGCACTGAACTCAGCAATTACTTTAGTGAAACTACAGATTAGCAATGAATAAATATAGAAATACCATTTAATCTACAACCCTGATTTGAAAAAAGTTGGGACGCTGTGTGAAACATAAATAAAATATATTAGTTCATGGACTCGGGAACACTTCATGAAACCATTATCAGACAGTTTTGTTTTTTTTTGAAGTGATTGCATTCTGATTTTATTTATCTTTTAAACAGTGTCTCAGCTTTTTTGGAATCAGGGTTGTATGAATATTCAAAAATCAGAGTAAAAGAGCAAGTTTTCACCATTTTCAGATTGTTGGACTGCTTCCCTTAAAATTACTAGTTTGTGTGTTTGGTGTCCAAGACAGAAGTAATGAGACTTCTGGACCTTTGACTGATCTCTTACTGATCTCTGATCAGTAATGTGAACTCAAATATTGACTTGTTTGATTTATTATATTGGTTTCTTGTTTATCATATCTTGCCTTTTTTGCTAATGCTCCTCACTATTACTCGATCCTCTTGGCTGCAGAAACACTGCAAATTTCACAGTGGGATTATTAAAGGATTATTTTATCTTTCCCAGGGACTCACCAGGGATTCTCTCTGTTATATCTTCTGGAGTCCCTTTCTTCATATATTCAGGAATTGGAGTCCTAAAAACTCTGGACAATTACAGTTTTTTTTGCTGAAATTGAAACATCAATTGCTGCTCACATGTATGTGCCCAAACTCACATGTCCCTGGACAACATTGGGGTCAACTCATGCTCCGGATTGACTTTTTATGTAATCAAGCCGCCTTTAATATTTGCTTTGTGACACATTTGTAGTGAAGTGAAAAGTCAGACTGAACAAAGACTTCAACAATAAAAAAAATTCTGTTTGAACTAGCAGTAACTTTATGCAGCTCTGATGTGGTTGTTTGAGAGTGAACAGTAAACCGTGAGACAGATAATGAGATAAAACAGCTCTGGATTACATACATCCACCTTGATGGTAAATCCCTTGTGCTTGTGAAGGCAGTGTGAATCCAATGGTGGACTCCGCTACTACCAATAATAACTAGCTTAGAGAGAAGCCAATTCTAAATACATTAAATAACTGCTGCCATAATAACAAAAATAGGGTTTGATTTCATGAAAACCTGAAGAATTATACTTTAAGAGCGGCAGATCGAGAAAACGCTTGTTCACGTACGACGACTTTTGGAATCATCCACAGTCCTGTGTTTTTCAATCCGGTTTTCCTGGAAAATAAAAACGCTAATCAATTTTAAACTGCATGAGGAACCTCAGAAATTCTCAAAAACAATGAGTAGATCAGATCAATATAAGATCGATGCAGTCACATGCAAAAGTTCAAAAGTTAAAGATGACACATTTCTTTAATATTTCAAGAGAAATAACTTTTTTATTTACATCTTTTACAGTTTTAAAATAACAAAAATGTAACAGGGACTGAAGCAGAAGTTGGGGCAACCTGCATGGTCAGTACTTAGTAACACCCCCTTTGGCAACTATCACAGCTTGTAAATGCTGTATGTAGCCAGGTAAGAGTCTTTCTGTTCTGGTTTGGGGGATTTTCACCCATTTTTCCTTGCAAATGGCTTCTGTTTCCACAAGATTGTTGGGCCGTCTTGCATGCACTGCTCTTTTGAGGTCTATCCATAGATTTTCGATGGCGTTTAGGTATGGAGACTTTGAGGGCCACTGCAAAACCTTGAGCTTGTGCATCTTGACGTCGTCCATTGTGGATTTTGGGGTGTGTTCAGGATCATTATCCTGTTTTAGAAGCTATCCTCTTTTCATCCTCATCTTTTTTTACTAACGGTGTAATGCTTGATTGCGGAATTTGCTGGTATTTAATTGAATCAGTATTGCTTAAAGCTCCCCTGTGAACACTGGCAGGGGTTACAACACAAGCCCAAAGCATGATCGATCCACCCCTGTTCTTACCAGCGTGAGAGGTGTCTTTTCATGAAATTCTGCCCTTTTTTCTCCTGACACACCTTTGCCCATTGTGGCCAGAAAGTTCTATTTTAACTTCATCATTTCACTTGTATCCAAAATCCTTCAGGCTTGTTCAAATGTGCCTATGCAAAGGAAAGGCTTTCTTCTGGTGACTCTTCCATGAAGGTCATTTGTGTCGCTGCACAGTAGAACAGTGCAACACCACTCCAGAGTCTCCTAAAACTTTAGCAGTCAGACAGTGGGGTTTGATTTGCCTCTCTAGCAATCTTTGTAGCAGTTCTCTTGGGAAGTTTTCTTGGTCTTCCAGACCTCAGCTTCACCTCCATTGTAGCTGTTAACTGTCTTTATTACATTACAAAGTGAGGAAACAACTACCTGAAAACGCTTTGTTTCTCCTGCTCTGTGGGCATCAATTATTTTAATTTTCAGAGTGCGAGGCAGCTGCTTAGAGGAGCCCATGGCTGCTGATTGTTGGGACGAGGTTTGAGGAGGCAGAGTATCTATAAAGCTTTGAAATTTGCATCACTTGGCCTTTCCCAACAATGATTGTGACCAAGCCATAGCCCTAACAAGCTAATTAAGGTCTGAGACTTTGGTAAGAGTTACTTCACAACTCAAATCTCTTGGGGTGGCCAAACGTTTGTATGCTGCTCTGTTCCCTTTTTTTAATAAAATGGTACAAAACAAAAACAATTCGCTAATCTGTCTTAAAATGTTGAAGTTTGTGGCTTTAATAATGTGGCATTGGTCCCTCCGTGATGATGAAGTGTCATGAGTGTTACTGAAGGTTCTATTGATGCATCAGGGCAGGGTGTTTTTAGGCCACCCATGTACTGTTTGCAAACGCCTTTATGGAAAATCAAACTCTTAACAAGAGTGAGCAACCAGCCCACTCTTTCATTCAGTGTAGTCCTCATTCACTTCTTCACTGAGCCGCACAGACACATCTTCATATCAGAAAACACGAGTCTAAACTGGATATTTCAAAGAAATAACCAAAGTGTGAGAGCTGTGAGGCGCAAACTCTTTGATGCCGAAGCTCAATAAATGTAATGTTGGTCAGTAGTCTGCCATGGTTGTGTAGAAGTTTACATAGTGTTACTGTCACAGGGGAGCTTTAAGCAATGCTGAAGCAATATTTCAAATATTTTAGTCAAACTTTGATCAGAGTCAACAGTAATATATCTCTATCCACAGGGTCTCAATCTAAATGGTAAATGAACAGCAGTTCTAATGTGCTTTTCTAGTCTTACAGACACTTTACATTAGAAGCCAGCATTCACCCATTCACACACACATTCATACGCTGGTGGCCGAGGCTACCATGAAAGGTGGCACCTGCTCATTAGGAGTGATAACCATTCACACTCAGTCACACATTGATGGCACAGCATCTGGAGCAATTGGGGGTTCAGTGTCTCGCCCAAGGATACTTTGACATGTAGACCGTGAATCTATGGTAGAGAGAGCCTCAGTTTACAATATAGTGTTTAATAATGACACATGCTGCTTGCTATTCATAGCTTTTTTTCTCACACTGACGAACCGTCTTTGTAATACAAGATTTCCTCAATGTTTCATCATTGCTGTGTTCTGAATTTAAAAGTTGTATTTTCCTGGTGCCAGCTGAGGAAGTTACCTTCATTTGCTGGTGTATTTATGCTTTCTGACCGGTTCACCAACATTTAAATGGGTTATGGAAACATTTATACCAGAGTAATTTATTTGTTCTGTGCTGTATTCAGTAGTCACAAGTGTCAGGCTTGCTCATCCGTGCCTATAGCCCATTATCCACAGCGGTTTGCCAGTTGCCCAGCCATGATCCACCCCGACTCTGACTAGTTGCCTGCATTCAAAAACTATTATAGTCCACAAAGGAAATTCTTACTATGGTTGACTGCAGAGCTACAGCTGTTATTATATAGCTACTTTCTCCAGCTTGTAATACAAAAGCCATCGACCTTTTTTCACAGCAGACACGTTGACTGTCATGGTAAGAAAAGTGTTACTAATAACAATCAAGTGTCCCAGTAAGCCATCACAGTGTGACAGTGAGAAAGCATGAACAACACCAGGACCATGAAACTGAAGCAGCAAAATGGAATTCAGCCATCATTAATGTTATTATTTCAAACTGGCACGTATGAAAATGTCTTTCATGGAAAAATGCTTGCTCCTAAATAACATGGCTCAGTTTGTTATATATATATATTTTCTATAATTACATTTTGTAAACAGCAAAAATTCACAAGTGATGATTTGGTTTCGAGGTTTGCAATAATTTGGGACAGAATAGTTGGAGATCAAGTAAGTAAAATCCACATTGTGTGTACAGTAAAATAAATGATACACAGTAAAGTTAAAATGTCCCCTCATGAGGAAAATGGGTGAAGAAGTCCCTGTGAGATTGTAGAGTGAGACTCTTTGTTACTGCTGTGAGCGAGTGTAACATGAATTAATCAGCAACTTGTAGCGCAGTGTGTTGTTATTTCACACAGTGCTTTGATGAACTGAAGGAGCCGCTGCAATACTTTTAATACAAAGGATTATTGCTTTCTTTATCTTTGCTCCGCAGAACAAAATAAGAATCGACGTGCATTCATAAAAGGGGCTGAACAATATGAGGTGTCGTCAGACAAGTGAACGTCATGCTGTGAATAGCCAGATATTGGTAGGAACAACTGACCAGGAGCAGGGTATAATTCAGAGAAATAATGAGCAGCACCCATCTCCAGAGTTTGCACAGAGCAGATGGCTGATGTGAAAGTTTACCAAATAGTGTAAAATTGATCCGTGTCTGTTTGTGATTGCAAGAATTCCATTATTGGGTGACCATTTTGCAATATTTATGCTTTTCACCCCACGCTGCCCCTGCTCCCCCCCGCCCCCACCGAGCCTCTTTGTCAGCCAATCATTCACCTGATGCTAATGACCAGGTGCCAGCTCTACTGTCCCTCAGACATCATGCCTGTAGACTGATGTATTGATCGGGCGAGATTGATCAGGGCAGGGATGATACAGCAACATTACATGATTTATTCAAGTTCTAATATCTTGCGTCAGGGCTGCCCTCCGGGAGCTGCCTGTCTAGGGCTGGTGTACTTTCATCATCCATCCCGGCATCAGGCCCTCTTTACAGATAACAACCACAGTTCCTCCAGAAGCAAGAGGCAGTGACAGTCTCCATTTAGCAGTGAGACTGACTAGTTATACAAATCCCAACACAGTTTAGAAACTGCTCCTTCTTATACTGTGTGCATTATGTTGTCGACGGAGGACTGTTTTCTTTTCCGATTTGCATTCTGTGGATGAAAAAAATTTAAAGCAATTGAATAAGCAGTTTTCCATCTCTCAAAAACAAGACAATCTTCCCTCTCAAAATAACGCATTAGTATTCATCAGCTGGAAAAACTAATTTGCGATGCATTAGACATACTCACTACATGTGCGTGCTGTACTTATGCCATTCGTTTACAAAATCTCACAAACCTAAAGTACACAAAATCAAACTGTCTCCCAGCGGCGAGCAGAGAATTTACTCAGGCTTCAGCTAGGCAGTGAAGCAGCCCGTTCTGCACAGCTGACAGCAAATAGTTTCAGGTTCACAACAACAACAACAACAAAAAAGATGACCACATGGTGCCAGAGGCTCTTCAGTCAATTTAATGAGCGGCTGAAACAAGAAGAAATGTTTTAGTGTGTGACCTTCATCAGCGTACCGGGATTCTCCTTTTATTCCTGCCTCTAAATCACCCTGCACATTATAGCAAACACACTTCACACACACACATTACAGTCACACTGAGACTACGGTTATCTCCAGGGTTGGAATATACATAAATAGGGAAAAGAACGAGATCTTTTCTAGGACTCTCTAAATTTTAAAGGGCCAGTCCAATTTTTACGTGTCAGTAGCACTCAGCCTCAAAAAGCATTTGTATAATGTCTTCTTTCGCTGTGGAGGAGCTACAGAAAGCCTGTTTACAAACAGGATGTATGGAGTTTGAAAGATGGGAGTGTTTACCAGGCAGGGAGAGTCTAATGGAAGATGCTGTTGAGTTGGGGAATGTAGGCTTCAGAATTTGCCTCGTGCTAGAGAGTGAAAAGGGTCTCTCAACATCAGCTGCTTCAGCTTTGACCATTCTAGTTTTAAACTGTGTGAGAGTCCCATTTTATCAGCACTAAAATGCTGGCATACCCATCTAACTTCATATACCAGGGACCAACTGTATACATTCCTTTATAGAACAAGCACATAAAGATTAAAGCAGAGGCAGAAAATTAATTTATATGAATGTACACTGATGATAAAATTGCATGAAATATCAAAATATGAGAATAAAATACAACATGAAAGGGGACGATTTCATTATAAGACCTTCCTGAATTCACCTCATCTCTCACCAGGGACCTTAAATACATAATTGATGTCCAACTGTATGTTTACTTTATTGGACAATATATATGCAGATTATAAAAGGAGATTGTCTTAGATTTAAACAGCGATTTGTCCGTTATTTTCTAATTTACTTCATTAGTTTATTTGATCAGATGTAACTGTCCCTGAGCAGATGTTAAAAGGCACCCTAAAGATAGCATGAAATGATCTTAATTATCTTACAATATTCTTATAATGTCTCATAAGAAGGATCACTTCAGTACTTCTATGCCACTCCTGTGCTCACACTTTTTTCATTTCCTCACAGTCTTCTGAACATTTTTCCCCAGCTTTAGTTATTCATGCCATTGTTTATAAAATGTCACAGCCCTAATGAACGAGAAGTCTCCCAGTGGCTACTGGAGAATTTGTTCAGGCTTCAGTGGGCCAGTGGTGCAGGCTGCTTGACACAGCTGGCGAGGGAGTGCACCCTGTTGTTCTGGGGGGCTTGAGGGCAGGTGAGCTCCTGTCAGAGTAGAGGATTGGTCGGGCCCATGATGCGTGTGGCATGTTGTTGGTGCAGCTGATGGGGAGGGGAAGAGGGTCAGCAGTACCTCCCAGGCTTCCCATCCCGGCCCCCCCATCCCATCTGTCCTGCGCTGACAGGCTGTGAGCAGAATAACAAGTTGTCATCTGTCCAGTAATGAGATCCCCTGCTCAGCATCAAGATATCAAATGTTAACAGGTAGATAATCATAATAGTACAGCCTCATCTGTAAATCACTGTAATCACATGCTTGTCTGCAAAGTACCCCAAACAACAACCACTAGATAGTTCTGTATGACATTCCTGGAGGGGAAAAAGAGGCTGACACTGAATATCTCAAAAATGCAAGGACAGCAAAGGTCCATCCAGTACACTGTCCTCTGTCATACAGTGTTATTCTGAATCCAATTGTTCAGGGGAGAAATTATCATTCATGAAATGGGCAAAAAAATCTTACAACATAGCAATTAGATGAGTGATGTGCAAGTGTACCACAGAATGAGATCCATCCAAGCCCAGCTGCCAGAGCCAGGCTAGCTGTATCCACTTGCCTCCACTCTTTATGCTAAGCTAGCATGATAACATTTTCAGACCAGTCAACCCAAGTAATACGTATTTAAAGTCAATGCTGACTTTATCTGCCCTTTTGTGTTTTTGTTTATATAATGCAGACTTTTCAGGAGCTAGTTAACCTGATCCTTGTTGCTCTGATATTTTAAAGCAACTGGTTGCCTGGTGGTGAGTTTAGGATTCAATGTGTGTGGCCAGACATCCCAGTTTGTCCAGGATTGGTCCAGTTTCTATCTGGCTGTCCTGAGTCCCAACAAATATCTGCAGAACACTAAAATGTCCTACTTTTCAACATTCACCACCAGTTTTCAACCACAATTAAAATAATAATTACATCATAATATATATAATTATACTCTTACAGATGTTTATCATGTTCTGTCCTGCTCATTATTACCTAACCCAATATAAAAACATTAACAATGTCTAACACGTCTGAGTTCAACACGTTTGCATGTGTGTCAGTCAGTGTGACGATGTCAAGGCTATTATAGCCTATGAGTCACAGTCAAGCATCACAGGCTATGACAGAACCTGTCAGCAAGGAAAGGCTGCATTCAAGGCATCCATGCTGTTGAAAGGTGCCCTCTGCAGGTGTGCTGAGTGCTGAAATAATTGTCCCTTCAATCTGGTGAAGCAGTGTGTGCAGAAGCACATATGTACACATGGGCATGCATGAACACTCGAAGGTCCTGGTTTGGGGGTTAGAAAATATGGTCACCCTACAGACATAAGATTGGTATCAAGTTCCTCATCTCATTCTTGAAATGAAAAAAGTAAATTTACCAAAAAGTTTTAGTAATTCTTTTAATCTTAGACTGGAAAATGTCAGCTAACAGACCAGTGGTCTTCACAGCCTCTTTTCTGACTGCAAGACTAATGAAAAATCTGTGTATCTTGTAGGAGTCAGTTCATCTCTGTGTCTTCAGGTCCAGCCGACTCTTAAATAGCTACCAACCATATTCCCTCTTGACAATACCTCCTTGTCCTGCTGCAGCCCGCTTAGAAAACTTGACAACATGAACTCTGAAGAGAGGAGTGAGGGTGTGTTTTTTATTAAGAGGCTGTTAGAGAGTAAGCTCATTTATTATTTACAATAAACTACAAATATTGTAGATGTTTCGCATGAATGGTTTTTTGGTCAGAAAAGATTCAACTGGTGACATTTAGCTTTTGTTCCGCTTGCTTATGGGAAAGAGGGAATTTCTTTCATTTTTCATGCGGGGGTCAGTTCAGAAGACTAAAAAATGCACTTTAGGAGGAAGCAAAAGCTCGCCGCAGTTACCTGCTTTGCTGCTGTGACCTTCAGCTACAAAGGCAGATCCCTGCTATTTTGCAAGTCGATTATTGGGTGCCCTTTGTCAACAGTCAACTTTTTTTAATTCAGCGTTTAGATCAATAATTTTACATTTGCTTCCATTTCTTTTGTTCTCATGGGAGTATAGTTGCCAGTCATTCTGGAGAAATCATTGATATTCATCTGGTGACAGGAATAAGACACATTAATGCCCTTTTCCTGTTCAGAAACATATTTCAAGCGCCTGGAGAAGTTATGGCATACGCACAATTCTTCTACCTCCAGCAAATGACAGAGTGGTCACATTTATTGTTTAACTTTTATCTCTGTTTTGCATATAAATATTAAGGGTGTGATGAGTAATGCATTGCTTTGCCGTATAAAGCAGAATGCTGTGTGTGGACTTGAAGAGAAGTGATCCTCAGGGCTATAAAAAAATCACTGAACCCTGCTCTTTGCACTCATGTGCAAAGCATGGCAATTCCTCAGTCCACTGCACAAGCTTCCCATATTTTTCTCTTTCCTTTGAGCAGTGTGTTCTTACATATACAGAAAAATGAGCACCCATATGGTCCTTCAGAAGATAGTACAACCTTAATAATGAGAGCTCTCATTGGGCGGCGGAACCTCTGACTTTCATCTACTATTATAATATGGTAGCAGAATTTGTGCTCGCAAAGGCTGAACTAAGCTACTGAACCACACCATGTCCAATCTCAGCATTAATGCAAGCTGATATGTTACCTAGCAAGCTACACCAGTCATTTCAGCATTTTCATAGTGATGAAAGCTACAGTAAAACTCAAGTGTTCTGAATTTGCAATGAAGTGGTGAGTGAATGCCTCCAAATGCCTCCTCTCTGCAGTCTCACAGCAGAATCAGGCTCATCCAAAATCACAAATGAACAGACGTTTAGACCGTGTCGGGTTCACACGAGCGCAACCGTGGTTCACTTTGATCATTCAGTCTCGCCGCATGTGTAGTCATGTTCACCATTTGATGTACTGATATGCAAAATTTCAACCCCTTTGACTTTCTGTTAGCTTCGAGACTGGACATTTTTATTATACTTATTTCTTTACCTCAGCTTTTAAACCAGCCAATTGGTGGCCTGTTGCGCTTCATGTACTTTAAGCCGTTTGCTCACTGTAAATGTTGACAACATGCAGCGCTGCTCATGTTTCCACCTTTCACCCCCTCCCGCTGAACTATTGCAACTCACTGCTTTTCTAGTGAAGAAATTCACACGTCAGGAAAGTAAAACAAATGCTTCTCCTGTTAGATTTGCTTTGTTTTGATTCTCCCACAAACAACATAAAAGATATGTCCAAATATTCACAAAGCAAAGAAGCAAAAGAAGAAACCCAAAAACAAAAAGCCCAGATTCAATCCAACATGGGACCAAGACGTGCAAAGACGAGAAAATCTGAAATCAAAATAAGTAAAACAAGTATTAACAGCATGCAACACAAATAAAAATTCGGGAAAAATAGTGTATCATTTTATACACTCAGTTCAGCTGCAGTTTCATAGCCCTGATCAGAGTGCAGATGATTAATGGCAAGAAACCAAATTTGACAAAATCGCATGCGAAAAAAAAAAAAATAATAACAATAATAATAATAAACCTTAAAATGTATTCATAAGCCACTCTGAGTAACAAGAAATTTAACCTGTTTGAAACTCACAGTTTCATCGATGAATGTATTCTCAGAATGATATATTCAGTCTTAAACTTCTGCATCATTTCAAAGAGTTCTGTTAATCGTCCTTTCTCCTGAACTTGTGAACGACTGAGCCTTTTCAGGATGCCCCTTCCTGATACTCTCACCTGTTACCAATGAGCCTGTTTACCTGTGGAATGTTCCAAACAGGTGTTTTTGGAGCGTTCCATCATATTCAGAAGAAGTTAAAGTTTATGAGGTGAATGTTAAATATATTGTCTTTGCACTGTTTTCAATTGACTGCTGGTCAAAAAAGGATTAGCAAGTTGTCACATTCTGTTTGCACACATATACAGTAGCATGCACACATTAACACCTCACAATTCAATGGACATGCAGTACCTTGATATATGTAGTTCAGTGAGTTTAGATCTCTGCAGGGATTGTACAAAGGAAAATACTCTTCGGTGCGTGTGAAGAAGAGATGACAAAGCTTTTGTTGAAGCCAGCCCTCTGCTTGCTGACTGTCCTGTATTTGTGTGAAGGGAAGCAGAGTAAAGCGTCAGCGGTAGCTGGAGTCTGTAACAGCTGTGCATGCTCTCTGTGTAAGGCTTCAGGAGGTGAGTTTAAACAAATCACAAGTGAGGAGACCAGTGTTTTTGGCAGCTGCACGTGAACTTTTGGGGGATGCGTTGAGCTTGTGATGACAAACCAGAACAAAAATGGTGAACAGGCAAATGATAACGTATAACAGGACCAATTCAGTAGTTGCATACACCATGACTTGCTTGAACTGACTGTGACCGTGACTCATCGACCTGTCATGGACAGAATGGCTGCCATGATCACTGAAAGTCGGATCTTTTTGTGATTTTGCATGGGTCAGATATGACCATCAAACAGATGCTGAGGGTAGTCGGAGGTTGGTGCAGCATCCTCTGGGAATTCATTTTAAAGCTTACATGGTGATGAAGATGCAGCCAGTGGCGCCCCCAGAAAGTTTTCATCTGGTTTGGGTTGGCACACCAAAACTAAAAGCCGTAACTGAATCTCAGACATTCTATTATGCTGCTGTAGTACGTAGACTAGCTGAAAAGCGGCTGTCTGGCGATGCATTTGTTATTTTCATTCACATGATCCATTGTGCCATTGTGCGCAGCGCTCTTAATCACGGCTTGTTTATGCACGTCGTGGTGTGCATAAATTTTCGTGTGAGCAAGAAGAAAACACTTTGCTTTTAGCTCAAAGGACTGAGGCTCAGAAACTGAAATTTCCCTCACAGCACAGTTATATTGAACAGCCCTCAGTGTGCAAAGCTGTACCCAGGAAATAGACCGAGCAGGTAAATCCAAGCAAACACTATGATGTTGATTTAAGTTTAACTGTTGCATTAATTTCAGAGATGAAAGACGATGTACATGAAAAAGAGGACACTGTTTAAACATGGGCTCTTAACCCAGAGATAAATCTTAATCTTATGACTTGCACTATTTATGAGATAGAGATGCACAAAATAAAGTGACACTGCAATGAAAGGCTTTGCAAACATAGACATCAGTGACTTAATTCACTCAAGTGCCATTCAGTACATTTCCTCATCAGATTGTGACAGTTTAATCAAAATTTTCCTCTCATTGAGTCGATATCTCGGGTATTTGCTCAAGAAAAAAAAGAGCAAATATCAGCCCGCTGTCTGCAGCCTCCACAATTCCACACCTTCAAATATGAAACATCGAGAAAAACAAGAAATACAATATTTTGTGGCTTTTATGCAAATATGACATTTCCCCTGCCGGTTCCACAGAGCCAGATTCTCTGTTGACCACAGATACCTGCCCGAGTTACTGCTGAGGCAGCAGCAGCCTCTGTTGCATTGAGTCTTCATTATTTGTTATCAACACATTAATACGTACCTGTCAAATAGAAATTACACACAAGCAAGTCTTAAAGTTGAGCTGCTTGTGTACCAAATCTGTGGGAAGTGTAAGTGTGTGTCCAATCTATCAGTGCACAGGCCTATCTTGCGGCTGCACCTTCAGGGTTGAATTGCAGTGCATAGCAAGCATTTTTTTTATTCAGCTTTTACTGAAGAGAGATTAAAGCAAAGATACAACACGATCCTATAAACAAAATCACAATGTGTCTTAATAATGTAACTTTACATCACTGTAAACCTAAAAACATGTATTTTCCTGTTCGCCCCTTCCTGTTTTATTGATTCAAACAATCAATGGAATTCCTGAATCGATCTGATATTGACAGTTTTAATTTCATTTGTTATTTGCATTCAAAGTGGGAACTGCAGTGTTCAGCCAAATGATGTATTAAAATATCCTTTCCAGCAGCTTTTTGAAGGACATTTCTAGGAATTTCACAAAACTGAAAGCAAATAGTAAATCCTACCATGTACTAGTTTAATTCCAGCATTTTATCATATTGCAGTAACATATAAGACATTTCAGACACACAAACACGAGATCATCACTAAATAATATATAGAATAATATATACATACATATTATTGAATTATAGTTGCATTTTTCATATCTCTGTTATGTTAATGACAGTGTTTTTTAGATGAGTAAATTACTGTGTTTATTGAATGATTCAATAAATGTACAAACCGCCTTCGGCTGCACATACATTATTTAAGATGATTAAAGAAATTTTAGGAGTGCTACCAAGATGATTCACTTCAGACCCGCCCCTTTTCATCAGCTACAGCAATGCTTGTTGGAACAAAGATCTAATCATTTAAGTTCAATAACTGACGGTTTTGATTTAGAATATGTCGGGCCCACTTACAACCCTTTTCCAGAGCTTTCACCCGCTTCTCACGGTCTTCCTCTGTGGGTAAGGTATGCTCAGATGCAGTTAAAGCTTGGGAAAAAGCTAGTAAGTAGATCTTGAGTTAAGATTTTTTCCTTTCTTGTTTGATTCACGATTATATACAAAGAGACTGTAGTGTATGGAGACTTAACAGTACCATGTATTGAATGCTGGTTCAAAGCTCAACGAACGCAACAAAAACCTCAGAAGAAAAACCTTAGCAGGAAAAACATAAAAATATAATACTTTATATTATATCAAATGATATATCTTTATTTTAGCTGCAGCAAAGTGTTTTCACGTTTTTCATACATGTTGGTCTGTAAGAGCGCTGTAAGAGGGAATCTGATATCTAAGAATTTCATTGCCAACGACCACTTCACTGTAGATGTGCATATGACAATAAAGACCTTGAACTTCAGCTCAAGCACCAATGAATTGGACATATGATTCATCGACTGTTCATGCTTTTAATATCTGCTTGTGCACAAGAAAAATGTTGAAATGTAACATTTGTGTACAAGATAACTGGCATTCGTACTCTCACGGACATACACTCATTTCATTTTAAAGAACCTTTTCCTTAAAGCTAAACAAGGATTTAATGAACATTGTGGCCTTCAGGGGCTGCTAGTGAGGCTGTAAACTCCGGGTCTTGAAAAATTAGTTTCATTATTAGTTTGAGTGAGAAGTTGTGTTTTTTAAGGCTAGAAAGATATGGAAGCGACTCTCGGTCCCACAGTTTTCACATTCACAAACATGCATCAAAACGTTGCCACGAGCCTCCTTTCTCTGAAAATGTAAAACTTAAACCTGCAGGAAAGATTGCTTTGAGTCTTAATGTGGAGAGTACTATCATTAACTCCCATAGAAACCAAAGGCTAAAATCCTTAATTTTTCCTCTTTTGACTTTAAAGTTTCTACCTTACTTTGACATAATAACACTGTGTTAACGTTCTCTCTATCATCATGTCCTGCTGTGCCTCACTATGTACAAATCTTAAAGTCAAATGTTATCAAGCTCACATAAGTGTATGATGTTTGGCTAGTTCGACTTCTTTTTCGGAGTCTTGTGCAAAGCTGGTTTTCCAGGTAATGTTCTTCAGCTGCCCCTTGAAGGCATAGCTTCCTGAAGGTAAAAGCTGGGGTTGACACAGATCATATGGCCACTGCCCCTGGAGCTGGTTAATCAGAGATTTGCCGTTTTCTTTTCCAGTTGACAACTATAAATTGATTTTACCCACCAAAGTGTGCAAATAAAATGTTGTATTGATTTTGATTAATATTTCAACATGTACCGTATTCTCTCATAGGTAGCCCTGAAAACACAAACTTACTGGCAAGAGACCAGCAGAGTCCCCTGTTTCATCTCAACATTTCCAGGGACTCAGGAACATTTACTGTGTTTCGTTTGGAGGAACCGAGGTCTAAACTGAGTGCCTTTGCCGTAGTTCAAGACCCAAAAACGTCCTTGCTCCTCCAGTACTTATTGCCAAAATCTTTAAATTTTCCATCTTCTTGTTGAGCTCTACCCTCTGGTGTTTTCACTCAATAATCACATTTCTTAGAATCAGGTTTAAAGGTGCAATATGTAAGAATTGTGTAATTCATTCTCCAAACCAATAGGGGGCAGTGTATCACCAGAGTACCTGCTGCCAACTGTAGCTGCCATTCACTTGTTAGCTCAGTTAGCCGTGCAGCTAGTGGTCTTATTACTGCTAGCTGACTCTGCCCAGACTGAGAGCTCAGACCACTGAGCAAGTGTTGGTGTTCATGCTGCTAGCACATGAGCTTTGGACCACCAGGAGGAGGAGGTTTGTAGGCCTGGGCCGGGGGGACCCAGCAGGCGGTGACCGGCTGCCAGAATGGGCACTGATGCAACGGGACCAAGCTCAGCAGCCTCCCCATGAATATGGCAGGACACAACCCCCCAGACAAACAGAAATAGCTAGTTAGCATGCTAACTTCAGTTGGTATCTCTGCAAAACAATACATAAATATATTTGGCATAATGTTAAAACTGTTCTTTCATCATACTGTATTGATCATTATAGTTATTTTTTAAATATTTTACACTGAAATTCTCACATATTGCACCTTTAAACTATGCTGAATTTTATGCTTGAAAATATCTACAAAGAAAGAAGTTCAATGACTGATCAAATTCACTCTTTTTAAATTGTGGACAGTGAATTGAATATGTCTTAAACTGCCACATTGCAGTTTACTTCAAAGTAACAGCTGACCACAGACATGTCCAATAGATGGAGCTTGTGGATGAGATGATAAAACTGTCAGCCTTTTCTCTCAAGGAGGATGTCATCCACAGACATCTTCTAGTTTTACAGACTGCTTCTCAATAAACAGACCAAACAGAGCAATTTAAACCTCAAAAATTTTCATCCACAGCTCAGTGTTGTATTTTAAAAAGGAGAAAAACACTTCAGACACTTACAAACTGCATAAAGTTGTAATTCACACTATTTATGGTTGTGTTAGAAGTGACCTACAAAGCCCTGTAGAAGCCCTGCTAATGTATTTAAATGTTCCTGCAAAATGACACATTATTGACAGTGGCAGAAATAACTTGAAGGTCAGCGACATTTAATCAATTGTATCTAATTTTTAGGGCATCAAACACAGAATAGGCCTGGGGTTTGCAGTGTTATTGGCTCTGACAAACAAACATAATGCCATCCACTCCTGACCACGAATGGTTTTCATGTGCCAGATGTGCCTGCGTGTTTTTTATTCACATTTGGTATTTAGTCATGGCGTGGACTGTGAGCTTTCATTTCCTCTGTGCGACTGTAAATAAGCCCAGCATCCTCTGGGAGTGACTACATAAAACACTCTTTGGTTAGCAGACCTCAGTGCCTGCCAGAGGCATAGCTAAAACATGGGCCCTTCTCTTCTATCAAGTCAGGGCAATATCCTCGGTATCTCTGTTTATCTAGTGGAAGAACACAGCATCAAAAGACAATCCTGCTTTTAAAAAAGTATAGTAAATAAAAAGGTCTAAGGGACTGTAATGACAAAAAGCAGGAGATTTTTGTCATTACATTGTGCAGTCCTAAAAGGAGGTGGTGTTTTTAAGCCAGCCAAAGAGCTCGATTATACATGTTTAATCTGATTTAGATCTGATTCCTCTGAACATTTATAGTTTGATTATGCATTAATTATCCTTTATTTACAGCTGAAATGATGATGTTTCAAAGGTCAGCATCATGAAGAGTTTTGGAGGGTAGGAAAAAGCAGATTTATTTTGTATCCTTATTCGTTCTGCAGTTTTGAGTAATCTCTCCTTTCTGATGCTCCCTCGGACTTGACTTGGCACGTGTGTTTTGGAGCGGTTGAATTCACTTTTAAATATGCCTTTTCTCTGGAGGTCTCAGCCCCTTGTGATGTGACCCGCATGACTAATTCCATTTAAAGGGGAATAACATGCATTAGGGCTCTCACTTTTCTGCCTCGCATTTGCATAATTTTGTTTGGCAACTTGGAAAAGGGCCATTAACAGCACTAAGACACACACTGTAAAGGATAGGGACAGAGGGAGATCAATACTTCATTTCAACATCTTTAGCAGCGTCAGGGTCCAGATCAGGAGGCATTCACTAATTCAAATTCGTGCAGGAGTCTTGTGATGCTACCATTAGTTCCTGATAAGAAAACGCCGTTGTACTGCCTCTCTTAATCTCTGACAAACACGTTCGCTCGATCAATAGTCTTTTACTTTTTTGTTGCAAAGACAAGATTGATTGCCAGGAGTTGCTTGTGCTCAATTCCACTTCTCGCGCTCCTCATTATTGTTTCAATTAGGCATTCTCTAGAGAACTTGTTGGGGGTAGCATTAAAAGCGGTGACCCCCTGTGATTCACATCAAACACCGGATGTTTGGCAGAGCAACCTTTGACACCAACTTTATTCAGGTCAAGGAGTGGAAGCACCATCCAAACAAGTGGATTAAGCAGGCGGGGGGGCTGTCAGCGGGAAGCGCATGGATGACCGGGGAAGTTGCGACTCGCGCCAGTGAGGAGGAAATAATCACAATGTTACCTTCTCATGAATTATTAAGTACCCTGTGCCTATTTTAGTCTGACTCAAAATGCTGCATTTTCTTCTGTGGGTCTGAGGCAGCGTGCAAGGGTGTTTTTTTTGACAGCTGTATTACTGCTGATAAGCGAGACTGTGTGAGCTGATCAAGTAGTGAGACAAGCGTTCAGAGCAGTAGCAGCACAGCAGCAGCAGCGCTCTAGTCACTAGGAGCCGTGGCGGCAGAAGCAGCAGCAGCACTATCAGTCACAGCAGAGGCAGCAGCGGCAGCAGCAGCGACAAACTCTCCCCTGTCTTTTTCTCTTCTTTCTGGAGTTGCTTCCTGCTCAGAGGACAAAAGCCAAGGAAGTAGGAGGGAAGTGATCCAGGGCTGATAGCTGCCATCAAAAACAAAACCAAAACGCAGACCTGGCTGCCCCCATGCCTATCGAATTTGTTTGCAAAATCAAATTTGCAGAGGAGGATGAGAAGCAGAAAAGCAAGCAGGATGGGGACAAGGAGAGCCTGATCGAGGAGAGCTGCACACCTCAGGCTAAGGACTTGGCCGGGTTTGCTAACTCCTGCTCCCTTCATGGGATTAACCACATCTTTGTCTCTGGTCGCCTGGGCATCCGGCAGACTCTCTGGGCTCTTGCCTTTTTGACATCACTGGCGCTGTTTCTGTACCAAGCGGCTAAGTGTGCCATCTCTTACCTGGAACACCCTCATGTCACAGCTCTGAACGAAGAGGCGACCCCAGAGATGGTTTTCCCCGCTGTGACAATCTGCAACATCAACCGCTTTCGCTTCTCCGCGCTCACCGATGCCGACATCTACCACCTGGCTAACTTGACAGGTCTGCCCCCCAAAAACAAGGATGGGCACAAACCTACTGATTTAATGTACCCTGCCCCTGACATGCAGGACATCTTCAACAGGACAGGACATCAGTTAGAAGAGATGCTCATGAGCTGCAATTTCAGTGGACAGAACTGTTCAGTCGAGGACTTCTCTGTGGTGAGTGGAAAAGTTTCTCAAAGTTCTGTCTTGCCCAAATGTGTGGCAATCATTTTACATTACTTAATCATGATTTGTGGGTTTTATAAAAACTTTTTTCATTCAAAACAAGTTCAGTTAAAGTAAAACTTGTGCATTTTAACCACTTTGAGGAACCATTCACACGTAACTTTACGAGACTCGTCTTGTTCACACAAAACTACCAATAAGCATGAAAGCAAAATGAGCACTTTAAGGCAAGAGGGATTGAAATTCTCTTTGTGCTTGTACTCATCTCCAGGGGCCATGTGGTTCCCACGATAACATTTCTGCATGCAAGATTCATAGCTTTGGCTCAGTCATTGAGCTGCATCTCTTCTCACTAAGTTCCAAGCAGCAACAGTGTTTCTCTCCAGTCGTGCGTCTCAGCCTGTAGAATCTATTATGTCAAAGAACAAAGGCTGCTCCTGAAGAAGAAAAACAGAGAGCTGTCGTATGTGGTTGTATACTTTTTCGAAGGCAAACTGTGCTTTAATGCTGCCTCCAACTCCAGTAGCTGAGAGTGCATGGCAACAAAATTGTCATCGAAAATAGCCGAGTCTCTTCTTCCTCTCTTTTCCATCTCTCCCTGTCGCTCCCCCTCTCTCCCTCTGACATTGCAGAGCAGCTGCCTCTCTCTCTCTCTCTCTCTCTCTCTGAGCTCTTGTACCTTTCAGGAGGAGGAGGAGAGGAAGAAGGAGTAATGCTTCTCCGACGTTGTATTTCAATCTTGCTGCTGTTAAGATTAAATATTTAAAGACAGACATACATGATTTTTGCATTAGCCAGATTGACTAAAAGGAATGAAACAATTTCCATGAGAGAGGGAAAGTGTGTGTGTGTGTGAGAGAGAGAGAGAGAGAGAGAGAGAGAAGGATCAGGTGAAAGCAGGGGGAGTTTGTGCCTGTGTTCTTTGCACTATTTATTAAAGGGACTGTCATTGCAGGAGATGGATTTCCCCATCTCTCCTGCAGGAATAGGAATATGCAATTGCTTTAGTGATGATAAAGTACGGGTGTCAAGTCTTAATAGGGTATGTTGAACATTGATATGCTCACCTTCCTGAGACCTAAAGATTCTGTCTTATCACAGGGATAGCACTATATTACCTCTGATGTGCCAAATTACACCAAAGAAATAATGACATTTGGCTCCCTCTCATTTGATTTCTCTAACAGCGCATTCAAATATTTGTTCTTCTCTGTTGTCTTGAAGGCTGCCTCCTCACACGGAGACGCAGAAATCACCTGTGACACGAGAATGGATCCCCCTCCAAGAAATTTTCTCAGTTGTTTTATCAGGCAACAGAAAATGTCGTGCTCCTCAGGGGCGCTGAAAAGTTTGATGAAATTCAGTCTGAAGCAACAACATGACTCGAAAAGTTTATAATGTGCTTCTAGCATGTTTGACGGTGATGTCCTCTGACACTTTGACACTCAGTCCTCCCTGAGTAGTGAGTACATTAATTAGCAGACAATTCTGACATCCAGGAAATGTCTGTCCCATGTCAGTCCATGAATCGTCCTGTAGCTCTCACTCAGTGACTTCACCACAGATTAAGATCCTTTTGAAAGTTCCCTAAGCTGCTGTTTCCTCTCTGTCGGCTATGTGATCTGCATTTTCGGGGACTGTCAGTTAGATTTGTTACAGGCTACTTGCTGCCTCCACGCATGACAAATCACTTACTTTGAGTCCTGGTGGGGAACAGAACTGGGGATTGCATAGGGAGGAAGGACTGGGAGTAGTGGGAGCAGGCAGGAGAGCAGAGTGCAAATGAAACACGCATTCACTCCTCTGTTCGTGTTTGCCTGAGTGTGTATTGTGTAACTACAAATTGCGCATCATTTGTTACAGCAAGAAAGCCATTATTACAGGTGATGTGCTATTAATCATGTGCATGCATGTACAAACCCACGTACACACACATACAGAAGTCTCGTGCGCACATTGGTCATTATTCTCCCTCTCATAGGGCCATCCTTCAGGATCGGCTTCCTCTAATGTGTTTTCTTTCCATTGATCATTCTGGGAGCTCCAGATGTTTTATTTTGGTATTAGCTACATGGATGTGGGGCTCTTGGGGAAATTGCGTGATGAAATATAATGGCAATGTTTTCGGACGTTTCAGCTCGTCTGTAAACAGACCATGTTCTGTGCAATAGACCTCTGCTTAGCATTTTTGTTTTATTCCACATAGAGAACAAGTAATAGCTCATAATTTAGTTCATTATTGCATTTGAATGGCAAATTGAGTCAAAACTCACTGTCTCAAATGTGTGCTTTCAAATGAAAAATCCAGGGTGTAAGTATTTTTTTCTCTCCATATAAAGTTATTGCTTTATAATAAAATATCATCTATTGGTTTATATGTGTTCACTGTTCAGGATAGTTTTTTTTTCTTTTAAAAAAAAGTCCAATAATTTGGCTGCTCTATTTATGTCAGGAAAATACATAACCACGTAGCAGAGAAATTTGTTTTCCTCTTTCCAGCATCGTGGACCGGCATGATTATTTTACGTAGGTAATAAGGCCATTCTTTATAATTAAAGATTACATTATTGACTTGGATTAATCACAGAAGATAAAGCTGATTCAACAAGCCATGAATAAATAGATTATTTTTCTTCCAGTCTAACTCTGAATAATTGTTCATCTATTGTGTGGTGCTGTCGCAGAGATGAGCAGCGAGCCCTTTGGCTTTTTTTAAACAGAGCTCTGAATTGGTTTGCTCTGACTCTCAGCTGTGTTTGCTGCTGCATTATCAGATTTTGCTCTCAGCAAGGACAGATCCCTTCTGCATATATTCATGGAGATAACTAAACAGCTATAGGGTGGCATGCGAGGTGATCTATAAAAACCTGGGTTAACGGGGACAACAATGAAGAGCTCTCCACCTGCAATCTGTCACTACTCTGACTGAAGCCCCTATTGTGTGCTTTATAGATAATTGAATGTTTAATAGTATAAGCCACAGATGATGTTCATACCCCCTCCCTCGTCCTGTCCCTCATAGTGGAATGAAATCCTAAACCATATTCGTGTGAAGAAATGGCATAAAATAGACATTATGGTGTGTTGATCTCAATAAGTGTACTGCCCCTTGTGTGAGCAAAAGAAAAACACATTTACAGCCTAAGTAGGAAAATATGAATTAAGTCTTGATGATAACGAGCTTCGGGTAAAGCATGTGCTTACACCTAGAGGACTTTGCACATAGAGTAGGGCAGCATTTGAGTGTGTGGTGTGTGAATTGTACCCACAGTGTGGTGTTTGTAACAGCAATGTGCAGTTTAAGACTTTGAAGCACAATCACACACAGATGAGTCACCAAAATTACAACATGTGTGCTGCAGCAGCTTTGCTCCCTTTGTGAAACAGGTTTTACATTTTCCTGCCGTGTTGAGGCCATGCACAGATTTTACTTCTAACTCTCAGGTGCAAGGTCGCGCCACTTGTCAGTCTTTCCCGTCTGATGTGGTGTGTAAGATGTGGTTTTCTGAGCCGATGCATCTGTTGAAAGACAGTGTTATCATCCCTGTTACCACGATAAATACGTTCGGACTTGTCTGTGAGGTCTGCGAAAACTCCCAGGCACAGGCTTTCATTCTCAGTTTTACATGTTTATATATATATATATCTATATATGTGTGTGTTTGTGAGTGTGTGTGTGTGTGTGTGTGTGTGTGTGTGTGTGTGTGAAAATGTGTGGTTTGCATGTGCAGATGACTGTGAGAGTGACATCCACTTCCCTAGTGGGTACAATGTCTGCACACCCCTTAACAGCATACCCACTCTCTCTCTCTCTCTCTCTCTCTCTCTCTCTCTCTCTCTCTCTCTCTCACACACACACACACACATACACACACACACACACTCGCACACGAGCCACCCACCTTCCCCCTGGTGGAGAGCGAGGAGTGTGGGAGCGTGAAAGTGACTGGCTATCTAGACTGGCTTTCGTCTCCAACAGCCTGTCAATTAGCCGTCTCCCGTTCCACTGCTGTGGGTGTCCCTGCAGCTTAGCATGCTGTCTGATATCTGATCCACAAACCCCCACCCCAGAGGCCAGCGCTGAGCATTACTACGCCCCCACCCCCTACCACAACCCATAAACAAACAAATTCACACAGTGTCTTCTCTTGTCAATTTCTTTCGTGCAAAATGCAAAAAGAAATAACTATACATCGATCCCATATCTTTCAAGGCTAAAAGGAGAACTGCTGCTTGAACAGCCCACTTCAGTCCCACTGCACTCCTTTCCCCACCTTCTCCTCCTCCAGCATATGAGAGGAAGATGAATTACAGTGCAATTGGTCGGCTGCTCCTCCTGATATGCATCACCACTGTCTAATCAGATGAAGCCCACCTGTGACCAGCCACTGGATAACACCAATATGCAAACAGTTTATATTTGGAGAGATTTACCTTTTCTATCACTCCCTGAGCTGGTTTTAAAACCTCTCGCTGTGCCACGGTTTGGAGCGCTTGGTTTGATGAGGAGAATCTGCGGCTCAGGGACAGCTTTTAACTCACCGATAAAGGCTTCCGATGTTGCGGTACCGCTAAACCCCCTTCCTCTAACCCCTGGGAGTCTTTTACTCACACAGACATTTGTCTCTTTCTGACAAGTCATACACCAAGCTGTTGGTAGTGTTAATGTGGCTGCACACACACAAACGCGTATTTAGAGTGTGTACTGCAGATAGAATGCGTCCCTATACAAACACACACAGGTTTCGTCACAGATTGAGAGAGTTGGCTTGCAAGATTGATCATGACTCCTGAATGGGAGCCCCTCCCTCTCTGGAGGATCAATACATCCTTCAGTCAGATTGCTTCCCTGCCCTTCCTACTCCAAGCCTGGTGTGACTAATTATCTTGTGCCTGTGTTTTGGGCCCAGCCTCAGCTGCATTTGTTAATGCCGGCAGAGTTGGTGAAGAATTTGATCTTTAGAACAAGATATCTGTTTGTTTTAGCGTATATCCAGCCCCAAATCAATCAATATACACTGTCTACCTTTTCCCTAAAGGGCAATGAAATGATCGAGCAATACGAGATGACTCACAGCTCAGACTGTGTGGGGATGGGGAGGATCGAGCGTTTTGATAAAGTGAAATAAAATTTAATGTCAAATGTAAGAGTCAAAGCAGAGGTTTTTTATATGTAGTTGATTGGAAAAACTGCTTCATCCATATTACCATCCACCTAAAGAAGAGGGAGTGTTGGAGATTGCACCCTTGGGCCTGATTAGGTTATTCTAGAAGGAGCATATGTCTACATGTTGTGGGGTAATGACATGTGTATGGGTGATCTCTCTTCTTGATTTCCATATTGCAGATGTTCTGCAATATGGAAATCTGTGTGAAATGTAAATAAATCATACATACATAACAGCCTAATTGATAACAGGTGATAGTATCATGATTGGGAATGAAAGCAGCATCCTTGAAAAGCTCAGTCGTTCACAAGTAAAGATGGAGTGAGGTTCACCACTTTGTGAAAAACTTTGTTGGCAAATATTCAGAGAATCTGCAGAAGTCTCTGCATGTAAGGGGCAAGGCTGCAAACCAACATTGAAAGCCTGACCTTCAATCCCTCATGTGGCACTACCTTAAAAACTGACATAACTGTACGAAGGATATTATTACATGGGCTCCACAACATTTTGGAAAACCATTGTTGGTAATCACAGTTCATCTCTGCATCTACAAACTCAAGTTAAGACTCAACAACATCCACAAACTCCGCTGACGTCTCTGCCCTGAGCTCATCTGAGATGGACTGATGCAGAGTGGAGATGTGTGCTGTGGTCTGACGAGTCCACATGTCAAATTGTTTTTGGAAATAATGGACGTTGTGTCCTCTGGGCGTAAGAGGAAAAGAACCATCCAGATTGTTGCCAGCACAAAGGTCAGAAGCCAGCATCTGTGATGGTGTGTGGGGGGAAGGCATGTTAGTGTTCATGGTCTGGGTAACTTGCACATCTGTGAAGGCTCCATTAAAGCTGAAAGGTTCATACAGGTTTTGGAGTAACATATGCTGCCATCCTGGTGACATCTTTTTCAGGGACATTTCTACTAATTTCAGCAAGACAATGCCAAGCCACATCCTGCAGTGTTACAACATGATGGCCTTGTAGCAAAAGCATGCAGGTACTCAGCTAGTCTGCCTGCAGTTCAGACTTGTCTGCTTTTGAAAATGTGTGCCACATTATGAGGTGCAAAATAGGACAACAGAGACCCAGGACTGTTGAGCTACTGAAGCATTATATCAAGCAAGAATGGGAAAGCATTTCACTTTCAAAACTTGCGTGTCCTCAGTTCTCAAATGCTTACTGAGTGATGTTTAAAGAAAAGGTGATGTAACATGGTGGTAAACAGGCCCATGTCCCAACTTTTTTGGAACATGTTGCAGCCATCATTCAGAATGAGTGTATATTTACACAAAACAGCATTCAATATCTTGTCTTTGTGCTGTGTTCAATTGAATATAGGTCGTAAAGGATTGGCAAATTATTGCATTCTGTTTTTATTTATGTTTTATCTTTTCAGAATGACAGTTGTCATAGCGGGTATGCATTTCTCTTAAAAATATAGTTGACTCCATCTTGGTTAATGAAGTATTCCTGCACTTATGAACATCCGTCATAATACGTCTTTTTTTGCAGTTTACAGTGATGATAAATAGCATTCACTGTGCAGATAACTATGATTATGAAAGCCTTTGGCCAAGCACACTTTAAATGAACACTTTTCTTCTTAGCTGCCAATGTGAGCTTTTAATTTTGTCATGTCTCAGAGTCTCTGAATACATTAGTGGAAATTCCTCTGAAAAATTAACCAAGCTTGCTTTTAGGCCACCGCCACATAATGGGTTTGTGCTTCTTCATTTCCCTCACTCGTGCGGTTTAATTACTTTGCGAGAGATAGCACATGCAGTGGGTGGACAAAAAAATGGAGACACCTTACAATGGAATCCGGTTCAATGTGATAGTGCTGTTTTCATAATGAAAACATTTAAAAAACCTTCAGTCCATCTAGATATAATCATCAGTAAAGCATTTTCAAAATCTTGATGAAAGATGAAATGCTCCCATGGTGATTTGGGCCAATACAAACAAAATCTGTTTTGTTTTTTTGTTTTTTTTTTTTCAATGTCCAACAGCATGGAAGAAATTTCCAGTATGTATCACACATGTAACAGTTTGCTATGACTCATAGTGTACATTTGAGATCATGGACTTGAGCCACCAAATTAGAGGTTTCAAATGAGGGAGCTGTGTGTGGGATCATTTCGAGTACACAGCAGAAAGTATCAAACTTAATGTCTTCTGGCAGCCATTTGAGAATTCGAGCTAAAAGGGAAAACCAAGAAAAAAAAATCTCAAAACACACCAACTGTGTCAGTAAAGATGTGTTAAAACATTTTAAGGCGAGAAATGATAGCTAACAGTACCAGAGCTAGCATGAACGAGAGAAAAGTGGTTAACCAACAGTGTAACGTCATGCTTCAATGAAGCTGCTGAAGAATACAAGCAAGAAGCGGCAGTGGTGACTTTCTCTGTTAAATCAGGGCTGCCTACCAGGTTAACACTTGCCTTTGAAAGGTGTGCTGAGCCACGTTTGACCCAAAGTTAACTTGGGTTTTTTCCAAATTGAAGAGAAACTTTTTTTTTTTTTTAATAAAATGCCATTAAAGTAAAAATTCAAACAGAGAATCTCAGCAAACAAAACTCAAGCTCCGAGTGTGAGGCTGTGTCAGAGGGGTGTTAAATCACCTCTGTGGGTATTTCTGAGGCTGTAGTAGCATTGCAGGAACATCATGAACACCTTACAATCGATTGTTCTGTGCTCCCACTCACTGTGGGCACATCTTGTATAGCCTATTTGATATTTTAAATAGATTTGAAATGTAAAAATCATGGCCAGTGTGACTTGGATGAAAATGTCAGTCGGCTACAATTCAGCCGATGGAAATAGCATACAGCACAAATGTCACAGTGAATATTTACCCCTGGCATAGTCTGAACATGAGGTCTTCGTCTGTCCGCTTGGCTGGACACTTGGCCCTTATTCTGAATTATGTCTAATGTCACACACTTGCCTGTTCCCCATCCTGCTTTTTCGAGTTTGTTCCCACACACATTGCACAGAACATTAGCTCAACGAACGTGCTTTTTAACATCCCTTTTCTGTCTCTTCTTCCCTCTCTGGGTAGATTACTGTTGGCTTCAGTTATGCAAACAAGGTTTGAACTATGGTACATAAACACTAAGGTGTCATGACAGGTGTGATATTTTGTCTGAATCTATATGAATTTGTGGTGTAAACCACTAGAACAGGCCTTCCTTGTAGCATCCTCTTGGGAAATGTTTTATCAAATGGCTTCGAGGTTGGATCAGCAGCAAATGCACTAAAGGCAGTTTCTTGTGTGTAATGTTCATGCCGACTGAAAATCCCTGACCTTCTATATTACTTAATAATGTACACCAAGCTTATGGAACAATACGCCATGGTAGAAAATGCTGAATAATTCAAGCTAATGCCTTCCTAATGTCAGGAGCTCCTACTTTGAGGCCATTTGCCGTGGAGAGACCCTCTTTATGTGTTTATATTGTTTTGTAAAGCTTAGAGGAATCAATAGCAGATTAAACATTTTCATCAAATTCAAATTTAGGGCAACTGCGCTGTTGCAGATGAAACAAATTAATCACAATAACCAACAAGTTTAGAGGAATTTTCCTGATTTGGGCTTCCATTGAGTTGGCTCCAGTGTGTACAAGGGCTGAACTTCGTAGAAAGAAATATTTAATTGTGATTTATCTGACCAATATTGTGATTAAAAAGTGTATTTTCTATAAACTAAACTACAGATCTGTGTTTGTGGTATACATTGTACTAAACAAGATTCTCTTTAACCAGCTAGCCTCGTCGGCAACAATTAACTTGAAAAAAAAAAACAACTTAGCTCATGTTTATTAAGATATTTCATTACTGGCAGAGTTAACTGTAATAAAAAATTTTAAGATATATTCATCGTATTTGTTGCAAACTGCTGGTAATCACCTGTGATGATGTTTTGATATGGGCTGATAACACAATGTTTACAGTTCTGCGTAGTAGACGCTTGAGCTAGCATTGATGTTAGCTTCATAGACCAACTGCAGGAACTGCTTCACAGATCTAAATGCTGGAGGTGCAGATTCTAAACTTTAATGGCGATACATTCATAAAAATGACATAATATGAATGAAAGTTCAACTTTGAGTTTCTGATAACTCTGTTCACCAGCTGTCCGTTATACTCGACAGCTTGAGCTAGCTGCTAGCCTACATAATCAATCAATCTTAGTTATATTTTTAACAAACTGTGGTTATTCTTGTTTATATATTTTGTTACATTTTTAAACAATTGTTGGATATATTTTGCGTTTGTATGTTTAAATTGCTACTGCAATTGGGATCAAGAAACAGTCTAAGGTGTCTGTATGTATGTATCATTGTTGAAAATCCACCTTGCATTTGAATCATATATCTTATTCGACAAAGCTGTCAAGTGTTAATACAACAGTGTATTAACCACAGCAAATACTGACAACAGCCGAGATGTTCTTTTTGTTGTTTCGCTAACTCACAGAATTAATGTTAATTAGCTACAGTTGAGTAAATTTTCCAGGGGCATCAGTGGTCGCCAGCTTAAATTTCCGCTCACTACAGCTTGTTAGGGCACTTAATTATAATAACAATTTTAATTTGAAAATTGCACTTCTTCAAATGACAATTTCAATATGAAACCCATTCATTGATTGTTGTTGCATCCTGTTCTCCTGCGTGCATCTCCCTTTTCTCTCTACTATCTTCACAATAATGAATTTGTTTTGATTTTCACACTTTACAAACTGACACAGGCCTGAAATGCAGTTCATTATACTCTCCAACAAGCTGTTGTATCACTCTACATGCTTATTGTACCTTCATTGTAACTGTGTAAATGTGCCTTTTTCCCATCAACATACAGTAACCTCTCGTTTGTCTTCTCCCTTCTTCTCAGACGTGTCATGTCTACGTCTTGTTTGGGCAACATGTGGACAGTAAATCTTTCACCTGACTTTGGCAGCTTTGTCATCAAGATCTGTCCATGTTGACAAAACACTTGACCTTCAGGTGCAGCTAAATGTCATCTGATTTAGCGCATCCAGTTTGAATTGCCACCACTCAGTTTGTCATCCAGGCACCACCATTTGTTTAGGTTATTATCAGAGCAAATGCATTCCATTACAATGAGTTCGCTTTAAGCAGGAGAATTACGCGCATCATGAGCCCTAATGGTATTTGCATAGCTGTTACTGCGTATCTGTACATGTGTGCATGTGCTTCAGTGTATTTGTAAAATATATGAAGATAGATGAATATCCATTATATGGTATTCTTTAGCTTTGATACTAATTTGTTGGTCAACTAAATGTGAAACATCCAGACCTCTTTCGCCCCGCATAGCAGAGATTTATGGACTACATATCTTTGAAGTGGCATTCATGCTGAAAACATGATTTTATCCAGCATGACAGTGAGCGAAGCCATGATGCAACGAGGTCTTGCAACATTTAAGATGATATCGTGGATTGCTTTATCATTATACATGTATAACGCGATGTTTCATTTATATTTAGAAAACACATTGCCGCCCTCCTTTTTTTTCTAATTCATGCTTCTCCTTCACTTGGCCCAGTAGCTTTTTGTCCAGTATAACATCTGTCAAACTGTATTTACCTACATTCCTCATGTCCCCTCCTCATGTGACGGCGAGCCACTGTTAGGCATGTTTGTTTAAACAAGCGTATAACTGTAGTCATGTTCCCCAATGGTGTTGTCAAGATTAATTTTGTGTTTTCCTAATGCATGCTAATGAGAAAGTTGTGTGCATTTGATTGTCAATAACGTGAAATACGGCCCTGCTCCCTAAATGCTGTCTCCGTTCAATAACCTATTAAAGTTGAATTACAGATAACTTGGCGTGCATCAGGAAAGCAATCTGAAATTTGTGCTGACATTGATCCAGCAGGAAGGAGACCTATTGCTCCGATTAACACTGTTGCCCCAGGAGATCAGTCCCTTTGCCATTAATAGCCCACTGTCCTAGATTTTACTTAGACCATATAAAACGCTTTTATTTATGAGATACATAGGGGCAAAGCATCATGGACAACCTTTTTCACTATGTTTCATTTCCAGGTAATATTTTTACTATTACTATTCATTTACAATGCAGCAGCAGCCAGTGCAGCACGATGAGATTTGTGTTTATGCTGAGAAATCATCACAATATTCAAGTGGAGCTAACAGCTAACAAAATTATTTGAAAGATAAATGCTGTGTTTAAGACAACAAAAGTACATTTGCTCTTTGTGGCACAAAAAGTGTCTCTTTTAACCAACATAATTTAGACTTTTCTTAATCATCTCAGAATTAACTAACAACCTGTCTCCAAGAAATTATGCAAAGCAAGCACGCTTAAAGATATAAATACAATACAAAGAATATTGTTTGTAATGTACAGTATTGTCTCTTGTACTGTAATACGACATTCACTCGTAGCAGCTTAAGCTAGTTTTTTATGGTTACATTTGGGCAACAAAAGCGTTTTAGTTAAGCTTTCGTTTTAGTTAAATGTTGACAGAGTTAACACTTCGTGCCCTGTGCTTCAAGTCACCTTGATTTAGGATTACTAATAATATGTAAGCAAGACCATGATGCCTGAACGTAATCACACGTGGGACTCCAAGGTCCCTCATTGGTTTGACGATTTCTAGGAGACAGAGTTTATTGATAAGGTAATAACAACTCATGCTATCTTTGTCACTCTGGATGCCAAATGAATAGTATTTTCTAACAAATTTGATGAGTAAACTCCTTTTTATTGTTGTTGTCGCTGTTGTTGTTGTTGTTGTTGGTGGTGGTGGTGGTGGTGGTGGTGGTGGTATTTTTTAGCTACGTTTCAAGATCTTGAAGATGCGGCATTTGAGGTGCCCTTAACACCAGACTGAGCATTTGAAGTTAGGACGTTTGAATTCCTTGGTAGACTTTCTTGCACTTTGGGTGTCATCTCAGAACCAGCTAATGGGTGTTTTGACACATTTTAAATAGTGCACAAGAGCATCTGTAAAATGCCATGGACCCTTTCTAAGTGTGCCAATTATTTCAATACCAGATGCCTGCGTGCTGCTGTAGTTTAAAGCCAACTCATGGGAGGCTGCTATAATTAGACCCACTCAAAATGTGATTGTCTGATCTTACAACGGGATGAAAAGCATATAACATGCATCATGGTTGGAAAAGACAAATAGCTCATCCATTAAACAACCCCCCAGGAACTTGGAGGAAGAAAATGACAGATCTTTTCAAAATTGCAGTCTCATCCATTTAATTATAAACACTGTGATAAGGGCATCTCCTTAGAATAAATATGACCAGTAATGAGGTATGGCATCACTGTTTACGCGTGTCCTTGACATTCACTTTGAGAATAAGGGAGTAACGGCATCCTTCTAAACAGATCTTGAAAGTCCACGGAAGGGATAAATGTCAGTGGGCTTCACTCACAAATCACTGTGCTTTTTTCCCTTCTTCTCTGACCTTCACTCTGCCTACTCAAAAAAGAATTAACAGGATATTAATAAATAATTGGTATGTATACTATCATGAAAGCGATCCCCTGAGACATATTGGATGTCTTCCATAAAAGCATGCCCTTAAACTGACAATTAATTAGTGCATTTAGGTAATGATAAATAATTAATTAGCATGACATTGAGAGACTTCTGGGACAGTGTGACTACTGGATAAATTACCAAGCATCATCATAAACCGAAAAAAGTCAGCGACTGTAGCCAACGTCACATAAATCTATTGTGCATTTTGAATATCAGTGTAATCTAATTGGTGTCATCAGATCTGTCTTGGCAGGAGCTACGCCTAAGGACACCATTTGGCTGCTCCGGTGGAAGTGTACTGTGAACAGATCAATAGATGTAGTGGGCATGATTATGTTATGATTATACACCGGAGAGAGCCTTGTAAAGCCCAGAGAAAGGTGATTTGAAGAGAGGTGCCACACCTCTTGGCACAGGTCCTCTGGCTGAAAAAGCTCAGTGGGAAACAGAGCGGTCAGTGAGATTGGCTGCAGCCCTGCTTCAGGACCAGCTGGCTCGAGAGCAGAATTAGAGCCTCCCCCCTTGTTTCCACCTGCCGTATGCTGCTCAAGTGTTCCAAATCAAGCCATTATTTGCTTCATTTCCTTGCTGACTGACTGAGCTTGCAAGCAAGCTGCTCCCCCCATCGCATAACATCTCCCTGCTTAGAAAAATATCTCAGAGAAATCTAAGGGTGAGAGCTCACAAAGGTTATATCACTTCAGCGAATACACTCCGGATAAAACAGATTTCAGACAGATCCCGATTAGTATGAGCATGATTTTTCCGTAGCATAACAGTAAGACACATATCCTTTCAAACATATACACAACGAAGCTGTTAAAGCTTTTATTGGTATGCTTTTGAATAATTGAACTTACCACTGTTAGAATTCAGTTATGAGGTGGAAAATAAATCAGAACTAATCCTCACAGAGCTTCTGATGATACTCAGATGAGGTCACCTTTAACCATGCTTCTTTCTCATTCAGGTTGTGCAGGCCTTTGGCCTGATCTCACCAGACATTGCCTGTGTACAGAGTAGATGCTACTGAATAAATAAAACCCTCACCCCTCCAAACACCAGCGTAAGATGCCAGGATTAGCATCTCATTAGATAGTACTTGCACTGGTGGTTTGTGGACAAAGGAGTGAGAAATCGAGCAAAAGAGGGACCGTTTGAGGTCCTTTGCTGGTATGTGGATGAGATTTAGGTTTTTCGCTTTCCCTGGGGAGTTAATTTTATACATGTAGAGAACGCAGCCTTATTTTTATTGGAAAAGATTCCCCTTTTATGTGGTTCATGTGAGCTTGTTGTGACACATGATCACCTGCTATGTTATCAGCTGCATCATTACAGAATACTGTGGCAGAGATTTTGGTTGGAGGTGCAGACAAGCTTATCGAGGCAAAATTCACTCATTTGATGTTTTTTAAAAGTGCAAGATTATTTGTAAAGCCTGTACACCCAGGAAGGCAGTGTAATCTAGAGAGTACTTGCAGTGAAAAACTTGGTGACAGTTTGCTTCTGAGATAAATTGGCCTCAGCAAAAGTGTCTCCTGCTGGTGGCCAGTCTGTGTTATCTGTGCCATGAACATGCAATTTCCCCTTGATTGTGCTCCCCACGGATAAGTAAACACATTCAGCAGAGCAGTAAACTGCAAAAGACAAGAGCCCAAAAGACAGTAGTAATAATCTGCCTGAAGAGACAAATTCAAACCCTAATTCACAGAGATTCTGAAGATTGCAGATATTCAGATTGTCAGCCTGCAGTAAACACGTGGTCTCTTTTGGAGTATCCATTTATTAGGATAAAACTTGGATGTCAGTTTGTTCTTCCTGCTTGGCTCCAAAGCACGAGGCAAAAAGCCTTTTTACCCGCAGTAGTTTCCTAGATGTCTCTGGGAGATGTACTATAACTGACAGGTATGAATGAAATATGAAATGCCTGGACAGCTCGGACTATCCCACACCACCACCTCAATTTAGCCGTACAAACAGCATTTTGCAGAATCGGATGGCTAGGTTAATGTTACAGACTTGGATGGAAAAGGGTTTAAAAAGAGGGTTAATGTTGGTATGTCGGTGGCATTCCCTGGTGTGTTGTATGGCAAGTTGAACCAGAGAATTTTTATCCCCATGTGGACTGTGAAACATATATTTCCATATCTAAGGTGAAATGATGTCCCGAGCATATATATTCTCTAAATGGAGGCTGAAGTGTGGATGCTGATTGAAATGGCAGTGGCGTGTTTACTTCTGGCTGTTGATAGCACCATAATCTCTTTCCAACTCTGACTGTTCCTCGTTAGTGTGCAGCACAATCAGAAAAATCTTCATGTCGCTGTGAGCAGAGCAAGAAATCATACTGTGGATGTTACTTAAAGTTAAACTGCCTTGCTTTGCCTTGTCATCCTGACATGTAGGCAGTGTCTGAAATTAACTTTTATAGCTCACAGCCAAGGGCTGTAAACTAAAAAATTACCTGCCAAGAATACAGACCCTTATCGGCCTAAATAATTAATATATTTTTCACAGAAATATGTCACACTACACATTCAGAGTCTTTTTAATAGAGTCAGGAGCTGCATGTGGATGAGTTTTGATACTCACATATTCACTTACTCAGTTATTTTTTTTTTTATGTCTCAGACCTGCTATGTACAGAATAATCACAGCGGAATAGGGTCGAGCTATAAATCACATTACTTAATTAACTGACCACACGGTGGCACTCAAAGGTTTACTCAACAGTTGGCTTTCGGATGTTTTGATTTGCTAAAATGTTTCACAGTTTGATGTCACTGCAAGAAATATTGAGCGTCTCATCCTGCTGATAGGTTAGAAAGTTCAGGCTCATAGTCAAAAGTCCATTAAAGGTTTTTGAAGCTGGTACAAAAGGGCACACATACTGCAGCATAGACATAAGCAAAAACAGACAAAACAACTGTAGCAGCAGTGGACAAAAGGATCATGTGTTAATGTCGTGTTATTTAAAAATCAAATAGGATATATGCTCCTGTATATACACTATGTGCTTTTAATGGTGAACAAGTAAGTCGATATTGAAACCATTTCAGTTGTAAATGTTACTCTATTGGTGTAGTGGAGGAAGACATAAAAAAATAGATATAAAACTATAAAACTGGGACCTTGATTTACTTGTTTAAAGAGATTTAAACATGTATCAGGTTCTACGACAATGTAAACAGCACATCAACACGTTCTCACTCACAACTCGTCACATACAGACACATGGGCAGGACCCCTTGGTGTCACTTTATACGGCACTTTTGCGACATTTGTCAACGTGCAGGGCTCCGCAATCAGGTTAGCAATAAGGAATATGCAATGTCCAGACACACTTTCAAAATAAAACTTGCTAAGAACAATAACAAACACATGGTTAATGTTGTGAAACGGCTGCACTTTGCTCAGGTTTAGGAAAAGATTACGGTTTGGATTAAAATAAGATTGTTAGTTATGTACGTTTCTTCACTTACAAAGAAATCAAGTGCCATTTTTGGTTTGGGGACGTGAACCGTGGGTTCCTTGGTGAAAGTCCTGTGCTTGACCTATGAGTCATTTGATGTGTCTACTGGTCTAGCCTGCACATTGAAAAACGACACAAAAGTAGATTCCTGAGACTTAAAAAGTGACGCCAATGGATCATGACCAAACCTTCGTATGTGACGAGTTGGGGGTGAGAGTTGACATGTTCTACTCTGTGTAGACTACAGGAAGCACCAGCTATGACTCACACCTGTTTGGTTCCTTTAGTCTACAAGAAAAACAAAAAAAGGAAAAGAAACATTGTTTTCCTTGAATTTTTGTACACTCTGGGGTCATTGTAACTTATTAGAAACCAAGTGAGCTGGAGTCGTGTGGACTGGCAGGTGACTCACTCATTGGTCTGTTCTGTTGCCCTGACATCAGCAGCACCACATGGACCTGTAGAGGTGAAATCAAAACAAGGTTTATTTTGGTGACTGATAGAAGGTTGTGCTGCACTTCACTGTGCTCTGTGGCTTTATTCATCTTCTGTGGTGTCAGAATAGAGCTCAGGAAGAAATAGTTGGTCACAGGCATTATTAATGGAGACCGCAACTGGACTTGACTTGTCAGGTGTGATGATGGACAGTCAGACACGGAGGAGTCTTGTGCTGTAGTATTATAAGGGGGAAATGGTTGCTTTGGCTGCTTTCAGAATGTTTTGTTCACTCGTAATCTATTCTTATTTACATTTTTTAATTCACAAATTTATTAACTGAATGTTTTATTATGATTTATGCAACTAGTCTTCAAACCTGAACAGCAACGTTATGTCAGTACCTAAGGCATGTTTCTTGTGGTCGTGTGAATTCTGAATGTTATTTCTCTGAATCAAAAGGAAAGTAAGGTAATGTTGTTAAAGCACCACAAAACCTCTTAAGGGGGAGCTTTGGGAGCATGTGGAAAGCCGCTGTTCACGTCCCATGTTGTACAAACACTCAACAGTCGTTGTTTTTAACCACCGAATAGTTTTTGTGCTTAAAGGTGACTGCACCATGACAATAGCAGCGCTCAGCCATTTTTGTAACGGTCATTTGTAATGGCTTGGCAGCTACTGACAAACAATGCTGTGCTGAAAAGAGGGTCAGAAAACACTCATATGGAGCATTTTGAAAGGAAAGAGACAACATACTTGTTATGTAATTTTAAGGACTTGTTGCTCAAACCAGCTCATTAAGTTTTGAATTTTAAGGCATTGTTAAGTTTGGGGAAAACATTCATGCATACTGTGCATTGTTTTAACAAATAGTTAAAGATGGCATAGCCCTGTGAACAAACGGTTATCTTCATATTTTTAGTATCATCACTAAACTAAACTGGAAAGAAGCTATTTGACCCATATTACTGGGACACTGGTTCACTGCTCCCATCACTGGTCCTTCCCTTTGACAGCCGTTGTCCTGTTCTGTCTACTGTCAGACCTGACAAATATATGCATCTTATTAGTAATGTGAATTATGCTTTTCATGACCTGTCCAAATCCACTAGTGCTTCATCCAGTAGCTCCATAGTGGAACGATGGTGCTGTACAGTTGACAATGATGCATTTAAAGCGATGCTCTTGAGATAACTTTTATTGCTGTCAGAATGGTCTGATTTTAGCATAAAGCAGCGCAGAATTTGAACGTTTCCAAGATCCAGCATTTATTGTTGTGTCTGTGCAAGAAACTCTCAAGAAGGAGCAAATCCATCCATGTGCAAAAGTAGGTATAGTAATTGCCATCTCAGACAGAAGTCTAGGAAGTTGCCAGTCTCCTGATTCTAACTATGCCACTTTATCTGCTCACATTTTCTATCATCAGAGATGTGGAGATGATGATGGAGCTAGTTGCGTGTTCACGCTGTTTGCATTAGTAAGGATCATGTTAGCCGAGAATTGTGTTATTGTTATAATTTAAAAGGAAAGAAAAAGGGCATGAACATATGATGGAAAAGTGGTGGGAGGCACTATCCTCCACTCCCGAGGCCAGTCATGTAATTTCTTTTTTAGATTCAAAGACACAGAGAAAAATGATCAAACAGAGCAGAACTGAAACCAAAAAACTGCCATTGCTCAGCACCGCCAGGCAGTGCAAAAACAGAAGTTTAAATGCTTCAGCTTTGTGTTGACTGAATAATGGAAAGCTACTCAGAGCCATTGTTTTTGCTTTGATGTAACTGACGGACAGTGTGTGGAGGCCAGCAGGGAAATAGTGTGAGAACCAAGGCAATAAAATGTTGCCACGATATCTTCATTACAAGACAGTAATATATACACCAATTATAGTTTTTGCCTCTGTCTCTTTGAAAATGACAATTTGACCGGACGTCTGTTTCACATGAAAGTGAAAGATGTTTGAAAATGTTTTGCCAAAAGGAGTTTTGCCGCCCTCGTTTTCTACAGTTTAATTAATTTCTGCTTGTCTGCTAGTGGACACTTAAAAAAGTGTGATGTTCTGTCATAAATCAGGACAGGTATTCAGAAGACTTTACATTTAATTGATAAACACATCAATGTCTGTGTCCACCATGAAATTTGAAGCTGGTTAAAATTAAAATACAGCATCTGAAGTTCTGCTATTATTTGTTATGAGGTGGGAATTATACTGCCAATGTATTCTTTAAAATGTTTTCACAAGCCAGATTTCATAGGAGAATTCCCTGTTCAACAGTTTGATCATGGCTACATGCATATGTATGTATGTATCATTGCAGAGGTGGGGATTCAGGTTTCTGCAGGCAATGTAAGATTTGATTCAAACAATCTTAAAGCTGCTAACTCCTCCTGTGAAATATTGATAAGTGTGTCTGGGAACTACTACTCCAACAGTCTCCCTGTGCTGGAAAGTTAAGATCATTTGATCACCCACCTCAGAGACATCCGCAGCAGTGATTTACTCCCTGTATTTTATTTTATATTTTATCCGGCCCATCATCTATCTTGGCCCCGGCACATGGAGCCCGGATTTGCCCTCTGTATTCTGTCTTCCAGATTACAACAGGTTCAGCAGCCTGTCCGCCGCCCACCACTCAGCTGAAGCCTTTTGTGGGGCCTGTGGGACGTGGCTCGGTGCCGATGATCCTGAGATGTTGCTGGAAGTTTAATCCCCACACTGTGAGAAATGAGGTTCTCCTGCTCTCCCTCTTGCTCTTGCAACTTTGATCAAGCCCTAATGTGATTAGGCAGTGACCCTGACATGACTGGCCCAGGAACTTGTAAAAGAAGCCTGGGGAAGGGGGTTGAAGAGTGTCTTGATCTGACCAGTAAACCAGGAGAAGAAAGGAATTATTCTGAAGGTGTCTTTCCTCTGTTGCTGCACTGCCTTGTGGGTAATAAAGGTTTCATGTATTCGTTTTACCCCAGCAAAAATTGCGATCTATAATGACCTGACATTTCTTTTTTAAAACTAGCCAAGAGGCTCATGATTTGAATGCTAACCAGGGCTCTACTTGATGTAAGGTGTAGTCTACAGGGAGGAAGCTTCTTTTGAATTCCACAGGATCTTGGCTCCTCTCAGTTGAGTCTTCATGGTGAATTAATGTAAATCTTCCGCTGCCAGTATCGCAGAGCAAAATGGTTGTGTTTGCATCCTGTCAATGCAGCACATCAGTACAAATAACACTCTACAACATATTTCACATGAGACTGTGCGGCACTACACCCCTCACAGACATCTCTTGTTCACAATCATGCGCTGAGCCTGTTTACTGTGTCGTGTACTGGACTGCTCCCATATGTGCAGCACATTATTCTTGCCGTCAACTCACTGATGATGTGTGGGGTGAAACGTAGAGCTTTAACTTCAGAGGCCAAATGTGTCAAGTCTCGATATATTAACTTCTCTCTAATGGACTTTATCAGCCATAGTGCAGAAAGTCATGGAGATTAGAGCGAGAGGGAGTGGATGTTTGATTATTTTTGCATTCTGTTTGGTTCCTCGCACCATGCCAGCAGCTGCATGAGGATACTTAAAATGCCCTTTGGAATCTGTTGAATATGTCGTTGTACCTCATTTTCAGGTACCTACATTTCCTGTACTGATACAGAGGCTGGCCACAGCACCGTAATCCTCGCTTGTAATGAGTTCATGGTAATTTAGGGCTATGTTTTCTCTGTTTGCTGCCCCAAGATTTCATGTTTCCAACAATGAATGATGCTCTCAAGGTGTATGCTAAAAAACAAAAGCATATGCCATAAAAATTAGAGAATTATATTTGACATGAACTGCACATTTTTAATAAGTATTTCAGTCAGATGCAAGCTTGAAGATCCACCTACGTATTGTGTATTCCTTGCTTGCTTTGGCAACCCAAAAGGGACAATGTCAAAGAAGAGGCAGAATGTGAAACATGTCCTGTACAATTGGCAGTGAGAAGGAAAAAGATGCTGCACCACAAGGGATCCTTTGCCATTAGTTGAGAATGAGGGAGCTGGTGTAGAATGGAAATAGGCTGATTTACAGACATGATGGTGCTTTGGATAAAAAAAAATCTGTTGAATTGCTCACATTGTTGATTGAATGGAATGTTTATTTTAGTCCAAATATCAAGAAAGTAAACGGATGCATATATTGTGTGACAGACATTTCAAATGTGGATGAGGATCTAACAAAGCTGCATAATTTACTGACAGCACAACCATTATAATGTTTGATGAAATTTAAGTAACCGCAGCTGTCACAGTGTAACTCTCTCTAACATCAGGGTATGAGTCAGTTCAATTTAAAGCTCACAGTGGCTATCTATGACTTCTATTGACTCATACTTGCATCTTATATAGGAACACTGACCGGTATCTTGTACAACCACTGCATCCTTCCCATGCATTGACTTATTATAGCCTTAAATTGTAACAGAGTAGGGATGAGTAATCTACCTAATAAATGTGGGGGAGAAAAAAAAACAGTTCAACAAGATGAATCAGCCATTTTATTGATCAACTAGTATGTGCTCAGATGTTAGGAATTACAAAAAAAAATTCACAACCATGTCTAAGATTGTTGGACATCTTGCAATTGAGCAGGAGAACTTAGACAAAATTTTTTGTATGAGCTTCAGCCTGGCATCAGAGCAGCATACTCTACTGAAACATTCATCTGTTTGACTTTGGTGATGTATGGTGACATGACCTTGCTTGATTAGCCAAACACCTGATTGACACAGAGAATCAATACTATTCTGGTGTCAGAGTTTCAGTGCATGGTCCAATGGTCCACCTCTTACCTTACAGGAAGAACTCACATCTGTGATGTTGATGGAGTTATAGCAGAACCTTGGAATTGTACTTGTGGGGTGCCACAGGGTTCTATTCTAGGGCCTCTTTTATTTCTTATGTATACAATTCATACACCAGCAATAGTGATAATGCAAGCTCTTGTTGTATGTTGATGGTTCTGCGTTACTGGTATCTGGGTATGATGTCAGTGAGACTATGAATTTAATTGAATTTAATGTTAATTAGAAAGTGTTATAGAGTGACTCATAGATGACAAGTTTTTAATACATTTGGGTAAAACGGAGTTAATCCTGTTTGGAACTAAGAAGAAGATGTCCATAATACATAAACTGAAAAGCTCTACCAATGGAGCTGAAATTCTATCTCAGACAAGTGTCCCGTATCTAGAAATAAAATTGGAACACTCGCTGTTCTGTAAATCTATTGCTGCCAAAATATTATCTGCGTGTGCCAGCAAACTCAAGTTCCTGTACAGCAGAACAAGGCTTTTCGACTTTTCTGTGAAGAATCATCTTGTGTTACCATTGATACAGTGTCATTTCGATTATGCGCTTTCTGCTTGGCACAGGGGTTTGACAGTGAAACTCATTATCCGGTATTCACTAAATGCTTCCACTCTATCTCATGTTGGTAGTGATGAATTCAGTTAGGTCGGACTGCTGCCAGTGCAACTCAGAGTAGATCAACAGAAGCTGGATAATATGTACAATATCATCAATGTGTATGCCCCATAATATTTGTGTTCTCAGATAACAATGGTCTGTGCTCAGCATAACTGTAATACCAGGGCCAGTGTACATTCATGCAAAGTGCCTCAATAATGCAGCCAGAAGTTCCTTTTTATATTGCTGCCATGTTGTGGAACAGACTTCTGCTGCACATTGAGTTTTTAAATATGAGAGGGGCTTTAGAAGTCAGGGATTTTTTATGGAAAAGGGTAACAGAATTTCAATGAAATTTACAATGACATTACTTCAGCTGTCCTTGTTTTTTGATGTGAGAGTTATCTTTTATTTCTTAAATTGTGGTGATGTGTTTTTGTTTTTCAGGGTTGTGTTGTTTAGTATTCATGTCTGATGTCTTGTGCTTGTTGGAAATAAGTGTCTTCACATGAACATCCATTAAATTGTAGTTTTTTCTGCATCTGGTGATCCATAAATAGATTCAGTCAATCAATCAATCTGTCAACCTGTGCAGATACTGTATGATACCTGTGAAATTGATCTATTTGATGAGTCCTGTCTTCAAGGAGGTATAAATTAAGTTTACAAGCCTTAGTTAGCAAGTGGGGGTTGAATTGGCTAAGTCAGATGTGCAGGTTATTCGTTTTTTATTAGCGAAAGAAGATCAAAACATCCACACGTGTCTTGTTTGCAGTGTATTTATTTTTCCTGAAAAGGACATGAGTGTGGATGGTTTGATCTCTATTCGTCGCCTTTTTTTTTTTTTTTTGCAAACACCACCTTCCTGTTTAGCGGTACTTAGTGATATAGTTTTGTCATTTTTTTGAAAGTAAAACAGGTTTTCTCTGGTGTTCAGACAAGCTCTGTTGACCCACATTTTGCACAACATTAGCTCTTACCCTGCCATAACAATGCACCAGTACTCTCGAGGTACTGGCAGCCCCAAAATGCTGCCTGCCTGACTTCGTCTTGAGTCCCTCCATATTCAGCAGCGTCATTCAAGGTCATGTGGGGTTAGACAGGAGCATAAACTACATGCCTGCATGGTGGCCTTGATATATCAGGCAGTAAATATACCATTTGAGCAAGGTTCATTTATTTGCATCACCTATCTTGTGATTTTTCTCGTCAGTAAATGTTAGGACCATGGATTGAGTCAATTACATTGAAAACCACACTTCAATTTAAGTATCTCTAGCACAAAAAGCTCATTTTGCTGTGGGGTTTTTGCAATACACTTCCCAGAGTTCACTTGTCAAACGCTTAAGCCAGTATTGTGTGCAGAGGCTATTTATGTAGCATTTTCTGTATTGCTTGCTGGTGGCTGGTAGCTCTACCACCACACCTTAAATGGCACACTCATGTTGAGGAGTGTAATGGCACATTTCAAACTTCCTTGAAATACAAGAGCATGACAGCTGAGGTTCGCATGTCAAACATTAAGCTACAGTGACCATAGCTTGAACATGAATTTTTCTTACTGAAATAAATATGGATTTAATGTCTGGAGGCTGGAGGTGGGCAGCTTTTCTGCTGAAGAGGATGTTTGCATAGTGCTCTGACTGTAGGTGGACATTTGTCTGAATCATATAGAGGATTGTGAATAAGAATACATGCATAGCAATGTATATGGAAAAATTTAAATACAAAAAACATATTGGTAGCCTGTTTAAAGGCAGCTATGTTAAAATGATCCGTGATCATAACAAAAAGGTTAACTTTTTGGCCAAACATACTCCCATTATGCATGAGTGGATGCATCGCTCGTCTGTGAGTCAGACTCTTTTTTTCTCTTGTCACAGATGGAAAAGAGCAAAAGTGGGCCGTTATTTTTAAGATACAGTAGCAGATTATTACATTAAGTAGTACCATCTCTCTCCTTGTGTTAATTGAGTTGAGTGCTGGTGTGGTGCTTACATCAAGAGCCTCTGATTTCAGACATGCAAAAGACAGAGGCCACACTTTGCATTAGAGCAGGGCTTTCAAAGTCAGACACTGTGAGGCCCCCTTAGACAAACTGAGACAGCTGCAACCCCCAAAACACAAAAGTCTACCAGACTAACTAATGGCGGTTCCTGTTTGCAATGTATCCACCGATGAGCAGACCCGAGAATAGTTTTATACTCTAGAAACTTTATAATGGGATGTTTCTCACACAAGTTCTGAGGTCATCCCTTTTCCAGGACTTCTTCACAGATTTATGAATAGGAACATCTGGAATAATGATATCCTAGATATCCTAGAAACATGTGTATCATATCTGCGTATTCAGATTTGACTGAATTATGACTCCAAGAATGCATAGGAATTTTTGATGCTAACTGCAGCGTTAAGAGTTTAAATCCAGCAGCATCCCTGCATCACAATATCCCCATATTTCAAGCAAATGCCATAGCTTATTGTTTGGTCAATATATTTGTCAGAAATATGGTTTCTGTCATCTCTTTATCCTGTGCAGACTTCTATCTCTACACTTTTACTGGTTTGCTGCAACATTTTCACTTTTCACATTGGAGCCCTGGCCTCAAAAATGAAACACAAAGCTTTCCACTCCACCCAAAATAGAAAACATACAAGAAGTTTACATCCCACACAGAGTGGGCCAGGCATCCCACCTTCTCCTGTGTTGGCCTTGTGTTAGTCCTGTTCTTCAGCATTGCACACACACACACACACCTGCCGTCCTTTCAGCTGCATTGTGGACTAGTATATCAACAGAGACCTCGAAGTAGATCTTCCCCCACGGGAAGTCAATCAAAGCCTCCCAGCAGTGAGCCATTTCTCCGGGCCTAGCTGATCATTTTCCCTCTAATATCCCCAGTCCCAACAGCTCAGAGGCTGATCAATGTTGTTGAAAACAGAAAACTGTCCATTCTGTCTGAGAGCGGTGGAGGAAGTGAAAAACACACTGAATTGATGACTTTGTAAAGGGAAGCTGGGGCAGACTTTGCGACACCCATGGCTTTCCCTCCCTCAAAACACGTTCCCTCTCGTCCTCGTCACAAACAGATTAGCAATTCAGAGCGTGGCCCTGGGGTTGCCGAGTGTTTATGTGGACGCCCAATGTGATGAAGGCTCACATTTGTTTCCTGTCACTGACCTGTCACTCATTCAGCCATTAGAGCCCAGGGCAACGTTGATTTTAACCTCAAATAGTCGCAAAGACGTTAACTCTGTGACCGAAGAGGGAGAGCCAGAAAGAAAGAAATAAGAAGAGAGGAGAAACGCTTCCAAACCGCACACCCTCCCTCCAATCATCCACACACATCAAACAAAGCAGACATTTTACCATCAAAGCTTTCGGGGAGAAATGCCCTTCACAAAAGTGGTGAGCTGGCACACTGAGTCTCACAGTAGATTACATGGTGAGAGACAGGCTCACTGTTTTTAAACATTATTATAAGGGATCAATATTCCTAATTAGCACTTCTAAAGCAGCCTTAAGTATTTGTTACATTTCCAGATTATATTTTCCAATACGTGGATCAATTAGCCGTTTGAAGTGTCATCTTGCTTGTGCTCCAGTAATTCTCACTCTGGAAGCCTGATAAAGAAGGCTCCTCTGCCTTCCTGAGATGCGGAGGTGCACCGTAGTCTTTTAAGAGGCAATTTACAGTAACTTCACATGGAGTTTGCGCTGAAAGATGCAGCTTAGCCTCAAAGCACATACCTCACATTGTGTAATATAGATTAGCAGAAAAACGCATTACATTTAAAAGGCATTTAACGCTGTACATCACACTGATCCAAAATACCAACAGCAGGTGTTAAATAAGATGCAGTGCGAGGAATGGTAGTGGGTTGATGAAGGCGGAAATAACGCCTTGTGTTATGCAGGGGGTTATTTTATATTCAGTACTCACAGATACTGTATGCCTGCAGTGTTACAGTCAATGTATGTTGGCCATTAGCCAGTTGTATACATTCAGAGGAGTGGTTTGGTCAAATGCTTACCGACACAAAGTTATGTTTAAATTCAGCTTTTCTCACAAGCACACATTGTGTGTATCCCTGAGGCCTAACAAACATGTGAAATGCATTTCCTTCCTCTTTAAAGATTTGCAAAGCTGATTTTTGCAATAATTTAAAAACCTACATTGTTGTGCAGTTTATCCATGTCTGCTTGCTCGCAGTCTATGATAAGTGATATATCACCTTATAAATGTGGTATGAGAAAGGAGTTAGCAAACATTTGCTCATGTGCCCATCCAACATATACTATTAGCAACCGTGTGGAATGCTAATGTAAAATATTTACTCTCCTTTTTGCTTTGTTTTCTTCTCCACCAACTCCTGAGGGAAGTATCTGTCTCTTTCAGCTGCATGTCAGTGTACCTCCTGCACACTGCACATAACGTTTATAGACATCTATGCATGTATACAGTGTACATAATCATCAGAGCTTTGAATCAAAGCTTTTAATCAGCTGCATGTTAATATAAAATTTGCATACTGTACATAATGTATCTATACACATAGACATGTATAATGTACATACTATACATAATCATCCACTCCTTGTCTGCATATGCATTCAATATTTCTTTGCACTGTTTGTATTGTCTTCCACTATATTGTATTGTTTGCAACCAAGAAAACTTGATTTGTATATGTCCACTTTTGTTTGTTGTTGGTCAATCTCTACCATTTTTATCTTTATTTGTTCAGTATTTGTTGTCCTTGTTAGCTGCTGACAGTTAGCTGTTAGCTTAGCTGTATGTCTAAGGGGCGGCTGTGGCTCAGGAGGTACAGCGGTCGTCTGCCAATCAGGAGGTCGGTGGTTTGATCCCTGGGCTCGGGAGTCCACATGCTGAAGTATCCTTGGGCAAGATACTGAATCCCAAAACTGTCCCTGATGCTGTGCCATCGTTGTGTGAATTCATATGTCCGTTGCTTTGGATAAAAGTGTCTGCAAAAGGACTACTACAAGTAATTGTAAGTGTAATACTGTAATATTGCAATGAGAACACTGAAGAACCAGACTTGTACATCTCTGGCCAAGATTCAGCAGATTCAGGCCATATTTCAATCTTGGGCGTCCACCTTGGAACTGATTGTATAGATCTTCTGTACTACTAGTTGAAGATGTGTGTGAAGTATCCATATTTTACAGTTTGCAGCTTCTTTGCAGCAGCATCCATATTTGAAGCACTGTAGTCAAGCTGATACTGAGCTTCAGGTGATTGTCGCTGCACCATGCGATGAAGCTCTCTGTACGTTACTCTCTGTAAAAATAGAAGACAGCATGTTTCTCACTGGCAATTGTTTACTGGAATCATACATGTCAATATAGTGATAACTTTCATTTGGACAAAAAATACTCTTAATACCTTTTATTAAATTGCTTCAAAGTCTTCACTACATATATTATAGAGTCTTGACAGATGTGGATGTAAACCACAACTTATTGATGGAGGAATACAACCACGAGATGGTAATTCTAGCTTTGTATGGTCCTCGTTTCCTTTGTCTTACAGCTGTTTTGTAGAAAGGTCAATCGATCAACAAGCTGCTGTCTGCCAAAATGTGTGATCTACATCCTGCATTTTGATGTTGAAAGGTTTCAAACTCTTGCACATTGTAATCACAGATAATAATGCTTTGACTTGGGCTTCGCTGCTCAAAGACTGTCTGATAAATGAGAGTGAGTGCATGGAGAATTATTGTTTAATAACACACCAACTACTGATTTTAAGACTGTCCTTTTAACATTTTTATATGAATGACATTCAGTACACCTGGATTGTGATAAAACAGAACAGCTTGCTGCATAAAGCAGACTAATCAAGGTGTTATTTCCAACCACATTTTTATCCACCGGTTCCATACAGGATGACAGCTCATTGTAGCTGCGCAGTCTTATTAAATTCAATAGCGGTCATGTCAGCTCAGGTTTTATATATGTGGTGTTTGTCCACTGCTGACCCTAATTATTTAAATGTAGCATTAATCCTCAGAATCCAGGGGATTGTGAAGCTGAATGAGGGTCAGCCAGAGGTTAATGATGGTGAGAATTATCTGGGTGGTTCTCAACAGTCTTTTCAAAAACCTGCATTTAATGTGTGTGATTATAGCTTGTAGACTCAATTTTGCCCACCTTGCAGGTGTCCTGTTTTGTTCATGTTTGTAGATGTGGAACCACAAACATGGCACTTGAGTTGTATATTCAGGCCCACTGCCAAATGGTTCTTTCATCTGATTTTTTATTTTGTTTGTATTTGACAAAATGTTATCGTCTGTCACACAGAGCTGTTTAACAGTACAGATCCCAGTGGGCGAAGTGTCAAGGTTTGACTGCTTTTGATTACTGTCAAAAGAGTGAGTGTCTGTTCTTTCAGCGTGCTTTCGCCTAATCAATAAGAACTTGGGTGGCCACTTACATGTTCTGCATGAAAACAGTCACCCGGGTTTGCTTCCTCACAAACAAAGCAGTCGGGAAACTTGGAGAAATTAATAGTGAAAAACCAGTTGAGGTGCGTAGGTGAAAGAAAGGTTGAGAATACTCATTCAATACTTTTTGAAATCTTTTGACATGACTTTTTCTTCAGGCTATGTTACAATCATTGAAACAACTCCAAGTGTTACTGGAAGGTAATATGAAGCGCTCCTTATATAATATTATTCTAAATCATCACAGCAGACCTTACAGGCATGTTTCCATAGTCTGTCAGGTAGCTGGCGGCCTCTTCTTCCTCAGCATTCAACCAGGGTTGCAACAGGATGATTATTATTATTATTATTATTATCATCAGGTACAATGGTCCTTAATTGGGATGAAAACAAATGCTTCATTATAATTTCACAGAATATTATGCCCTGATAGACATGAAACGTGATATAAACTTTAGAAAAGCTATTCTTTTTAATAAACCTTCATTGTAGATAACCATGAGTATATCATGACACTGCTGCAACACTACATTAAACTCTGGCGGGGAGATGTGCCTGCATGTTGGCTGAATTACTTCAAGAGATAATGATGATGATAATGGAGAAGTTTCTTTTTACTATGTTATGCATATAAATATAACAAGGCTGTCTGATCTTAAAAGATATAATTAATGTAGACGAGATGCCATTTGCAGTGCATACATTTCAAAATAAAACTACAGAAAACAGTTTAAATAAAATACAAATGAGATTTGCCCTTTCTATGTCACTGATTTTGCATATTTATACTGTAATTACAACCCACACATTAATTGTATCTACAGACTATGGAAAGCCCACGTTGAATTCTTCTTCTACACTTTTGAGACAAACTTTGCCATGAATTTAGATGCAGTTTTATCATCAAGGTTTGGCTCATCTTCTGGGCTGTGAAATCCAAGTCGTTCCAGAACTTGGACGCTCTCAGGTGCTGCTTAAAGTTGATGCATGCATGCACAGAGGAAATATATACATGGAATTCCTTTACTTTCATTGTTGTTTGACCTACTTTAAATGAAGCAAAAACAGTAATTATATGGCTCATACATGCAGACAAAAATGTAGATGATGGAATCATTATAGAAACATGAAAATGTCCTTTGAGAGTTTATAACTGAATGCATTTTTTTAAAAAAACGTTTCTTAGCCCACTGCATACTCACCACGCTCAGAATGGGTGATGGAGCCTGGAGCCTCACCTGTTTGTGATCCTAATAAGGAGATCAGGCAGCCTGACAAGAAGGGCTTTAACTTAATTAATAACATGTCATGGCTTAGCTGGCACACATGTAGTATTAGAGGCCCTGCAGCTCTTGTCAGGTCTTACATGACGGCGCTGGTAGCCCGTGACTTGGCATAAGTAGTATCTAAGAAGGAGTGCATGGGGCCCAGGGGTGCACTTGATTTGGTCATCAACATAATGAGGTAATTTTAAACAGATTGCCGCTGAGACAGATAATAGGCGCATCATCAATGTGCCGGCCTGACCTTTACTAACAAAGCATAAAACTGCCATGCTCTGGCTTGGCGTTCATGTTTTCAGGGCTCTATTGCATTAAGCTGTCGTATCAAGTGATGAAGTTTTCACACAGTTTTTTGTTTCCTTGATCTGTTATTGTTTCCTCTTTGGAAATTATGTAAATTCATATGGACATATCAATGCGTCTTTTCCAGAAACCCAAGATTATTTGTGTTACTATGCAAATAATCGCTTCAGAAGTTCAATCTTTGATCCTCGGGCGTACTAATACTTTGAAACAGTCGCCTTTCTCATATTGATTGGCAGGTCTTTTGATACAAACTGAACAACACACAAGAACTAAACATGTCATGAATGATTTCTCATGCTCCTAAAGTAAAACAGGCCTACTGTACATTTCAGTGCTGAGAAACTCCCAGAACGGTCATTTAAAATGTAATGTAATTATTCTCACATAATTTGCCGTGGAATGTTTTCTAATGACATGACAGCAAAAAAAAAAAAAAAGAATGTCTAATAAACTGATAAATGCATTCTGAGAAAATTGGGATATGCAGGAGAGGTTCAGAATAACTTCACTGTATTTCTTAACTCAAACAATTTCACGCGTCTCCGTCCAATATTTGTCAAGAGATTTCTGTCTGGAGCAAAGTGGATGATTGACTTACCAAATTAATTTCTCCAATAAGGCATTTCTAAAAGATTTATGTCATTTTCACTGTGAGTCTATGAATATGTGTCTTCATTACGTATTTATTGTAAATGCTCCCATGTTCAATATGGCGAGGGCTCCACCCTGCATTGAAGCGGTCGCACATTAAGTTGAGGGAGTGGCAGTGCGCGCCTGTTATTTACCGCGTACAAATTGACAACCTCAAATAGCAACTGTGTTCTGACTGATGTTCTCATCTTACCGTGCTACTCGATGAGAGAGGCACACTCCATCTCTGGTCAGTGAAAAATTGTGGAGTGCTTTTGGGTGGATATGCCAACTTATATGTACTGTCAAACCTCAACAGGGCTTGGACTGATCTGGTGGAGCTGTGGGCTTTCATTTTGTGGGTGTGATTTTATTTCTTTTCTTTTTTTTTTTTTTAAATTTTTCACCTCATCTGCCCTGTGTTTCCTTTGCTGTGGAGAGCACAAGGCTTTCACAACCTCCACATCTGTTTTAGCACAAAAAACCCCGAGACAACACAGCAGCATTAACAAATATGACAAATTACATACGGTTTTGAATTAATCTGCCAGTGATATTGCTCACTGTGGCCAATTGGCGCTGCGGTTAATCTCAGCATTGACTTGGGAGAATAACAATCAGCATTACATCATCTTACAAAATAATTTTCACATGCCTAGCATGACAAATACAATTTCCTAAAGAACAAATGTATTAATACAGCATAATAGTCCACATGCATCACAGGCTGTTATGACGCCTGTTATCGACATCCCAGTCATTATCATCAGAGACGAATACTCACTGTTGCTGGCAAAACACATTAGAGAGATGGAGGACAGCGCTGTGTTGAAGAATGTATTAACAATATTCTTCTTCCAACCAAATCTCTGAGTGTTTTGTTCGTCTCTCTTTGCCTAATTAAACCTTTTTATATGTAAATTCTTAAGAGATGTGAACAGATGATTTTCATTATGGATTTATGCATATAAATATAATTTGACATGTGTCTTGCATACTAAACCTAAATGTTTTTAAACATCATATTGCCTCTGACATGTAATTACCTGCGTTCTCCCTTAGAGGCAGTGAATTATCTCATATGTATTAATAGTTACAGAGTCCAAAATCTGTTTCATGATGTTTTTAAAATAATCGGGTGTCTCAGATTAATGTCTCCCCCCTCCTCTCTGTCCCTGTCGACCGTGCAGCAGATAACATCATGAGGGGAAGCACTGCAGATTAAAAATGTCAATTTCAAACTTTGCTCTATGATATACAGCCAGGGGTTGTGGATGCACACAGGAATCTGAACAAGGACTCTCCACTCGAATGTCACGGAGAAAACACCTGCCAGAGCCACACACGCACACACACACACACACAAACACAGGACGTGACTGTCTTGACTCCTCATGACATGACTATACACTCTAATCTCCGTTAGAGTTCACCCGATGCGCTACGTGCTTCAGTCTGAATAATGTTTCTCCATCCTCTGCCTTCTAAGCCATGCTGGCCTTTGACTTGTTTACACAGATTAAAGATGTGATGTTGAAACATGTGCTGAATCAAACAGCGGCTCTGCCGATGCGTAACAAATGTCAGCATGATGAAGGTGAGGACTCTAATGCTGTATTATCTCTGCCACATTGTTTAGTGGATACAAAAGAGGAAGCAGGTGTGATGAATGTCCAGCAGAGACAGACATGCATTTCTACCTGTCTCCACCTGTGTGTTAGGGGGAGGGTGGCAATCTATTTAGCCGGGAGGGTGGGGGTTGGGTCAGGCAATCCAATCTGAAGATGTTTGCTGGTTGACAGGGTGGAAGCAGTGAATGGACATGGCACAGTTTGGCCCTGGGAGATTTCTGTCTGACACTGCCGGGGAGGATACAGGAGCAGGTCGAGGACAAAACGGGAAGGTCAGCACAGGACAGACAGGTGTCACCTGATGTATTGTGGGTTAACAGCCTCCGGATGATGTTGCCATCAGCTCAGCCCACAACAGAGACGTCTATGAAACACGGCTGAATTCCTTCCTCTTGTCTACGTCCTCTGATGTCAAGCAACAGATTGCAGCAAAACTCGTCCTTCAGTATTTTTGTATTTTATTGATTTATGTTAAATCTAAAATATAATGCTATAAAAATAAGTCAGTAATGGAAACAATTGAAAGGTGAACTAATGTAATTTAATTCACATAAAATTCCCTAGTTATATGAATTACAAATACGACAAGTTCTCCAAACTAAACAAAATATGACTCAGCTTTCCAAAATGACCCAAGTGAACAGCATCGACAGAACAACATTAATTATCACAGAGTTGCACAACTGTAAAAAAATATATATATATTCATATAATCATTTTCAGATCATCTCTGTGATTTGGTGTCATATTTCTTACCTCTTCCCTGGCCAAAAATTATAGACGCTACATTGGCAATTATAAAATGCGTTTTGGTTGCAGTCGGGATGCTCAGTCTCTTGTTATTCAGGAAGCAGATGTTACGCGGAGCCTTGACATCCTATTCAGGGAATAATGTCAGTAAATTGGAGTAAAATACTGACTTTGCTTATCTGGTACAAATGTGCTGCACATAACACAGACACAGGCGGACTGGCTTGAATGCAAAACCATGATATTTTCTTAAAAGAATAGTTCGACAGTTCAGGAAATATTTATTCGTTTTGTTGCCTGGAGTCTCGGCTGGTTGGCTAGTAATCTCACGGTGATGTCACTGCTCGTAGATCAGAAACAATCTGGAATTTTTACCCCTAAAAAACTGATCCTTGTTTTAGTTTTTTGTACGGGTTTATCAAACAAAGTTTAAAGTGTTAATGAGTGAGCTTTACAGGTGCTGGTTGGTGTATTTTGTTACCTTTGGATGAAGCCAGGCTAGCTGTTTGCCCCCTTTCCCATCTTTATGCTAAGCTAAGCTAACCGGTTTATGGCTATCAGATTGAATATTGAGACATGAGGGTGGGGAGGGAGGCACACTTTAATCATAGTTTATTTTCCATACCCACAACCTTTCCCCCGCTTTAATCATGATGTAGTTTCCATGAATGGAAATTGTAGAAAAAGAGATTTTTTTAAAAAATTTGGCATTGGAAGTAAAAAAAAAAAAAAAAAAAAAAGAAATCATCCAGTATCAAATTGTCTGGTGATTGATTTGGACTCACCTTGGCCGTACGAGCTCTTTAACAGTATCATAATACTTCACCTTAACCTTAACTCCAAATAGACAAGAATCCCACTTCCAATAGCAGCTAGAGGCCTGGCTAATGTCGGCTGTGTAAGGCTTTCGAGCAAATGACAAATGCTGTCATTTTTCTTGTGAGGACAGTCTCATAAAAACATAAAGAATTTCCATCAGTGAAATAATAAATGATAAATTCCATCTCTATCACTACGCAGCTAACGTTTTACGTTTTTTTTAAAGCCATCCATCACAAAGGCTGCGTGAGTCAACAGTCAGTCAACAACAGTTAAATTGCTTTTCAGACTCCTCGGTTTTAGATAATGGATCACATAGTTTTATCAACAGTGAATGTGGGTGAAGCTCCCTTTTCTGTTGCGTAGACAGACAAATAACACTCTGCGAAAAAAGATCATTAGATCACGTCGGTGTCAGATTTCTGAGAGAAAAACAGGCTCTGGTTTAAACATGTAAAATAATTAGAATATAGCACACTGACCTTTTCTCTGACCCTTTTTTAAAGGCTGCTCTGCTGACAGGCTCTAATTAACATTAGCCTCCAGCAGCTGACTGGTGTCTTCTGGGAAGCAGAGAACAATCCTGGCCAGGCTGTAGTCCTGTAAAACACAGCAAAAGGCCATCAGTTCATCTGTTCATCCTCCCCCCTCCTTGTCTCCCACTCCTTCCCCCTCCTCTCACCACCCACCTCCTTCTCATCTTCCACTCCAGTGGAAAAAAAACAGCTGGAAAGATGCTCGTAGATGCTGCCATTAGAGGTGCTTTTTCAATGTTTTTTACATCTAATCTTTTCGCTCCGTATTCACAGTCATGTCGAGCTGACTAACCGTGTGCAGCACTTAAGGAAACGTAGGAAGTGAGTAGGTTCAAACAGGTTTGGATGGAACAAACAACATGCTGATGATTATACAGCCTGACGAGTGGTGACGATAACAATGCAAAGATGGTACTCACCACATGATCATTGCCGGAATCGACTGGTTGAATGTCATGCTATGGTTCTTGTCAGTTTGAGTTTGAAGTAGTTGTTCAGATGATCTTAGCACCTGTTGTTTTCTAAGTGAACGCACACATCTGCAGAAATCTTGAAGCACATCATTGTGGCTTGCAACATATCAGGATATATCACTTTTCCCAGCATCAGTGCTCCAGAAACTATTTTGTTGCATTCATTCTCCAGACAATTCTGGATGCTTAAAAGGGCACAATTTTGCACATGAATTTCAAGTTACACGTCACAGCGAGCAAGCCTACACTTCAGCCGATGAAAACAGCTGGATGGTGTCCTCTGTGGCTCTGGAGGGAACTTTGCAAAGTTTTAGACCTGGATTATTCTCGAAAAGGAGTGACCAAACGGCTGAAATCAAAAGTGTTTATACCTGATCTGAGTGGCCACAATGGAAGGCGGGGTAAAAAAGTGGCCATCATAGAGAAGCAGTTTCGTTTAAATGTGGGGATAATGGTGCACATTTTCAGCCCATAGTGTTGCACTCAGGGGCCTGCGACAAAAGTGCCACAAATAGATCTGTAACAAATGAAAAGAGAGCTAGAGAGAGAAGTTCAAACCGGCTGGCCAATCACAGCGTGAAGAGGGTATGAATGTCTGATCGGTGCTTTTGGAAAGACGTTGTTGAGTTGCATGAAGGGAAATATAGAATCTAGCGCTTTTAGTCAAAAAGTCAGGGTATCTCGGTGTCTACTGCTTCGGTTTTGATCATTCTTGCCCAGACTTAATGGAAGTGCAATACTAAGTAGCTGAATTACCCTTCTAACAACTTCTTTTGTTTCTTGCATGGTGTGTCTGGTGTGCAGATGTGAACTGAACCAACAATATGCAAGAAGTCCAGAGTTTGTTGCCCTTTAGGCCCTGCTGCAAGCAGAGAAGTAGATTAAAGCTCAAACAGCTAGAAACTGTTTAAAGCACACTTCTTCTTTCCACTGCGATGAGGACACAGGAGTCAAAAATCTAGTCTCTTCGTATGAGTAAAGGCTGCAAATCAATGAATATGCTCTGGTCCTTTTTTCTCTCTGAAGTTTGTTGTCCTTGATCTGAGAAGCACCTGATTCAGCTGCACATTGCTGATAGATGCAAAGGTTTGGGTCCTGATATCATGCAGGTGGCAGTTATGGGTGACTTGACATCATCTCAGCGCTCCTCTGTGCTGTATTTGCTCAGGCTTCTGTTAACCCTCATGCAGGTTGTAGTATCAATATCGATTCAGTGTCTAAATATTTGCTGGGCTCTGAGGCTACCAGCAGACGCAGTCCGAGCTCTCCAGATCATTTCGCCTTAAATACATAGTCTGTGATCTGTCACACCAAAATGATTTTCTGACATTTTTATTTTTTAATGGTAAGCAAGGATAATCTCCACAGAAATAAACCCAGGGCAAGTCTTCTAATCTATGAGTGGGTCCAGATTTTTCAGTCAAGGTCAAAACACTTCAACTCAAGGCGTACAGTGCAGTGTCTCCAAGATAAATTCAGGTAGTGTGAGAGCACCCAGTGAAAACGATTCCCCATACCTTTTACCTGCAATTTGTGTAGTGCCGACAAGTACTCCCTACGCACCTGCTATTTTTCACTGAAAAAATCAATCAACTGCATCAGGGAGGCTCATTTTCATCATCACTTCATTGACTTTCTCCCCAGCTAAATTTTCTTTACAACTACCCAGCGATGCAGCTTGAGGCCAGGGAGATCATAGTACGTCTTAATGAGCTTGTTTGTGCATGCGCATCTTTTTTCCTTCAGCCTTGTTATACTGACGCTTAGCGAAGGTGCTTGCATGTTGCTGACAGAAGCATTCCCAGAAATGCTCTTTCTAGGTAAGGCACGTCCAGCCCTGGCTGCCCTGAGGCATGATCATCACACAGGAGGTCAGAAGAACAAACCAGGTGACACGAAAGCGCCCTGCTGGGATTTTGTGTTGATTTAGCAGTTTTATGAATGACTTTAATGGTTCTGCTCATGGCAGGATGATTGTTTTGTATTCAGTGTATATGACAGAGCCACAGTCATAACCCATTTATTTATTGTGCATTTGCATTGAATTAGAATATGAATATAGTGTATTATGCAAACCAGCAGTATGCATGTTATTTTTCTTGAGTTGGACCATTCAGCCACCGCAGACATGATGCTCCTGACATCTGATAGAAAAAACCTAATTATTATTATTTACACATTGTCTGTTCATCTGCTAAACTGATTGATTGAATCATCATTAAAAGGCCTAATTATGCTACGATTTCCCACAATTTATAGCTATGTTATAACACAGTCTGACTTCTGAAAATGTAATAACTGGTCCAAATTGCAATAAAACCTGCTACTTCACTAATTATCTCATTATAACATTCAGGTATTCATCATTTATCTGATATTAGCATAACAGTTTAAACCAAAAATCAAAAGGCTGAACTAATGGAAAGTGATAATACATTCTTACTCATTATTGTTTGTCATCAGTTGCAAATCTGTCACTTTGTACATCTCTGAACATCTGGTTATTCAGTGATTATATTGATCCATTTTTAACCCAGCGCAGAATTGATAATACAGTCCTGTTTGGCTGTTGCCATGGAGATCACTGCTCGGGAAAGCATTTTCCATTAGGCATTTCACTGTAGGTCTGGCAACTTCTGGGTAATTGCAACGTATCCTGGACCTTCATGTTGTGGCTCCATTCTCTAAGAAAACAGAGACATTTCCTTTTTAAGTGCAACGATCTATCCTTGAGAAGCAGCTGTGGTTGTCTCTTAATCCCCTTTGAAGGAGAGGAATTCTAGGCACATCACGTAGGTGCAAGCCCATAAGAAAACAGCATCAAAGAAAAGCATGTGCCTCAAACATTCTGACCCGACATCAATCCAAGTGGGATCGAAACGTTGTCATTATTAAACTTTTGTGGCATGGAGTAAGCGTGTTTTCTTTTGTCCGTGTCTAATAATCCCCCTCGTCTTGACTCAGCTTTGTCCTTGTAGCCACCGAGGCCTTCCACGCTTTTCGAGGCTGACCTTATTCCCAGTATGTGTGATGTGATCCAACTTGACATGCGAGTATCTCCCCTGGACCACCGAATGGCTCTTAGTGCTGTGTGCCTTCAGAAGAGGCCTGGCTCTCTGGTTCCCTCTACTATCCTACAGGGAATGAACTGATCATCTCTTGTTTTCCAAATGGACCTTAGGTTCTGCACTGAGGCGGCAAGAGCACCACTACAGAGCTGCTCCTCAGGTAGTCCGGTAGGTAGAAAAGTGTCACTGGGGGGAAGAAATGCATGTCGTGGATTGTTGCTTCTGCTTTTTTTTTCTTTTTAATCAGACTTACATACAGTATACCAGCTCTCTGTTGAAGAAAGGAGCGCTGAAGTGCACCATAAGACCACAGTGGTTGCAGTGATCTCTGAAGGCACCGAAGTGTGTTAAACAATCTGAGTGTTCAAAAAATCTGACCAGCGTGGCCGAGGGATGTGAACTGCGCTAATGGAAATCAATGAAACCGCTGGCATTTCAAATGTGACTTGATGAGATGTGTGAAGTTACCAAGAGAAAAGGGATAAATTGATCCAACGAGTAAATTGATGAAGGCTGGACTGATGCTCGCTGGTATTGCACAATGTTTCTCAGAGGGAGCGGATGTGAGCCAAACATAGGCTGAGTGACCCGTAGCTTACCGTTGTCCAACCAATGTCGAAAAAACCTGATGCTAAATATTGCCGAGGGGGATTCCAGGCAGTAGCTCATGGAGGACTGATGCCTCAGGGGTAATCACTGGTACCTAACACCACCGGGAACAAAAGACAAAGCATCGGGGCAGGATAGTGTGAAATGTTAGTCTGTGATATTACTAGCTGAGGTACAGATCTTAAGTCGAAGTTATGTGGGTGTTGGATGTGTTTTAGAAGGTTCCCCACGAGAATCGCGGTGAGAAATGTTCTTTGCCGAAGGAAAGGGAGACAGAAAATGCATTCTTACCTCTTTCCTCTAAGATACGCAGTTCAAAGGTGAGCCGCCAGCCTCCTCATCTCACCTCCTCATTATTTTAGAACAAATAGCATTCCTGCCATGTCAAAACACGAATAAAACATTATTTACACCCTTCATGCTTATTCCATGTAAAACCAATTATCTAAATGCATTCTGCACAGTGCATGACACTGAACCAGCTGACTGCAGGCTCGCTTAATTTCCACCCATTAATTTTTCAAATGTTTATTTCTGAAACAGATTCCTGCATCTCAATTGTAAACATTATCAGGGCTAATAGATTTACCTGCAATCATTTGCTTTGCTCTAATAGACCTTTTCTTATTGTAATGTAAATACGCTGATGGCTTATTATGTTAGCAGTCATCCTCAATTATTAAAAACTGCTGTAATCGGCAGGTTGTGGGGTCTGTTTCAGATAACCCTTGATAAGGGCAAGAAGAGAGATTAATGGACTTTATTGGCTTAATGATTAACTAATAGGCATTGTGCAGAAATGTTTCTGCATCCGTTGCCTCAAGAAATAACGACAGGTTTGTTGAAACTGCTTTGATGAAAAAGGGGCCCTCATGAACAAAGACACAGATGTTCTGTCGAGTTAAATGAGCATGTTGTTCAGCTGGATGAGGAGAACAAAGTCAGAGAGAAACTTGAGAGAAACTGAGAGGCTGTGAGCAGAAAGCTGCCCATTTGGCAGACAGACAGCTGCTGCAGCAGCTCCCAGCAGCTTTCTGTAGACTTTGACAGCCAGGGATAAGTGGCCATTAAAATCCCATGATCACTTAATACACCTGTCATTAGCCATCAGCTGTGCATTAACACTGCTAGCTCGGGCTTACCACAGAAGAAGAAATACAGTGTTGCCTCAATTAAGTACTAAAAAAAAATCATGCCACATTTTCCCAATTTGCCTGGTCATTATTGTGCTCAGTTAAGTGCTCTCAGGAAAGTTAAAAAAAAAAGTTAATGACTTCACACACATCATCACAGTAAGTGTGCTGAACATATAGACTTTGGCAGTCAACATGTGTGAACACAAATCTGTCCACAAAACTTTTTAGTACACATGAAGGAGGACCTTCCCACGGCTACAACGAGCATTTAGACTGTTACCAGCAGCAATATTAGGACAAGGGAAGAGATGTTTTTTTTAATGTGATTAATGTTTGAATTCATAACATGATATTGCCTTTCAAAATTATCCACACAGCTGTTCCAAAAATGACTCATATGAGCATTTTGTTATCCCTGTGGCTATGGCTTGGTTAAATTTAGACGACTGACACTACAAAGTAAACATTAGGGGAAAAAAATGGGAGTGATTACGGAGGTTAGGGAAAGATTATGTGGCTAAAAGAAACCCAGATTAGCAGAAGATCAGACATCTGTGGTGCCAGTGTCACACACTTTGAACAGCCAACCTTGACCTCCTGCCTCAGATGTTTTGTGGGTGTATCGATACATCACACTGCTTCTCCCCGTGCTACTTTAAAGCGACCGTGGTGTATTTTGTTCTGATAAGCACAGCTCCCTCTGGAGACCGCTGCCTTGTCTTTCTAGTGTTCTTAATCTCCCTTTCCACCTTTGCAGATATCCTGTCCAGAGACCACCTCAATGACTCTGTCTTATTGTCTCACCACGTGCTGAAGTGACATTTAAAAACATTGCTGCTGCTTTTCAGCCTGAGAGCGGTCTCATTTGTCTTTTTCAGATACAGAACATAAACTAATGCACTAAAGGAACATTTGTTCTCCAAATTTGCTCCTGGGGCTTGCATTTGTGGACGACAGGGCTTTCCAGGACTGAGGACACATAGATGCAAAACTTATTTTTCTCAAATGGCTCAGACATACCTCACATTGTCAGTGAATCGCCTTCAGAAATTGGAGTTGGATAGAAAAGATTAGGAACTCTGTTCTGCTGATTCTGGCATGTGGATGAAGATGTCTGTGGAAACAAATGCAGTATCGACTGGCCTGTTTGAAATGTCCCACATTCTGATGCATAACTGCTGTTTTTATTACAGATTTGCTCTGTAAAGACAACAGGTAGTTTCTGTCAAAACAATGTTTTCTCTCATTTTGCCCGAAAAAAAACAAACAAAACAGACAGCAGAGCTGGGACCTGGACCAGTCAATGGAATGTTATCATTAATAGAGTCATTAAAAGAATAGGAGGCTGTATATGTATAAATGGATTTCTGGTAATTGTTTTTGTAGCCTGAGGCTTGGGATGCGGATTTGTTTTGTTGGTCTGTTTATTTCTTCAGTGTCTTCGCTAACGGTTTTGCTCGTTTTCTGCATGAATATACTGTTTGAAAAAGTGTGGATGCCAGGTCAATTTAATTAGGTCCAAAAGACCAAAGCAGAGCATCTTCCCTGCCAGCACTTGTAACTCTTCCTCTTGTTGTGTCAGAAATTGATAAGTTAGATTTGTTTAAAAACTGCCAATCTAACCGCTTTACATTTAGCAGAAGTACAATCGCTGTAAATACTAAACAAGCTGTAAGATACAGTACTCCAGCAGCCTCTGGTAGCATTATTATTATTAAACGTTTGAGGTTTTCTCTCCACCTTAACTTGTTATAAACACACCAACCACCCGCCTGTAATTTGGTGAATTTTATTCATCTTTTTAAACCCTTCATCACAAATTAAAATAAATCCTAATAAATCAAATAGGCTCTTATACCAGTCTTGCAGTTAGGGAAATGATTCAGTATGTAATCAGTAATATGGATTTGAGAGATGAAAAATAAGAGTAGAAAATAGAAGAGTAGAATTAATCAATGAATGTGATATTGGCAAGAGAAGCCAAAAATAAGAGGAATGACAGCATTTCATTTTTTTCCCATGAACTTATGCGATTTATTATTTTAAGGGGATGGATATACAGGAACAGCCACAAGGAGCGAAATCAAATGAATCCGGCAGCCACTTGATGTTGTCTCCCTCTTTATGCTGATTTTTATAATTACTGCTGCTCTAAATCAGTGATACCTCTCTCCATGTGCAGTCGTCAAGGCTCCTGTTGTTGCACGAAGCCCTCCAGAAAAGCTCGCTGGATCCGAGGCTGAAACCTAAATGCTGGTTGTAAGGTCAAGTGGAAGTCATCATCAAAAAGATTTTGAGATCTGTGTTCTTTTCCTGGAGGCGGGTCGGTTGTTTTGTGCTGTTAATAACAGTCGAGTTGAGCCTGCTGCAGGCCTACATGCTGGCTGCCCTTGTGCATATTACACTGTCATCTACTAATCAGAGCCATGAGCTAAGTTGCAGTGAGATGTGGCTTCTTGATGCATATGAATATCCATGTTTCAGTTTTTCCAAATAGGCATGCAAGCTAAAATTTATGCCCATGTGGGATTTTTCTTGTTTCTTTGCTGCCTGAGGGTAGTTGACAGCTGTTTGGTTTGCCAACAGTTTGATAGCAGGCCAATGAGTTCCAGCATTTCTTTGCTGGTTTTTTCCCTCATCGCAGTTTCACCAAAACAAACATGGAAATGAATGTTGTCAGTTTTCAGTCCCACAGGATGTTTAGCAGAATCAGCCGCATCTGACTCTCTGCGGCCGCCACAAAGCCACACGACAGGGTATGTGTACTGTATGTGCCTGGGGTAGCATTGGCACGTAATGTGGCTGCAGCTCGTCTTTCCTCTCCCCCTTCACCCCAGCCAACCCCCACCACCACCGCCATCACCCAGTGCTGAGTGATGTCAGACAGTCGGGGATGCTGGATGCTGAAGGAGAGCGCAACGGCAGCAGGCGGCAGAGATAAGGCCCCCCCATACCTCCACAGATTAAACAGCAGGATTAACCTCTCTACTCCACCACTGCCACCATGGTGTCTTTCACCCCCTTATCTTTCCCCACCTCCCCCTTTTCTCCTCCAACATTTGCCACCATACATTTGTACAGTTGTCATGATGTGGGAAATTGCTTTTTAACCCTATGAGGCTTAGCTCTGTCCTTGGCAATTGAAACATAAGAAAATGGAACAGGCCCTGCCAGGCAACAAAAAAAAAAAAAAAAAAAAAAACAGAACTGTTTTCCCCAAAATACTTTCTGGTCTCGTCCCAAGCCAGACTTTACTTGAAATAGCATGTCTGCAGAAATAAGGAGAAAAGGAAACGCTTCTGAATGTGTCACCGATTACAGCAATTTTGGTCATTTTGTCAGTTTTTCTTCTTCTTTTCTTTGTGCTTGCCAGATTTGATAACTTGAAGAATCACTTGCAACATTTGAGTTATTCATGTTCAAAGGAATCAGGGGAGCCAGAGGCACCAATAAATAGTCCAAGAGATAATGTCCTCAGCTGTGCCACCCTGAAGCCACACTGCAGAAATGATTTGCAGATATTTATTTATTTCATGCTCCAGTGTTCAGGGCTACACCCACACTTACAACAATACATGCCCAGTTCTCCAGTGTCATAGTTATTGGATAGCAATAAAAACAAAAAAAAGCATATATGTTTAACGGGTCTGCTAAAATGCAATGCAGAATGTATGTGCGATGCAAATGGTATATATTTACATAAATTTTATGGCACATTGTTGTCTCCGTCAGTATCCATTCAGAAGTCAATGCATTTCAACTATCTCTGCCCAAGGCTGACTGTATGTCGCAATTATATAAAAACTACATTAAAAAAACACCACAGATTTGTTATTTTTACACTCAATTTATCTTTATACTTATGCATTTCTAATCTATCCATACTTTAAGTTTTTTTTGCCACATCAGACTTTCCTGCAGCATTTAATAATAGAGTCTGGCTGTTCTCTAAAAACATAATTCAGTGTGAACAGCACAACATGTCATATTGACAGTCTGTCTTTGCATGTACAGGCTTTTGTTTGGCAGGAAACAATTATAATCAATCATATCAAATGTTTGGTTCTGGCTGTCAGATGTCAGGCTAGGACGCAGGAAATGAAGATCCCCAACTTTCCAAACCATGCAATTAGCATAGCATCCCCCCGTGTTAGGTACTTGCGATAAGAGGGCTAGTGACCAAGTGAGCTATGACATTCCATTGATCCAGAAAATTGCTGCAGAGCCAGCCTTGAAATTAGTTTAAATTGCTGAATCAAAAAATGTTATCCCGGATTCTGGCAAGGCCAGCGTAAACCTTATGCCTCTAATCCCCAGACTGATGTGAAAAGTTGTCAGGGATCGTGTCGCCCACCACCACGATTGATGGGGGAGTTTGGATTCCGTGTGACAGAGAGAGACGCATGCAAGCAACTGGGATTTGACTTGGATGGCACTTATGGCTACCGGGGTCGTGACTTGGTTTCAAATCTGCAGGCTTTGGGAATTTCCAGTGCGATCTACCACTTGCTTTGTGCTTTTCAATTCAATTACACGCCGAGTCTTTACTCTGTGACAATGTCGGATATCAAGCTCTCTTAGATGTGAGTTGAGTCATAAATCTAAGCTTTGATGCACAGTTCAAGGATTGGGGGGGAATAATTTACCATCAGTCAGGTGCCTCATTTTATCCTCTTTGGATACTCTCAAAATAGCAACAAACAGCAGCGTTGGAGTTGTAGATTGATGTAAGGGGGAGCAGGCAGGAATATGTCAACTCTAAACACCCTTAATGTGGAATAAGTTCTAGTAAGAGGATCACTACAGCAAACACAGGGGTGGATTAAAGTCAAATATTGTCTGTTGTAAGTATAATCACTAGTGCGTCTAAAAGCAGCGCTTGACCACAAGTGCTAGCACTACTAGGGTTGGAATTTGTAGATCACATTTTTGCTGTTTGGACAAGAAAATGAACACTGGTCGCTCATGATGACGCAAATAGTAGCATTTCAAACTCAGAGGGAAGTTGTAATTTGAACTTTAAGAACTCACCCACACATCGGTTGGCACATTATACTTTTCTTGCAGTAATTAAACTGGCAGTACACACAGCCTTCTAAACCTATTTGAGCCCAGTGATTGGCCGCAGCATGCCACTGCCCAGGTGTGCAGTGACTGCTCACTAATGAATGGCTGAAATATGATTTTAACACCAGTGCGCAGCAGTCTGCCGCTGTCAGAGCTGCAGATGGTGTTTTAACCCATTCAGACAATGAATGGTGTGCGGCTGTATGTTTGCCTGCTCCCTCCACCCGCCACCACTGCACCCCATGTGTTTTGTTCTTTTTTTCCCTCTGACACAATTGGACTGTTGTGGATTCTGTTTCACATTCAAAGACTTTCTTACATCTTCACCACCGAGTTTGGAAAATGTCAACAACCAGAGACAACAGAACGCATTTTATCTGCCGGTTTGATGGGGCAATCTTTGCACAACCCCTGTTTTTAAGGTTTGTTTATCACATCCCACAATGTCAGCAAATGTAAAACTGGTCTTTTTTTAGTTTCTCTTTTTGCCTCGTGTGGAAAAAAGTTAAACTCTAAGTGGGTGAAGCTTTAAGTATCGTACATAATCCCTCTTGCTTCTGACAGGAATAAGAAACTTGCCCTGAAGACCACTCAACGGATTTTTAAGTTAGTGTGTGAAAATCCAGCAGGATAAGAGAATGCCCCACTGGATACACCGGGATTAGTATATCTATTGATTTGTGTCATCGCGAGGAACACGCAGTATATTACAAGCACATTAGAAGACAGTATCTCTCCACATTAGAATGTGAAGCGAAGGGAATGGCCATGACACTTCAAACAGCTGCTTAGCAGCTTACTGATTTGCTGAGTGTGTTTCTCCCCAACAGGTACATAGAAATATGTTCTCATTAAAGCTCCAACATCAAAGCCACAAACAAAAAAAAATTATTATTTACTACAGGGCTGAAGACTTTACTAGAACTCAAGATTACAAAATTTGATCTAACTTTTAAAACAGCATGTGTGGTGAAGGAACTTGCATTGCAGTGACCAGTGCTCTACCTGGAGCAGTCCTCAGTGCTTTGTCTGCGTAAAGTCTCCCACTGGGGAGCAAAAACCACAAGGCCTGACAGTGTGTTGACACTGCAATGTGTTGACACTGTTCTGTATGTCACACCTGCACAGATGCTGAACTGGAGCAAAAATAGCCAACGGTGGCAAGGCCAATGTCCAGCAAAGCGAAATAATTTCTATCCATATCCCAGCATTTTCTTCGGCTTAGGAGCTTTTTTAAATGGACGCTATCACAGCATATAGCAGTGGATACAAGTTTATGTAAAAACATGTATATTTATTGATATAAATCATATCTTTTCATAACTGTGAGTATGAGTGACATACTTCAGCCTGATCTTCAGCCTCTTCATTATAAAGCTAATGCACAGCTCACATGCTTCAGGTATTTCCCCATGGCTTGTGTGATTTGTATCACCAACACGGTTATCCATAAAACAATATGCAAGCAGACAATCCCAAATGCTAATGTTGAATAATACACTAAGTTATGATTGACATGCTGGTACCTCCAAGTGGTAGAAATAACTGAAATAAAAAGAGACCAAATTCAACACACCACACAGATTTAAAAAAAAAAAAAAAAAAAAAAAGGGTTTCAAAAGACTGACCACAGTCCTTGAATTGGAAATCATGCAGTTGTATAAATACTGACTGAGCAGCAGCGTTAATGAGAAGAGTGCACAACCTTCTGGGGCATTTTCAGAGGATGTACTGCATCATTCACCTCCATCATTAGTCCTGTTGTGAACAATGCAGACTTCACCCAGCTCAGGCGTGTGAATCAAAGTCTGATTCAAGACGGTGGATCAAAGCTGGTCTTGACTTGCTTCATCAGGTGGCTGGCTCGTGGCAAAAGAATTTGAAGAGTGTTTTAACCTCATGCTGAGGTATGTACTCTTCAAAATGAGTACCTGAGCCATCCAAAGTGAAAGAAGCTGAACTTATACAAGGTGAAGGAAGGAGATCCTACGAGGTTAATAATTTCATAAGCAACGTCAGACTGTGGGAAAGGACGTGAGGGTGGAAACGTGAGCTGTCTCCTGTGCCTGTGGACTCAGACAGACAGAGCTCCTGTCGTGTCAATGGCGAAAACGTGCGTCTCCGAGCTCCACGGTCAGTTGAACTCATATTTGAGTGATATTGACAGGACAGCTGTTAAACTGGACTGGGTGAGGAACCCTTTCAGTGGGACTGAGAGCAGCAGCAGCAGCAGCAGCAGCAGGCTTCCTGAGCTGCAGGAACAGTTGATGGATGTGTCCTCAGATTGTGGGCTGAAGATGAAACACATGGACACAACAATGTCGCAGAGTCCAGACTTGGGGAAATGTGGCCTAAATGAACCCTTATCCTTTGGAACTATCTTCTTGATAGAAGTGACTTCCTTCCTGACCCACATCAAAACGTAGCAGAGGAGCAGATTTGATGTGGACCACAGCCTGATTACAGCTGTGGTCAGACTCCCATCAAAGATTTTAAAGACAAACAATCTGAGGTGCCTCATTAAAGGGAGAAGAAGTTACTCGGTGAATGCGTTGTATTCCAGTGGTGTTAATCGTTTGAGTTTGGAACAAAACTTTTGTGGTTATCGCCTGCTTTGATAATAGCCACAATGGAAATAACATCAGCTCAGTGTAACATACTGTGTTTCTGCTTTGGTGTTGATGAAGGAATAGTTGTGCCCTAATGATGGGGCTGTGACATGCAACAAAGGTCTGGAAATACTGCCTGAGAGGCCCCAGAACAACTATGCTGCCACTGAAAATGACATCGGACTAACCTTGAATCTCTTTGAGCCACCACTTCATGGAGCTTTAAAAGATTTGACCAAATATTCAACCTTTTAAAATGTTTTTTGGAAACCTTGATGGAAGAAAAAAATATTTATAGCAATTCCCTGGTTTTGAGTTGCTTTGACAACATTATCTGTTGATGGCTTGAAGGTCTGGGAAAATCCCTTGAAGGACAGTAAAACTATAACTGAGTGTATATTCACAACAGCAGGACCCCTGAGTTCCTGAAAGGCCACCTTTGAAGGGTTTGGGGAATGTAATTTGTATCATTTAGATTTCTGGATGTTTGACTTTGATGAGGATGCAGATATTCATTGGCTGAATTCATGAGATCATAAGAGAAAACAACAATGGCGGCTCTTAAGGAGGTTAGTGTACATGCTGCTATAGCATCACTTACAACAGAACCGGAGAGTATTTCTTCACTGATAGAAAGGCAAATAACAGCATTGCAGGCTTTTCCCTAAAACATGTTTCATTTTTCTCCCAAATGGCTCCGACAGCATCATAGGGTCTGTTGTTCTCAAACATTGAACTTAGCCCGTAATATGGTGACAGAGTGTCACTGCTTCTTTTACATCAAGGACAGCAATAGAAAACAGTCATGGGCATTATTGGACATTACAACCTTTGATATTTCTGTAGTTTCATGTGCTTTAATATGCTCCATCTCATAATATCAAAAAGACTCAACTGAAACCATTTTCTTTCCATGTTCTGTGTCAGCTGGGTTTTAAATTAGAAAACCTAATTATGTCATAATTAAAGGGCAAAGAACTAAGAAAAGTTATCAGCATTTCAGAGATTAAAACATTACAGGTTTGATATGATTTCCATTTGGCTGAAGTTGAGGGATTGTAGTTTGATCTGGCAGTACTACAGTGCATGTCCCAGTAGAGGGCAAATAAGTAGCACGCAGCTCTGAAGAAGAGAGGACCATGCAAATAGCGAGAATATTTCATGTTAGAGCCAGTCATAATGACAAAAGAAAAAAACAAGCATACCTTTTAGTTTCATTCCGCAAAGCTGCTCCATCGTTAAATAGTTGCTGTGCAAGGACCTCCTGGGAAATTAAAAACATATTGTGCCACAATTTCCCTGTGACTCAGAGCATCCCTGGGGAGAGCACTTTTAAAATTTCTAATAAAGGAGACTTCAAATTACAGAGAGGGGACCTGGCATTAATTAAACTGGGGATTTCGGTAGGGTCAACTTCTCATATTTATCTGTTTATACCCGTGGTTTGGTCCTCTGTAAAGACTGTTTGGTGTATTGAGGTCACAGCTCATGGGTAAAACAAATGTGGATGTTCTCAAGTATGATACAGAGATGATTTATGTGTTACAATAAGCTAAAATCAAAAGGTGATAAAAAAAAAAAAATGTGTCACCGAGCAGAAGGGTCGGGAAGATCCGACAAGGTTTGCGTTTCTGTTATTTTTCTTCTTTGAAATGTCATCATGAGGCCATTCGCAGAGGAAAATGTGCTGTTTGCTCCTTAATTATCAGATTTTACTGTCATCACCTTATTTGTCAGATTAACCTTATAAGAGGGTGTGCAGCAGAAGTCTGCTCGACATAAAGGCCTGCACAAGTTTAAGTGATTATTTCTGCTGTACCAATCTAAAAGCTATCATTCAACAACTACCTGCAGTTTCTCAAGACCAAAAGCACCGGTAAATTATTCTCCTACCACGGCACACCTCTGTGAATCTATTTTTATTCAAGACACTAAACTTGCAGCTAATGTAGTTTGCAGCTTTGACTAAGTGTATAAACAGAGATAGGATGTCATAATTAATGTCAGGTAAAATGGAAAATAAAACCCACTTGATGGTTACAGTTAGAAATAAAATAAAGTTACATGGAAAAGGAGTTTTTGGTTTTAGTTGCTTTTAGCCTCTCTATTATCTATTTTGCTGTTCTCCTTTAGCACCACCCTCTTGTTTTTTTTAGCTCCACCACAGAAAAAACTTTAAAAACAGTGAAATTTTCAGTACCTTACTTGTTGCAGCCACAATTAAAGATTGTGGGCTAAATTGAACTTCATCTTCTAGGGTTTGTTTGTGGGCTTTAGGCCCAAAGGCTCCTCATCAACACATTCTCACTTCCAACTCGTCACATATGGACATTGAGTCAGGACCCCCTTAGTGTCACCTCTGTCACCTTTCTCTTCATTTTTCAACATGCTGGGCTCTGCAGCCAGGTTAGCAATAATGAAGATGCAATTTCCGTTTAGCAACGCCCAGTTAGACTTTTAAAATAAAGCTTGCTGGGAACAACAGTGAACACATGGTTAACGTGAAATGGTCAGAGGTCGGTTATATTTAGGAAAAGATTGTGGTTTGGCTTTAAGTTTGTATGTCCATTGTCTCCAGCTGACTGCTAGCATACACCTAGCCAACTTAAAAATACTTAAAACATTGTTGATTGTATACATAACGACCGCGTCCTACAGGAGTCTGCCGCTCCAGCTTCTAGCATGACAGCATGCTACCCTGAATCTGTATGTTGACAATTACCCATAATGCAGTTTTATAGCTCACAACTTTACTGTTTTGGTTCGTTTTCACAGTTTTCAGCAAAAAAAAAAACCTCAGATAAACTGACTTTATGTGAGGAGCTCAAGACCAAATGACAAAGCTAGCAACTGGCTGGTGAACATAGCGGAGCATGTAGCAGCTACAGCGCCATTTCCCACGAGAGTAAGTAAAGAGTGAAAACAGAGATAAAAGGAGAGTGAATATTGGACTTTGATTCACCAGGTGGCCAGAAACTCAGAAACTAGGCCTATTTAATTCCAAATAAATGCAAATTCATTTAGCATTTATTTATAATGCTATGGTTGTGTTTAAAGTTTGTTGTGCTCGCCCCAAAAGGAAAAGGTTTTGATAAATTATTTATTTCTACAATAACTATCGTGGCAACTATGGTATGGTAAATGTTGTTAAAGATAGCACTTCTGTGTGGGCTGTGTGTGTGTGTCTCATATTATTTGTAATTTCCTCTGGATGAAAAAAAAAAAATGCAGGCAGTGTTTACCACACAGGGACTAAATCTGAGCTTTGTTTTACATCACAATTAAAACTAGCGATCCCAATCAGTAATTTCCTGTGTTACCATTTTCCCCCATTGTAACTCAGTGTTACTCTACTACTGGTTTTATTGAGCAGATTGGTTTGTAGATTTTCGGCATTGGACAGAATGTCGAGATGAGACAGGTATGTCGTCCCAGAAATAACACAGTGAGCGTCTTCTTGCAGAAACAAATCAACATGGAATCCATGCCGGTGTACTCAGAAGAGTAAGGTGAGAAGAAGGATGTGGCTACATGTGCCTCAGTTACGGTACAGACCATGGTTGCATGACTTTAATTACATTGTCTGTTTGGCAGAGCAGTGGCACATCAATCTTATCTGCTTAGCTGCATGCAACAACAATCAAACCTCAACAAAAACCTCCCAGCTGACACAGGACCCTCAGAAGCACTGCATTTTGGAGTTTCACCGTCTCTTGTCTCTACTCTGACTTAACTAAACATCTCCTATATTAGGAAAGATAAAATGAATATGAATTAATCCACATGTAAAACTCATCTTTAATATTATGGCTAATACTAATGAGAAGAACTGTACTGTAGTTTCACAGCAATAATACATTGAGGTACACATTTAATCAGTGTAATTGATGAAGACTACTGCAGCACCATTTGACAAATCATCGCAGCATAATAAACCAGTCAGTTAACACCAGTCAGCATCCGGGGTTTGGACATTGACATTTGGACATGTACAAATACTTGGGTGCTCACCTTAACCATAATTATGCACAGGAGGAGCCAAAGTCATCTCAATCTGCTAAGAAGACAGCATTTGAAGTATGTAGGACACTGTTAAAAACTTTCTATGACTCTGAGGTGGCATCTGCAGTTTTCTATGCAGTGCAGACAAAGACTGAACAAACTGGTCAGGGGAGCTGGCTCTGTCCTGGACTGCCCTCTGGACACCATCGAGGAGGTGGTTGAGAGGAGGATGTTAGCTAAGCTGACATCGATCATGGAAAACCCATCCCACCCCCTGCATTAGACAGTGGGGGGCTTAAGCAGCACCTTCAGAAACAGACTGCTGCATCCATTGTGTAAGAAAGAACACTACTGCAGGTCCTTCGTCCCAGTTTTTTGCAGTACTGTTATCAATGCTAATATATGCTCACATTATCCACAACGTCTTATGCAGTTTTTTAATTTATTGTATATTTTTTTCAACTATGCAGTAGTACAAACGCTGTATTCATTATCCATATTGGCAACAGTATTCTTAGAAACGTACATATTGTACATATACATAGACCCGTGCAATCCAATGTTCTTTTTATGCAGCAGCATCTCTCAAGTGCAATTCAACATATGGCATTGGGAGTTTTTCTCATAAGAATAATGGAAATAGTATTCAAGGGCAGTAGTATTTTTATGGCAGTTAGTATTTTTACAATCTGTACATAATGTACATATACATAGTTGATTTTTATTCTTTATCCTGTATCCTCCTTATCTTGACCCTTCTATCCACTGTTTTTCCTGTTTTGCTTTTTAATACTTGCTTGCTGTAACAACAATTTCCTGGCATGGGATCAGTAAAGTCTTATCTTATCTTATCTTATCTTAAAGTTACAATTTTCTATCATTTGGTTCATAATAAAAGACATCCCAGACGAACCTTTTTTGTTTGTTTTGTTTAACATTACAGATCAAGTCTTTACAATGCTTGATCGGGCTTAATTGAAGATAAGGCCAACTTTATCTCCAGCTCAACAAACAGCAGGGTAGAGCCAAGTAGGAGTGATGGATGGTCCCTCCTAGCTTCTCTTGTTGTTTGTTTCATCCCTCGCTGTGTTTAAAAATGACCCTTCAAAACGGTACCAAGGGTGGAAACTAGTGTTCTCGGCTGCGCTGAAGGAGGACATGCTTGCTTGGGTAATCCTTTACCATGGCTTTTACAAGGGCCTTTCTTGGCACCAAGGCAACCCTTCAAACATCAATATCGGGCGTGTGCTATTCCCTTTGGGTAGGTTCAGTTGATGGCTTTCCATCCCTGTATGAGGGCTTGCTGGCAGAGATGAAAGAGGCATGGGAATGCACTGACATTGATTTCTTCATCCCAATGCACACGCTGATGTATTGACTGCCGTGCCGATCAGTTAGAGACATTCTGTTTGCCGCTGTTTGGAGGAGCTGAGGGACGGTGAACAGAGTGTTATCGCACTAAGCCACCGAGTCAAAGGCCACGCTCATTTCATTTCACTGCAACACTGTCTTCTTTTTCTGTTTCTTTCAGGAAAACATTTTACTTTCACCGTTTTCATCAGTGAAATGTTGCCAGTGTAGAAAAGAAGTCTTAACTTACTATCCACTGTGATTACACTCAGGGGTGCCTGAGTGCAAATACTAAGGCCTGTTCTTCTCTGTTGCACTTACTGTCATTCACTTGCAGTCAGCTGCTCTTGTTTGAAATGTCTATAGAAGGGTAGAGACGCGAATAGAAAGCTTTGTGTTGAGTCGGGTTGGGCCTTCCGTCTTCCGTCACATTGAAGAGTCTCTGATGCATGCGGCTTTGTAATCATAATTAAGTCATCTCAATGGTGTCATCGCTCACTAATGATGAAGTCATGCACAGCACAGAAATCACAGACTGCAGTATATTCAGGCGTCTGGTGTCTTCAGATGTATATTGTGCAGTTTGTTGTCACAGCGCGGCTAAAATAAACATGCTGTGTTTCTGACATCTGTCAAAGTGAATTATAGATCTCCAGAAGAGTTTCAGAAGTCACAATTCTTCTTCTTGGTTTACAGCTTTGTTGTTTGTTGTAATAAGTCATGCGTTTTTTAGTGCCTGACTGCAATCTGACTGATACAACACGTGCTCCAGAGGCAGAATACAAAGAGAAACACACTGCAGCTGCTTCCCACCTTCAGGTATTGGAGCTGACTTCGTGTGTGTGTGGTTGAAGGACACAAATGACCTTGTAGCAAGAGAAATAATCCTGCATACTTGATGATCTAAGGTATAAGATACACTAATCATATGTCTTCTCTCATAACCCTAAAAGTTATTAAATCCTTGAAATTCAAATAGATGAATGCTAATTCTTTGAAATGCACTTGCTTCTAGATCCAATAGATATGTAAAGTGTTTGCATTCTTCATCTCACTTTCGCCCGTGAAAATGCTCGTCTCCGGAAGCATCCAGGTTGGCATTGTGTCGGTTAAATGCAACGAAATTGCTCTGAGTTGTATTAATGGAACTCAGCCACAATCTGAGCAGCTCGGGACAAGGTCAAAGTCGAGGCTACCACCTCTGAAATTGATCTGACACAGATTCATCCGCACTGAGCAAATGTGTGTTAAAAAATGCATGGCGCTTGATATTTTCATATTAGAAATGTTGAAGCTATATTCACCTGTGACACATGGAGGAAAATTGAATATTCGAATGTCTTGTCTCACAGCTCCAGGTATAGTATAAACACCTCCATCTGCATTACAGATGACAAGCAAAACTCTTTATCTGTTTATACTGACAAAAATAAATATATGTGTTAGTTTGCATGAACAGCTTTGCTTGTCTCCTATTTCTGCAAATGTTAAAAATATATTTAAAAAAAAAATCACAGTGTAAAGAGAGTTGGTGAGTTTATGTCAGGCCTTTAATGATTTCACTTTTATATACACTATTTGTACTCAGTGGTTCATAACACAAAGTGGGGGCTAACATACAGTATTAACATCAAAGATGCTGTGTAGCTCTCACTTAATTTTAGGCTTTTCCTCATTGGATTCTCACTTCAGTAATAAAGACAAGTAAGCTCATTAAATTATGAATAAAGTAAAAGTAATTAAAGCAAAATATGCCATATTTATAATTCAAAAAAACAAGACCAAGTGTCTACAGCCATGCTCTGTTGGGCTGTAATGTGCACTGTAAAAGTTGGGTCCAGTTTTAAGTAAATAAATAAATAGAAACTTTATCATGTGGTGTGAGCAGAAAGCTCAGCGTTTTAATTCACTGTGGAGATTTTATTATTTCTTATTGAGTACAGGATGAGCTGTGATGTGTGTGTACAAGAAATACGGTCTTTATTTGCTCTAAACATTGAAGCATCATGTGTTCAGAGTGTTGATCCTGATTGTCATTTCTGTACAGTTAAATCGTCATCAGAGTTTCCATCTGTTGAGATATTTTTGCCATGATGTTGCTGCTAGACGAAGGGTCAGGGGTTCACAGAAGCCATTCATCCTCTGGGGACCATGAATGCCTGGATGGTAATTCATCCAGTAGCCGCTGACCCATCAACTGACTTCTCTGGGTTTCATAACTGTTTCTATTAAAAATGGCAGACATTTACATGCATTCAACCTCTGTGTGCAATTTGGACTATGGTGTTACACGAGGGTCGTTGAGGTCACGTGACAAAATGACCATGTGACCACTGCACCTGTGGTCGAAGGTAATATTTGTGTTGCCCTTTGTCTCTGTTTTAATTGTGACGGTGAGCAGTGTGTTTCAGTAATGGAAGACATAATGGCAACAATCATCTCGACCTCCAGCGCAGCTCAGCCAAGTGTACAATGGCACAGATTCACTCTGAGGCTTTGGCTGCAAATAACAACAAACAACTTCAGTGTGAGTAAACTCCAAGGAGATCAAATGCACATTGACAGTCAGGGCTGTAACCACAGGAAGCCTTCCAATATTTTGAGGCCCTATCACAAGCAAGTTCTTTAACTGACAGTCAGAGCCCAGGCAACAGGCCTGGGATTGTCACGACTGGGGGATATACAGAGCCCAACATCAACTCTTTCTAATCCACACTGAGCTTTGTGGCCTCTGATGCAGGATATCAAAAGTGCCTGTTATGTTCATAGAAAATTAGAATTTAAAAGTGAGGCAGCTGTGTCATCAACTTCTAAAGGTTTCTGGAGCAAACGCAATGACCTTTTTAGCAAGGTGTGAAATTGATCTTTAGAAAAATGCTTTATAAAACCTCTAAATGGACACTGAACAGCATGCATGTTTTGTATGACAAAAATATAAAAGGACTGATGGATTATTTTAGGATATGTGTAACATTTTTTAAAAAGCATTTGTGTCCTTGAAGTTTGGGAGCTTCAGATGCTTCCTGGAAGGCGTCCTGCAATCCCATGATCCCCATTTGGCAGAACTGAGTCCACATGCCAAACATCTGGGCAGGTGGCATCCAGCCACTCGGCTAATAGCAGGCCAGATATCTAGCCTGTCTTTGATGTGCAGACAGGGATTACAGTGGCCCTCTGCTCTCACTCTTAATAACCTGGTATTAAAGGAGCATCAAATCATCTATAATATTTATCGACCTCCATTGGCGAACAGTGGGAGTTGCAACAACAGTGATAGATGAGCCTCAGGCACAGAGAGAGGCAGGAGACATGCGAACTAACTCATGAGTGATCCAACAGCGTGGCTCGTGAAGAAGTGACATGTCACTATGCTAAATACCGGAATAATTACACTGCAGAGTAGCACTTTGTTCACGAGGGTGTGTAGCTTTCATAACTGATATGTGATGCCGCTCACTCATTTGTTCTACAGGGGGTTGAATTGATTGAATGGCTTTTTGTTCCAGAATAGAATAAGCACCAGAAAGGGAGTTTGTAATGCCAAAAGTGTCACCACCTGAAATGAAATCAGTGAAATTAATTATTATACAGCATTAGCTCTGCTGATACACTGTGCAGAAATATGGTCATTTTGCCCTGTAAAAAATTTACGCACAGTGACTTTGATCAGAATCAGTCAAGGACGGGATCAGTGGTCTAAGGTTTTCAATTCCCTTTCAATCTGCTGGTTCTTTGTTCCATTGCTGCATTATCTCCTTCTTTAACTCAGCCATTCGAGAGGACTGTGATTAGAGGCCAAATTAGACTGGGTGTGTTTAGGTGTGCAGTTTAAACCTCTGTGTCTGCCAAACTTCCTTGGGCTCCAGCTTTAGATCCAGCTTAGTCTAATGGACTGTGAGATCTGCTTTTGACTCAAAACAAGCTCTTTCGCCTGAGCAAAAACACTAATCAGACTTGTTTACTTGAATGATTTATGTAGCATGAAAAACACGAATCCCCATGCTCATAAATGTTACACGGTTGAGAGGCAAATATTGTTTCACTGTTGCGCTCACCAAAAGGGGAAGGTTTGGAAGTGAGTCAGTAAAAGGGTAAGTAACTGCACTTATTGCACCATCTTGTGAATAAAGCAAGTGTTGCATGTCATTAGGAGTCCCAGGACATTGGACACATTACAACAGCGTACACAATGAGATAAAAAACATTTATTTATTATCTTCTCACGCACTGGAGCATTTTATAAAATACTTGCAATCACAAGCATTTGTATATGTTGGTACTCCTGCTGAGTTATAAATAACTTGTCACGAAATGACAAGAGCTTGAAGCTGATATTTATTTGCATCTGTATCTCTCTCATATCCCTGAAGGGACAACATATTTTATATTGATGATTCGTGTCAAGAGATAGTAGATCCCGCTTTCCCTCTCCGGTAGCTTCATCAGCCCTAACATGTGGCGCCTATCCAACAGATATCATTTCCCCAGAGTTCCCTGGAAAAGAAAAACAACCAAGCAGGTGTCTTGGTTATGATGAATACTAAATAAAAGTCTGGCCAGGGAACTGTGACGGCATTTCTTTGGTGGCAGTTGGGTGGGAGTGTTTGTGTTTCGGATTGGTGTGCCAGAGTCTGAGAGAGTGGTGTGAGATTGAGAGCTTAGGAAATGAAAACCCGTGTTAATGACGGAGGTACCTTAATTAAACCTGAGATATCTAAATGACTGCAGAAAAACAAAGTCGACAGATAGACAAATGCCTAAGGCAGGGCTGTTTGCTGGTGCAGTGCCTAGGGCAAATTTCTCCTCGGCCATATCAGCGTCCACCCTGTAGAATAACTGATCAGAACTGTGGGCAAAATGAGGTGAAATGGAAAAGTAAAGCATACTTGGCTCATGTATAGCTGGCAATATGTTCCTCTGCTATCTTGAGAGCCCCATTAGCTCACACATTCAGCATGACTGTACTGTACTCCTCTCTTCTGAGCCATGACCTCAAGCTCGGGAGTGGAATAAATAGCCTGAAATTGTTCCTAAACCACCATAGGGCAAAACATAGCTTAACCAGAGGCACTGTTAGGGTTTGACTGGGAGGATCCTGGATGACTCAGATGACCCAGAGTTTGACAGGACCCCTTGAACATGCCAGGGATTATACATTTTCAGGTTGTTGTTTCTCAAGTTCCTCAAGGGGTAAAGACGGTTTGACATGAAAACCAGCGATGAAGTCCACTCATTTCAACATAGATAAATGGACACTGACAACTATTGTTCCATATGGAGCTTAATTAATAGGTGCTGTTCTGTTCGACATTTAAGGTCAAGAATTACTTACCATTTTAGCAGGATCCAGGCACAAGTTCCAGCTGTAGGAAATCATTCATCTCAATTACCCATAAAGACTGATTAGGGACCTGTCTCACTGTGGTGATCCAAATGAATTATCCCCATTATGACAGTATTTCTAATCACATTTATAAAACAGCAGTTTTATGGGCCCGTGGCCATGATGTTAGTGCAGACTGTACTCAAAGGAAGCTTTCACATCTCTGAGAGTGCTGGATGTAGTGGACTATTCTATTTGTGAGTTGCTGTATTGTGCTGGAGAGCCTGTCCATTTTCAACCTCTTTTTCAAGAGCATCTCTCACTGCTCCATTAGCTGAGTATGCTCGGATATGTGGGGAATAGCAGCATGGGGTGGGGGGAGGAGGACAAAAAAGAAATGGGAATACTAACATTTGAAGAGAGAGAGGTTTGCTGAGTGCACTGTTCTGACTTCGGTCTTCCACTTATTTGTGATGCTCTGTCGGAGGAGACCAGAAAGAGGGCAGCAAAGGAAGAGAAGAGATGAGTCAGAACTCCTACACTAATGACTGAAACAAGCCCTGCAGGTTTACAACAGAGTTCATCATTTTAACGTATGGTGTTTAGTCAAACGGGGGAGACCGAAATGCATAGACATACCACTTAAAATGATCGAGCAAGTTCTGCACCTTGAAGCGTAAACCTACCTCAGTGTTTGATCACGAACACGGCGAGTCAGCGCGACATTCAGTTTTCCTCCTATTAATCAGAAGGCAACACTCATTATGACCTGCGCCTATTTACATCTCTTTTGACAATTTGAGAAAATTAGCACATTTATTAAACATGTTATTCTGCCCATCAGCGGGGTAAGACCTACCATGATGGTGGCCCGCTAATTACACAGAATTTACCTAACTTGAATGACCGTATTCAACTGCCACTGAGATCTCAGCACTTTGATACACAATAACTGTAATGCGTTGAATGGCAATCCAAAGCTGTGTCCCTGGTGCTGTGTTTAGAGGCCGTCATTGAGACGGAGGTTAATGGTGCAAAACCTGTGTGCCTCACATTCCAGTCTGCACTGTTTAGGCTTTATAACTGAGCCTTTCCACCGTTCAGCCAAACTGTTATTCTCTGCGTATATCTGAGATGGAGGCTATGATGTTAGCCAGATTTGTATTTACTCCCCTCTGCATGTATGAATGTAGAGACCTCAAAGCCCTGACCCGCGATACAAGCACTCTGCCTGACATTTGATGAGGATTATTTATGAATTATGCAGCTTAACCGTGGTGCATGAGAAGAAGAAAGATTTAGCAATGAGTTCTTATCACTTCTTGTCGGTTTTTCCAGACAAGTGTGCTGAGTTAACACATCACTATCGTTTCTCCTAATCTCGAGCTAAAACATCTTTAGAATCTCTGCAGCCTTGCTGTTGGCCTTGTTCGTGTTTTCTGAGGACTCCTGAAGGTTTTTGACACAGTAGAGGGATGTTTAGTCCCATGGTGGGGTCCGAAGGCAGGTTGTTCAAGGAATTTTTGTGCTGTTGTTTTGACTTTTCTGATAAAGTCAGAAAATACAGTCAGTGTCCAGCGCAATAGTAATAATAATACTAACAAAAGTACTCAGTTTTTGTGGCCACTGTGCTATCTTCACCTCTATGGCCATTAAGACTCTGAATAGTGTTGTTATTGACTGTACTATATGAAAAGGTGTTGCTAATGTTTTGTCTGCCCCCTGAGAGGATCATCAGTTTTATTTTCTGCACTCATGCATGCTGGAAATCTGGTGATGGAACCCATCGATCCAAATAATTATTTTTCCATGTGTTTTCTCATGCCTTATCACCTTCTACTGGTTCATTTTTGAGGTATTGGTAAGCCCAGGTGTGGTGGTGAAGAGTCTCTGTCTGTACTGAGAGTGTGAGAGCGAAACAGTCACTTCACAGAGCAGTCTCATATTGGGTTCGGGTTACTGAGTTTTGAGTGTGAAGGTAAAAGGAAGAAATGCAGCAAAAAAGTGGTTCCTGACTTTGTGCCCTGCACTTACGGGCTGTGTTTGCTCTGTAAATGTATTTTTTCTCCTTCTGTGTTTCGAAGGACCCCTAAGATTAAGACATCACATCTTTTTTGTATCTACCTTCTAATGCCTGTTGTGACCGTTCTGAGGTGCCTCCCTCAATACTTCTCGAGGCAGCTATTTGCCTTGCCATTGTTACAGTGTGTCCTCTGTGTCCTCCAGAGCAGGGTGGGCAAAAATGATGACACTGTCTCAGATGCATTACGTAAGATTTATGCATTGTCATGGCAATGCTGATTTATTTATTTGTTTGGTCTCCTTAACAGGCATGCTTGAGCATTAAAATACAAGCTGCATGTACCACCCACCCATATCGCCCAGATTAGAAAGTCAAGCATTTAGACTTTTCAAAGCCTTGTTTCTCTGACGGGAAAACAAGGAATGCATGCATACAGCTCCCTCATGCAAATTGTGCAGAAATTACATTTGGCCATTTGCCGCCCCTGTGTGTGTGTGTGTGTGTGTGTGTGTGTGTGTGTGTGTGTGTGTGTGTGTGTGTGTGTGTGTGTGTGTGTGTGTGTGTGTGTGTATCCTTACTGGTCAGTTTGTCTCATATTATGTTTTTCGCACAAGAAGATAACTGCTAATGGGATAAGACCAGTCTATTTCCACAGCGCACTTTCCCTCATACCAGGAAACAAGACAGACTAATCATTTCACTAGAATTCAGAATAGTATTAAAATAAACTGAATGGTTAAATCAACCATCATAATTTTTCCCCAGTTTTAAGAAGTTGTTAATACACTAAATAACTCAGTGAGAGGGATTTTTGCAGTGTAGCTCAGTGATTGGCAGCCCTATTGCATACACCACTGGTCCTGAGAAAACATCCAGAGTTACCATGTAAATATTCAGCTCTTGTCACGTTGTGATTCGAGTCTTTCCGCTGGGAGGTTGTAATGAACACATTAAATCAAGGAACGCTCTGTCTTAACCTTAAACCTGCATGAGCCGGCCTTAATGGTTTTCAACTGCCAATCAGCGCTCTGGCATATTCCGCCACCCTCCGTAAATGAATTCAAATCCTCGTTCCTCATGCTCGCAGTGCTACGAGATGCCACACAGCCTGTCTGGAAATGGATGTCCTCCGGAGAAGCACTGAAGTGATTCCTGCAGGTTATTTAAAAGGAAAAGTGCCATGGGACTGTCAGATCACGGTCATAAAGAGGATGTTTAAGGGTTTACCCCACCAGGGCTTATGAATTACATGGTAAGGAGTTGGTCTCTTAATGGATTTAGCATGGAGGCACGGAATGAAACAAGGCACTTTGTGGGACAAAAAACACTGGCAACAGACACAAAATAAATTGACATTTAAGACAGTTTTGTCATAATTGGTGAGATACAGTAGATGCAAATTAGATGAATTTAGGCATCTTTCCAAAATATGTTGCAGCTATAGATGAAGGCTTCACTTTAATGCTTTTATACTTTCAGCCAACTTTATTTAATCACAGATTTGTCTCAGAAAGCTTTAGCCTGTGAACATAAGACTCTAAAGAAAAATGCTTTAACAGAAAAAAGGGAGGAACGAGGAACAGAAACAGGGATCCATCTTCCAGTTCACACAGAGATACAATACGTCATGTATACAGAGTATACATGATACAGAGTATACATACAGATTATACAAACAGAAGTAGCAGTAGTAGTGCCTGATTAACAAAGAAAAGGACTACGGGATAAAATAGGGCACCCCTCTTTTTCCTCCAGTCTTTGCTTTCTGAATTTGTTCTATTAAGTGCCCGTCATGCACAGTGCACACAGCAAACTGCATAGCAGCTTCATTATATTTTACCCAGAAACCAACCACTACTCTTATTCTGAAACACTGTCGTTCCCCAGGTGTACTTTGTGAGTTAGTTCATGGTAGTTCCATTAAACACAAGTTTATTTAGGACTAAGTAACCATAACATCAGCTGGAATAATAAAGGTGTTAGAATTACACTTTGACATGGAATCCCTCTGAAAGACTGAGCATCAAGATAACAATGCAGGACCTAATTTGAACCAGAATTAAGTGATTTTTTTGGCCACTTGGGGGCAGTAGAAACAAACTGTTAATAGCAATGACATAATCTTAAAAAGTTGTTATAGCTAATTTCTTATCATAAAAGACTATTTACCCAGCAGATAGAGAGTAACATTAGCATTAGTTTAGTGTCATGTGAGTGCCCACCTGCTCTGTCTTTGTCTCCACCAACTCAATATATGGCTCATTAGCTGCTAACGGTTAACCACCAGCAGAGCACCTTGGAAACTGCAAGGTTACTGCACATGACACATAATTGTACGGTTGCTGGTTCAATTCCAGCTTCAGACCCTTGTTGCTAGTCATACCACCCACTCCTCACAATTCCTGTCTCTCTCGTCAAGCGGCAGAAATTCGCTGACTTTGGCAGGTAGTTTTTGCTTTGTTTTGTTTTTCTGCTGAAAACAGCTGCCTGTTGGAGCTGAAACGAAGCTGTGAGAGTGCTGAGATTGAACCAAAACAGTGCAGTCGCAGGCCATCAAACCAAAACATTAAACCTTTCTCAAAGATAACACTTTGACACGTCACAGCAGAAAAATCACACAAATAATAAGATTATTGATGGCTGAAGTCCATTTAGCTGCTTTGGTGTCCTGCACCAATGCAGCTCCCATCACCTTCAAGTAACCATCCATTATTAACGTAAGAATACCTATCATAGCCCTCTAAGGCCCTTCTTGTCTTTACTGTATAGTGGTGCAAACAAATTAGCAATCATTCAAGCTAATTGCTACATGGTAAACATGGGCTAGTTGCCATCTTTGCCCAGCAGCTAATCCACCCTTATATAGTAGAATTATAATATGGAGTACCAGAATAATGATATGTAAATACAGTGCATACGTGACAGCACATATAATATAACGTACTGCCAAGTGTAATAAAGTTGCAGTTTCAGCTTTGTGAAGGAGTGTGTGGTCAGACCTAACTCACAGAATAATACAGAACAGAAACACATGTTTTGTTCCATTACCATCTAAAAGTCTGTCAAATGGAATGATATTGTTTTAGACCTCAATGACAACAAAGTGAACAGTGCCACATTAAGTGCCACAATAATTAGCTCTTGTAAACATTGTGAGCTACTCAGAGGAGAACAAAACCTCTTTTCATTTGGATTGTAACTGCCATGCTGCTGCTCTGTTTCAGCTTGTCAACGCCACTGCCAAGTTCCCGCTTGGGAATTGCCCAAGTCAGCCCTGTTACCTTTGCTAAATTTGGTGCAAGATGTAACAAGAGAAAAATGCTCCATCAATCAAGTTGCAGATGCAGAAAGAGAGGAGTGGGGGGTTCAGAGGCAGAGAAATAAACCAGTGGAAGCTCTGCCAACAACCATTTCCTGGGTGAGATGATGGGAAAACTTCGCCGTACTCTCTGGGGACATCATTTGTGAACACACCGGCGTCCTCCAGAGCCCAAAGTTTTAGAGCGGAACCCCGGCACTTGGTCGGGGTGTTTTGAGCATTTCTAAAGTGAAATCCTCCTTTGCCTCTGTTGCCTGCTCCATCAGATAAAGTCTGCCTGCCGAGGCTTAAGTGTGTCAATGAACGGGGGGGAGGATCAATGATAAGTGCAGCTTACCTCCACAACTGCTCCGCACCAGCCAAATAGAGATTAAACCATTTCAACCTAATAGCACATGTCAGTCAAAAGTCACACCTGAATACTTGAGTCCCCTCTCTTCAGGTCCCCACTTCCACTTTGCCACCTCCCATTTTCTAATCACACTGGCTGGAAAGATGCTGCAATTTACAACAACAACAACAACAACAAAAATGTTAAGAGGCTACCACATTTTACTGAGCAGGTTTTCACCATGAAAACCCCTTTGTACCACATTGGAGCCTGAACTGAGATCTGTAATTGTGTCAGCCATTTCTCTGAATCCTCAACTCGGACTCACTTTGAAGGCTGCTATTTGTAAGTCATTCAAAAACACACCCACACTCAATACAAACACACATGCACACACACGCAGATCAAAAGCCTCATGGTCTATTATAGCTTAAAATACAGCTGTCTTTCTAAACACCAAGCTTTTGTAAACACTACTCATTTCTTGCTCTAATCACTGTTGTGGATATTGTAAAATTGCCCACCGTTCCAGGCAATGACTTGACTGAACCCCACCACTGTGGCTTTGATTTGCTGTTCAGCCATCTCAGATGTGAATACACCCCGTGGTCTGTAAATGAGAGCCTGTGTTGCTCCCCCAGTATCCATTATTTGGACATCATAGCACTCATTAGGTGGATCTAGCTGATATCAAAGTCAGACAGCAGACGGCCATGCTTTGGAGAATGCTAGGACCATCGCAGTGTCTCCTTAATGATATGTCTGTCATCTATTCAGCTCAATTGTTATTTCACTGTCATTTCTCCAGCGACTTGTCGGTTGACCTCTCCTGTCATGTGATTTCCTTGGCCTTAATGCTTTCATCACTGTCCTTTTATTTGATACATGGATAAATTAATCCAATAGATTAGACAACTCTTATTATAATGTGTTGTAAATGTGTACCATTTAGAAAAGAAAGCTGCACTCTCAGGATAGTTTGTCAAGCGACTGGCATGAACAGCAGGGCTCGTCACTCTGATGCTTTTGGATTTCATGAACTTTTCATTCTCAAAAGCCTGTTTTCCTCAAAACCAGCCGTGACCTCTGCAAAATGTATGACTTTTTTCCTTTACAGTCTCCTTTTTTATGCATTTGCACAAGCATTGAAGCTTTTCATTTCTAGCCAACAACTATCAAAGCAGTTAGCCACCTAGATAATTGAGTTGTCTGTTGAAAAACAGCGCCTCTGAAAGACTGAAGCTAATGCTAACATGTCCCAGGCAAAATGTCAGCATCCTCACCAGCTGATCCACATAGAGGAAATGTAAATGAAGAACAAGCATTGCTCATGTGTTGCAGGATACAGTTAGTTAGTCTATGTATTTTAAGTATGATAATGAAAAATGTAAGATAAGAAAAGGGCTTTTTGGGTGGCAAATGCAACACTAATTTAGGCTTTTTGTCCAACCAACCTGATGTTCACTTGTTCACATCACTCCCAGTTGGGAAGTATTAACACTATTACTGTAGGTGGATACAGCACAATGCACACCGCTTCACCATGAAATCCAAAGCATGACAGGCCAGCCATGCGTGCTAACGGTTTGCTAAGCTATGATTGGACTATCACTGCTGGGGGGAGGGGTTTAGTGAATGATCAATTGAATAATTGACGATAAACCTGTTTCGTTGTTTTGGTCACGACATATTAGTGACGTAATTAAACCTTAATCAGTATAAAAAAGGTTGTTTTAGTCTGTTTATTAAAATACTTGCAGGTTCCTGTGTCTCAGACTTTGGATTAAGTCTCTAGTAGCCTTTTGTTTACATGTAGATCACGGATTGTCCCTTTAAAGCTCACAGGAGATAACTGACTTGTAAGATGGATATTTTCTGCAGTGCAGCAGTTTAGATGAGAGGCATAAACAAAGAGATGATGCGTCCCCCACAGAGACAGCTCCTCTGATAGGTGGTGACGTGATAGCTCATTCAAAGCGGCCTCTCTCTTATTGTCTTTTGTTTTCTTTTGAAGGAAGATTAAAGAATCTTTTATGCCATTTGATATTTCAGTGGGATGGTAGTACTATTGAGCTGCATTGTGCAGGGTTTGTGTGTTGGGAATTCATTCAAATACCGCTTATCAAAGTCCATGAGGGACTGAGCCAGCAGACTGCATCCAGAGGTTTGTGGGTAATATTCAGCAACTTGCCCAAGCAGACACTCAGCTTGTTTTTTTTTTTTTTTTCCTCCGTATCTCTGCCTTCATTTAAATGCACCACCAGTAGAACGTTGCCACAGCCAGTATGTGGACTGTCATGTTTATGGTGATGTTCATGATATGAATGTATTCTCTTCCAGGTTTACACCAGATATGGGAAATGCTACACTTTTAATGGTAACAAGACCACATCCAGGAAAACCAAGCAGGGCGGAATGGGAAATGGGCTGGAGATCATGTTGGATATCCAGCAGGATGAGTATCTGCCCATCTGGAGAGAGACAAGTAAGCCTCGAAACTATTTGTCCAATATAACCCCATCCTATGCTACAGCCTGAGGTGCCTCTGCTGGGCTTATATAAAAAAATAACCTGCATCAATATCTTTGGATCATGTACTGTAAATAATGCATTTTTTGATTGCATTCCAGCAACCTGGAAAATATGATTTGTAGAGGAAAATTCCTGAACAAAATACACTGCCTCAAATATGTGCTTGCATTGTAGTTGTCACATAATATTAATCCCTACCGGTTTATTTTTCAAACATGACTGAAATACAGTTTGCAGTTAGCGTCTAGCTGTCGTGTGGCAGCCATGTGAAATTCCCTTGTACTCTCCCTTTGCACAACGCTCCATGCTCGTGCTCCGTTTCATCCTGGAGATGAGACATCCCTGGAGGCCGGCATCCGAGTTCAGATCCACAGTCAGGACGAGCCTCCCTATATCCACCAGCTGGGCTTCGGCGTCTCTCCGGGCTTCCAGACCTTTGTTTCATGTCAGGAGCAGAGGGTAGGTCTTCTTCATCACAGCTACGCAGTCCCCGCTCCCCCCCACCACCACCATATTACTGTTCTCCCTGCAACCATTCATCCCTGGTGGTTCGGACTGGGGTCTAATAAATCTCTGTGTGCTTAGCTGACCTACCTGCCCCAGCCCTGGGGGAACTGCCGCTCCACCAGCAAAGAGAAGTTCCCTGGATACGACACATACAGCATTAGCGCCTGTCGTTTGCTCTGCGAGACCAACGAGGTCCTGCGACTGTGCAACTGCAGGATGGTCCACATGCCCGGTAAGATCATCCCCTACCTCACATTTACGGTGTCAAGGGGTGAAAAAAAAGTTTGCATGAATTACAAATGCCCATATATTGGTAATTCATAATTTCAGATTAATGTGAAAAAACTGGGAACTGAGAAATGTGTAAACAAATCATTCAAGGTCATGAAGTAGGATTTATTAAGTAACACAACTCACACTGGGGAAATCAAAAGCATGAAATACACCAACAGCCTTCATATTTTCAAGTATTTCCACACTGTTTTTACAAATTGTTTAGTGTAGCGTGAATGGAAAAACAGCCAGCCCAGTATTTTCATGATATGACTATATCATTACAGCTGATATCATATTATTAGACGACCCATTGTACAAAACGGGTCATCGTTTTTGGCTCACTTTAATATTTCCAGCACAGATATAATTTGGGCTGCCACATGCCTGACCTTGATGCTTGATATTTGGAGTGGGATGCTCTTCAGCAGTGCTGGCAGCTCTCTGGCCAGTGACTCTTCAGACTACATCAGTCTCAATGAATTTTGGATCCACTCGTTCATACATTTCAGCTGTTGGGGAATTGTTCTGCTGTGCTTCTGCGGCCCTCATTAATCATTTTGTTTATTATTATTATTAGTCCTAGTTGTTCTTGTGCTTCGTTTCCACTGGCAGACGGTTTGCAGGCTGCTCTTAGGATTCCTGCCTTTTATAGGATTCATTTAGCATTGACTTACACTAAGACAGATTGCCTCGAACACACACTCATTTTTATGTATGTTTTCATGAATCACACGTAGTCTTTTCTTATATTTCTAATCATTTTTAGGACAAATCAAGATAGAAAAGCAAAGCATTTTTGAATTGGGCCCAGCGTACAGCAGGCAATCATTATAGTGTTTAACTCAAATGACTAGTAAACATTAGCACACAAGATATCAGATTGCACGAGTGGGCGAGTGTATGTGAATCCCACTTGAATACAGACTGAAATAAACACAGAAAATGACTCAATGCAACATTTTGAAGTTTATTTAGTAACTTATGAAATGCTACAAGAATCAAACAGTGACAAACAAAATATATCAGAGGCAAATCTATAGTTGAATTATGGTGACAGCAGAATGATAAGCAGACACAAAAATAGAGAAGACATGTAGCGTCAGGTCGAAACTTTTCCTATTAGAACGCTCGTCAGTGTCGTTGCACCGTTCACGCAGCTCCTCTGCTCAGCTCGGGTGGTATGTTGTGGAGGTGAGTCCAACAAACTCAAAGGTGCTTGGACATACTCAGCGCGTGCGTCATCATGGCCGGGGCACATGAAGTCAAAGCGATGAGTCACTGAATCCAAACTGTGTCTGATAAGTGGGCATGTGTGCGGTGGTCGCATCCAAAGTTAAGGCAGGAAATGTATTTAGGAGCCGTTTTCATTTACATGCTTTTACACGGTGCAGCTGACATTTGCGGCCTTATTTAGCACGATTGAGAATACGAGGAAATCAATTGATGTGAATAAACAACACAGTATGAGGCATTTGAGGTAGAAATGAGTTTTAATACTAATTTCACTCCATGCAACTGAGCTGATGCATTATGGGGTTTTGACAAAGGAACTCTCTTCACCAGGCTATAAAATATAAAGACTGTATCCGTCATACAGTGATGTGTCCAGGCTATTGACTGCGGTGGGCTTAGCAGGGGCACCATGAAGTGCATGCATGGACACACACACAAACACAAACACACACACACACCACTTGTGGGGACATGACAGACTTACATCCATTTCTTGGAGACTAACCATAACCATAACCATAACCACTACTTGCCTAACCCAAAACCTTACCCTAATGTTAAGGGTTGTTAAGAGAACTTGTGTTCTGTCTCCGTAAGGAAGGCAAGTCCCCACAATGTGACTGTGTAAACAGATTTATGTCCCCACAGCGTGAGTTATAACACATGTCCACACACACACACATGTCAGAACAGCGTTACTTTACCATTTCTCATTTCTACTTTAACTACTAACATGTCAGTTTCTTACGGTTTCTCATACTCCCGTGTTTAAATTTTTTATGAAGATAGTGCTTCCAGTAACACTACAGGGTGGCACCGTACAAATACAATAAAAAGCTGACATGCTTTATTCTTTAAGTCTTCAAAAAGAAAGTTGGCTACAAAAGAAAATAATGCACATTCAAAAGCACTCGTCCAGCAGTTCATTGGTACTCAGGCCCCACCTTTTACAGGGCAGATAGCCAATCATACTTTAGGATAATGGGGTGGCAGTTGGAGCAGCCAGTCAGATTTCAGGGGTGGCCAGTGCCACCCAAGGTCCCCATTTCAGACTTCAGTTTGCAGGCGGTAACGGCCAGTGGTGGCCTGATCTGTAGAGAGAAATCCCAACTAATCATTTGATCTCAACAGGCTGTGAAGTGGACACGTTTCTAATCAGCCTGTGTGCTCTGCAGGGTGACCACCTCACCGCAAGACCAGGGTACAATAAACCCAGGAGCTCATGAGTTTAGGAAAACTAGCTAACAACCATATCCATCTGGTTTCTGCGTGGATACATCTTACTGCTTTCACTTCACTGATCTCTCACACACCTGCAAACGTATGAAAACTTCTATTAAAAAAACCCTCCGTCTCATCAATCAGCTGTCCAGAGACACTGCTCCTCTTTAATTTTTCAAATGAATGAGATGTGTAAGAAAAAGGAGTGGGAAGCTTTTGGGTTAACAGATAGTCAGAGCTGAGGTGCTTAGAGTGCAGCAGAACCACTTTGCTTTCCGTGATGATGCATCACATCAGATATGATATTTATTATATCAGATATAATGAATGTGGAAGCTTTTCCAGACCACTGGCCCAGTCTGGCTTTGGAGGAGCACTTCTAGGTAGCAGGAAGCTCGCATTAGTTCATTGCACTTATCAATAGTGAATAAAATTTATCGTTGCATATTAAGTTTGCTGAAATTCCATAAGCTTCCTGTGAGTAATTGGTTCAAAAGCTCGCCAAGGGAGCACGAGGCCAAGTTGTGAACTGAAAATCTTTTAACGGTCTGGATGTGACAGCAAAGTACTGTATCAATGAAATGTAGGAGCGCTGCGCCGTACACAATTTACAGTATCAATTTTTCTCTCCAGCAGTCCTCTGCAGCCACAGCCGTTACAGTTTTGTGTTGCTCGGATTTTTATTCATTTCAACAGTTTGCTTTTGAGAGAGCTGCACAAATGTTTGGGATCCATTTCTTTCTCATGCTCACATAATCCAGCAACCATTTGCAGTCTACTTAACATGCCAGCAAATTGTCATCAGCATGTGTTCACATAATCTCACATTTGTTTACAGCCTGTTGCTTATAGTTCTTCTTTTCTATGAGTTATTGTCGCTTATTGTCTTTTAATAGTTTGTGTGTTTTTTGTGCTTTTGAGGCACTGAATTACTCTGTTGTTTATGTTCTTATGTTGTTTCTGTTGTTACTCCCATTGAGTAGATGGCGAGATCTTTAAGCATCCGCGTTTGTGAGCAGGCCGTCATTAAAACGACTTCACAGATTCCTAAAATTTGTGATTAGTTTCTGAGGTGGCTATTTATAAAGCATTTTCTATTATTGCTCACGACTCTTGCACTGCGAGGCATAGAAGCAAAATTGTGTTTTCCTGGAATGTTTGGTTTGAGATGAATATTTCAGTATTTCGGCCTATTTCTATATTTGGATGACCATCACCAAAAAAAGCTTTTAAGTTGTTCTTGTTCTCAATATGTGGACAGCAGACAGAGACACTGCACGGCTTTTTCCTCCACACTCAGAATTCCTAAAAATGAAAGACACAAGAAGATTTTTTCTTCAAACACAAATGTTTAATGATGGTGCATTAATTCTACTCATTGAGAACAAATTGTGATCTCAGTATTGTTCTGAAAGACACAATAAGTGTAACACTATTCAGAACCAGCTGAAAGTGTGAATCGACTCCTTCCTCAGATCATCAGACATCATTTCACTGTGTATCAATCAACATTTCTCGCTGATGGAAACTGTTTCCAGGCTGACAAAAAAGCATACATTTTTTAATTTTCCAACATCGCTTATGGATAGCTGACTGTGAGTCAAAACCGTCACAACAACACATGTTTCCGAGCCACAATCATCACTATTTAGTGTCCCCTGGAAACAGTTTCCCTTTTCATCTGTGCTACTTGCAGCATTTTTGCTTGTTTGCTTGAATTGGCGAAGATGTTTTCTTAATTTTGTCGTGTTTTGTCTATTTGCATGTGTTTTCATCAGCTGCAGTGTGTTGAGCTCTGGAGGCCACCGTAGGAGGGGAATTGCACAAAACATTAAAGCCATGAACGTTTCACAGAGAGACAGACAGACACAACTCTGCCAATTAATTGTGCTGCTGATGAATACCTGCCATTAATGGCCTGGGCAATATGTTTGTCTGCGAGGAAGTAACTCATTGATTGTTTTTTAAAGACTCTCTAAATATGCCTCACGGGTGAAGGCAGCATGCTCCATTTCTCAGTGCAATCAAGGACAGACGTCCAAGATGGCCCAGGCGCCGTGGATGGAAGCCATCCTCTGTGTGCCTGCCTTCATTTAGAGATGAATAATAAGCTGTGGAGTGTTGTTTGCAGCAGACACGGGTCACTGATCATTTTGTTTCTGATTGATCAGACTCATTTTCTGTTCTCCTTTCCAGGAACTGCAGATATCTGCCCTCCCAGTAAAATCAACTGTGTTGACAAAGCGCTCGGTAAGAAACAATCCCCCTTCATTTCTTTTCTCATTACAATAGGTTCCCCCAAAGGGAAATGGAAACACAATCAGTAAATATGATAAGGATTTTTTTTTTCTGTGATACAAATACCTGGAGGTAGACTTGATATTTTGAAATGACTTTTCCTCATTGTGATTTAGTCACTTTATAGCTTGACGGCTGTGCTGCCTCCATTGTTGAACTGTTAATATTAAACTGACTCTCCAGTCCTGCATATCTGTGCCCCCCCCCTCCACCCTCAGCTCCGACCTCACTCTCCACCAGCAGACATCACAGCTGAACAAAGGTGCTTTGGTTTCAAAGGCATTACGGTTGCAGTATAAAAGGCTTTTTTTTTTTTTTTTTTTTTTGCGGTCATGGCAGGCACATAAGTATGCCACAATTATCATTTCTCAGCCAAATAAGCCAGAAATTTAATTATGTCTCTCTTTGCCGAAGTCAAACCCTATTCACAATATGGCTGAATGAAATCTTAGATATATCTTACAAGAATGGGCCATATTCATGTGTCATATTCCTGAATCAAATAGCGTGAATATATTCACCCTCCATGAAAGGTAATAAATTAGAATATAATTTATATATTAAAGGTGTTTTGTTCCCACATCACACAAAGAATATATGCCACCGTGCTCCCTACATGCACATACCTTATTGTTGGAGTTATGAAATACATAAATCATCAAATTATAATTAGTGCTTTTAGTGCTCCCTCTCTCTCTGTTTTTGTCTGGACTGAATGCATTTGGAATTTGAAACGAGAGATTAGGAAAAGCTATTTACTCTTCGGTGTGCGTGGTGTTGTTTTAGAGTTTGGATTGTGAATATGTATTTGTTAATGTGTGAACAATTCATGCTGCATGTTAATTGGGTGCAAGTCTAGGTATGTTTTCCAGAGTAGTGCTTACTGCATAGTGTGCCTCATCGTTTATACTCCAAACAAATATCGTAACTGAATTGCTGTAAACACTTTTGCCACATTTGTTGTCTCTTAGATAATACAGTTAGACTAACACTTCATTTTGTTAATATATACAAAGCAATGCTGGATACAGCACAGAAAACCTGATGAGACCTGACATTTTGTTGTACATTTTATCATTAAATGATTTTGTAAACTGTTCATTCTGGACTTAAAGGCTGTGATAAATGTGTTCATCCTTAAACTTACCAATACAAGTGTGAGAAAGACAAAGTGCTCGTCATTCCCAAGGCGTGAATCTAATATGATAAGATGCTGAGTGCTAAAAATCTGCTCCTTCTCACTAAAAATACACATTTTATCCTTTAAAAACTCTGTACTGAAAAAGCCATACACACACTTTGTACAACGTGGCTGTTTACGAAAGGATTTTAATGGTAATTAACAGGTAATGTAATGCGTTCCGTCAGTACCGTTGTTACCTATAGTCTAATATACAATGTGCATAAGTGTCCTGATATTGTTTAGTTTTAACGGACGTCTGCCAACCAATCAGAAACATAGCATTCCTGTGGTCATGATTAAGATATTTGTTGTAGGAGTTGGTGGAGACCAAAGCAGAGGTAAAAGTAGAGTGAATCCTGGACTTATGCTCAGCAGGTGGTCAGAAGCTCCAAATAAATGCAAATGCAGCCTCGTATCTGGTAACAAGTTCACCATATCTACTTCATAAGATGACAACATATCAATGTGTTTTAGCTTGTTCTGTGTCCCCCAAGTGGTCAGAACACACTCCTATTATTACAGGACACTCTTCCCCTCCCTGACATTTTTTCCTTTGTTGTCTCCAGATTCTGTGCAGTATCTTGTATGTTTCAATGGCTCAAATCAACACTGAAACTGACCCAGTCGACAACTGTTGAACCGCTGTTTTCATTGTGTTGCAGCACAGCAACAGAAGAACAGCGGGGACGCCTGTCCATGCGAGACGCCCTGTAATCTCACCCGCTACGGTAAAGAGCTCTCCATGGTCAAAATCCCCAGCAAGGGCTCTGCTCGCTATCTCTCCAGGAAATACGACAAGTCAGAGGACTACATCAGGTACGACAGGAACCTTCAGCAAGACTAAACGCGCGTATGAGCAGTGATGTGGTGCTCAATAAAAAGGGCCATAAACTATGACCTCCAGTCTGTGATCACAAACAGACAACCGTAAATATAAACAAAAATCAATTCTATTTTCAGACAAGCATCAATTTAGATTTTGTCTTTAGGTGCACGGTTGATTTTTGAATTAGAAAGTCTGGTGACAGCAAGCTGACTGTCAGGTACCATGAGGTCATTGCATTTGCATAATGTTTATATCTGATCTGTCAAATGCTGATCAACATATCTAGACACCTTTAAATCAGATTACCATGAAATTGAATAGATAGTCCATTAAATGAATATAGTCCAGAAGAATATTTCACATGCTTTTGATTACCTCTGTCCTGTCAAGCACTACCATTAGGTGATTGAATTGAATCTGTTTGATTTTCATGTTCCCCACAGAGCAATGATAATACTTCAGGTGTCTTTTCCTCCGGGACCACTTGCAGGTTTTTTTTTCCACTTATATATAAAAATATGAAAGGAGCAGATTGTCATGAAATTAAATTAACAATAATGATCCTGAGAGGACAAAACATTTCAATTTTGTACACTCCTGTGGTACCACCAAAATGTCAACTTTGCAGACAGAATATCTCAGCTGTAGCTATCGGGCAGACTGCCAGCAGATTTGGTGATAAACCTGTCTGACTTTAAAGGCCCCACGGCCTTCCCTGTAGCGCCACCCACAGGAAAAAAAAATGCTAGTAAAGCTCAGAGAATGGCATGAACATCATATACTGAGCGTCAAATTTCAAATAGTAGTGAGGAAAAATCAGTTAATCTTAACATCTGCATGTTCATTTCTCTGTGTGAAATAATAATAATAATAATAATAATAATGATACAATGCCATAATGAAATATAATGAATAACAATATAGTTACAGGTGTTGTAGGTTACAGGTACCCCACAGATTCTCTTTTTGTTAAGTTAATCAACAAACTGCAGGTTGTTCAGTTTATAAATTGTTATTTCAAAAAGTCTTTAATGTTTATTTTAGCATACTTAGCACTGTATCACCTTGACTCACCCCTGACAATAAACTCAATTCAACTCAACATGTATAGCAGCTACTACTGCTGCTGCCCGTAACACCCTAATTTCCCCTACGGGGGATTAATAAAGTTTTTATCTTATCTTAAACGCTGCCACAGAAGTTCTCCTGTACAGGAGCATCATAAACTCATCCTCCTCTACTGTTCCACATGCTGCTTCACGATGCTCACTGTCACCAGCTGGAACAAACTCCTCAAAATCACACACTAAAGTCACTGGTCTCCCTACTCCTAACCTCACAGCCCTCACTGACGCCGCCAGCACACGCCATGGCACCCGATCCCAGCCAACGCCTGAACTCGTGCTTCACTTTACTCCCATCCAGCAGCAGATAAAAAAGCACGATACACTGAGAGCTAAGAGCACTCAACAAACTGTTTTTGAACTGTTTTTATGTGTGTACAGGCTACAGGTGTATATTTCCTTAAACAATGGACAATAAATTATCTATCTATGTTCCAAACAGGTGTTTTTGGAGCATTCCAAGACTTTCCCAGTCTTTAGTTGCTTCCTCCCAATGTGTTTGAAACATGTTGCTGTATCAAGTTCAGAATAAGCAGATATTTACAAAAATCATACAAAAAACATTAAATATATTGTCTGTACTATTTTCAGTTGAGTAAATGTCAACAATGATTAGCAAATTATCACATTCTGTATTATTTGTGTTTCACACAGCATCACAACTAGAAATTGGACCTTGTGTCAACATCATTATATCATTTATTCTATCCAGCACATTAATATTATGAGGTGTAATGAGCATTGTAAGTCCCAGTGACTTTAACTCCTAATCCTATTCTACCACGTTTTATGGAACAACAGATTATAATGAACTTAACGCATTTACAGCGGCCTTTCACTGCAGCTCCTCACAGTGCCTCATAGTCAGGGATGCGGTAGAAGGTAAGCACGCCTAAACCAAAGAGCTCATGATGCCTCACAACGCTTAATATTACCAGACTTTCTAAATCCGGAGAGATCAGAGATGTGGCAGTGACTGAGCATGCTGTCAGTGCTCGTTCTGCTCATCTCAGTTAAACCCTGAAACACCTCATTATCTCACAATCGCTGTTAGATCTGTGCAAAATGCTGCAGGCCTGACAATCCCATCACGACAATTTACAGTGAGCATAAAGATGACTTGGAATGGTCTTTTTTCAAATTATGTTAGATTTGCAGTGAATTATAGAAACACCGCAAGTGTGTTTCACTTTGACATTCACACTCCGCTTGTTTTCCAGAGACAACTTCCTGGTCTTGGATATCTTCTTTGAAGCTCTGAACTATGAAACAATTGAGCAAAAGAAAGCCTACGATGTTGCAGGTTTGTTAGGTAAGATTTCTGTCACCTTTTTTCTCTCTTTTCTGAATATTTAAATAGACTTGCTTGCACAGAATGAAAGGTGTTGTATTTTTCATTACCATTAGTGGCAAACAGGAGCTACTTTGGCTTCATGCCCGTTGGTCTTCTTCTTAAGTACTCTCTCTTCTCAGGTGACATCGGTGGACAGATGGGCTTATTCATTGGAGCCAGCATCCTGACAATCTTAGAAATACTTGATTATATCTATGAGGTACGGTTTGCGTGCAAGCCCACACACAACAACCAGTCATCATGTGAGATCAGAAATGTGTGTGTGTGTGAGATCTAATAAGCACTAATTAACAGCCAGATTTCATCAAGTCTTTCGAAAATTGCAGTATTTACAAAACACGTTAGTACCTTCATTGTTCTCTTGTTCAGCAAAGTTCATTTTTTTTAATGTTATGCATGTCAGTATGTTGTGTATGACTGTTCTTCCCAAACATACTCATGAGGAAAGGACCAGCAGTGTAAATGTTTATTATGCATGTGAGGAGTTTTATTTGATTTCCAGGCTGCAGAACCTAATATCCGCTCAGCTCTGTGCTGACGACATGCTGCTAACGCTGATCATGAAATGAACTCGTGTCTCAGCTGTATCCCCTTTAAGCTCTCAAGGCCGCTGCCTGCTGACTGCCAAACATGTATGAATAAAGCAGAATCAGAGGGAGGGACTGTAATGCAGACATCACAGTGAATGAACTCTACACTCTGGTGCGTCTCTTGTCTCTCCTGCTCATCTCTGCTCTTTCACCCTCCCTGCTGCTGTGCTACGGGTGAAACCAGGTGATCAAGCACCGGCTACAGCGTCTGCTGAGGCCACAGAAAGAGGAGAAGAACAAGCCGCAGACCAGCACGGTTGCAACTGTGGGTCTAGAGGAAATGAAAGCAAAGGTACAGCACATACCGTATTGTAACAGCAGCACTGTTTTCATACCGAGAATACAACTTTCCCTGCAGCACTGTAACTGCATTACACTACAAGGGAATAATTTCGAGAGAGGCAAATTAATTTTTCCACTTCTAAAATCATGAAGAATGTATTGCTCCTAATTAGTCTTAACCACTGTGCAAAGCGCATCCTCCCCTGGAGCCTGGATTTTGTTATTGCACAACTTTATCCTGAAGTTGCTTCTATCTGAACAATAGACTTCTTGTTTCACATCTAACCACAACTGTGTCTCAACACTATGCATTGAGATTATAACAGGGTCAGCCAGAGAAATCAAAATGATTTATTTTGTTACTCTTCAGTCATTGCAGTTTTGATTAGGTTCAGATGGTGTGACTGGCTAACCTCCGATGTTTTCTTTCCAATCAACTGCAGACACCAAATTAGTTTAGAATATGGGTAGAAGACCCCAGTGTCTATAGAAAAATCCAATAACAATTCACAGAAAATACATTCAAGCTGACTAGTAACTCTGGAATGAATTTAATCCTATAAGTTAAAAAATAATTTACACTCAGCTACTCTTTAGCCAGCTTGCTGCTGGTATCTTTCTCTGTGGAAACATAGAAAACAATGCAGTGTAAGTGTTACACACACGGCTTACACACTGTAATATGACCATCTCACTGAATCAACAATGATAAGCTACAGCTGAGAAACTGACAGCCTGCAGTATTTTTTACATTTGGACAAAATCTTTCATTCACTTTCTTTTGAGAGTTAGATGAGAAGATCGATATCTATCTCATAAATTAAAGAGGAAGAGTGCGGACAGCGTAGCTTAGCATAATGACCTGAAGCAGGGGTAAACAGCTTAAGATCTCTAATGACATGCATCTTCTTTTTTTTTTATCCATACTTAAGCAGAAGTCTAAAGATGAGATTTTTAGGGCAAGTTAAGTGCTGTTACTACAGCCAGGTGCAGTCGCCTCAGTCAGGTTCTTAGATATCGTCTCTGAGCAATAAAAAAACTGAACTCACTAATCACATCTGGCTATCTGCATGTAGACGGAGACGCTCCACAATAGTACTGTAACACAAAACAATTGCAGCACATAACTCCCCCAAAACCACAAATCTTCATTTTACATGTAGATTAAAGACGTTAAGAGGTGTTGGGGTTAGCTCTTTTCCCCCGCTTCACGTCTTTATGCTAAGCTAGGCTAACCAGTACCTCCAACAGCATGCCGCACACAGCGATGAGATTGATATTGATTGATATCTAATTGCAATTGAAAAATTACAATGAGGCTAGAGCAGCATTAAGGTTCTGACAGTAGTCTGAAAGTCTAGACAGTCTGGGTTTGTCGAGAGATTATTCTGGATCGTCTTATTGTCACGTATAAAATTACACGTCATCTTGAAGTCCTTGTTTGCTTTGCCTTCAACAGGAGCCCAATGACATGACACGGACTCACCCGGAGGGGGCGTACGCCAACACGATCCTACCCAACCACCACCACCCTCACCCTCACCCTCACCACCATCACGCCGGGCACCACGGTGTGTTTGAGGACTTCGCTTGCTAGAGCCAACCATCGTTTCCGGTCCTGGTGACACCAAAAGATAAGAGCTGTCTGTGTTGAGATCAGTAACAGACCGTTGGCATTTCCGTCGGTCCTTTGCTGTCACCAGTGAAAAGCTACAGCCAAAGTCGAACACCAAACTTGTGCTGCTAACGAAGCACCTGTACGTACAGTATGTAGGCACAAATTGGACACTGCTTTTACTTTTTCTTTTCTCTCTCTCTCTCTGGATGGGACCCGTCTCAACTTTGTCCAGCTTCACATGAGAAGTCAAGCACTTTGTGATTTCAGGAACAATTTTCGGTACATGATCACTATAAGGGAAGAGGGAGGAAGCGGAGGACTGCATGTCACCTTGATTCAGTTTATACTTCAAAAACGGAAAAGTATAATTTATTTATTCAGCTAGCATCTCTGATTTTCTCTGTCTGTATCCCTCCATTTATCTCTGGTCAAACTTTTCCTCCTTCATGGAAAACTCACTGTACCATATCAAATCATTGCACATTATAAATTATGTAATTATTTAAGGAGATACTATTATCTATATGTTCTATATTGTATACAAGATGAAACTACTGCGGTAAGCAAACCTTACTCGTGTTACATCCATCCAAAATATGAGGGGAATCATTTAGGCTGAACTGTATGACCTTGGCTTAGAAGCATCTTTCCACATGATACACTTTGTCTGGTTTGTGGTTAAGGTGTTAGAGAGTAGCATTGTACTTGTACATAAAGTCCAACTTTAAAATTAGAAGGTTCTAAAGTTCTGTTTCAATGGTTGTTGTTTATATTCGGTTAATATATAACTTATGTAATAATTTTAGTTATTTATACATTTGAGAAAAGACTTTTATATGACAATATCAATCACGATTGTAGCAATTTGCTGTACACTTACAATCTGCAGATATGTTAGACTGCCAAACATCAATACATTTGTCCAGGTAACAAAAATGGACTGTATGAATCGAGACTAATATCTCCATCATTTCCGTTTGTGTGTCCCACTTTTTCCAAGACGACGCACAAATCCTCTGCATATGGATGATGCTTTCAGTTATGACATGGTTGTACTTAAATTATTCTTCTTACTTAGTTCATTTCTGCTCACCATCCACTCTTCACTTTGGTTAGCATCATAACTTTAAGCTGACATAAGCAATAAGAAACATAATTTTATTTTTTTGCAAAGTCATCTCCTTCAGCTTGTGGGCCAGTATCACTGTGAAAGTGTTGCAGCTATTTACAGTGTAAACCTGGCATCACTGTGTGTGTGTGTGTGTGTGTGCGCGTGTGTGTGTGTGTGTGTGTCTGTGCGTTTGTTTGCATGTGCACTTTAACATTTTGCACACATCACTGAGCACATTAGACTGATGCGACTCGGCTGAGCTGATCCATGAAAAAAAAAAGGAAAGTTTGAAAATCAGAAGAGTTCAACAGAAAGCTCGGTGTGTTGTTGCAGTCGTGAGGTTTTTATCTAACAAATGTAGAATTAGAACAGCTTTTCCTTTCAGTTCCAAAATTGTCGAGAGGAGTTTAATCTAAAAACTGCTCTGGAGGCTGAAATATTCTCACTGGTTAACTTAATCCTCCATGGGCGGGACAGAGACAACAGTTCTAAAGAGCACAAGTTTGCAAGGTGGGGATAAAAATAAAGATGGAGACTCGCACATCGATTCATTCACGAGGGTGTTTGTCATGTTTATCATGTAGGGTCAGCTCGCTCACTCGCCCTGATGCACTGCAGGAACTTAACCTGTGACCTCTGGCTTCCACAGCCTGATCTTTAAAGAACTTGAGAGGTTTTGCTACGACGTTCTTCTTTGTGTTGGAAATTGAGATGCTTTGGACTGAGGCAACAGTGGCACCAGCTACACTGTGTCATATAACTTTACTGCATAGTTTTTATGGCAGAGGAGTTGTGAGACATACAAGGAAACACTAAGTGCAGATATAGATTTTTCCTTTTTCACATTTATGCTAGCTCCAAGGCATTGCTAGAGACACAAGCCAGCCAGTGTTCAAAAATGAGGTCCAGCTCTTTGAAACACTGTCTGTTTTTTCAGCTATTTTATCTCTTTAATTCAATCCCTGCACTGTTTGCCTGTGTGTTGTTGCCAGATGCTGAGAAATCATTTGTCTTTAATGGTTCTTTAACCATTGTTTGTCATGTTCTTCTTCTTTAAACCTGCAGTGTGGAGCTATTGTCTGCCCCTTGTGGTGGTGAGAGTAATTACACAAACACTGTCCAGTTAACAGTGCGCCAGTGTGGGAATGTCGCAGATTTAAAAACTGCAAAACACTAGAGCTGCAATATTTGGTCAATTAATTGATTATTGAATTGAAAGAAAATTAATTGCAAACTATTTTGATAATCAATAAGTAGTTTCAGTCATTGTCAAAGCAAAAATGTCAAACATTTACTGGTTCCAGCCTCTTAAATCTGTGGATTTGCTGCTTTTCTTTGTCATTAATGATCATAAATGAAGAGTCTTTGGGTTTTTCGACTGTTGGTTGGACAAAAGAAGCAAGCTAAAGACGTCACTTTGGGCTCCTGGAAATCATGATGAGCATTTTTTCACAATATTTTGACATTTTAGTGACTAAGTAATTAATTGATTGATTGAGAAAACAATTGATAAATGAATCGATAATGAAAAAAGTCATTTGTTGCAGCCCTACAAAATACAGATTTAGCTGGCGGTGATACGCTTAATCAGTATTACGTAAACTCATTTGGCTTGAATGTAATAGCTGTTCATTTATATGTAAAGGTCCTGAGCTGCAGGTTTAAATATTAGTTGTCCTGATCAATTTAGATGCAGAGCCTGAGATGATGGCTCCATGTTAAGTTCCTGCAGTGGAAAAATGGCCTCAGGTTATTGAAATAACTACGGACTAGTAATGAATTATTTGGCATGACTTGACACTATTCTTTGTGTCAGTAGAGAGAGCTAATTGGGCTTCTTAATATATCTATAATAGTTTCCTACGTTCTTACCCTTTACCTTTATCACTGGGCTTCAATATAATGTCACTTACGGTGCAGGCACACTTGCAGCATCTTGTGAGAAGACTTCTTTAGCTTTGTTTTCATCTTCATTGAATCATGCAAAGAGGTACAAGCAGATATGAGATGTGGCCTTTTTTTTAATTAACTATGACCTGAAAAATATTACACACATTGCGCATTGGTGCATCATAATGTCTGATGTTGTCCCATAACCATTTATATACCTGACAAAGCTACAGTATAAATTCTGTTGATCATGTTTCCCTCATAGCATGCTAGCAGTTTATTTTCTCTCATGCAGTAGTTTGAGTCTGTATACCTCAAAACTAAGAGATCCAGATTTTGTTGCTAACTGAGAAGTTTTACAGTCTAACCCTACCCTGCACAAAGTCAAGCCTGTTTAAAGCGCCCAGTGTTTCGACAGGCTTTTGACAATCCACTGTATGGAGTTCATAACATTTGTCTGGGAAATTTATGAAATACTTAACCTCACAGGATATCATGTTTACAAATGACAACATAATTTTTCTGTTAATTTGATCGGTGCTTTCTGTTGCCGCAACATTGCTATACATCATTTTAGCTCACAATGAGATTCCACACTCCTCCATCTGTCAAATCTCCTCCTCCTGTCAAGTAATCATGGGCTATACATGGCTGTTTAATATTCATAATCATGTGTCACTTTGACATTTTCAAAAGGTTCCCAATCACAGTCTCTGATGGCATCCTGTACAGGCTATGCATAACAATCTTCTCCTCTGTCATCAATAATTGTAGCTATCCTCAGACGAGTCACACAGGGGGCTGGTGTGATGAGATGAATACAGCTGCATTATCACTGTAGAGTTCTCTTTGGCTGGTAGAGCCTGGAGTCAATGTAGGTTTTTTTTTTTTTTTAATCCTCCAGATGCTGTGTTTACTGCACTGTAAAACACAATCTGATTAAATCTGTATACAAAATTAAAGACGCAGATCAGTCGATTACAAAGAGTTGATGTTACAACGGCGTGCAGTCTGTGCGAGGTGCCACAGGGCTGAGAGGTGGGCGGCAGCTCTGGACTGTAGCAGATGGGACAACTTCCCTGCTCGACAACATGTAGCTGACATTCCTCGGATTCCTCAAGACTCGACTCTGAGCTCCCTTCTTGCACAGCTGTTTGGGCCTACCTTTTTATAGCTCCATGATGTCCAGCCTGTTTGTGCTTATTACATTATCCATAAAAATCAATTTAATCCCACTAGCCACCGATGTTAAGTTTTGAATATGTGCTGTTGTGTCCTTCTTTTTCAGCTGCTTATTTTTAGCTGAGGTCTGCAAGGTCACCTCGTGAGGAGAAAATATGAGTGAGGGGTGAGAAAAAGCAGCTGTCAGGAATTCATAAGTATAAACTTCATCCCATGTCTGACACAGATGGAAATGGACCGTCACTGCAGTAACAAAGAACGCTTACATTTTGTACAGAAATGTGATCTTGTGATTATTTCCTCTGTTAGAACACATTTTATAAATGTTAAATATGATAAATACGATAACTATTAAAGTTTAGATTGGTAAAACCAGTGCCTCCTAAATCCAGAGCCCGGTTCACTTTGTAACTCCATGTTGTCTGTTTTTTCTTCACAGTCAAAAGAGCCTCTCCACCACCGACTAAGACACTGTTAGAAAGAAATGTCTTACAAGGTCACAAGAAGACTGAAGGCATCTCAAAAGTAGGTTTTGGTAAACGTGGGGCAACACAGAGGGTCGTTACAGAAGTATAATTATCTAGTTAGGATAAGTGAAGTGATTTGGGGACCATTCTTCTTAATGTCTAGCAAACCGTGTAATTCCGCCTCTTGCAGTACCCTCCAGGTGAACTCAAGTTGTCATGAAAACTCTTAAATTCTTGTGCCAGTTTCTGGAGGACTTGAACCAACTGTGTCCATGTGTGGGAGGAGAAAGTCCTGGGATCGAACGTAAAACGAAGTACAAAATAATGACTTACAATTAACTCCCAGCTGCTCTGTAGTTATGTGGTTTTACAGCATGCCTCAGGGTAGTGCATACGGACCCTTGAAATAACTAAAGCTGTAATTAAGGTTGCAGCGTTTTCCCTGTTTTTACCCAACCCAGACATAGGGAATACCTCGGGTCTGACATGAGCAAGAATGTTCACTGCAGTCCCACTGAGCGCACGCAGGGAACACGAATCAGAAAAGCAGTTTGCATCAGAAATGTCATTTCTAAATGTTGCTCAGCGGCAGAGCTCACCTCAGCCGCTGGACCTGTGCTGCCGACAGTAAACACGCTCATCTGCTGACACCTAAAGGACAAACGGGAATCTTGTGGCTGGAATATAAAAATGACTACTGCTCATCTTAAAAAAAAAGACAACAAAAAGAAGAAATGTTTATATTCAAATAGTCTTTATTTAAAAATTACAATAATTCACAGTTCATTGGGAATTACAGCACACATTTAAATGTGATGAGCATTCATTAAAAAGTATTGCTTTGGTTATAGTACCCATATGCATAATATAATGTAAACCAATAGGTCCAAACAATGATGGAAATGTAAAAATGAGCCTATGTATTTGCCTGCTTTTTGAAACGAATTACTTGATTGAAAATGAAATAGACACATTTTAATTGTCAAATCACGTGATTTTCCAAGAACAAAACACAAAGTGAGATACAGTATACATTTAATTTTGTCACCAAAAATAATAAAATATCAATTGCTGTGTAAATGAAGCTAAAAAAAAGGCTTAAAAATAGAGTCTATAAAATATTCATACATGTACAGAGAATGTCATGAAAGCCTCTGTTAGTGCGGAAGTATTCAGAATCTGCATAATTCATCGAGAAATGACAGATAAATAAGTTATGGACAAAATACTTCGAGACTTCGCTCAGTGATGGTGGCTGTGTTAACAACACGGGGTGATTAATCTGCCACGCTCGCTTAATTTTAAGCTTCTCACGTCTGCAGGAGGCAACTACGACGCAGATCACCAACACAACTTCATATTGTAATCTCAGCCCTCCATCTTTCACAGTGGTTTTTGGAAGATTCAGTTTCCATTTCTGCACATTATTAGTGTCATACTCTTCAAAGAATCAAGGAGAACATTCATATTACGTCAGCTGGAGCGCTGTCACGGTGAAAAACTGCTCTCGTCAACTAAGAGATGCGTTATAAAATGAATGCAAAAATTCAGCTAGAACTGACCCCCATAGTCTGTTTTCACATGGCAGAAAATACAGCAAACACTGATGAGGACCACCACTGCGGACATAGTGTTTCCAACATATACTTTGAATCCAATTAAAGTTAAATAAAAGGACTTAATTTTATGTATTTCAAAGAAAATTTGACGATGAAAAGTGTCTAGTGTCAGCAAAATACATTAAAGGTCTTGCAAAACAAATTACAGTGTATTCACCTAACATTGAACAGAAAGCATGAGTCTTACTCTACGTAATGTCATGAACAGTATTGTGATAAACACACTGCCGTACTTGCAGCAAATGTCTTTGAAATAAAAAGTCCCGTCCTCCATCGGGCATCTATATGTGTTATGTGTAATATTGCACATTATCATATACTAATAACTTTCTGATGTCAAGTACCGCGACCTCCACCACCACTCAGTAAAATGTAGAAAAGGCCTCCCACTGGACTGCACTGCAACTGGGAGAAAAGAACCATTTCTTGAACTGAGCTCAGGAAATGGAGATCAATGACACCATTTAATAACTTACAAAATCTTACGCAATACGGTCCAAAACACTTTGGAACAGTTAAACATCTTCTTTTAGAGTATAAAAACTGTCTGCTATAACCTGGTGACGTGGAAAAATATCTCATACATTCTTAATTTCAATCATTTCTAGAATAATTACATTATGTTTTAAAGTACCACTTAGTTCAATGAAGACAAAAATGACACACCTGTGCAGGTGATCCCCCCCTATTATTCATACTTTTTCTTTGCCTCCTGCATGTAAATTCTCTTGCAACATCGAAGGAGAAAAAGTTCCCTCTACTGGAACACACCAGTCTTCATGACCTCTGAAGACCAGCAAAAGATACTTGCTTGAAACTCCTTCCCTGCTTTGAGGCACATATACAACCTGTGGATGGTTGGGATCATAGTATTTCCAAGTTACCTTTAAAAAAATGTAAAGTTAACTGACAACCATCCAATTCTCCCAGCTACATAACAGGCTTTATCCACAGAGAAGGATGAAATCTCCCACCCATTCAAAACAGTTATGCATGTTGTAACAATCCCAAATTTCTACTGAAAAACATCAGCTGTGCGTCACCTGAAGTGAACCGCAAAACTGAATCATCATATGAAACGTCAGTGTCAAGGCACAGATACAATGATGCGCATTTGTAAATACACAAACAGTAAATATCAAAAGCTCAATGTTTCAACACCCTCGTGTGAAGGGCCACGCAACCTGTGGTGCGATCTATTAGAGCTGTACAATGAAGCTCCATTTAACAATAACTGCCAGTCTATCAATGTGAAAGCATTGCTGCTTATATTTGTGATCTTACTGAAAGGCAACAAACCACTGCAGCGTTTTGCCCCTTTCAACTCCCTGTTTAGTTGAAATGGATTCAAACACCCCAAACAAAACAATAAGCAGCTGTATCCAGCACATCATCTCAAATTCCTGTTGTGTATACTAGTTCCCAGCATGCAATGGTTGAAAGGAAGACATGTCTTCCAGGATTTAATGAAACAAACAAGATAAAATCCCAAGTGAATACTGGAATTATACTGGACTAGAGTAACTCCAGTGGGTTACCTGCATAGCCCGTGTCTGCTGGATGTCTAGTGGACACCTTAAACATAACAACTGAATAAATCAGCACTACGTCAAGGCGCTGCTAGTGTGAGTCTGATCGTTTGAGCAGCAAAAAGCATTTGGTTCCAGCAACTCATATGTACGGACAAGTACTGTAAACATTTAAGAAAAGGTTCCATTAGGAATGTACTGCATTCATTGTTCCAAACTAGCTGAACCAAATGACCCCTGATGCACGCTGAAAGATGGAGAATGTTAGGCAGGGTCACATATGTAAGTAACCACAGCCCCAGCAATGGGCTGTGTTTAGGGCAAAGGGTTAACGTATGGGTGGTACTACATGTGTTCCTCCTGTTCAACCCAAATTAAAAAAGAGGCTAATCCAACAAACGCACAGCTGGTGGGTTAGGGTTGGCTAACCCTAACCCTAACCCTCACTGGTGTTTTCAAGTGCTGTTTCCTTGTTCTTGCTCAAACAGCAGCATGGCAAGCTGGGAGCGAGAACCGAGACCTTCCAGGTTGCTCTGAACACATCTGTGATAGATTTCCTCACTAAGCCGTGGGTTGCAGGCTTGAGAGGTGTACTGCTGATGCAACGCTGGCTCCACCGCCCTGAATACGTGAAGATCCGAATACTTTACGAACATGTCAAAGATGTCCAGTGTCTCTAGAATCTCCTCATTCTCTTGGACGTCTGCCACCATTCGTGTGCGTGTTGCCATGTAGTCAGAGTTGTAAAAACACGCTTCTTCAAATGACCTGCGGTCAAAATGGCCTGCGTCTTTCACCAGATCGATTGTGACCGGACGCTGCTGGTTGTGATAGGCCACATCAGGCTTGTAGTCCTGGAAATGGACGGGAAAGAACACCTGCCAGTTGTTTATGGAATTCATGCGGCAGCGGTTCAGGAATTCTGAATTGATGTGTGTGTTAGCATTAGCCAAGAAGAAGAGCGTGTCAACCGGGTGCTTCTTTGAGATGATGTCCATGAATTTGATCTGGGATGGTGTTTCCGTCTTGACACTTATCCATGGGATCTTTACTGTAGGGTATTTGCGTTCATAAGCATTTATCTGAGTCTTCACGCTGGCAAATATGTCATTCTGGTTAACTTGCTGTGCCTCCACTGGGTCATAAATAAACAAGAATGTTAGGATGGCATTTTCACTGGTCTCAAATGCATTTGAGGCAAAGACTTCCAGGAAATGGTCAACATTGCGGCGGTCCTGCAGAGTAAGAGGTATAATGATGTGAACCCTTGTAGCTTCAGTGACGTAGGGCATGGGAATGATCTCAATCCGACTCAAGGGTCGCACCAGATGAACCCGTTTGGTGATGGATCGGCTATGACCCTTTTGGTTAACCACCTCCAGCTGAAGGTCCAAGGTGTACTCCATGCCCCTGGTGGGGTCAAATCGCCTGTAACCATTAATCAGCTGCTGTTTCTTCAGGTGTAGGACAGGCTTGTACTTCTTGTTCAGCTCTCCCATGGCTACGTCAATTACATCAGCCACATCCATGCGATCAATACCGCTCAGTTCACACTTTGGAGAGCCATCGATGCATGAATAAATTTCCTTCTCCGTAAAGTATTCCCACTTCAGAACTTCAAACCGAGATTTTGGCTCAAAAGGTGGACTGATCCCAATGGGCCACTGGGCGCTTCGGTTGCCCTCAAAAGCAACCACGCTCACGTTCTTTATTTCAGCCTGTGGAAACACAAGAAGCATGCTGATCTACACAGTTGCAAACCCACCACTGACCGAACTAATACTGTGTCAACCTGCTGTACAATACAGATAAAACTCTTTAAATCTACAATAGAGGTTGCAAAGAGAAGCCAGGTTTTTGCCTGAATATCAGCTTACCTGCAGTTTAGCAATCTCATCGTAAGTCTTCTGGAGTTCAATCTCAGTGAAGTATCTGTGCAGCCGGTACATCTGTTCAGGGTCAGACACTGGATGGACAGTAAGAGCTTTCTGGAACTGTTCACTCTGCTCTTTACTGGGATCTGAGTTTTTTCCTAGCTCATAATGGTGGTACTGAAGGCCCTACGAAGAAACAGAGAGGTCTTTTCATGAGGCGTCTGAAATCCAGCATGACAGAAACATGTTTCTCCAAGCTTAGTTGTCACATTACGCTACTTTGACTCAAACAAACATGACACGATATCCAGGCAGCATCTTGGGTTCATCTCCACCGTGACTGTATAGAAAACACTGAGATTCATCCTGTAAGAATACTATTGTTATGCAACTGCAGTTTTGGTCATTTTCAGGAGCTAAATTTGTTCTGGGAATATGAGGTTTAGGAGATGTTTTATCTTAATTAATTTCACCACTTTTTATGTTAATAAATTCTGACCTAAGCAGCATCAGGTTAAAAAGCAACAGCTAAGAAATTAATGATGAAACCTATAGTGCAAGTGGCACCTGAATCCCACTTAAAGACACAGTCATTTAAGCTGAAAACAGAGTAACCACCTAAGGAGCTTGAGTGATTAAAAAAAGTGAATCCAATCTGATAAAGCTATTAAAAGAACAAAGAATGGAGACGCTGCTTAACTGAGCAGCAAGGCCGCTCAGTCAACAGCCTGTAGTGGTACACTTAGTGAAGCATTGTCCATGCCTAATTGTCATCAATGCTCTCTTAACACATAAATTGATGTCTGGCTCTACGTTCAAGCTGTTTTCTTCACCCACACCAGGCATTTTAACTTTCCCCCTGCTCCTCTCCCTTATCTAGGGAGGCTCTGTTGGAGCTCTTCTGGCTCAGGGCACTTTAGTTTGCCATGCGAGTCACTCTCAATTGTGTAACAAGATGGTTTCCTGCACTGGGTCATGGCCAAGGAGGAGAAAATGGAAGCAAAAGGCAGTGGAACAAGTCAGCAATAAAGTATTGGCCCACATGTATACTGTAAAAACAGTAAGGACACATTCACACTGATAACCTTCTCACAATGTATTTAAATGTGTTGACAAAGACCACAAACTTAAGCCTGGACGAAGCAAACTGTGCCGAATGCAAACAATCGCCTGAAAGGGCACTAGGACAGATCAGGGCTCCACAGAGCTTGTTTGACCTTAAATGCTAATGACATTACAGGAGCAGAGCATGTTGACCCACAGGGGATTTTCACACCATTGAACCTAAGCAAGGCTGAACTCTGCTGTGCTCTGCTTGCCTGTTTACCTATTCCATGTTGCTGCAGGAGCTGTGCAAAAAAAAAAAAAGAATGAAAGGCTAAAGGGTATTAGCAATCTACTCTGTAATATAAATACCACCTCTGTGCTAGCATGGTAATTACAGTTTTATATGGCTGTCTGTCAGTTTTAAGTGCCGTCCCAGAGGCAAAGCATGATTTCTGTCGTGACAGCTTTGTTTTTCTGTCGAGCAGCAGAACCCCTGCTGGAACCCGTCCCTCAACTCTTCTGAATGACAGTCTCCTCATTCTTTTTAACTATGAACTGCCTCATTTGGTTCCCTTTCGACATCAAACAGTGAGAAGCTGAGATACAACATTTTATAGATTAAAAAATGTATGTAGTATTGAAAAGAGATCAAGAATACACTCAACCTACCTCGTATTCACTGACACAGTTGGTGCCGGTGTAATCGATGATGCATCTTCCGAGCCACTCGTCAGGCCTTGCGCTCAGGATGTCGTTCCTACAGTTTTCCAGGAAGGGCTGGAGCCGGAGGAGCAAGGTACGTGACAGGAGGTACCCAAACCCTCCGTAGCAGTACCTCCCCTCCATCTCCCCACCTATGAACTCCTCAGGACTGCCCATGTAAAGCTCTCGGTCCATACTGAGGTGATCCACCAGGAATTTGATCCTGTCAGCTTCTGTGTAAGCATCATCTTGGACAAAGTAGAACCAGTCGTATTCATTGATGTAATGGTCTAAAATGTATTTGATATTCTGAAACATGTTCCATATCAGTCTCTCGTCTCCGTGAGAGACGACAAACATGCCATGAGGGACTTTGCGGTTGCGCATGCCGGTGAAGAAGACGACAGTGTCCAGGTGATGGCTAATGGTGCGATTGACAGCTACGCCCAAGGTGTTTATGGTGTTTTTGGATGTCAAGACCCCGACGAACAGACGCTCTCGCATCCCCAACTCTGTGCTTATGTATTTAGCCCTGAAAAAGAGATCAAACGGCTACTGACTGAATGCTGCTTTGGGAAAAAAACACACAAAGAAAACTAGAAGAAAAAGCCTCACCAGTGCTGACTAATTCTCCAACTTACTGTCAGACAAAAATACATTATTTTGACCATTTTGTTTCTGTAACTTTTGTGTTCAGTTGATTATACAAGGCAGACATTTGGGATCCGGTCTCATCCTCATGGGATCCTGTCCACCAAATTTCAAGGAAATTATGGATGTTTTGAAATGTCTCACGCAGACAAACAAGAAAAACCATAAGCTCTTTGGGAAAGTAAACACGCGAGAACTTGAATTGTGATTCATCACTGCAACCACAACCCAACCCAACATCTATTTCCCTGTTATAATGTAAATGGCATAAATTATCCCTCATATTGGAACTGCAATGATTTATGGATGAACTGTTGCAAAGCAAATAAAGCGAAAACCAATCATTTTGCAACCAAAAATGCCCAAACATTTGTTGCTCCCAGCATCTCAAACATAAGGATTTGTAACTTTTACTGTTCATATATGAGAAAATTAAATATATTTGGGGTTTTGCACAAACAAGACATTGGAAGACATTACTCTGAGCTCTGGACAGTTGCGATGTGCTTTTCTTCTACTAAACTAAATCAATAATCAGCAAATCGAAGAACCGGTCGGCATTGATCGAGAAGGACAATAATCATTAGCTGCAGCCCTGCCCTTCAAGCTGCCTTTGAAGACTGGATGCTTGAGTGCTGGCAGCCCTGACCTCTGCAGAACTTTTCCACAGGGAAAAGTCTCTTTCTCAGAACTGCACGGCAGTGCAACCGCTCTGGGTGTGAAGGCCAACACTGAAACAAGGTCTCTATCCAGGAAATCTTGGAAATGTGTGCCTGTTTACAAAGAAAATGTGGAGCATGTAGTTAATGATAGCTCTGTGGCAGGGAGGGCAAGGGCTGCAGACTTTTATCAGACTTTGATCAAGGCCATTAACATGAGGGAGAGGGGAAATACTTCAGGTTTATCCTTAGTTATGCCTGCTTTTAGTGTAGTTTTATCAGCTTATTCTTCATGCTGTCAGTGGAAATGCTCATGCACACATGAGAACACCTGTATAGCTGGCATTATATGGACTAACACCATGATTTATCATTAAATGAGGATGAGCTCCACTGCGGCCCGCTGTGCTGTAGACTATAATAATGAGGTCTGTGTCCAAAACAAATGTAAGCCATTTATTATGTGCCTGCTTTAAGGAATGTGTTCACCGTGCACAGTAAATGACCGTACAAAGCTCACCTGAAAACTTTCTTTGGGGCGCTCTGCTGGACTTGTTTATATGGGACTATTCTTGGTTCAAAATCCTCTTCGGACTCCACATCGTTGATGGTCGAAATGGAGTTGGGCTTCCGGGCTCCTTTGAGCTGTCCATCCTGCCCCACGGTCACATCCTCGCCCTCCTTACCGTCAAGGTAACAAGCTTCTTCCGTCCAGTTTACGCTCAACAAACTCAACGTGAAGCCTAAAGAAATGCCGATTACCACCGGGCCGACCGACCGCAGGACAGAAATAAACGCTGAAAATCTCATCTTGTGCGTCGGCTCTTCTGTCTTAGCAGTCCCGCGTCGCTTCAGAAAAGCGTCCGAACAGGCCTCTGGTCCGGGACAGGTCAACTGTGCATCAAGTGGGACGCGAGGCAGATGTATCGACGCTTAACTTCAGGAAAAGATGTAGGTTCTTCCTTAAAATTTACGCAGGACTCTTACGTGTCAGTATAGCTGCGACATTGCTCCTCCCCGGCTCGACGCTAGCATCAGAGGCCGGTCTAGTTCCAGACTGTGTGGCTGAGTACATGCTGCGCAGCGCGGAGGGATACTCAATAAGACCTGGCTGAAGGCAGAGCAATGCGTCCTGGAACACAACCAAAGTGTGTTTGTACCTGGTGACCGCATCAGTTCACACATGCGGTTATATTTACTGACCTGTAACAGGTAATGTTTTCAGCATTTCTGTGCTGCTTGTTCCTTTTAATTTAACCTAAACTACATAAATCACATACCGCTATTAATATTTAAAAACACATAGCTGAAAAAACAGCTTAGAAAATGACAAGTCATAACGGTTATTAAACCATTGTAATTGGTGAAGGACATACCTGCATTCACTTAGCTCTATATAGATATTTTGTTAAGGTTTTGTAACTTTTCATTTCATGCCACTTAATACTTCCACCCCCACTACAATTCTATTTTACTCCACTACAGTTATTTAGCAGCATTAATCTAGTTTCTTTACACATTAAAATTGTACGTACAAAAAAAAATGATGATTTTTTTCTGCTTTGAGTGCTATTGCTTTTGATATTTAAATTCAATTTTGTTACTGATACCTGTATATACTTAAAGTAACATCTTCAGTGCAGGACTTTTGTGATGGAGTATGTTGGCTGTCTAGTTTTTCTACTTAAGTAAAGGATGTGAATACTCCATATTATTATTGCACTCAAAAACTTTCAGAGTTTTTAACACTTTCATTACGTTTGCACCTCTCTTGGCCTATTTCAACGTGTAACACTATGTATTAACACACTATAGACTGTGTATTATGTAAACTGCACATCTCTGGCACAGACATTTCTCTCAGGATCTTATTTCATCTTAAAGAAAGCAATGGCTCTTTTATACAAGCTCTTGTATGTTGTTTACGTTATCATCCTTCATTGCACTCATAAGGTGCACATCCAGCCTGAGTGTACAAACACATTTCGTATAATTTGTTTGATTTCAGATGTATAATCTGATATAGTCTGTTATCCGATAGATCTGATTCTGATCTAATGTAATAGATATAAATGCTGTGCCTCGGGCTCCAAAAGAAGGAGGGAAGCAGGTAGATTTTTGTGCGTCTTGTGAAATGATTGAAAACAATAGGGGCTTAAATGTAATCAAAAATATTACAACCTGGTGAAATCCATAGTTTTTTCATTGAATTTGCCCTGTCCATATCACATTACTTTTTTAAAGGATTCATCCAGTGTTTAAAATGAGCACAATTACACACTGACACCGAAGAACCGAAGAAAAGCACTCAGTCAGTAGCAGAAGTCTCTCCCTGCAGCTGCTTCATGTGTACTTCAGTGATGATTAGCTCAGCTTTCAGCTCATCCACCTGACTCTCGCTGTTCTCTATCTGGCCTTTGTGCTCCTCACCCAGGTGTCAGAGGCAGTGGGCTTTGTAGTCTACTCAGTCGATCTTTCAACTGCATCTTTTTGAGTCCTCTCCTGAAACTCATTGCCCCTGATCTCACCCGTCTCACTAAGACCTCCATCCTCCCCCTGAGCCCCTGACCCACACAACAGCAGCAGCAGAATGAGAGAAGATCTCATTGTGCAGGTGCAGATCTTCAGACTGGTACACTTACAAGGTCGGCGTGTTTTTGACATATTCTTCCCACTTCAGCTGGATGAATAAAGTCTTTGTGATTGACAGTTTAACAAGATTAAGAGCCTGACATGATTCAGTATGGTTCCTGTACTGGTGGTGCTACAGGCTGCTGATGTACTGTCCTTACACACAAACAGTCCATATATGAACATACATCAACAGACAAAGACCAACACACATACACATCACATCACTATAAAGGGAGTGACAATTATCTGACTTAATTAAGCATAATTTTATATATGTACACTTCCATTTTAAGTGAGTATTTTGTCATTTCATCTCCTCGTTTATGTCCCTCTCCATGTAACTAAAATACGAATATATTCTCCTCTCTTGGAATATTGTCATTGTGTTCTCTTGTGCCCTCTGGTGGTAAATAAAATACCTGCAGTGCCTCGCTTTATCTGAATTTAGGTCATAACGGGGTTATTCAAATCTGTCCATTTGTGATCAAAGAGTTAGAGAATAAACAGTGACTTGTACTAATTTAGCATTTAAATTCTTTCAGCAGTGGACTATTTTTACACAGACTGACTCTTGAACACGCCGTTTGCATGTTTACATGTACACAGGTTTACCACCAGATGTGTCGGCATCTCACCGACAGATGGCGCCACATGATGAATTTAAACGGCCAAAACTCAGAGGTCACTTTTTGTGTTTGTGCAATGCATCCCTGTATGAAACATTAGTGCTCACTCACAGGTCAAAAGTCATGGCCGCCATCATTTAATCACCATAACTTTGCAACGCTGTGTGTATTTTAATCCAGATCCTCACACAGATTATTATTACATATTTTTTATTATATTACATGTATTATTTAAATAACACATTTACAGCAAAGTACAGCCTTAGCAGAGGCATATGCTTTAGCTCTTTGTAGTGTAAATTGGTTATACATGATTTATGAATTTTGTTGTAGACATGAAGGTCTGAAAATCTGATGTGAATTAGTTTTCTAATCTCTTTTTCTCAAAATTAATTCACTCAGTATCCATTAATGATTTTTTTGTGTGCATGTGTCACAAAATCATTACAAGCTCCTGGAAACACAAAGAGCTATTCAGTTGCACATGACAACCATTTTCTTCACTGACATAACTGCAGTATGAGTGACTGTTCAGCTAGTATTCAAGCAGAGGTTCATCATTTTCCAAGTCTGTCTTAAAACATTAACCAGCTGTAAATATGAACACTGGAACTTTGAAGGTTGTGCTTGCTGTAATAATTCCTCCTTTTCACACAGGTCCTGAAACAATCCTTTTGCATAATGATTCAATGTAAGTGATGGGGGATTAAAAAAAATAAAATAAAATAAAAAACGCTTATCTGTGTAAAAATACTTTCCAGAGTTTATTATGAAGCTCATATGAGGTTTCAGGAGTCTGAGTTTAAAAATAAATCAGGCAGACTGGTTGATTTCTTGCTCTGTTTAAGTCTTTTTAGTACAAAATTCCCTCTTATTGATAATATCCCTGTATGGCAGCTCAGCAAGGAAAAAGTGTGGGGAACATGAAGGAGGGTTTTTGTTCTGAAAAGCAGTGGTGGACTCAGGCTGCCTGAAAGGCAGAGGTGAAAAAAGAGAAGAAGAAAAGAAAAAAAAAAGATTGAAAAAGGGCACTAACTGCATGTGCTGCACCACTGCATCATAGCATTTATAGTGTTTTCTTGGACACTGGGCCACCGCAGAGGGCATTTAATCAAGTTTTAATTATGAAAGGGGCACACAAGAGGATACGTTTGCAGCGTTTTGGACCATGGGGACATGCGTGAGTCCACCAGAGCTAAAAAGATTTAACTTTGTCTTTTTGTCTCAGCCTGCTGAAGCCTCATATTCAGATAAACAGCGGATATTGCACAGTCGGGGAACTGTGGATTTTGTCCATGACTTAGTGACATTCAGGTGCAATAGGAAGGGATCATCTACTTGCCAGTATGAACAGGAAGAATAATTACAATAAGGAAATTCTGTCGCAATGTTCATATGGGAATTTGTCTGTTGTTTTATGAGTGTCTTTAAAAATCGCCAACCTAACCTTTAACTGACTGGAAGCTGAGGTAAACGTTTACTCTGGCATGAAGCCGGTGTCTCCTACATTCTTCCAGGGCCTGTAAACGCATCAGTTTAGGTGTCCTTATCGGCTGCCTGAAGAATAACCGTAAATGTCACTCGCAGCGGCGCCGCTTCTGTCCTTCAACGCTGGAGTTATTCCTTACATGCTAAGTTTCAGCGTGTCAGAGCCTGTACAGATCTTAAATGCAGTTTTAAGTCCTATCACGTCTGTTTCTATTAGGTGTTTTTAAACGCGCTCGGTGTAATTGCGGCAATGGAGTGTCGTGTGTTGTCCATTCAGAGTCATGTTGTCAGGGGATACGTTGGGAACAAGTCGGCAACGTTTCCTTTGCAGGTAAGAGCTGGATCTTCCGTTCAGGTAGCCCCGCTAAACGACTCAGTTTTCTGTTACAAGAAAAGGGAAAAATTGCATTAAACAGACGGAGAAATATTTGGAAAATGCGTCTTGTTTTACAGCGTGACTTCCTGAGTCTTTATTGCAACAGTATTTCCTGTCCTGTGGAAACATCACAGGCCGTTTTCCAGTTTTCAGAAATGACCCACCGAGCTTCTTAGACAACAGCTGCATATTAAAAACACTGAAATATCCACAAACTCCATGAAAAATTGGCTTTACTGTGACAACGAGATTGGAGAATGATCTAGAGTCTCATTGCTAGTTATTCCACTCTGCAAAACATGTCTGCAGCCACAGGTAGTCAGCTGTGTAAACTAATGGTACAAGTTGGAGGTTGGTTTAAACATGGTGTTTGATTTATCTGAAGGGACTGTGAATTATTAAACTGGTTGAAGCCATGTTGTGCCTGACAGTAGGTTTTTTTTGTCCCCATGCAGAAAGCAATATTAAAGCATCATACCAAATACCAATGTTTGAGAAAGACCATAAGACCTCTGGATGTGATTTCCCACTCAAGGCAGTCATTGGTTTCATTTCCATGTCACATTTTTGAGACTTTGTGTATTGATTGATTTGAAATATTTGCATTGTATGACCATGCAGACTGTATGTTGCAGAGGCAGCAAAAAGTTGAAACGATGATCCAGTTTATGCTCCTTTTGTCAAACACGGTTCCAGTCAGAGCCCAGAAGGTTCACCATGCTGTACAATGAACTGATGAAGCTCACTGAGATCATGGGTCACACAGATGGCATTGTTTCTCGTTTTAACAGCTGCTTCATTACTCTGTTTCTCAGGTGCTGGGCTTTGAAGTGGACTCCATCAACTCTGTGCAGTTCTCCAATCACACAGGTTGGTTGAGTGCTTTTCCACAGTGTGACACAGCTGAATGGTTTTAATGTGTCTCAAAGTAGATGAAGTCATTTTCCACTTTTTAATAACTCGACCTGTTCATATTTTGGTTCAGATATGAAGCTGTGATTTATTTGTTTTTTTATTACTAGTGTAGTACATGGATCAGGAATGCTCTGACTCTGAAAGCCTATGAAGTTGCGATCCATGTGGTGTTGTTCAGGGTCTGAAAGCCTCTTTGTGTGGACTTTGACCACTAGCCTTTGTTTTGTTTGGATGTTTTGCTCTTCACGAACCAAAAACTGATTCTGGAGATGATTTGTTGGCGAAGAAATTCATTCAAAGTCTTTGTTAAGGATACACCCAACACATGAGTGAGAAAGACTGAACGAAAACAAAACTGTGTTCACACCTTTTATTTAGGTGGCCGCCATGTAATCACTGTCTGAAGTTTTTGTACTTTGCCTTGCTTGTGTATAAACCTTTGGATGAGCTCTGTATTCTTTATCTGACTCAGTAAAGTGCAGCCTTTGTGGTCATCAGTCGGGTTGAGAGGAGGAGACTCTGTACTGTGTTTAACCTATAAAGTTAATGTTTTCTAAGAACCATCTCTCTGTCATCAGCTTATCTTGCTTTGAAGTTTGGGTGTATCTGTGGGAGTTGCTTAGTGTGAATAACATCTTTTAAAGTTGATGCAATTGAGGCAAAGTCGGCTGTTAGAGTAGTTTTAAAGATGCAGTAAGTTTTCCTTTAATTTGAGGATACTGAGAATTTACACCCAAAATTAACCTTCCAACAAAAAACACACACAACATCCTGTAACATAGAGTCTGACAAACACAATCCTGAAAGGGTAACACAAAAACAAATAAAACTTTACATAGATACACGTACAAATACACTTAACATCTCTGTTGGAGTCTATTGCAGACAATTCACATTTGGATGTGAGTACAATTAGTTGCATAATATGTATATTTACGTTTTAGTTTGAGGAAAAGCTTTGTTACAAATGTGGACAGAGCTGAGCTGATACCAGGAAACAGATTTAGAATGCAAAAGGAGTCAAATCACATATGGAGGCTGATGAAAGCCAGACATCTTCATCTCTGGCCTGTTCATCATCCTCTCTCTCTCTCTCTATTAAATAAATAAATTAAATATTAACAACTCCATCATTATCCCACAGATATGCTTCATTATAGTCGCTTTGTGCTGTGGGCCAGTAAAATCGTTGCTCCATCATTGCTCGATTAAGGAAAACAACAATCTATCAGGTTGAAACTTGCTGGCTGAAACACCTGCTGAGAGGACAGGATTATATTCTTCGGTTCTTGCTGCCAGAGTATGTGAAGAATGTGCTTTCACTGCAGGGGCAGGACACATTTGCACAGAGACCACTTCAATCAATATATCTGCTCCACTGTAAGAGCAGACTGGTCAGTGTTGAGTATATGGACGTCGACTGTGATCCTCGTATGTGCAAACATTATTTTCACTGTCGTTGGAGGCATTAATGCACACTTTCCCCTCTAACCGCAGCACATGCCTCTACTTTGCCTCAAGCTTTCTGTTAAGTAATCTCTCCGGGAGGTGCTTTCACTGGCTCAGGGTCAGCTCGGGGCTCTGTGTGAACGCTGCGCTTCAGTATGCAGAATATACCAAAGTGTGTTTGTGTGTGTTCAGTCATTTGCAGTCGGAACAGTCTTTGAGGGTTTATTCTTGGTTAACGGTGAAAGGGGGACAAAGAACGAGGGGAAGCTGGCAGCCAGGATACAGGCATCCCATCAGTCAGTGCGGGGGCCCGCTTGGCCCCGGACAGCAACCAGAGAAGAGGGGCTTCAATAGAGGGAGTGGGGGGATGGGAAGATAGAACAAGGAGGAGAAAACAGTTCTGTGTCTGTTCTTTAGATTGATTGACGGCATGGTGGCAATACTGCAGTTTTTCTTAGTTTAAATTGGTCTAAAGTGTCTGATTCATAGTTCCCCGTGGACCCTGTTTTTGTGTTTTCCACATCCGAAGTCAGTGTTTTTAAAGTGTCATGTTGATTTGAATCTCCCTTCTCAATCCTAGGCTACGCCCACTGGAAAGGACAAGTACTGACGGCAGAGGAGCTGAATGTGCTGTATGAGGGCATTAAGCTCAATAAGGTGAACCACTATGACTACATCCTCACAGGTGAGTCTCAGCAGTGTGTCCATGGGGAGTCAAGAAATGTGCAGATGAGAAAGCCCAAACATGGCAGCACAGTTTTTATGAGAGGAGATCCTAAATTCTCCTCCAACAGCAGCTTCAGTAGGACAAAAACCCAATGCAGCCACAATATAGTGCTGCATTTTGAGTGAAGGGACATGTTTCCCCCCCAAAGTCACTGATGTGTTGACACCAGAATGTCAACCTGCATCCCTTTGACTGTGCCTGTCTATTAAAGGTCCACCGTGTAGGATTCAGAGGCATCTAATGGTGAGATTGCAGATTGCAACCAGCTGATTGCCCCTCATCTTCCAAGCATGTAGTTGATCCTGCCGTTGCTGCAAACCTCACAAAACACAAAGGCCCTCCTTAGAGCCAGTGTGTGGTTTGTTCATTCAGGGCTACTGTAGAAACATGGTGGTGCAACATGGCAGACTCTGTGAAGAGGACTCCCTCAGTTGATATGAAGAGCTCAATCTAAGGTAATTAGACACCAATGAAAACATACTTCTGAATATTATATTCCATTTCTGCCATATTCCAACAGATTCCCATAAATCTTACACGCTGGACCTTTAAATTTGACCCTTTTGGTTCTGTGGGCTGCCATTGATTGATTGATTGATTGAGTTCTTGGGAAGGGAACAAAACGATAAACGTTTTCTTCCTTCCTTCCTTAAACTTTCATCCACAAGGCTACAGCAGGGACACGTCTTTCCTGGAGATGGTGGTTGACATCATTCAGGAGCTGAAGAAGGCCAATCCCAGCCTGATATATGGTGGGTTATTCACATTCTTCACATCTCAAATTGATTAATCACTAATGAAAAGAATCATTAGTTACAGCCCAAACTTAATGTTGAATTGTCTTTTCCACAGTTTGTGATCCTGTTATGGGAGACCAGGGTGCAATGGTAAGCACTGTGCTGCTTTATGTTGGTTTATTTCATAATTAGTCTGTACAACTACGTGTGGCAGAGAAATCTTGTAACTTTCATTCATACTGTCATAATTTCACTGTGGGAAATCCATCATTTTTGAAGAATTATATGTTGTAAAAACTGCAAAGAAACATGGAATGAAGTTGTTTTTGCCGTCTGTTTCAGTACGTTCCAGAGGACCTGCTGCCTGTCTACAGGGACAAAGTCGTGCCTTTGGCCGACATCCTAACCCCCAACCAGTTTGAAGCAGAGTGAGTGCACTTCCAATCATCAAAATCAATTGTGCGCTGTACAACACAGTAAAAGGCATTATCAGGAGAAATAAAAGTCGTGGGTCACTACCCCATGTAGATAAATACTGTGACTGTAGCTGCTGCACCTCATAATGTTTATAAAGTCTGGCCTGTTTCTATGCAGGATATTAACCGGGATGAAAATTAACACAGAGGAAGATGCTCTGAAGGTGAGTATCCTGCCTATTTCTCCTTGTGCTGTATCTGATATGGTTTATGACAACAAAAATCACAAAGCTTGAGGAAATGGGACCCCTCTTACTCCCCAGGTGATGGACTTGCTTCATAAAATGGGTCCAGAGACCGTGGTCCTCACTAGTACAGACCTGCCATCGAAACATGGGGACCAATTCCTGGTGGCCCTTGGGAGCCAAAAAATAGGTAAATAAGACTTTCTCCAGACAGAACATCTAGTTAGATTTGGGGATTTAACTCGTTATTTCTTGTTTCTGGCGGGAAAACCTTTGTGTCAGTACTTGCCAGCCATGGATTTGATGAACAGGGATTTGATGCTCTTGTGTGGTTTTAACTGTTGCTTTGATATCACTACCCTGTGTTTCCTCACTGTAGTGAAACCAGATGGGACCAACACCAGTCAGAAAATCTGCATGGACATTCCCAAAGTGGATGCTGTGTTTGTGGGGACAGGAGACCTGTTTGCTGCCATGTTGCTAGCCTGGACTCACCATCACCCCAAAGACCTGAAGGTCTGAACTAATCCGAATCTGAGCTAATTCCGCGACTACAATCCATGATAAATTAATCCCAGCTTCTCTCTGTTTTTCACAGGCTGCCTGTGAAAAGACCGTTTCCGTCATGCACCATGTCATCAAGAGGACCATGACTTATGCCAATGGTAGGGTTTGTGTGTGTTTGACGTCTGTTTGTCTTGTGGTCTCTCTCGTTTTTCTTGAAGTTGTTTGCTGGACATAAATGAACACTGTTTGTTCCCTTCTGCTGTTAGTACTATATTTACACTGTCAATAGTAATGTGTCAGCCAGTGGTGTGCATTATGTAGAAGCCACTAGAATTTTCTTAAAAAACTCCTTTTGAGACACATCTTAATTGATTACATTATAGTTTCCTTTGTTTGTTTCCTTTAGTTTACTTTTTTGATTATTGAATAAAAGATGATTCCATATCGAAGGAGGCGCACCAGTCATGTTTCTCTTTTAGCTGTATGTAAAAAGCCAGGGCCCGTATTCACAAAGCATCCTAAGGCTAAAAGTAGCTCTTAGTGGCGCCATTTTCCCTTGGTAGGATAAAAGTTATTCACAAAGCGTCTTAGGCTCCTAAGGTGAAAAACTGTTAGGAGGAGGGAGGAGGACGTTTAAGAAGCCTAAGAGTGTCTTAAACAGACAAGATGGGGGAAAGACAGAGACATCTTAAACTTGATCTTAAACTTAAACTAAGTTTTACTCTTTAGCACCTTGAGCTTGCCCGAATATAAGGTGCATTACAAATAAAATGTATTATTATTATTATTATTCATTCATTCATTCATTCATTCATTCATTCATTCATCTTCTATGTCCCGACAATCCCTTTCGGGGTTGGGGGGGGGGGGGTTGGAGCCATTCACACTCACACCTAGGGACAATTTTTAAGTCACCAGTTAACCTAATGAGCATGTTTTTGGTCTGTGGGAGGAAGCCGGAGAAGCCACGCAAACACGGGAAGAACATGCAAACTTTGCACAGAAAGGCCCCCGCCCGACCCAGGGATCAAACCAGTGACCTTCTTGCTGTGACGCACGCGTGCTACCTGCTGCGCCACCGCGCCCTATATTATTATTATTATTATTATTATTATTATTATAATTACTTTATTATTATTATCATTATCATTATTATTAGGAAGGAGAGATATTCTCCGTACGTTAAATGACAGCGATTTACGCCACCCAGCGCAGTAACGCAATAACGCCTGAGATGAAAGTCATCACAACATTGCGATACCTGGCCACAGGTAAAATGCAACAGTGTGGCAGTGATGACTTGGGTCTGTCACAACCAATCTCCGCTCTCGCCTGGGATTGCAGCACATACCAGCGTTTCTCACACCCGTCGCTCGTGCGTAAAAGGAGAGGGAACGATGCATTGATCTGCTGGGCAATGCGCTCCCAAGTCTGCCTCTTCCCTTGGGCTGTGATCCCGGGACCCAATTTCCCTCTTAATACTGTTTTATTTTCATCCACGAGCTGTGCCACCAGCAGGCACTGCTCTTGTGTCCAGTTTGGCTTTCTTGTTCCCTTTTTATCCATTTTGTTCGTTGTTTTGGTCATTCTGCCGAATCAAACCGCTTTTTATAAGGACGCCAGCAATCACAGGAATTGCTGACAGCTGAGTCTGCGTCCACCATTAATATCAAATACATTAAGTAGTAAAATTACCAGCATGGACAGTAAACATAACAATAAGCAAATCAATATAATCGGCATGTGAATGAGGGACGTTCAAACATTTTGAAGTTGTGTCACAGTTAATTTAATTTTGCTCAGTTTCATCATCATGACATAAAATTAACTAATTAATAATTAATAATTAATAAGATTTATAACTTTTTTTTTTTGGTCTTTTTCCCTTTTTGTAACAACCAATCACAGCTTTTAGAAGACTGCGTCATACCTAGCAACGGGCTCAACCACACCTCCTCACTAAGATAAACGTTTCTGTGCCCTCCTTGCTCAGAGTTGCTCTCAGACACTTCCTGAATCACTCTTAAGCTAAGATTCCTTGCTAGGAATTTTAAGGTTAAGTTAGGAGCTCTCTTAGAGGACTCTAAGAAGCTTTGTGAATACGGGCCCAGGCTTAGAATTCACTGAGAGAAGAATGAGCCACATTTAGACCAGCTATTAAAATAGGATTTGTATCCGGATACGTTGTCCAGATAATAAACGATCCAATCTTGCCTTTGCGTTTACACCTGGTGTTTTTAATGCGTTCTTGTTATCCTCATTGAGATCAGATCTCTGTCCTCTACATTAAAACCTGCCTGTGAGCAATTTGAGGTCACAGAAAATCAGCCCCAGACTCCCTTAAAAAGTCAGGGAGTTTTGTGGGTTGTTGAGTTGGGGCTAGTTAATTATTTGTCTTCTCTTAATACGTTATTTCTTTCTTTGGATTAAAAATCAGTTTGTCATAGTGTGTTGGAGTACCAGCATGTAGGCTGTGACAAGATGAATTGTATGATTTGTGAACTGCAGATCAGCTGTCAGATAAAAGCAACACACCCTCTCATACACAGTTATTTCTCACTGTGTGTCATCCATTTCCCACCCATACAGCGTTCATTTTTCATGCAGTTCTGTTTAATAACACATCTTTCATGGTACAGAACAGACGTACAATCAGTATTTAGAGGCGTGTCTTTCTGACTTCTTGCTCTCTAAATTTGGACAACAACCTATATTTTATGTTGGCTAAATGCAACCATCAGTGTTACGTTGTGTACAGATGTCAGCACATTGTACAGATGTGTTTACATCTATGAAGATCCGAACACAATACAAGCCAGACTACCTCCAGATGTGTGTCAGGCAGATCCGATCACATTCCAGTAATGACACATTTACGTCTTGTATTAACATGCGAGTTCCCTTATCAGGACAACATGTCTGCATGCAGATCACATTTTAATACCAGGTGTAAATGAGGTCATTGACTGCCAGTAACCCAAAGTCTAAAAACCTGGTGTTTGCTTTCAACTGCTCTTCTTCTCCCCTCTCTGTCAGAGATTGCTGGTCCTGGGAAAAGGCCAAGTGCTGCACAACTGGAGCTGAGGATGGTTCAGAGCAAAGCCGACATCGAGAATCCTGCCATTGTAGTGGAAGCTAAGGTTTTACAGAAGTCTTCGTGCTGAAGACAGTAACGTTTTCTGTGAACATTCACATTGTGCTGGTACAAATCAGCTTCAAATCTGGGCCGTCCGCCAGACACATGTAGGATTTTCACATCAAAGACTGTCGCGTGTCTCTGCCTTACAGAATCTCTGAGGTTTTCATGAGAGGGGTCAGCAGGATTTGTTGTATGTACGTTCTGCTCACACTGGAATCACTGCCACATGTGTCTGTACTATGGCCTGTGTAGACATCCTCTGACTTCAACAGAAAAAAGGACATTAGCCAACTATGTTTAGATTCAAAGATAGTGTAAATGTACTTTAATCCTCCTTAACAACTCATTTAAAAAACAAGTCATTTCAATAAAGCTGAATAGAAAATACACAGTACCAGTGATGCATGCATGACCAGGCCTCTACTTGTTTAGGTTATGATAGCTCATAAGGACTAGTCACATACTTAAAGTGTGTTGCTCACAAGGCATTATAAGCACATGATTATATCTATAATATGATCAAAATAAAATGTGTTGGGCCAGGTGTAGCACACAGTGCAAAAGCAAAGGGGCTAACAGCTTCTTGGTGAGAAAATATCTATTAATTTCTAATCAATGATGTCAGATTTACATTTTATTGCATTGCGAGTTTTCTGAAATTATAAAAAAAAATGGTATGAATGCATGCAATGTGCTTATAATGTACTTGGGTGTTTTATCATGCACTTTAAGTAAAGTGTTACCACCTTATACATGCTGATTGGATGCATTGTAAGTGCTGAGATGTGTATCGTAACTCCCACAAATGTCGAACATCTGATGCAATTTATATGCAGTCTATACGGTCATTACCCCAATTTGTTTCACTTAGTTTTGCTTGAAACAAATTGTAACTTAAATGATAATCCTGAGAATAGTTGATGTCTAAAATTGTTCTTTTAATCAATTTTCTGATGTTTTTGACCTCTTTTTTTAATTATGCATTGCTTTCTTGAACTAGCGGATGTGTAACATGTTAGATCCCTGTCTTTAACATCTCAAATTGAGGTATTTGCACAGATAATCTTTAATATATTTACTAATGATCATTGTTTTCATTATAACTGTTGTCATATCTCAACAAAAGAGTCTGTATGAGAGACCATGCTGTATAATAGCCTTAACAGGGTTAGGAAGAAAAACATTGGTTGTGAATGTTTTTGTGTACCAATGTAATAGTTGATCCTCTCACATACTGTTAGAAAGTCAAGTGCCAAACTTTGAGCTGCTGCTCTGATACAGAGCAATAAAAGAACAGAAATAATAAATAACGAATCTTTTACTGAAACTATGTTTTGAGTCCATTTTTATTACTTATTTATTATTGCTAGGTTTTAAAATGAGTCTCCGAAGCGTGTGGCATTTGTTTTTTACTGATACATTTTTTTGTTTTAAGGCCATTTTTACTATGTGTGCATACAAATGCTAGCTCCTCTTTTTCATTTTGTGAATGTGAAGGATTCAGACTCATAATCCCCAGATAATGTTCAGGTTGAATATGGGTAAAGATGATGGGTAAAAGAGAGTAAAACTAAGCCTGTGTTATTGTCAAGACTTACACAAAATAAACAGATGTAATGTGAAGCCTAGTTTACCCAAAATACTTTGGTACAATTTAACCCGTAAACTTAAAAAGTGGCTCATTTTTAAAAAGATATTAATGATAAATGCATATTAAACTAACTGCTTGGAAAATATATGATTGCATTAAATCTTGTTCATGTGTTGCAAAGAGGACAGGAGAATTCAGATCAGGTGCTTTTAATTTAAAAGAGTGTGAATAAAAGTACAAAATAGAGAAGAAAGGCACACAAGTCAGCTGCCTAGTGTTTACTATATTGTGTCATCAGAGCCAGGTGACCACTCTGCGACACTAATCCAGAGTATGAATAGCCGCATTAACCCAAATAACCAGACGGGCCACTATGTCTGGTCAGCTGCAACCTGAATACAGTAAGCAAACTTAGGAGGACTTGTGAGCACGATCCATAAGGTAACTAAAATGAGAAATGACAGGTTTAGTTGAGAAACAGAAGGGATGAATTTGTCACGTGACTGGTTCATGTCTCATCCTTATATTTCAGCAAGATGTTATGGACAGAAATACCAGATTTGTCAGACAAAAAGCCAAGGGGCTTATGCATACAAGCAGTTTCTGATCCCTCAGCTTGTCTCACATCCAGCTTATGCTGCAGCTATGCAAAAACACCAGCAGAGGGCTAAAGAGGTCTAAAGTTGATCAGACATGCACACTTAAATGACCTCAATGACATGTCACTGTCTGTGGCAGGTTGAAGGTTTAGGAGAAAAATGTCTGGTGAAAAGTTTTCGCCTTAAGCACCATAACACATGTAAGATCAGGGAAAATGGATTCAAGACATGTTACTTGTGGATAACATGCAATTTATATTGTACATGGTTTGTAGACTGCATTTAATTTCTTTCAGAGACAAAGGGATACTTTCCATTAAAAAGGTAAATTTAAACATGAGAGAAATTCTCAGTAATTAGACTTTGTGCTTTCTAAACTGGTGTATTCTACCTGGCCACAGGGAATCAGTATGGCAAAATACATAGTCACATTAAGTAACTGTACTTCTACTGCTTTTTTCGGCACATGGACGTGTAATACGTGGATCATCACATGTGTGGCTGCAGAGGTCCGTTGTTTTAAAAAATATTGTCTATTTTATTATTTTTGTGAGAATGAATGAGGGGCCGGACCGGATGTGGGGCACCTTCAGATGGGCTTTGAGGAAATGTGGGGCTTTAACCGACAAACAATAGAGCTCTTGCAAATCGCATTAGCTCAAGTCATTTTATTGCGTTTCAGGAAACGGACGAAGTAATAAGGGCTGCTTGGCAGACTTATTGTACGCCCCTGAAGGCCAGAAAGCGGCGAAAAAAGTAGAACAAAATCTACAGACTCGTCCGACTCCCAAGTGAATAATTTTCAGGTAAGCCCAGAGTACCGTTACTGACACTGACTGCTGGTGTTAGCCGGCTGACTAGCATAGCATGCCGTTAGCAAGCGACACAGGTCAGTTTATTTATTTACGGATAATGTTTGAGGGAAATTTGGCCATCATTAGCAAATGAACACTCCAAATAGCCTGCTCCATCTTCCTCCCCAAACACATTTATTACCCTCGCTGCACTTGTCCTGTTAACGTAACATGCTAGCGTGTACTGTTAGCCGCTCATTCTGTCCTTGTGCTGCTCGGTTGAGTTGCACAGTAACGTCAGGTTTCGGCTCCGGACAGCTAGCGGTAACTTATTTGTTCTCTCTGGTAGTAATAGCAGGACCCATTTATGTTATTTTCTCAAGCTTAACGTTAGATGTGGAGTGATCTGTGTTTGAGACTTTGAGTTCACCGCGCAGCTAGCTTCATTTACGTCGCCGGCCGCAGTGAAGACATGTGTCAAACGAGAAGCCCAGTCACTGGTTGGACACAAGGTGCATACTGGCTAGTTGGTTATTTAGCATTTTTAAGCTAGCCACCCCGCGCTAATGAATTTAGTCCACTTGTGCGTTTTTATTCAGGGTTCATGGAGCTGCAAAACTAAGCCAGGTATATCCTGAAGTGGCATACAGTGTGGCATGTCAGAGTAGATGGCAAAGTATCTCTGGGTTCATTTAAAATAAACTGCTGTACCACTGCCAGCCGTCTGTGCCTCGCTTTACGTCAGTTCAACCAGCTGGCTCCAAGTTGACCTGCGTAACGGTGTCGTACCACACATCAGACGCGAGGTTACTGGAGTTCATTCAAGTCTGCGGCTCTTTCAGCCAGTGCTAACTTTAGGCTTGACTCTCAGTTTTAACCAACGAGACGAGCAGAACGTGACAGGCAAGTGCTGTTACTCTGATCATTCCTGACAGATGATTTCTTCCAGCAGTGTTTTAAAGGATATTTCGATGCTCACCAGAGATCATTGTGATGCTGTAACTGTTCATGCTTTGTGCAAGAGCCAGCTGTGTTCTCACGATACTGTCCACGTAGTTAGACTGTGTCCATTGATACAGCGTTTGGCTTGATAGACAGTCAATAATCAGTATTAAATGGGAGTATTGTAGAGACACTTTTTAGGTGTGTCTGCATGCAACATTCCTTGAGCGGGAGATGTGTAGACTGCTTTATTGCTGGGCAGGACTAGTGATTAAAGACTCTTGTTATTAACTTATTAGTTAATATGTAAGGTGGGTGATTCATCTTTGATCATCTGATAAATGATTGAGACAAATAGCTACTTATCTAAATTGCAGTCTGTTCATTTTCTGTTGAGAATGACCACTTGACTGTGTAATCTTTTCAGCACTGATAGTAATCATGATTTCATCCTGCTGACCGCAGGGACCCCTCACAGCCATTTCCCAATTAATCAGGAAATTGTGCAGCCAAATGTAGTTATGACTATAATGTACAGAAAGCTGCAGACTTCCAAACATTTTAGCTTTCAGCCAGGTGAGAAATCTTTCTGGCCAGCAAGAGGTTGTCAATGATTTACTTTCCTTTATACCTGATTCTTTGGATATAACATATATACATTTTGGTTGTTGCAGTGACTCTGTTTCTCCTTAAGAATAAGCAGAATAAGTCTTATTTTTTATGCAGAATGACAGACTAATTACATTGTCCTTCAACACTTTGGCCTCATAAACTAAGAGCAAACAGAAATAATGTATGTTGTGTTGCAATAGTGGGCAAATTGAAGCATCTATCTCAAAACTTCTCAGGTTGTATATCTGAGTAACACATCATAAAAATGCATGTGTTCATTGATTAAACTGTTTGTTCAAAGTCCTGTGACATGACTGTTGCATGTAACCTATTGAACTCTTTATCAGCTAATCTAGTCGTAGTATTGCCCTATAGGACTTTGAGACATACATACAAAGATTAGCCTTTATCTAAGCAGGGCCATCTTGGACTGTAATCCTGCACCAGCAATGTGTCATTTTTTTAACATTCTGGTGAACTGCAAGGTAACTTTGAGCATTCATACTCAAGCAGTCTGGCAGTTTTACCCATTAACTCATCCTCTTCCTTTTCCATTTGTCCCATTATTTTGCTGACAACAAGATGTACCTTGAGTATCCTTGAGCCTTATCAGTCATCACGTCTCACTATGGCTACATCCAGAGTCCAGAGGGAGCTTTGAAAGGGTTGTGACCATGCTTAAGTGATATTCAAGGCCATCCTATGTGAGCTTTTACCTTATTTGTGAAATGCTCTCCATCCTTTCTGAGATAAACCATTCTGTAAAGGCTTTGCATTAAAAGTTGGAGTAGTTTTCAAGGTTTTCTCTGTCAAATTCCATTGTTTGAGAACTAATTTGAAGCAACTTTGCAACTGCATTCTTGATTACTGGAGAGTAGCTTTGTGTCAGGAAAGGACACGGTTCGATGTTTACACTGAGGAATAAACTACACCCACTGTGACTGTTGTAATAAGATCACCCAAATGCAAAGATCTTTAATGTGTTTTTAATAGTGTTTGGATGATGGTAGATAGCTACACATTATATAGACAGTGTTTGTAGGATCTGTGAATTGCTTGTTTTGGTCATTTCATGACGTGTTAATAATGATAAAGCGATCAAATACATTCAGTATTAGAATGCCTTGTGCATATGGGGTGTGTTTTGCCATAAATGGCTTCACCATGACAATGATAACTTAAGTTCATTTTCTAAACTGTCAAGTCCAATGTAAAACTGGGCATGTGAACGTTAAATCACACTTGACGTGTTATCACTCTCCATGTTAGTTTTTGTTTTCTGGCCTTTGGGTGCATGTTCATAATTAGGGGTATAACGGTTTGAAACCGAGACTGAAACTGCAACACAAATGTCCAGGGTCTCGAGTCATGCTTCCATTTATTCATTTTTCAGTTTGCAAATAACACTTTAACACATGCTAATGACAAAATTATTATTCTGTTTATGTCCATGTACTTACACTCACGAAACAGAAATTCTAGAACACAAACTTTACCCAGAATATTTTGGCAGGACCCCAGTTATTGTGTATTAGCCATAGCATGCTTGTCAACTTACCACGATTAGTCAAGCTCATGTAGTGTCACTGTTTCGTTGTGTGGGAGCATTACGCTTCCTGGTTAGTTTCAGCAAAAATGGACAATTAATGTCAAACTGTCTATCAACTAGGGATGTCTTTTTTTGGTTAGTGGATTGCATCTCAAAGTCAGTCGTGCCCTTGAAGATTTCAGTGTCCCAGACAAGTAAGAGAAATTCCTGTCAAATATTTTCTGCCTTTATGGACCATATTTTCCCATGTTTTTGTGCCCTAGTGACTAATAGGGACAGCAATTTTTGAAAATGGTCCAGTATTGCACAAGAACGCTGCAAACAGCAGCCACAAAACAGGCTGCAATGTAAACCCTCCGGGCACTTGCACACCGTCAATGTACATCCACTAAAAGTATTAGTTTTTGTCACCGACAGGCTTAGACTGCTGTTGCAAGTGTTTGGCAACACCATGTTATGGATCTTTACAGAGACAGACCTTTTTGTTGAAGAATAAGATCATTTTTGTTTCAGCATTAACAGCCACTATATCGTTCCCACCAAAGCCACCAGACTCCATTTATAGAAACAATAATTTTATTATTGTAAACCACACTTCATTCATTCTTGACAGAAATAAAATAAAACTCATCAAAACCTCCTTGGTTCACCCTTACACTGTCCCATCTCTACCAACTCTGGTAGGTCAAAATAAACCCTTAATTCACTGAATCGGGAGAGGAGTGAGGGAGTGCACATCAGAGAAGCAGCGGGGGGTAAATGGCATTTGGAGCTGGAATATTTTCACATCTAACCAAACTCGGACATCATGACTGGACAGATTTAAGTATGCTGGACTTCAACAGATTTTCCATAAAAAACAGATTATCCAAAAAAAAAAAAAAAAAGAAAGTAATTACCACATAACAGAGACCCTATTCCCAGTCAGCACTGATGAAGTGACAGTTGTGATGTAGCTTTTGTTTGTGAGAGCTGTCCAGCAGTTGGTGGTCAGAGTTAGCTTGTCTGGCCTAGCTACCTTGACTTTTAGCTCATCCCTCTCTTCCTCAAAGCGTTCAATGCATTCAGTCACAGTAGCTCTTGTTGACACCCTAATGTGTCAATTAGCAGATTGAAACAGACTGGAAGGCGAGGCGTTCTCCCTGCAGCGTTCAGGCAGCCTCTCGCTGCAGATTCAGACAAAAGCAATAACGAATGCTGCAGGAGAGTTTATCTCTGTAGATATGTGACCATACTCAGTCTAAATAACACAGGATTTAAGCTTATGGTCAAAGTGCTTGAGCTCTGCCTTCACATGTTTGTTATTCAGTCCACTGTCCATGTTTTTGTTTTCCCTGCTGTGCTGACGACACATCGAACGGTGAAACAAGATACATGTCTAACTGTGAATTTTGTATACTGTAACATCCCTATTCACAACCAGAGGAAATTAATGTACTTTCAGTGTTGTTTTACCTGCAATAGTAACTTTTGGCTGTAGTAAGTGGTGTGGCTTTATATGTAATATCACACATGGCCTAACTAACAACTATTGAGTGTGCAACAGTACAGTGGTGCTATGTGCAGGACTGAGAGCACTCCATGCTTCGAAACATGAATGCCCTTCATTGTTCACCCAGCATAATGTATTTTTATCTCTGTTTATATTTGGCTTTAATGGCCAGTGGCAAGGCCTCGGGACTGTGCTGTAACCTTTGACCTATTTGCTTCAGTAAATGCTCGAGTTTATTTCTGCATCTCTCTACCAGCTTGTCGGAACCACATTTGACATTAGGGTAAGAACCCAAAGGCTTTTGTTGGCTCGCCCTGTTTGTCGTCTCTGTGTGGCTGAGCAATACAGATCTGTTGTGAGTAATTTTCAGTGCCCAAGGTACTGTGAAGAAGACAAAAGAGGACTAGGATGGATACCACAGATTTCTGGGCTTTGTTAATTAATCCCTAATTATACTGTCTCTCCACCATTATTTATTCATTTGACTGAGAGCAAAGCTCAGGAACTTCCTCATCACATTCATACAGTTACACATTTACACCTGGAAGCTGTTTTGTACAACCAGTCAGCAGGCAATTGAGCAGCTCCACTAGAGTGTGGAAAGTGATGGGCAGCATTGCTTTCCCAGAATACCCAGATTTATCCTGCCAGTCCTGAACCAAAGACCTTCCAACCACAAGCTTGTTTCTTTAACCTTTAGGCCACTGCTTGATCAAAACACAGCTTGGCAACACCCATGTAGAGGTTGTTTAAGGAAACTATTGGTTCTCCAGTTTCCAGAGCTTTCTATAAGCATTAGCTGGTGGCCAAACAACCAACCATTCATTTAAGTTCAGCTGGCTACTTTATTCTAAAAATTTTTTGCTTCTAATAAACTACTTTTGTCTGGCAAGTTGGGTTTAGCTGTGAGTGTACATTTAAAGACCTCCACTTCAAAACAATGTGAGGATGATGATAAGGAAACATGCCCCTCTCTTTAAGTCACGCCCTTAAAAGCTCTATAAGAATGTGTGCATGCACACACACACACACACACACACACACACACACTCAGTTGACAAATTGTGTCATGCTCAGTAGAGAGCTTAGAGTCGCGTTCAGTGTTGGGCAAATATTAGCAAAGTAAATGATGACGAAACACGTTAAGTTTGCATTGATTTTACGGACAGGGGACATCCTCGTTAGACAAGCTGGTGGTAGCAAGTAAACATTAAAAAGTCCATTCAGAGTGCTGTGTTTTCCATATTCGCCACACAGATGTTTATGGGCTTCATGATTGAACAAGTGAATGGCTTATCTTTTATTAATGCTGTGCTCTTAAAATCAGTGTATATGATGGACAATGCCATTAGAATGTGTTGAAAGAACGATGAAGCCAAAATTTGGTTTAAATAGCCAAAGTTTTCTCCAGAACGCGTTCTTCTGATCATCCCCACTTGGCTACTCTTCCCACTGGCTGGCTACTCCATATCCTTGAGGAAAGCCCTTTAATTAAGAGGTGGCCAATGTGAATGTGAGGCAAGAAATTCCACATTATGATTGGTTCCTTTAGCTTAACAGATGCCATTCTGCTAACTCCACCCTGGTATGGGAGAGCCCAGCTTCCTTCTTTGTTTATGTTAATGAAATGTGACATATCCAGGGTGCCCATGGCCTGCTAATCAGCACTAATCTGATCCATTGGATTAGAGGATGGGAATGCATGTAAGACACTGCTTACAGTACATGTGTGCCTCCCTCCTTCCCGAAGTGAGCCATCTTTCAGTCTCTTTGCATTTATCAGTGGACTCCAGTAAGAATCCGCAGCGGCCTTGAGGAGTTTTTGCCCTTGTTCTCAATAGAGATCCATTCTTTCTGGTCATTTTTGTGGCGATAGGAAATTCATTGGTTCTCAGTACAGTCTTGCGCTGATTAGGCAGTTCTTCCAACAAGATCTGGGATCTGGCTGTGTTCTTGCTGCCATCATCATAATCTCCCGCTTTCATTTTGTGGGATTATCATGGCTGTGAAACAGGACAGCCTGTGACTGCCCATTGCTCTCTGCAGGCCTTTTCTTTATGTTTTTATTCTGGCTTTAATTTGGTGAGATACCAGGAGCCAAAATGCTGAACCAGAGTGCTGTGATGATCTTCACTGGGATTTGTGGGGCGTTGGTGGTCATGGCAATGGCCTACTACGTCTACTGGTAAGTTAAATGTAAGAGAAGTGGTCTGGCTAGCCTTGGAAGGGCCTTACCAAATTTATTAGAACTTGTAAGAGAGAGCGGTCAGCATAGCACTTAAGGGCATGACTCAACCTTTCACAGGGATAAGTAGAGTGCCGACCTTTGCAAGCCAAATTAAGTTTTTAGAATTTAAATGACTTTGTAAAGGTGTGGTACCTGCCAGGATGTGGCTGAGGTTTGCCAGTATTTAGTTGTTGTCTTCTGTTCTTTCTCTTATCAGAGACTCCTAGCAAGCAGTGGTCATTTGTTGGCCTAGAAGCTGCATTCAGGAGATGCAGAGCAGAGGCAGCTGTCCGGCCTTAAGCAGCTTTAGCCCAGTCAGCATCACTAATCTTTCCTCCAGGCTGAGTGGGGTCACAGGTGGGCTCTGCACCCACACGGAGGTGGACCCCCATGGGCTGTTTTCATGGTCAAACACAATGTTTGTTCCTGTGAACTTCTTTTATTCTATCTTTTTTATATGAGACTGTTGAAACCACGGTGCAAGACAAATATGGTCTTAAAAAGAGAGCACCGTGCTACAGGGAGAAGCTGCTTTGTGTGATGAAGTCATGGTGGTTTTCAGCTAAGTGTTTGTAATCTTTTTTTTTATTTTGGGCCTGGAGAGTGAGTAAATATGATCACTTAGATCAAATTGGATTTTTACGACCTGTTCTTACTGTTAACCTCAATAACTGAAATGGGGCACTGATCCAGTCAATTACAAATGGACTGAGGAACACAGAATTGCTTATCTGTATGTATGTCGTTGGTTCATGCTCTTTCTTATGTAAATATTTTTTCAGTTCGTAAACACTCAACATTATTTCTGATACCTTGTCTTAAATACACCTTAGCCTAAGAATATGCACAATGTATGATTCGATCCACTGCCCAGTTGGTGAAAGTTCAGTACACCTGCCAAGCAGCCTTCAAACACTTAACTTCTATAACAGCCTGTGTTAGTCCCACGTTTTAATGCATTTATTCATTACCTGTAATGTGAGAACGTAAGATTTCCACCCAGAGAGTAAAAATGTGCATACTGCTCATAGTTCAGTTCAGTAGTTATAGCGTCTGCCCCGCCGGGCAGCTGACAGCGCTGAGCCGAACACTGGCTGTATGAGCATCTGGTTTAAAGTAGTTTAGAAAACTTCTTTGACAGTCATCACCAGAGCTGAGAGCGTCAAACACGAGTCGCACTGCCCTGCCTCGCACTGTCTGGCATTGGGGTGTCACTGGTGAATTGACAGCCCCTGAGAGGCTTATTACGCATGTGTGGCGGTGGGGTAGTCGTTGCTATCATGGCGTCTGATGTCAGGTGGTAGAGATGATGATATTTGCAGCCGGTTTTCCAGGTTTGGGTAGTCAGTCTTGAGCGGAACTGAGTCTTAGCAAGAATCCATTTAGCATAGCAACTATGTTCAGTTCTTTTTGTTTACTTTTCCTCTCCTGAAACCTTTCACCAAGTTTCTGAAGGAACTGTCACACTCACCAGCATATTCAGATGTTACAGTAGACTTTGTTGTTGTAGAGTTGAAAATGCACAGGGTTAGCCTCTTTCCACAGCTTTAATTTCACTTCAAATGAATTCACATTTGAAAGCAGAGAGCTGAGGAGTTGGCTGTAGCTTCAGGTTCAGCTCTGAGATGTACTTGGTAATGTCCACCATGAAGGTTTTCCTTCATCTCTATAAATTATTCAGACAAACTGACGCTCTGGAACAATTTTACTTTGTCTGGTGCAAGCAGCAACAAGGCACTCCTTCATAGTTATTAGCTTGCTCGCCACAAAACTTACCTGTATGACGTCTCTGTCAGGATTCTTGGGATTAGCCCCTCAACGGCCAGATCAAATGGTATCATGAACCTTATACAGGTGGGATGTTCCCACCCCTGTCTTAGTGGGAAGACGAGGGGGAAAAAAATCTATGAACTTGGTCACACTAATTCACATTCTCTTGAGATCTTGGTTGCCCATTTAACACAAATCTCATTTTTCTCAAAGCAGATATGTTAAATGCTGCTGGTTAGTTGCATTTTGCAAAGTGAAGATATATTTAGAGGTGACATGAATGCAGACAAAGTTAGTAGTGAGACACACTTTCCTCTAGCGTTGTGAATGAAGGCCTCTAGTTCAGCTTGAGTGAAAATTTGTGATTTCTCTAAGTTGAATGACTCCATGAGTTTGGAGCACAAATAGGAGTGTGGAGCAAAATGAGAACAGAGTTCACGGCATGTCTGGATATCTGTTGAGCTGTCACACACAGTTGCTGCTTGTTGCCACAGCAAAAGTTGGTTGGGGAACTTCTCTATTGGCTGCTTGTGGCCAAACAACACTGAAAGTTTAAAGTCTCCACAGGCCGATTTTCTTACTGAGTAGTACTCACTTCGTACTGAGGTTAATTGTAACCAGTGGCGCATTGTAAAGCAAATTTAACCCTGAAAATACCAACATTACTTGGCTTGAAGCAATTTCTTTGTTCTTTCAAGTCTGCTTAATATTTCTAGATCAAGTTCATAAGCTTAACAAACACAGTGTGCCAGTGAATTGATAATTTGCATGAATGTGGTGGTGACTCCAAAAACAAATCAAAATGAATCAAAAAGCAGGGTTTAACAGCAGCCTATGGTATCAAAACACATAAAGTGTGTTTATCTTGTGTGCACTCACATTATCTTTGAGACAACAGTGGATAGAATGTAAAAGACTTTTTTTTAGCATTTACCAGTAATTTTCACCAGGGAAATGTGTCAACCACTTTCAGAACAAGTCTATGAAGTGGACATATTGAAGTTGTTGGGGAGATGTGAGAATTTCTGAAGATTTTCTCTGATCTACAAATGGATCTGACTTTCTGGGGCAACAGTTTAAGCTTAAACAGCGGACTGTGCTGAAGTCATTTCTTGATAAGCAGTGTTATATAAACAAATACTGATAAATTATCAGATCGAGTAGCTTTCTGGGAACTGCAACAAAGTCACATGCAGCACTCGTTGAACTCTGTATTTACTCTTTGATTCTTTCGTGTTGTAGCTTGCCAGCCATCCAGAATATGTTTCAGGAGCCACAAGCGAAATGTCCAGTAGTGTTAATTCACCCCTCCCAGTCACCCTCCCCCAGTAGGAACAAAGGTCATGTCTGTAATGTGATGCTGAGACAACTGTGGATGTTTGGACCAATAATCAGATCCATCTGGCAATTGATGACACAGGCACATGTGACAGTATTTCATCAAAGTGTAACGTGGATCCTCACTACAGATTTACTCAGTTTTATGTTCATTTCCCCAAGAGACTGAGCTGAAGTTCTGTGGATGTGCATGTAAGACTTCATTTCATTCACACTCCCAGCCAGTTTGTTAATCTGTGTATTGTGTTACAGTGATTAAGCAGGGATTGATTGCACTGGGGAAGACTTGTTGCCAACCTACAATGAACCGGCCTGGTGTCAACTGTGTGGCTTAATTTATAGTTGCTTGGTTTGTCCTCGACTGAGATAAAACTTTGGCATGTTGGATTTCTGGTCATCCATATTTAGAGGCTGTCTTAATTATTTGTCAGAATAGATAAAACACCACAGGTTGCTGATGTTTTTGGCTGTCTTTGGAATTCACTCACAGGCATCCATTGCTGTTTTTATGTAGGTGCCCTTGTGAAGAAATATGTAAGGCAATAATTATAGAAGAAACAACAAAGTGGTCATTGTAGACACGATGTGAACAACAGAGTCTGTTGTCGATGACGGTTATGTCAGTGACACGCAGGCACACAATGTTTCTGTCTCTCCCTTGTTGTCTAGCATGCGGCCTGTTGTTCTAAAAACCAAACAGCACACTGCCTCTTTTCTGCCCGTTTGCTGACACAGTTGTAGCAGTGAATGCAGGTGACTGTATATATGTTGATGTTGCTAGCGCCGCACAGTTAATCATCTAATAGTTGTGAGCACAACAGCACAGTTTTACCTACCACAGTGAATCAAAAGTTATTGAGTGCAGTATTGATGCTTTGCTTTTATAGTGCTTGTTCTGGTGAATCAAATTAAATGCACCCTCTTTATAGGTAAATCATTTAACCACCAGGTGTTCACTTAAAATTTCATTCATTTTATATTTTATGTGTAAGAAGTCACTGTTTCACATGAGCAAGGACTTGTTTTAATGAAATTTAGATTTGTTTTATTGAAAATATTTTGAGACCAGACTCAAAGGCTTTTGTTTTATGTAACTGTATGATTTTTAGCCATATACTCTCACATTGAGAAAGTTTTATAATGTGAAACACAGCGGGTGGATCCACAGATCTGCAGAAGACCAACTCAGATTAGAAATGTTTCTCAGAACAGCTTTAAGCTGGCTTGACCTGCACTTTAATGGGCTTTGGTGCAGATGTGAGAACAGTCCATTCAAGGCCGAGCGGTGTGCGCTCATCCTGATGGATACTCATAGATAATAACTGTCCCTTTGAACAAAATGTTTGATGTTTTTATGAGCAGTGTTTTAGTGACAGTGACCTAACAGTAGTCCCAGTGTGGCCACTGTGTTGTGTAATGTGAGATGTCTGACAAAACAGCATCTAATGGACACCTTGCCTTAAACAAACTGTATGAGCATGTTGTCTGCAGCAGGCGCCTGCATAATGCAGACCAGCCTTTCTCCCATCCATTCAGTCTCTGTGCCTGCTTATTCTTATTCAGCATCATCGAGGGGTGGAACCAGTCCCAGCATGCTTTGCGCAAACACGGAAACACCCCGGACAGGTCCCCAGTCTGTTTCAGTGCTAAGTTTCAGACAGACACAGTCACTCACGTCCCTTGAGGCCTATTAAATGTTTCCAGTTCACCTGAGTTCAATGTGTTTGACCTGTTGGGGGAAACTGGAGCAGCCAAAGGAAACTTGCTCAAGCACAAGCAGAACGTTGCTCAGTGGCACATGAAGCCAAAAAAGCCACTTCCTGCTCTAAAGAAATTACGCCACAGAGCATACGCACTACGCACAGGAGCTGGCTAACGTCTGCTAGCTTGAATGGGGATAAAATGATTTCCTCACATGGCTTTTCAGACTTTCCAAATATTATCAAATGGATCAAATTCTGACAGTGAAACGAGTCGTTTTGTGGGTGTTGTGACGCTCAAACAAAAATTAAGCCACTGTGTTACAGGTGCATCTTTTTCCTGTTAATAACACAATGAAAGCAAGAGAGATCTCCACAATATGTAGTTTGAAGCTGCAAGGACTGAATTTAATGTCTTAATGTCCTTTAGTATGGCATTCGTTGGGGTTTAGGATGGACTATACTGTGTTTTATTTACTCTGTATTTTGAAAAAATATGTCATATGTCATGCTTGTCTCGTGTGCCACAGCCATGAGCCATGCTGTCACAGCATTCATCTTCTGCTTAATGTCAACTTGCAACTTACGCTAAGACGGACGGCTAACACAGTCCACCCTGTTCTGTTTGATGAAACATGCACCCTGCCCTTTATTAAATTCTGTAATGATACTGCACTGTAGCCTTTTATGCTTTATGTCACTTCTGCCACCTGAACCTCTGCTCTGCTCTGTTCATCAGGTCTGTAGTATTGGCTGAAGGACCGTGTAAACGGGGCTTGTAAAAGGATCCACCGTGGTAAGAAACACTGCTGATTTTTTTTTGGAATTTCTGAAAGCACATTTGCCTTTCACAACAACAGACCACGTCCATTTGTCTGCACTGTTCCATCAGTCTGTTATTGTTTCCCACCCCCGTGTTCTTTCATTTTTCTGTCAGTAAACTTGTTTTCATTGCTGTGGCACTCCCTCCTCTGTCCTCCACCCTCTCTCAGGTTGGTCGTAGTGTATAGAGAGGAGCCTACTCAGCCCTCCAGGCTCCTCAGCCATGGCTCTGCTGGCCTACCTGAAGAGCCTGTTCATCCTGCAGCTGCTGATGGGCTTTGTGTTTGTGGTGAGCGGCCTCATCATAAACTTCATTCAGCTCTGCACCTGCATCCTCTGGCCGATCAACAAGCAGCTCTATCGCAGAATCAACTGCCGGCTCTCCTACTCCCTCTGGAGTCGTGAGTAGATGATATTCCAACACTGTTGCCATGAGTTGCATTTTTCCTGCATGGAAATACCGAGTTTAATATTTCAAAAAAACGTAAACAAGAAAAGGCACCAGGTGGTGCGTCATCACACTTGACCTTGCCACCTGTTGAATGCATGATCCTCCACAGTGTCAGTGCCCCCACTAACTCTGTCTGCCTGCTGTTTATTGCTGGGCAGTGGGAGTACACTGGGTTTATCCGAGCTTTTTGCTGCCCACGGGGGTTCATGAGAGCAGCTGCAGCTCAAACAGACATTACTTTTACACCAAAATAATGATCTAAAGATTGTCCATACAGCTGCAGAGTTTGCTGATAAGCCTCTGTGAGGTTGTCACTACACCCAACTAATTTGTAGCATGAATCACTGTTTCATTAATCAGCAAAAGTGAGGCGCAAATCTATCATGTATTTCGAGGAAATGCCTTAAACTGGTAGCTTAGTTCCTACATTGGAGAGTTGTCAGTTCCTCTCAAATGCACGTGTTGTCGTCTCTGTGCAGAGCTGGTGATGCTGCTGGAGTGGTGGTCGGGCACAGAATGCACCCTATACACCGACCAGGCTACGGTGGACAAGTTTGGCACAGAGCATGCCATCATCATCCTCAACCACAACTTTGAGATCGACTTCCTGTGTGGCTGGACCATGTGTGAAAGATACGGCGTCCTAGGGGTCAGTAACATAGCAAAATATGACCGTTAGTCTGATGGGTCCAAAAAAGATCCTCAGCCAGTTATTACATAACTGAATTAACACTCATTAACATCACATCCTGCCTCTCATAACCAGGTTGGACTTCAAGCCTGATTGTGAGAAATCATTAAAAACACAAACCTGTCCTCTCTCTCTCTCTCGCTCTAGAGTTCAAAAGTGCTAGCCAAACATGAGCTACTGAAGGTTCCTCTGATTGGCTGGACCTGGTACTTCCTAGAAATAGTCTTCTGCAAAAGAAAGTGGGAGGAGGACCGAAATACTGTGTTCAGAGGACTGACCAGGCTCAAAGACTACCCTGAATATATGTGGGTAGGTACACGACAGACATGCTTTCTTCGTTTGTCTCCTGGCATGAGCGGACAGGCGCTGTAGTAAGCTGTGTGTGTGGTTTAGTAGTTTGCTTAGATTTATTTTCATGTGGCTACACGTCCATTTGCACAAACACCCTGTAATGTGTCAGTCAACTCTAACCCAGTTGCCCAATCCAGATGGTGAAATATCATCCCAGAACTGACTTCTTAGTAACAAACATGTAGCTGGCCAAGAACAATCCCTTCAGTGAAGTCTAGGTATGACTGTTTCCATTTAGGGATAGAAATACATAATATGGATAAATCAGTTTACTCATTTAAAGGAAAATTATGCTTAATTACAACTTGTATCTCATTTTTGTAGTTGATCACTTTACAGGTTGTGGTCAATCAGGAAGTCAGTTCTCAGAGCACATAGAGATTGCTCAAAAGAAGTCCTACAGGGCAAACAGAACAACTGATCTGGAGATAAAATCGAATGTGTGTGCACCCAGAAGTCGAGTAATAATCCATCAATGCACAGGAATGAGTAAGCACCATTACTGCAAGTAGAGTAGGTCAAAGGTCAACCAGAAAGTTGGCCTGTAAGGGATTTACGTGGAGCAGTTTGAGTAATGGTATTTGTGTCTGCATTCCCTCTTTTCTAGTTTCTCTAGGTTGACATATCTGGTGGATTGTTAAAACCTGGGTGATTGTGTGACAGATTGCGCGTGAGAATGGCCGAAACCACAAAATCCGCTGAAAGTCACGATAAACTGGAATTGTTCTGAAATCATTTAAGTTCAGCTCTTCAGCTTACTCAGGAAAAATACATGAGGAACTCCAGATGCTGCCCTTTGACCCAGTTTCTCTTAAATAGGTCGATCTCAGTGGTGATGTACACACAGGTTCACAGTGCACCAGCTGTATTTCAAATCTCTCAACGGGAAGTTGTGTTTTTTCTTCCCTGTGAAACTTCATGAACCAGACTCTCCCCTGTGCATAAACAGTCCTGCTTTGGGAGGCAAAACAGCTCTTTTCTGTTTAAATAAGCAGGTGGCTTACATTCATGGCATCTTACCTGGTGTTGCACGCCTGTCCTGGAGGTGTGAAGGACCTTGTGTTACAGATTTTCACCACGACTCACCTGCTCAGATTAGGCAGATCAGCAGTTGATCTAATTACCCCTTAAGTCAAGCATTAGGCCACTGCTAATGACATAGTTTTTGAGGGTTCAGGTAAACAAAGTGCTCCTTGCTGAGATAAGACGGTGACTGTGTTTTAGCACAGTGTTACATTGAGGTGAACTTGATCTGTAATTCAACCAAGCAGAAGTAGGGTAGTGGATGGGACAAGAGAAAGGAGGTCACCTCAAGTCTTTGTGTGTGGGTGTTAACACAGCTCTTCTCCCTCCACAGTTTCTGCTGTATTGCGAAGGCACACGCTTTACAGAGACCAAACACCAAATCAGTATGCAGGTTGCAGAGAGCAAAGGCCTGCCCAAGCTCAAATACCACCTGCTACCCCGAACCAAAGGATTCACCACCACTCTGCAGTGTCTTAAGGGCACAGGTTGGGACTGCAAACACACACACACACAAGCTCCATTGCGCTCAAAACATTAGTCTTTTGTTCTTCATTTGTATTATTTTTTCCTCCTTTCAGTAACTGCTGTTTATGATGTGACTCTCAACTTCAAAGACAACCACACTCCCACTCTGCTGGGCATTGTCAACGGCAAGAAATACAAAGCTGACATGAGTGTAAGGTGAGTGCCACCGATACCCTCCATTTATGTTCGAATCATCAGTTATTGCAATAATGATGCATTACACTGCCAGCCGCACTGAGGTTCTTCAAGTGGAAAATGTATTTTAAACCTTTTGGCCTCCTACCAGCTGCATTTTTGTCCCATAACAATGAAAGAGACAGCGAGAGCGCTGAAAGTGTTGGCTCGAGTCCCAGCACGTTTACGGTTTCAGAACAATAACGCTGATGGCCAGGACACTCCTACTGAGTAAAGAGCTCTCTGTGAGATGGAAACTCTCTCACAGAGATGGCTTGGGAAGATAAGTCTGGATAGATCAACTGAGTCAGAGAAATACAGTGGAAAAACATGGAAAAGGAGGATACTTTGTGTGCCTTTGCCCAGGTGATAGCCATGGCCAGCATTTTATCGCGTTGCTGGTCTTCCCGTATGTACATCTCAGTCATGAGGGAATCTCTTCATATTTGACACAAAGGTTCACTCGAGGATGAACTGATTAGATTTTGGTGGTCAAAGGTCGCTGTGACCTCATAAAACATGTTTTTGGTCATAAGAATTCATACGCCTATTATGACATAATTTCAAACATAGATAACCTGATGAAGTGATGGCATTTTATGAGGTTAAAGGTCAACTTCACTGTGACATCATAATGTTCTGCTCAAACACTGTTCTGGCCAACACCATAACTCAGGAACAGAAGGGCAGATTGTGATTGTCTGTGCTCATTGCTTAGATCATCTGTACTGCTGGGTTCAAGATGTGTGTGAAGCATCCCCCTTTTTACAGTTTGCAGCTTCTTTGCGGCAACACCCATATTTGAAGCATTGCAGTCGACCACAAGCTGATTGGTTCTGCTGATATTGAGCTTCAGGTGATGGTGGTTGCACCATGTGATGAAGCTCTCTATCAGTCCTCTGTGCTCTTCTGGAAAAATACTCTCTAAGTGAAAACAGCATGTTTCTCACTGGAAATTATTCACTGGAATCAAACACATCCGTAAAGGGAAAACCTCCATTTCAGCAAAACATCTGCTTCAGTAAATTCCTTCAAAGTCTTCACTTCGTATATTGTGAGCCCGGACAGACGTGGATGTAAACTGCTGCTTGACTGGTTAGCAGAGGAATACGACCACAAGGCGGTAACTCTAGTTTCAGTCCATTAAACATTCGAGTGGCTTTAGAGACTGAAATCACTCAGCACAACAGATGAGCTGTGGTGCAGAGTGGAAGTGAGCTTAAGGTAAGGGAGCCCCCTGGTGGTGAGAGAGAGCCATAACATGATCTGAAACATGTTCTGTTCTCTCGGAGAGGACCAGGGGGAAATTGAAGAGTGTCTGTGTGTAATCTGGCTGTGCACCTCTGTGTGTGACACTGAAGAGAAATATGATGTCATTCCTAAATGATTTTTTTTACTCTTTCCCAACCAGGCGGTTCTCTGTGGCGGATATACCAGATGATGAGCAACAGTGTGCCAACTGGCTGCACAAGCTCTACCAGGAGAAGGTAAACTGAGGAAAGCTGACAGTGAAGGCACAATCTGTTATCAGAATATAAACAGGACCCATCCCAAAAATTCAGAACAACAAGCTTTGAAAGTGATTGACAGGTTCACTCTCAGACACCTCTGCTCACTTGTTGTATAAATAATTGGAAAGGATTCTTTATACTATGAAGTGTAAACTTCCTTATGCATCTCTGGCCCTTGAGGTTTGAGCAGTTAGTTCTTTACTTGAGGCAACACACATGATCAATGAATCCCTCTCCCTCAGGATGCCTTGCAAGAAATGTACAGCAAGGAGGGCAAGTTCCCCGGACCCACAATAATCCCACCTCGCAGGCTATGGACGCTGCTGAACTTCCTGTTTTGGGCCACCCTGCTGCTTTCGCCCCTCATCAAGTTTGCTTATGGAGTGGCCGTCAGTGGCTCCCCCCTCCTCATCATTGGCTTCATCATCTTCCTCATCATAGGTGGGTAAACTCTCCACCAGTGGCCCTTAGAAAGACAACATTTGAATTGCTGTCCTCAGTCACGCCTCTCTTTTTCTCCTTTGTTCTCCCCACAGCCTCCATAGCTATCCGTCGCCTCATAGGGGTGACCGAGGTGAAGAAAACAGGTTCCAGTTACGGCAACCCAGAGGCCAAGAAACAAAACTGAAGCGTGTCACCCCTCCCCCCTCCGTGTACGGCCGCTCTGTACGGCCGCCCTGCGGTGTCTCACCCCCACCCAACTCCATTCTCCTCCTACTGTTGAGTCAGTTGGCAGGCCGGGGAGGAGACCCAGCTGTGAAAACAATAATAGAGACAAGAGTTAGAAATACTAATGGCACTAGAGTGAGAGAGAGAGCGAGCATGAAAGGTCTGGGGTTCCATCTCCCTGTGTAACTGAGCATGGGGGAGATGCAGCACTGTATCTCCTGCATCTTTCTAAATCCAGCTAGCAACCCACTGTTCCCATCCAAGTCCCATTAAATCCCGCTAACACCCGAGGTTAAGCTCCTAACCTGTCTGAGGTCACATGGACCCATTTCCTGCTCACGGCTACCTACTTCCACTTCCTGTCACCTGTCATCAGCCCATCAGGGAGTGGTGACGCGCTCATCCTTTCTGCCCACTGAACACAGGGCCCTGTGTATCTTTTAAATCTTAGCCTCCATCCAGGGGTGGTGTGTTTCTGCAGCAGCAATCTGTAACGTGCAGGGCATCTCCCTCCTTTGTTTTTTCACTAAGTGGGACTTGTAATGGGAACCGGTGCCTTGAGGCCCAGCCTGATTTCCTCAATCTTAAAGGGTCATTTCACCCAAATCACAAAACATTTGCCATTTAACTACCAGGTATGTAGCCAGGCAGATAGTTTGGGTTTATATGCGCAGAGGGTCTCATTTAGCCCAGCCAGACAAGTGCAATGTAGGTGAATGAAATGTCCATTTTTGCACCAACAGTGACGTTGCATTGGGTCAGCAGCAGAAGTCTCAGGGCAGAGATCTCAAAATATAAATCCCACATCATTTCCAGGGCTACATACTGCACGGCTTAAGTGGGAAAGTCTTTCTTTTAAATCTGGTGGTCTCGGTGAACTGACCCCTTAACATCTTCTCCTTATTGGAGAGGCTGGTGTCTGTTTAACTACAGCAAGGGCTCGGAATGTGGAAACCGTCCGTATCAAGGACACCTACCATCTGTTACAGGTCTCATGTGTAGCCCGCCGCACCAACACCCACAGACTCATTCTGCCACATTTCAATTCTTTTTCCAGTTTCTATTCCTATTTTCGCTTGCTTTACACCAATAAAGCGAAAACACACTCTTTATGCTTCCTTTTTAAAGCATAATGTGACCCCCTAAATGTGATCAGCCAGCACTCCCAGTGCAAACACTGAAGCAGGTCAACCTACCACCTCCCCTCCCTCTGATGATTGACAGCTGAAATGCAGTGCACGCCGGTGTGCTCGACGTGACTGCTGGGCTTCTGCTGTTGAATGGCAGTGGAGCCAGAGTCCAGAAAAAGGTCACCAACTGTCTTCATGTAGCCTCACAGCTGTTAGCATTTTATTTGGCTGTCCAGATATAGACTGCGTAGTAGTGATGTTTTAACCTTTGCCTTAAATCAAGCTTGCTCAGGCAAGGGATTGCTTATCCGCCACCCCTTTAAAAACAGCACCCACCTCTTACCTCTATGTTTTATTTGAATATTTCTCCTCCTCCTCTTCCTCCTCCCATGATGGTGCATCATGGAGCAGTGTGCATTCATTTGAATTGATAACCGAACTGAATGAGTAATTGAAAACCAGTTTTAATCTTTGAAGTCGAAGGCTAGAAAAGTTGTTGGTGCGTTAACTGTTCATTGTCATTAGTTGAGGAAAGCTGCTGTGCAGGCGGCTTTGTTTCTCGTAGCCATTGTTGGTGCACTCACAGTTCCATACATTTCACCATTTTTAGAGCCGATCATCCCAGAGTTGGTTGTTTTTAACTGTAACAAATGAAACGTCGGCCGCTGCGGCACATGAGCGGATCTCATCCAGTGTTAACTAACAGCTACATTACCTGGTCCAAACAATGGTAGCAAGACCTGAAGGGGATCATTTGTCCTGCTCTCTCCTCCCCTACCCCCTCACATGCCACATGTAGTATTAATCACATATTTTGATTTGTTAGTTTATTGTTTTTTGGTGGTGGTGGAGGGGGGGGGGTCATCACTCCTCGGCAGCAGTATGTTGAGTACCTCCTCTTTCTCTAGAGTTCTCTCAACCCAGACAGATTTCATGCAAGCCTTAATAGACAGCGCTGCTTAATTTTTGTGTGAAAGTGTAGAAGCTAACTGAGCCCCTGTGGTGTTGTGAAGGACTGAAAACTGAAAGATGGCCTCAGAATTAAGGAGAAGTGAGAGTCCGCTCTGATGTACGAAGAGCCCTGTCCGTAATCAATTCAGATTTTTTACAAGGAGGCACTCTGAGTTGCTTTACCTCAAATATTTGTTAAAGCTTCAGTATGTTAGCTTGTTGTCTCCCAAGAGATCTGTTTCTTTGTCCTTTGATCCCAGGAAACACATCCGATAGGAACGCAGCCCCACTGTCATTCAGTAAAAATCATTTTCCTGAAGCAGAAAAGATGCTGAGAAGCTCCAACAAGTATTTGGAAAACCTTTTTACACTGGATGTTTTTTAATCAGTAAAGGTAAATAAATGTACCTTGTGGTTGTTTTTTTTTCTTCAGAGGTCTCAAATGGAATCAAATAACATCACACTGACACCACGTCTTTCTTTTTTTTTTTTAATCACGAACGTAATTCAGTTAGTGGCACCTCCTGCTTCAGCTTTTGTTTTGTTTTCTAAGGCTATTTTTATGTTTTCCTCAATTAAAAACACGTGAGAATATTAAAGGATTTAATCACAAAGCAACTCTTACTTCTTTGACTTATTTGGATTTGTGTGAGTTTCTCTGTTTGCTCAGCAGCTCAGAATGAAGGAACATAGCTCAGCGCGGCACCAGGGCCGGGTGTAGCTGCATCCACACTCCCTCCATCTTTTCAGCTCCATCCACAGCACCATTGTCTCAGAGGCACATTTACATCCACCCTCCTTCATTCCTCATTGCACATTCGCAGTTGTCCATCAGGATACAGTATGAAGTCACTGAAGAGTGACCGTATGTAGAGACTGTAAACTGAAAATATGTACATAAGGTAAATGATGAATGTCATTCACTTTTAGGAATTGTAGAGATGTACTTAGCTGTTCTTTTGCAGTAGACCTTTTGAATGACACATTAACCAATTGTCCAAATGTCCTGAGGACGTTTTGGATATACAGTCGCGAGATGTGTGAGAGGATGCTGAGACTGTATAAATATGTACATAATGTAAATGATGAGTATGATGTTCACTTTGAGAAATGGCAGAAAAGCTCTTCTGTTCTTTTGCAATAGCTCTTGTGAATGACGGGCCAAGCGTTCAGGCTACAACCAAATGTACCGCTGATGGAAAAGCCACAGCAGAGGATTCAAACTGAGCTGGCCTGAGTGCAGCGCAAAGGTTCAACTCAACACTATCTCACCTTTCAGGTCTGGAGCTGTAAATACCTTCAGCGATGCCTCTCTTCTAATTAAAGCCACAGACAGAAGGCTGTAGTCACAGATGATGCTTACAAAGCATTTTTCCAACTTTGTAATTAATCATGGTTTCTACTGTAGTCGGTTACTTTTTGCATGATGTGCACTACTGCACAGTCACTGAATCGAGTTAATTCTGACTCAGGGACTCTTTTACAGACTGGCAATGCGACAGCTGTGGCATTAACTCTGGATTTGAACCTGAATAAAAAGGCTTTCTGAGGAAGCTGAAAAGGTGTGATTTTGCTTTTGTCAACATGATACCGACTGTTCAGATATCATGACTTGTTTTCTTTAAAGCCCCTGAAAACCTGGTTTCAAGCTATAAGTGTTCTATACAATCTAAAATATTCCTGACTAAATAAGCAAGATTGAAGACAGACACACTTCGGTGTTATTACGGGTTTAAAAACTCAGCTAGACTTCATCAGGATGACAAACGACATTTTGATTAAAACATGACTCAGCTCTCATTGGAGCACTGAAGAACATTAAATCACCTTTTTCCCTCAGAGATCTGCTCACTTCCAGCAGTGAGAAGATAGAAAAATCATGAAATAACCACAACTTTACAAAAAATATCAAGTCATGTAAATCACTCATAACCAATAATAGTATAGAAAATTATACCTGAATAATTATTTAATAATTTTGGTAGATTTCTATCAATAGTGCACAAATTAATTTTCTTGTCAGATGTGCACTTGTTGACGATCATTAGTTCCTGTGATCATATGCACACATGCAAACACACCCTGTGTGTCATCAGCGGTTTGCCATTTGTATGTCATTAGCAGCTGTGAGATGTGTCTGCTCTCTACCTCGGCTGGTCTCTCTCCGTAAGACAGGGGACAAGAAGAGAGTTGTTCTGATTCGCTGGTCAGAAGTCAGTGTCCTCATCCCAGCAGGTGGACCACATCTGGTAAAATCCCAACATCTGGGCTGGCAGGGTGGCCTCGTAATCATAGCAGTGCAACAGACTTTGCTCAGTATTGCTTGGAAAAAAGTCAATGTCAGACCTTATTATTTTTGACTCATTAAAATTTTAAACTCATATGCAAACACTTTCCTCAGAGCAAATGTTGTACAGCAACTTAGTGGAAATACTGGCGAGAGAATCAGATTTTTAAATCTGTCCTTAATGAACATAGATGGAAGTTTCTGTGTGTGTGTTTATCTGCATGTAAAGAACACAGAAATATCAGGCAAATGCAGTTTGAAAACATGTGGCTGCATGCAGGTGTGTTTCTGTATACATGGATGTCCTCAGGGTGTAGCATCCACATCAGCTTGTGGCTTTGTTGTCCTTAAAAGTTTAGTGACGTATCAATGTGGCTGTGACTTCTCCTCAGCAGCCGCTAAGCCGACCTAAGGAGCAGTAAAACCCTCTCATAATACCAGGCTGTGTGGCCTCTTGCCTTCTGTCACCCTGTCTCCTCAGAACCTGGGATTTTCTGGGAAAGCTTCCAGGCCTTCTGGACTGACTCAGACAGCTGTACCTTAAAGGACCTCACTGAACTGAACTCATACCCTGGCATTAAATATGGTGGTAACTTTAACCACTTTTACACCAAAATTAGAATGGATGCAGGGTATTTAAATGTGGGTAAACCCACTAAACATAGGTGACTGACTCCTTTCCCCTAGTAGATGAGCTTTTTTTTTTTTTTTTTTTTTTTTTTTTGCGGTAGAAATTAGGGAACAGTAGAAAGCAGCGTGGAGGCCAGTGACAACATTATGGTGGTTACTTTTTATATCTTTTATGAGATGATGATGATGAGATGGAAACTGCCGATAATGGCAGGTTTGACTGATATCAGGCAATATGTATATGCCAACATCGTTAACCTCAACATGCATCATAATCAGGCCAGAAAAAGGACAAATATAGCAAGTCCACCCAGGTATGGTGTTTCCATACTGCCAATATGAGCTGGTGCTGATAAATACCTGTGAATACTGCAGTTTTTTGACCCAGGAATGAATGCTGATTGTACCCAGAAGACAAAAGCCAGATGTTGGCAGGTGTTAGTGAATATTTTTGTCCAATGAAGGAGGCTTTAGTGTAATTACACTGTTACAAACGCCACGTGTAATAACTGCATGTGATAGTTATCCTCAGAGGACAGGTGATAGGACTAGCTGTGTTGGCTGCACTTTGACCACTTGTCAGAAAGCGGAGTCAAACATTAAAGCCCAGGATGACATGTCACTCTGTTGTGTTAAACACTGATTTCAAATGTAACACAAATATCAGCATTGAAAAAATATTTAACAAAAAAAGATGGAAGAGAAGATTTTGATGGGCTGCAGAGCAAGGACACGGAAAGGTAAGCTCCTGAATTACATTTGCTCTTAGCCTAAATTATTATGTATGAATAGTATGCTAGTATGAATACTAGCATTGTGTTTTTTGACAATTATATGATATATGTGTATGGTGATCAAGGAAGAACTATTAAGAACACAGACCTGACAAAATCTCCCAGCAAGGTCCATTTAGTAGAAAAAGTTCTTTGTCAGCAGGTGGAGTTTGTTCAGCTGTCATGGAATAGTATATGTAAAGTACGCGACCATGTTGTCCTACAAGTTGAGACTTGTAGAAAAAAGTTCATTCTGGACCTTCAACAAACAGTCCATTCTGTAGCTTTCGACTATACCACAGCAAATGCTGTTTCCAAGGTCCAGAATAAGCTCTTGAGAGGACAGGTCCTTCAAAGTTCTCTGGAAAATATTTTAATCCCAAAAAATTTGAAGCGTATTTGCATTGCTGTTGAATAATCTTGTCTGCTGCCAGGAGACAAACACCACCTTCAGGAGCTGAGGATCGTCCTCTTGGGGCACGACTGGCTGGAGAAGAGTTTGACAGGAAACGCCATCCTCGGACAGCAGATGTTTGACACCAGCAGAGACGTGAAGATGTGTGTTAGGAGACAAGGTGTTCTTGATGATGGCCGTCGAGTTGTTGTAGTCAACAGCCCTGAGAGGTGGATCCACTACTCTGTCCAAGACCCTGGTCTAGTGAAGGACAACATGTCAGTCTGCATGGCCATGTGTCCACCAGGACCTCATGCCTACCTCATGGTCATACCCATCAGCTCTCACCGAGGAAGGGAGTGGACAGTAGAGGGACCTCTTGAGCTGCTTCATGACACGGTGTGGAGGAACACAATAGTAATATTCACCCGATGTGAGAGACTGAGAGGGTTGTCTCTGCAGGGCTTCATTTCAAGAAGCAGGTTTCTGAAAGCAGTTTTGGAGCGGTGTGGACATAGATACCACCTTTTAGACACGAGCATTTGGGGAAAAGATGATGATACTCTGTTTGCAGAGCTTTTGGAGAAGATTGATGCTGTGGTTGCAGGAAACATAAAGGCAGGAGGAGTCGGCTATGTGACAACAAATAAAGTCTCGGGAATAACTGAGAGGGAAAGGAAGGTGAAAGAGAGAGCGATGCTGAGGCGAAGGAACGTGCAGATGGCCAGAAGTGCGCTCAGATCTCTAATAGGTAAGCATCACCTAAAGCTAAAGCTGCTGTAATCAATGTTTGTGTGATGACACCAGATCACTCGAGTAGCAAACCCAGAGAGAATAGTCACCTGACTCCGTGGGTCCCCTTGGCTTTCCAGAACTTTTCAGCTTCTTTTAGATCATTGTTATGTTTTTCTGCCTGCAAATTTACTGTTGTGGTTGATTCTCACAGCTTTTGTTGTGTAGCTTTTGGCCACAGAAGGTGTTTTCACCAAAGAGCCAGATGTTTCCTCAACTGTTGGTGGAGACTTAACTTAAAAGTTGGTATTAAAGATCAATGTTATGTTCACAACTTATTTTTGCTGCCCCCATGTGGCCAAAAACTTAGTTATTGCAGGTTTAAGTTGACATGGTAACATTACAGTTTCAAACTAAAATAATTTTATAATTAATATCAAATAACCAAAGTTTCTGAGAACAAAGCTTTCCTCCTTCAGGTATCCCTCACCAGTCCTAACCATTCCTTATGTCCCCAACGTTGTTTTTCATAGAGCAAACATGAGTTTTTTCCAAGAGAAAAATATATGTGGTTGCTTAAACCTTCTTTTTTAAAAATTCAGGAGAATCACCTCCAATTCCAGTGCTTCAAATTCTCATTGTGGGACCGAAGCAGGTTGGGAAGAGCTCAGCTGGAAACATTATTCTTAGTGATAAAGTCTTTCCTGCTGGATGTTCAACAGCACAGTGCACTGACAGGCAAGGAGATGTTCACAAACAGCGAGTCACTGTGGTTGACACTCCTGGCTGGCATGGGAGATACTGCTCATCGGACACTCCATGGGAGGTGCGACAGCAGATTACCCACGGTGCATCTCTGTGTGCTCCCATTCCCAATGCTGTCCTGGTGGTCGTACGCAGCGATGAGTCCTTCACCGAAACCGACTGGTTGAAAGTGCAGGAGCACTTGAGCTTGCTTGGTGTTTGGGGTTGGACTCGAACCATCGTGCTGTTCACCTGGGGAGACAAACTGGGAGCCACTCCCATTGAGGAGCACATTGAGAGATGGCCTGCCCTCCAGCGGTTGGTGGACAAATGCGGAAATAGATATCACGTTTTTGATAACTCAAACAAAAGTGGAGACATTCAGGTTAGAGAACTGCTATCCAAGATTGAGGAAACAGAGGTGGGAAATGATACTGAACACTTGTTGCACAGTCTCATGAAACTCCAAGAAAGCATCAGGAAGCTGAATCAAAGCTCCAGAAAGATTGCAAGACAGCTCAAAAGGGCAAGGATGGCCAATGATCTCCTGACGCAAACAGCTGAAGACAAGGAGAGGATGGTTGAGGACAAGATCAGGACAGCTGAAAAGAAAGATGAGCAGATTGAAGCTCTGAAGGCAACTATTGAGAAGGAGAGGGAGACAGAGGAGAGGACAAATAAAGACTATGACGAAGAGATCGGCAGAAGATTAGTGGAGGCTGAGAGGGAGAACAAACAGCTCAAACAAGTCGTTATGGAGAAAAACAGGATGATATTAAGCTTGAGTGAGACATGTGCTGTGAAAGATGATGTAATTAAAGCTGCAAAGCAAAGCGGTGAACAGGAAAAGAAATTGCTAGAGGAAACACTGAAGGAACAAGAGCGAGAGACAGAAGCCTTGAAGAAAAAGTTTGAGAGGAAAGATAAAGAGCTGGAGCAAATGATGACGAATCACAAAATAGAAGCAAAAGAGCTTAAAGAGACAATTGAGCAGCTGAAGGGAGAAAATGAAGATACAAAGAAGGTGCTGAAAGCCACAATCACAGGGATGCAGAGGCACTATCAGAAAAAAGAAACTTATAGAACAAATGAGATGAACGCTGTGCACTTCAACAAAGATAACCAGCACAGGAAAACAGTGACAGACCTGAGGTTTATAGAGGAGCTTGGCCGACAACAAAAATGGGCATTCACAATGCCATTGAGCAATTGTGGAGACACCACTAAACCCAGTGAGTACCACCTGATCAGCAGCACAGAGTCTGAGTCTGGTGTTTGTGGTGCAAACAAAGTGTGGGAAGTGGAGGCTGACTGGACTCCGTCGTGGCTCAGGGCTGGAGGCGCTGCACTGGGAGCTGCCGCTGGTGCTCTTGCTGCCTCCTCCCGGATGGCTGCAGGGTTGAGTACCAGGTCAGCTGCTGGGGCTGCAGCTGGGGCTCTGCTGGGCAGCTTACTGGTCCAAGGAGCCAGGCCACTGTGGAGGAAAATGGAGTCAGACGCCAACAGCAAATGAGTCTCTACCATGAGATATGGACATAAAAACATCTGGATACAGGATGGGAAAGACTGTCTATAACTACCATATTTCAATGCACCGACTGTACTGGTAGCTCAGTCGCTAAGCTACATGTCTATCCCGACTTTGTTCAGATTTTGTAAACCGAGAAATGTTTGCATTTTAAAATACAGCTTCTTAGCAAACACTTCACTGTCAATAACCTCTATCATTGTCCTCGCACCCACTGCAACCGAGCAGTGTCTCTTTTTTTCTGTTGCTGATATCATTACACTGTGCAGTTACAGAAACAAGGATAGGAATGAACAAGGATGCCGAGAGCCTTACAAGAAGAGAGGTCCATTCATTCATGACTAGAAGAGAATATATTGTGCCCTCTCCCTCACTGAAATGGATGGAGCAAAGTTTAATGTGAATTTAGCATAAATTATTATCAGAACACATGCTCACACCATAATGAGGAAATATGTTAAATGTGCATGAATGGAGACAAATATGTCTCTCCTCATTTTGCACGCCAGGGTCAGTTTAAAAGTCTCACTAAATAACTCAATAATGAAAGAAAGGCTTAATTCAAGAGAAAAATGATAAACGGTTTCTGCTTTTACGTTTCTACACAGAAAATCCATAGATGGCTAATGAGACAAGTGTCATGCATAACATGCATATATTTATTCATGTTACAGATACAAGAAATAGTTTTATCAAAACTGAAAAGTTAAATGCTTTGCTATTGAAGGCTGCAGTCCTCATATATGTAGAACAAACATGGAGTCCAATTTATGAAAAACCCCTGAGATGCTTACATGAAAATTGTTGTATGTAAAGTAATATTACTTGCATTAACAAACAAGTTTAACAGTTATCCAGTTCACCGAAAGAGTTTCTAATTTCAATGTGAGTGTCAACAATTTTACTTTATTTATTTAATTGTTTATATACAAACTTGGTCTGTCCCCAGGGGGCCGCCCCTTATCAGTGCTTTACTCTGTCACGTCACGTCACGTCACGTCAGTGCGTCACTCACGTGAGCACACCTTGCAGGAATGCTAGCAGCTAGCGCTTACTGTTATTGTTAGCAGTCTTAAATTAGTATTAGTATTAGTATTAGTATTAGTATTAGTATTAACTAGCTCAGTAAAGTGGGAGATCGTGTTGAAGACGATGTGTTTTCAAGCGTCCTCGGACAGAAGAGGTGCGGACGTGTTGGAGAACTCCTCTGAAAACGTCAGCGGTGAGTTTGAAGTTATTTTTTATTGACAGGGCAGAGTTGTTGTGACTCTCCAGCTGTTGTTGTCATGAGGTCAACTCAGGAAAGTGTTTGTTTTCTGGTTGTTCTGCGCATCAAGTTTGGCCCTCCCTGGTTGTGTACTGGTCGAGTCGAGCTCAATTAACACCCGCCCCACCCCCCCCACCCCCCGTGTGTGTGTGTGTGTGTGTGTGTGTGTGTGTGTGTGTGTGTGTGTCTGTCTGTGTGTGTGTGTGTGTGTGTGTGTGTGTGTGGTGGTGGTGGTGGTGGTCGTGGTGGTGGTTTCTGAAACCCTGAGGATGATTATCTGATGTGTGTGTGCTTTCACAATCAAACTGCAATAATTAGCTGCATCAGCAGATGTTACGGCATGTAAAAAGCTGTTTTGTGTCATAGGATCTGTTATCAATCAATGCGTCCTCGCTGAACCTCAGAGTCAGATCAGAATCCCCCCTGTGCGCCTCCATATAATGAATCTAGTGATGGCTGCTTGAGCTCATTTCTTCCTCCAGCACCATCCTCCCAGTGGAGTTGGAGAGGGAGGCAGCATGTGTAAAGTGACTGAGAACGGAGGACGTTGACCCCCTCCTCAGCATCCTGTGAGAGGACAGACCTCTGCTTTGTGTCCATGCTGAATGGTGACACACCGTCCAGCATGGACGAAAACACAAAAGTTGTTTTTAAAGCACCGGCCAGCCAGTGGTCATTATGACAGAAATATCAATTCTTACTCAGACTGCATTGTATAATTCGATTAATTTTTAATATAGCAATAACTGATCAACACTGTGCTGTGTGGTGAGAAATGAACCATTCAGTGCTTTCAGGATGAGGCCCGTCACGAGGCAATGTCAAAGAAAGCTCCAGTTCAGAGAGTAAAGTGTGAAAGTGAACATGTTATGCAACACATTATCTGGTCATCTTAATTCAGGAACATAAAGTGCACAAGAACATGTGTGTTATACTGTTTTATATGATGTAGAAAAACATCAGGATGAGGAGGAGGGAGATAGAGGGGGAGGAGAAAGTGCTCCTTTTTTTGCCCTTTGAAATGTATGTACAAAGTCCTGTTTTCTAATCTTCTAACATTACATGCAGGAGCAAAAAGGAGGATAAAAATGTGCATTTATTGGCACGTCATGTGTAGCATGCCAGAAATACACTAAACAAATTAAACATGTCCTTTCTTTAACAAAAACTGTAAAGTTAAATACTCACTCAACATACACTGAAACCTGTATTCAACAGTCACTTGACAGTAAAAGCACTGGATTTTTGTTTGTCATGTTATATTAAATTAGAGATTAATGGAAGAGCTCATTTTCTCTTGTCATTAACTAAATCCAGAATTCTGTTTCTTATCTTGGTCAGTTTAAATCCATATATTATGGGATTCATAAGAGGAGGGATAAGCAGAAACTCTATAGCGATGAAGTTTTGAAGGCTTTGAGGCAAATCTGTGGAGCCAAATCGCATGTACATCAAATCAAAAACTATTGTAAATAAGAATGTGGATAAAGAGACTAAATGGGGAATGCATGTCTGCATAAACTTTGCCCTGTCGCCTTTGGACCTCACAGAAGTTGAGACAAGATGCATGTAAGTCCACACTATGAAAAACCCATGAAACACATACAAGAAAACTGTCATATATGCTACAACATTGTTTGGCAAGGTGTCAGCTTCAGGGCACGCAAGTTTAACAATAATCCAGTTCACACATAACAGTTTCTGAATGTTCGTACCACATAACTTCAGTTGTGACGTTAGCACAACGTTGATGGAGAAAATGCAGAAAGGTGTTAGCCAGGAGAAACATACCAGCTGAGAGAGCCTCCTGTTAGTCATTAAAGAGCAGTACTGCAGTGGTTGACATATAGCCAGATATCTGTCGTATGCCATAATTGCTAGAATGGACAAATCACAGCAAGCAAATGAGTACATGACGAAAGCCTGTAAAAGACATCCTTCATATGAGATTTCTTGGGAAGCAAACATTAGATCGGAGAGGAATTTGGGGTAGAAACCTGCAGTTCCATACAGTCCATTAATGCAAAAACTGCATAATAAGATGTACATCGGTTCATGCAGGCTTGCATCCAAGACAATGATCATGATGATGGAGATATTGAAAAACAAAATAATGCAATAATACAGTAAAGTGAATGTGAATAGAACTAGCCTGTAATTCATTGCCTCGTTTAACCCCGACAGGGTGAAAACTCTTACAACAGAAACGTTATCCATGATCAGGAACACCTGTCGCTCTTCGAATTCTGCCTTCCCAGTGTCACAGCAGTGACGCTTGCAGAGGACAGGGTTACACTCTGTTCTCCCTCCACACCTTTTATCAGAAACCACTTTGAGGACAACAGCAAAACAGCTGGGGATTCAAACTTTGTTTCCTTTTTTAGTGGAGGTGTAATCAATACAGTCAACCAATTAGTTAGACCAACATCAACACTGTCCTTACACTGCTTATACTGCTAATACAGCATTTGTATTTCACATGTCCCCAGCAGGCAATCACAGCGTCAAACTGCCCAAAAAAGTGTTAAAAACTGCGACATGACATATCAACTGAAAGGAGAGAATCAATGACTTAGCAAACAGTTGGAAAAAATAACTTGATATTTACATTTCTTTGATATTTTAAACACTGATTTTCACAAAATGTTTCAATGTTATTTAATTCATGTTATTTGGATTCACATACATAGGCTGATTCTCGTACCCCCATTAGCATTTAGCATTTAGCCAAACCCAGTCAGTACGTGTTGGTCATGAAATCTTGGGTGTGTTTGATTTGTGTCACTTTGCATGCTTGCTGGGTGGTGCATTAAATTAGTGATTGATTAGGGGAAGTGCGACCTTTTTTAATGATGCTGAAGTTCAATAAACTATATTTTAAAAATAAAAATTAAAAACTGACCCAGCATGTTGTTGTTATGACACCAGTCCTGCCTGCTGCCATTGACGTTTTTTCCTGTCTGTTCTATCCTGTTGGAGAAAAAATGTCAGCCTCAAGTTATATGATAGTTAATACAGTAACATGGTAGTCACATTGTGGCCATATGGTGTTAATGCAAGAAAATACACTGCTCTGTAGCAACCTGACATCGTGCTACTGTTGCTACTGTTTTATTTGTGTTTAGACAGGAGTAAATGACTCTTACTCTGATGAATACATGCTCCATTATGTAATTGATTTAAGATGGACATTTGTGTATTAACATTACACCTGATCCAAGCTTTATGCTTGATGTACTCATTTATACTTAGACGCTTAATTCTTCATCATTGTGCTTTCAGGTTTCTGTGTTTTCGATCATAAAAAAACTACAAAAACAGCTTTGATTTGTGCGATATAGACAATGATTTATTGATATTAAAATTCATGCATGTATTAAAGATTATGATGAGCATCACTTTGAAAAACACACACAATAGATGATGATGCACCAGTCCAGAGACATTTACCACACAAAAACTGTACAGTTCTGTTTCTTATTTGTGTCAGTTTGAAGCCATATATGAGAGGGTTGATGATTGGAGGAATGAGGAGAAATTCTATTGACATAAAATTCTGGACACTTTCTGGTAACTTTTCTGAGCCGAATCGCATGTACAACAAATCAAAGAGCAAACACATTACGACAGTAATTAAACAGAATGTGGCAGACATTCATTCATCTTCTATACCCCTGATTATCCCTTTCAGGGTTGGGGGGGGCTGGAGCCTATCCCAGCTGTCAACGGGCGAGAGGCGGGGTACACCCTGAGCCGGTCGCCAGCCAACTGCAGGGCAACACACACACAAGCATTCACTCTCACATTCACACCTAAGGACAATTTAGAGTCACCAATTAACCTAGTGAGCATGTTTTTGGTCTGTGGGAGGAAGCCGGAGTGCCCGGAGAGAACCCACGCATGCATGGGAAGAACATGCAAACTTCACACAGAAAGGCCCCCGCCTGACCTGGGGATCGAACCGGCAATGTTCCTCCTGTTCTCTTTGGATGTGAGGCATGTTCTGATCAGATATACATAAGACCAGAGAATAAAAATAACATGTAAGCAATAAAAAGTGTAATTAAAAGTAGGAATAATAGCATTTGTTATGGAGGCAGAACAAGCCAGTTTACTTACGAGAAAGTTATGTGTGTGAGCCGCATAACCTTGATCTCGATGTTGTTGTTGTGCTTATGGACACTAAATAAATAGGAACAAGCCAAGCAAAGAGCACTAACACACAAAGTCTTTGTGTAGTCATCACAGAGTGGTACACCAGAGGTCGACAGATAGCCACATATCTGTTAGTGTGAGGCTTTCCTCTGCGACACATGGGTAAAGAAAAGTCTAATGTGTTTTCATACAACACCGGTGACTATTGATTTATATGCATTTTTTTTTTCCACTATAAAAAATTATTTGCAGGGGCGCCCTGATATTTTCAGCCACACTGTAAATTATGTAGTCTTTTAGTTTTGCAATGCACAACATTAATTAAAAAAGTAAACCAAAAAGCATTAAAAATACAGATATATATAGATGTATTATGCTGAGTATCATTCAGTTTGACTATGGGAAACATGGATGAGAAACCGACTGACATATGAGAGCATTGTTACTATATTGCACAGTGTTTTCTGTATGTTGATTCTCTGAGCTTAGCGGTGTTTAATGCACTGCTGCTGCACAGATCAGCTGTCTTTCTCCTGGTGACACTTTGTCAGTTCTCCCCACAGAAGAACTTGGACTCCAGTCTAGAGACATTTACCACGCAAAAACTGCATGATTCTGTTTCTTATTTGTGTCAGTTTGAAGCCATATATGAGAGGGTTGATGATTGGAGGAATGATGAGAAATTCTATTGACATAAAATTCTGGACACTTTCTGGTAACTTTTCTGAGCCAAATCGCATGTACAACAAATCAAAGAGCAAACACATTACGACAGTAATTAAACAGAGTAAATGTGGCAGACATGTTTGCATAAATTTCCTCCTGTTCTCTTTGGAAAATAAGCATTTTTTGATCAGATGCATATAAGACCCAACAATAAACATAACATGTAAGAAATAAAAAGTGTAATTAAAAGCAGGAACAATAACATTTGCTATGGAGGTCAAACAAGCCAGTTGACCTATGAGAAAGTTAATGCAGTAGATCTTTGGTATGTGTGAGCCGCATAACCTTGACCTCGATGTTGTTATTGTGCCTATGAACACTAAATAAATAGGAACAAGCCAAGCAAAGATCACTAACACCCAAACTCTTTGTGTAGTCATCACAGAGTGGTACACCAGAGGTCGACAGATAGCCACATATCTGTCATAGGCCATTATCACCAGAATAGAGAAATCAGCGCAAGCTGAAGAGTGCAGCACGAAACCCTGCAGAAGGCATCCAGTGTAAGAGATGACATGAGTGGTAGACAGCAGATCCATGAGGAATTTGGGGTAAAAACCTGTTGTCCCATAAAGCCCATTGATACACAGATTACAGAGGAAGATGTACATGGGTTCATGAAGGCTTTTATCCATAATGATTGCCACAATAATGGTCACATTTACCAGCCAAATCACACAGTAACACAGTAAAGTGAGAGCAAAGAGAGTCACTTTGTAGTTTGTCGTCCCACCTAACCCAGACAGTGTAAACATAGTTATTACTGTAACGTTATCTATCATATTGAAAAATTTACAGTTTTATATATCATTCTGAATATGAAACAACTGTTATACATCTATGAAACAACTATTTTAATGGCACAGAGGAAGGACATAGAGACTGCAAGCCTTACTATTTTGCTTGAGAAAGAAGGACATCCAGCTCCGTGTCTGTCGACCCCCAACAGCCCGATCTGACGTCCTAACATCAGGTTATTATATCCTTCCAGAACAGCAACAGATAATGAGGCGGTGAACATGGGAATTCAAAGTCAGTGAGCTGGAAGAAGCCGGAGAAAACTGGTCAAATTACATCAGAAAAGATGGCTATTGTCACTGAAACACAGTATACCTAAATAACAAAGAAAACTGCAAATACAACGGGGACAGAAATTAGTCACTACCTGTTATGATCTGGACCTTTTTCTGAAGGGTTAAAGGGTTAACAAAGTCAACAAAATGGCAAGAAATATGCTGTTCTGTCAGTTTTACTTGTATTTGCATACGTTTGGAGATGTCAGTCACTGACACATCTGCTTACATCCCAGCAAGTGATACCAAACAGCATTTTGTTTGTGTTGCTCACCACAACCGAACTTTCATCGCACATAAAAATTTAAATTCGACGTCTCACTCTTGTTAGTTTGAAACTGTACATCACGGGATTAAGAATTGGATGAATAGGGACAAATTCCATTGCCAGAACATTCTGTACACTTTGTGATATCTATATCTGATATCATATCTCCTTTAACAATAAACGTGGTGCACGTGTCTGCATAGATCTTCTCCTGTTCTCTTTGGATATTCTGATCATATATATATATATGTGTGTGTGTGTGTGCGTGTGTGTGTGTGTGTGTGTGTGTGTGTGTGTGTGTGTGTATATATATATATATATATATATATATATATAAAGACCAAACAAAAAAATAGCATGACCAAAATATAAATTATAGTTAAAAGCTACAATAACAATTGTTGCCATGGAGGCAGAGCGAGGTAGATTCACAGATTTCACAAAGTTTGATGGAGTGAGAGACGAGTGGTGAGACAATCAGATAGGCTGCAAACATGACGGTGGTTGTTTTTCTGGTTCGCCAAATCTGTGATCTGAGCACGGCACACGTTAAACCGTGGCTCCATGGACTCTGCAGGTTGGTTACTCTGTGTGGTGAGTAATATACAGAGTACTGTGGTAACAACTACTCCTTGCTGTGAATTATTATTCTTGCTTTTTTTTTAGTGTTCTCATGCTACTTTTCTCGCAGGTTTCTGAATGTATGAAGATCCAGGGGCAGTGGGAATGTGGGCAGTGGTGCACATCTTTTGCACCATGCATACTGTATACACAGTCTTTTGAGTTTCATTGGTATGATGTTGTAGTTCGGCAACAAAGAATAATAAAAATGTGAATTTGGGCGTCACAGTCTCACAGTGGTTTTGCAATATTGCGAGATTTGATATATTGTGATTTTTAAAACAAGTAATATCGACAAAGTAATGAGTTCAACAAAAAAGAGGCTTCCCTTTTCTTCTCTGACCATCAGTTTTGTTGGCTGTTGTCTGAATTGACATTTCACGTAGCTGCTCCAAATATGTAACACAATAGATCAATTTATATGGTGTGACTAAGGCGAGCAATGGAGGGAACAATCTTGGAATAATGTGTGAACCCTCCCAAGTTGAATGGGAGCTGTGTACATCACAGCAATCTCAGCAATAATTTAGGGAGTACAGTTTTATTGTAGAACCAATGGCTGGAGCTGCAAAAAATATTGCAAAGCTTTATGAAAGAATACATTTAATACTATATGACTGTATATTTGTAGTTGGTGAGTTAAGTTTGGATATTTTATTGTGAATTTCCCAGTTTGTTCATAGTGAAAAATCATATATACACCTGCATGTTTGTTTCTTATTTGAAAATATCACCTGGTTTCCTATCTGTGTCAGTGTAGACCGTGCCTTAGACCAGTGGTTTCCAACCTGGGGTCCGCGCCCCTCACTAGGGGGCGCCAGAGGTCGCAGGGGGTGTGCACAATTTTGTCTGCACTGAGGTTATGAGGTTACCAAAATTATATTTGTGTACATTAAATTTATAAAATCCCAATAACACACCCAATTGGATAATCAAAACTCTGTATAATCCAAATTAAAACATAATTTTGGTCTCACATTTTGTAAATAAAAGTTTAGAATTGATCATTTTATTCTTTTAGTGCGTGCGCATGCGCTGACCGTGCATGCTGCCTGTTGCAGTCCCTCCTGTTTGTTTTCAAACAATTTCCCCTCAGGGATCAATAAAGTAATTCTGATTCTCATTCTGATTCTGATATGCAGGCACGTGTTGGGGTTGGGCGGGCCTGGCTTGTCTTGGACACAGGCAAGGGGGGCTTCAAGGAAAAAAGGTTGGGAACCACTGCCTTAGACTGTTCAGTTATGATGTTCTACTCACATTGATTTAACTTTTTATTTGACACACGTGACATGGGGCTGTGTAGTTTATTTTTAAATGTACTTTTATTTTTAAAGACCTTCATCAAAGAGCTGCAGACCATGCTGTTTTAAAAGAATAAGGTTCACAAACAACTTAATATGAATTTTGTGCCTCTGTAAGTAATTGTTTAGACTGACTTCAAGAAAGAGTTTTTAAACATGAAAACTTCCTGAAAATGTGTTTTCTTATTTCCGGTAACTTCAGGCCATACACAAGAGGGTTCAGAAGTGGAGGTATCATCACAAACTCCAATGATAAGATTACAGCAAAAAGTGGGTTCAGCTTTTCAACATTAACACGACTTAAGACGATGTCACAAACTGTAGTGATGGAATAAGTGATAAATGAAATAGTATGTGGTAAGCATGTTTGGAACACTTTGCTCTTGAACTCGGATGAACTTATCCTGCACACAAGCACAATTCGAAAGTAGGTATACAAGACAAAGGTCAGGGGCAGAATTACTGTAACTGTGGTGACGAGCAAGCCAACGATATTGTTGATAACAGTGGTAACACATGACAGTTTAGCAATGTTCCAGATGGCACAATATACCTTCAGGATCTTGTTGCCACACAAAGGAAGCCTGATGGACAAATAAAGACATGTTGCGACAGAAAAGGCTGGACTGATCCAAGCAAAAGCTGCCAACCCACAGACTGTCTTAGAGGTCATTTTGCTGTGATAATGTAAAGGATGACACACAGCAACATATCTATCATATGCCATAATGCTCAGGATGGTCATTTCATAGGAAGCATACGTGTAAATAACATAGATCTGAGTGAAACAAGCAGGGCGTGAGATTAAATGAGTATCAGACAGAAGGTCCATGAGGAATCTGGGGAAGAAACCAGTTGAACCATACAGAGAGTTTGCAGATAAAAATGCAATGAAAATATACATGGGCTGATGAAGTGCTCTCTGCTGTGATATTAGCAGTATTATAAGAAGATTAGCAGAGACAATGATTGCAAACAGCAGGAAGGACAGTACAAAAGCTGGATCGCGGTACGGCCCTAAGTTCACATACATGGTGAGATTAAAGTGAGAGGCTGCAGTGTGGTTTTTCATTTCACACTCGTCAGTAGACATTCATTTAAAAAAAAAATCCTGAAACCCTTCTTGAAACCCTTCTTGTAATCATAGCTTTCAGTATCCATCCATCCGTTATCTGTAACCACTTATCCTTTGCAGGGTTGCGGGGGGTTGGAGCCGAGCCCGGCTGGCACTGGGCGAGGATCTTTCGGTGTCGTTTCCATAAATCTGGGAATCATTTCCTCTGATACTGAGATCGCAGAGTGTGTAATTACTTACATCTTATTAATGTAGAAATAAATATGACCAAAATGTTTAATGACAAAATCATGAAAGCTCATTATTGTGTTTCCTTTAGTGAGTCGTGAGGCGAGTTGGAAGACTTTATTTATATGGTGGCGTTAGAAGTAGGAAGAAGACTGTGGAAATGGGAGATTGGCTGACTTCATTGCCGCAGAGACAAACAAAGGCCCAGAGGAATAACACCCTAGGTGGCGCTACATTTACCTGGCAAATTATTCCAGATTCAAATGATCTTTTTCCACCATGTTTTCGGCACAATTTCTACAGCTTTTTCCCCTTATTCCTTACTCAGGTATATTGAATTTGACAAAGCATTCATACCCAATGAGAAACAATATAATCATGAATTTACTCATCCGTCTCTCTTCTGGGTTGTAAAATATCCATTGGCTTTCAAGAATTACAGCTTATTCAAAATAACCTGTTTCTCACATAAGACACGTGGTTTTTCCGTCTCCTTCAGCATTATTCCAGTTAGCATGTGTGCCTGGCTCCTCTGAGTAGACGCAATAATGCAAACTTTTGTGTGGGTTGCTGCAACTTGAAATGTTGCTATTTAACTAAGCTACAGTTACATTGTCCATATGAGATTTAGCTTTGTTTGGCCCAGCGTTTGCCTAGGATCTACTTTACATATGCTAAGTTTGCTCCTATTCATTTCCTATAAGCTGGAAGGAATTTCCTACTCAGCAGCAGTTTTATCACAGTGGCCATGGCTCAGCTACTGTATGTTCGCTACGTCTGTGTGGCACTTACAGTGTGTAGCAATGGTGTGAATGTTGCAAGAAAGTAGCACATGACCACACAGTGACAACAAGCACTTAAAATCCTGGCTATGGCAGAAAGACAGAAAAAATATGCTTTTGAACATAATGCAGCTGAAGTGATTTACATCCACCCATTTTTGGGTGTGCATAAAGTAGTTTTGCCACTGTAATGTTCATTTGACCTTTTGCGGGGACCTCACCATCACTCATTTTAGTCCTATTCAGTGTCTGATAACCAAAAATATGAGGTTGTATCCTTGTTCTGATGTCTGTCTGTGTAAGATTGAGTAAATTTGATTTTTATGGCATTTTCTAACCTTCAACCAGCAGGCCCAACCCACCAACCTTTGAATTTCTCTCTTTGCACCAATGAATAAAATAAAATAATGATACAATCATTGAATTTATGCACACCGTGCACGTGATAGCAGTTTATAAAACTGAATTGCATTTATTTTTAACAGAGAAGATAACATAAAGAATTCTTAAATAGTATATTGATTAATATACAGGTTGTAAACCAATTGAACAAAATACAAATACAAATTATTATGCTACATGACAAAACTAAGGTCTTGTGTTGCTTTTACAATTCATCAAAACTACTGAGGTCCTGAAATTTTATGAAGTGCAAATGAGGCCGCTGATGGACAATTAAACTCCAGCTCTACCTCCTTCAATCCCAGTTTACACCAGGCTGTGCAGATTTCCACTAGCTATTACATTATCTTTACATATTGTTTATTTAAACATGACCAGGATCTTTCTAAGGATTGAGATTTTTATGTGACAAAAGCGCAAAATATTGTGTTCAGCTTATCTCATTGTCACTTAATGGTGAATTATTCATTCATTCATCTTCTATACCCCTTATTATCCCTTTCGGGGTTGGGGGGGGGGCTGGAGCCTATCCCAGCTGTCAACGGGCGAGAGCTGGTCGCCAGCCGACACACAAGCATTCACTCCCACATTCACACACCTAGGGACAATTTAGAGTCACCGGAGTCACCCAGAGAGAACCCACGCATGCACGGGACATGCGTGGCACATGCAAACTTCACACAGAAAGGCCCCGCCTGACCCAGGGATCGAACCGGCAACCTTCTTGCTTTCTTGCTGTGAGGCACGCGCACTACCTGCTGCGCCACCGTGCCGCCCCATGGTGAATCAACAAACAGTAATTCATGTCCAAAACACAGACTGTAGTCTGCAATTGCAACATGTGGCCATAACATTGTCACAGCCACTCTGCTTAAAACTGATCTCTGTTGTCCTTCATGTTTATTGTGAGAGTTAATTAAAATCAGATCTTTAGGATTAACATACTGTTTATAACTAACTGACTAATGTCTTGAAGTAGTCTGTGTTTATGAAATCAGAAAATTACAGTATGGATTTTAAGAGATTGTTCGATACCATGATAATGTCCTTAAAATGTGTCTTCTAATTTCTGGTAACTTCAGCCCATAAATAAGAGGATTCAGAAGGGGAGGAATGACAACAAACTCCAGTGACAAAATTACTGCCACAAATGGATTTATGTCTTCAATATCAAACCGGCTCAAGGCAATATCGCAGAATCCTGTGATGGAATAAATCACGAATGAAACAACATGTGGCAGGCAGCTCTGTAATACTTTCCCTTTGAATTCTGCTGAGCTTCTCCAGCAAACTAGTACAATTCGCAAATACGTGTACAGAACATAAGACAGGGGGATGAAAACTGTAGATATGGTCAAAAAGAAACCGTAAATATTGTTCACAACAATAGGAACACATGACAATTTCACAACATTCCAGTTGGCACAAAATATTTTTTGGATCTCATTACCACATAAAGGCAGCCTGGCAGACAAAGAAATGCATGCTATAAGACCAATGGCTGGAAGAATCCAAGCCATGACTGCCAACTTTAAGACTGTTCTAGGGGTCATTTTTTTGTGATAGTGCAAAGGATGACAAACAGCAACATATCTATCATGTGCAATAATGCCAAGAATGGTCATTTCATTGCAAGCATATGTGTAAATAACATAGATCTGACAGAAACAAGCCACATGAGAGATCACATGATTATCAGACAAAAGGTCCATGAGGAATCTGGGGAAGAAGCCCGTAGACCCATACAAAGAGTTGGCAGATAACAAAGCAATAAATATATACATGGGCTCGTGAAGCGTTCTTTCTCGAGATGTCACCAGTATTATGACAAGATTAGCAGTGATAATAGAACTGTAGAGCAGGAGGCAAAAAGCAAAGGCGGGATAGCGGTAGTGTCCAATGTTCACAAACATGGTGAGGTTAAAGTAAAAAGAAACAGTGCTGTTTTCCATTCACTCTCAATAAATCTGTAACAAAGAAATCTGTCGTTGGACAAACTCTTATTCCTGTCCTGACATATCAGTGATCTGATTTGGCAGTCAGAGCAAAGGCAAATTTAAGCAGTTTGAACATAATGTTATGTAGTACTGGTCAGACCTACAGTAGTTTCACTATACTTACTGAAGCGAGAGTGAATGATCTTCAGGTGTGTTCCACATTTTGCTTTTGATCGGATCTATGGACACACCGCAAGTGTAGGTGATGGGAGGAGTTAAGTCTTCTGTGTTGCCTGACTCTGGACATGTCATCTGGAGAGTTATGACAGTAACATAATCATTTTAGCTTGATTACTTCAGGCTTCTACTGAAAATACATTGTAGTAGTTTCTTGCAATATATTGTCCTGACTATGAATTAAAAAAACTGAAAGGAGATACCCACTGGGATAAAATATATTGTCCATATTGTAAACCAAGCTGACAGTATGCCAACAGGTGCTGCTGGTTGTGTAGGTCTTTCCTTTAAAAGTATCTAGCGAGCTGATATCTATAGGCAGTGTGTTCCAGATCTTTGGGGCTCAATTGACTGTAGTGTCATCTTAAGCCGTAGAACCAAAGACGAAAGCTATGAAAAGAAACCCATTTGAGTTGAACCATAGTTTTCACGGCATTAATTAACGTTTGTGGCCACTTAAAGTGAAACAAGCTGTCAACTTATTTTTCAGCTCTTATGGAGAACATGTAAGGAAGCAGTTGTCTGTCTGTACATCCAGCCAATATGGAGCAAAGTTAGCGTTAATTTGGGCTTTATTCAGACATCTTTTATCTCCTGAGAGGAATATTTTGCTTTTCAGTTTGCTACATGCACCACTATGTTCAGCACACCATGAACTAGTCACTGACCTTGTACTTCACAGGTATAGTACAATGAATTTTTTCAGAGCCAGCTGCCTGCAGCTTGAAATGATACTGATGAGAGTTATAAATCTGACTCAACCAGTAAGGTTATGGGTTGTAAAACCAAAGAAATAAGAACTAAAATACCTCTGACTAGTTTAATTAAGCCCTCTCTCACACTGCTATGACCAGCCAGGGTTTAATTGTCCAGGCCAGGTAAGATGTCTGTTGCAGTGAGGTCTTCACCAGAAGGGGTTGATTCATCAACCTCCATTGGGTGTTTGTGTGCCTGCTCATCTTCTTCGTCCCGGCTTTTACCCTGATTCTCCTCAGCCTCGATTACTTCTGACATGTTTTCGTCCGCAGAGGATCTGTTGGTGTGTTGCTTGATGATCATCAGTGTTTGGTGTTCACATGTTCTGCAAGATTCTTTGATCTGACAGTCAGGTAGTCATGCCAGTTAGGTTGTGTATCCCAGGCCCACAAGTTCACTTTTATGTACTGCTGCTTAATTAGAACTGTGGTACCCATGTTGTAGCTATAATGTTGAAGTCACTCCTGACATTCTTTGCGACCACAACAAGCCCAAAGAGGAGACAGACATGCTCTCCTACCAACCCCTTTTGACTTTGTCAGAGCACACATTGCTTGGTTATTATTGCTGACTTGACCGCAGAGTCCCTCAAGCTGAAAAATTATACTGAAGGGTACCCACTGCCTTAAAAACTGAGTCCTTGTTTATTGAAGTCCAAAATACACTACATTGCCAAAAGTATTGGCTCACCTACCTTGACTTGCATATGAACTTAAGTGACATCCCATTCTTAATCCAGAGGGTTTAATATGACGTCGGTCCACACTTTGCAGCTATAACAGCTTCAACTCTTCTGGGAAGGCTTTCCACAAGGTTTAGGAGTGTGTTTATGGAAATTTTTGACCATTCTTCCAGAAGCGCATTTGTGAGGTCACACAGGAAGGGGCCATCCCCAAACTGTTCCCACAAAGTTGGGAGCATGGAATTGTTCAAAATCTCTTGGTATCCTCAAGCATTCAGATTTTCTTTCACTGGAACTAAGGGGCCAAGCCCAGCTCCTGAAAACCAACCCCACAACATAATCCTCCCTCCACCAAACTTTGCACTTGGCACAGTGCAGTCAGACAAGTACCGTTCTCCTGGCAACCGCCAAACCCAGACTCATCCATCAGATCACCAGATGGTGAAGCGCGATTCGTCAATCCAGAGAACGTGTCTCCACTGCTCTAGAGTCCAGTGGTGGCGTGCTTTACACCACTGCATCCAAAGCTTTGCATTGCACTTGGTGATATATGCCTTGGATGCAGCTGCTCGGCCATGGAAACCCATTCCATAAACCTCTTTACGCACTGTTCTTGAGCTAATCTGAAGGCCACATGAAGTTTTGAGGTCTGTAGCGATTGACTCCGCAGAAAGTTGGCAACCTCTGTGCACTATGGGCCTCAGCATCCGCTGACCCCGCTCCGTCATTTTATGTGGCCTACCACTTCGTGGCTGAGTTGCTGTCATTCCCAATCACTTCCTCTTTGTTATAATACCACTGACAGTTGACTGTGGAATATTTTGGAGCGAGGAAATTTCACGACTGGACTTGTTACACAGGTGGCATCCTATCACAGTACCACGCTGGAATTCACTGAGCTCCTAAGAGCGACCCATTCTTTCACAAATGTTTGGAGAAACAGTCTGCATGCCTTGTGCTTAATTTTGTACACCTGTGGCCATGGAAGTGATTGGAACACCTGATTTCAGTTATTTGTATGGGTGAGTGAATACTTTTGGCAATATAGTGTATGAATAAATGAATCACGTGGTAGATTTTATTTCTAAAAATATTTTTATGATATTTTATGACATACTACCATAACCAGTTGTAAGCCTTAATATCAGATTAGTGTGTGGCTGAAAATACAAGTCTGCCGCTGTGATCTGGGAGTTTTTAGTTGATTATATTGGTTTTAGTCTCCAAGATCAGCTTGTGTATCTCGACATATCAGTATTTAGCAGTAAGAACATGAAGAACAGGAGAGCAGGAGACAGTATGTACTATAAACATGTGGATAAGATAAATGTCTGACAGCCCTTCTTTACTATTGTCACTAAAGCAGCTTTTTTACAAAACCAATTTCTGTTATTTTCCCACAAATTCTGTAGACATCAAGGGTGAAGGTAAAGAGTTAAATATCAAATTATATATTTACTAGATGGAGTCTTATTAGTTAAACACAATATTTGTGTATAACATGACATTTAACTTAAAACAGGCGATTACAATTAGTACCCTAGTGACAATTTACATGAATCTCAACAGATAACAAAACTTGGATTTAACAATTTATTGTTGTAACCAATGATATGATGTTCACACATTTCAGTTCAAAACTGTGTCATGAAGCACCACTATCACAATATTATAGTCAAACTAAATGTAAAGAGACATTTTCAATTTTTCTAAAGCAACTCTTTTTAGTTTTGTATTTTAAGCATAATGTCTGGACAACATGTCTTCTGATTTCTGGTAATTTAAGGCCGTACACAACAGGATTCAGAACTGGAGGAATAATAAGAAATTCAATTGACAAAAGTATGGACACAACTGGATTTATCTCATCAAGATTCTGTCGGTTCAAGGCAGTATCACTAAATGATGTGATGGAATAAATCACAAATGAAATAACATGTGGAAAGCAACTCTGTAATACTTTTCCCCTCACCTCTGATGACTTTTTCCAACAAGCAATCACAATTCTCAGATACGTGTACAAGATAAAACCAAAGGGAAGGAAGGCTATAATTATGGCCCCTAATGTAGCAGCAATATTATTAACAGGATTGGCAACACATGATATTTTTACTATATTCCAGTTGGCACAGTATACTTTCTGTATACTGTTCCCACATAGAGGGAGCCTAGCAGTCGTATTGACACTAACTGTAAGGTTACAGGCTGGACAGACCCAAGCAAAAAATGTCAATGTATAGACAGTTTTAGGCGACATTTTTCTGTGATAGTGCAAAGGATGACAAACAGCAACATATCTATCATATGCCATAATGCTCAGAAAGGTCAGTTCATAAAAAGTATACGTGTAAATAACATAGATCTGAGTGAAACAAGCTGGACGTGACATCAAATGGGTATCAGACAGAAGGTCCACGAGGAATCTGGGGAAGAAACCAGTAGAACCATACAGAGAGTTGGCAGATAAAAATGCAATGAAAATATACATGGGCTCATGTAGTGTGCTCTCTCGTATTATTATCAATATCATGGCAAAGTTTGCAGACAGAATAAAGCTGTAGAGCAGGAAACAAAAGACGAAGGCTGGATAACGGTAGTGTCCAATGTCCATGAATGCAGTTAAGTTGAAGTAAAAATACAGAGTGCTGTTTTCCATTCTCTAAATCAAAGGGCGTCTTTGTGTCGAGAGACAAAGTCAGTGTTTATGTCTGCTCTTGTGCAGCCTATGATCACCGTTTTAAAAAATCAGCCTGAATAAACTAAACATGCAACATCACTGAACATTCAAAAACATACCTGTCAACATATTTAGTGATATATATTTTGCAGTTAGATTTTAGTGAGATCTATACACAGATAAACTAAGACTGTGGGTTCTGGGAAATGTTCAGCATCTTTTATCTTGACCAACCTGGTAGACGTCACCATATTATTTCACCTCTGGAGAATTTGGAAATTTCCCCACAGTGATTGCTAAAGTTTCTGATGAAATATTTTGTTTTGTTTTTTTGGCCTCACTGGTTATGTGGCTCTATGGATGGCCATGAAATGTTGTACAAACTTTCATGGTTCCCAGATAAATAATTCAACTTTGTGATCATCCTGACTTTTCCTCTACCACCACCAGCAAGTGGAAGTTCTCACTCACCCAGTGAAATATCTTTATATCTTCAAGATGTATTAGCAAAGATTTTGTACTGACATTTATGGTTCCCAGATGATGAATCCTAATTACTTTGATGATCCCCTGAATGTACTTCTAGCTCCACAAACAGGTCTCATTTTGTTCAGTCAACCAGTAAAATATCTTGACACCTTCTGAATGGAAGTTTATTTGAGACATTCATGGTTCCCAGAGAATTGGTCCTTCAGACTTTGGTGGGCCCCTTACCTTTCCTCACACACTATTATGAGGTTGATGTGTGATTTTGAGTGAAATGTCACAAAAACTACAACCCTACAAAATGTAATGTTGAAGAATGTTGGCTGTGAAAGTTGTGGAATGCTCAAAGAGCACTTGAGGTTGTGGAACATTCCACAGGTAAACAGGTTCATTGAAAGCAGGGGATTGTCTCATAACTGGGTGTCAAAGGGGTAACACATACTCATAGCAAAACACAATAGGATGAAATTCCAATGGCTCCCAAATGACATGTAAGACCATTCCCAGTAGTACATTTAGCGCCGTGGGAGAATACCAGCCACAGATGTATCAGACCTTAGTCATACTTGACCTTTGTTCTCACCGGGGAAATGTTCGCAGTTTGAGGTAACTTAAGTATGTTATGTAATTTAAATAGGTCAATGTTGACTTTTGGTTTCACACAAGGCAGGAACAGCGGCCTCCTGAGTGAAAGTCCTGTATTTGTTTGACCCCTCCAACCACCCCACCTTCCTCTGTATGGAGACTTTCTTGCTCTTTATACTTTGTCATCTGATTTCCACCTTTGCTGCTGTCATAATTACTACTGACCTAAAAGTGCATACAGGTTTTGGAGCAACATATGCTGTTATCCAGAAGATGTCTTTTCCAGGGACATCCCTGCTTATTCCAGCAAGACAATGCCAAGCCACATTCTGCATACATTACAGTAGCATGCGTCGTATTAAAAGAGCGCAGGTACTAAACTAGCCTGCCTGTAATCCAGACCAGTGTCCCATTGAAAATGTGTGGCACATTATGAAACGCAAAACAGACAACAGAGCCACCGGACTGTTGAGCAACTGAAGTCATATGGGAAACAATTTCACTTTCAAAACTTCAACAATTAGTGTCCTTAGCTTTATAGAGAGCTGTGAAAACAAACAGCGATGCAACACAGTGGTGTAAATTTATAGAAAACAAGAATTTAAACCTATAAACGTGATCGAAAGCATGTTTTGGACTATTCTGTGTAATTCTGTTTACCTTTAAAGATGCCATATTATGAAAAACTCACAAAGACGAGCACAAATCACTCCATTGGCTCCCAGCCGCAGAGGACAGAAGAGCAGCGTGGATTGAATTCATTTTTGAAGGCAATGTCCCCGCTACAGTTGGCAAAAAACTGTTGGTGTGTGCTAACCACTTCGAGACTGACTGTTTCTCCAACCTCGGTCAGTATAAGACAGGATTAGCTGGGAGACTTTTTCTAAAGGAGGGGTCACTTCCAACTTTGCGTGGAATACCTGCAGACGAGGAGCATGTAAGTATACAAATAATTAGCTGTGTGTTTCTCTTGTAGAGTGGCGTGAACTCTTGCTTGCTGTTGCCTGTGTTTTGCCATTGAGAGTGATGTAAGGCTAACCGCTAGCTTCTAGTTACTTCAAGTAAGATATTTTTTGACAAACTTTTCAGAAGCGTCTTGCTGAATTCTCTGAAGTCTGAGGTTCTGCAGGAGCCTCCCCTCCTTCTTCAGGATCTGATTAAGGTTCGAACATGTACGACTGAACTACTGAAGAACTAGGTCTGTTCATTGCCGCCATGTCTGCTACTTTCACATGGGTAGTGCTACGTTAGAGTCTACGCTCTCCCCATTACCATGGTAACAGTTTATGAGTGAGGCGTGGGCAAATGAGCAGCAGCTCATTTGCATTTAAAGCTACAGACACCAGAAACAGCGCATTCTGAAAGGGACTGAAACAGAGCGAAATAGAGGTGCACGAGCTTGATCTGATACCAAGCTACCGAGGTGTTTGACTCCCAGGAGTGAACTGGCTAATGCACTATAGACACCTTACCATCTGCTATACTGTTTCCATAAAGAGTCTGCAGTGCGTCTCGTCTGTGCTACACAATACAATCCATTTATTTTCCACGTGCACAGTGAATACATAGTCCGAACATCTTCAAATGAACAAACAGCAATCATACGGTTCCTCTCTCCCGCTTGCTGCCACAGCGGTCAAAACACACATGCCCTTCCGGGGTCCAACACACCCAACAAGGTGAGGTGACCTACCTAAATACCTGCGCTCTCGGCGACAGCACAGCGACACCCAGTGGCACATAACAGGAAATACACCAGGTGACCATAATAATTTCTGACCTGGAATCTTTATGAATATGGCTCTTACAAGTGGGAGGTGAGAATCTTTTTCTAAAAGCTATTTCCAGCAAACAGCTTCAAAAAAATATTTTCTGGAACTCATAGACCTATGTTAACTTGATGAAAAAGCTTTATAATATAGGACCTTTTACCCAAAAGAACCCATGGTGACACAGGTGTCACATGTCCTTTAAATGTCCTGGAAAGTTCCTCATACAGCTTTATCCTTGGCTTTAACTCATGAAGTCCCTAAGTGACACATACTGAACATCCTGATTGGTCATGTGACAGGTCATGTGATTTTGTGTTCCCATAACAACATTTCCAAGATGTCTGTGTGCCAGGTTAACACGTGACCGAACTAGCTAAATTTAAAAAGCTTGTTTTTGTTGCTAAAAGTAAGATTCAAGCCATGTAAGAATTCTAATGCTTACGTAACAAGTCCTTTATTACATTTAACCTGTTGTGAACACGTTTCTTGAACAAATTGATATAAAACAAATCAGATAAATATCATTGTGACATATATGTCACATCGGGCCTTTAACCTTAAAATTGTCACGGAAAACCTAATGTGACAAATGTATAACATTACAGATCTTTGACACTAGGGGGCGCTGTTTTGACAAAAATGTCAGAAATGTGTTCTATGTGGTGGGTTCTTATGGTTTAAGGACATTATCATTGTCTTTTAAGGCCTAAACAATTACTCTTCCATGTGTCATTTAAATGTAAAAAGCATGTGGCTGTAAAAAGTTTGTAGTTTGCTAATTTATGAACAAAAGCAGTAGCTTGGGTTCATGTCATTAATTCCAACTGACCCCAAAATTTAGGATAAAATGTATCAAACCACAGATATCTTATAGACTTGTTGCGGCATAGACCATTTCTCAGTTGTCTACCTGTTGTGCTCAAACTGTTCCAAATATTCATAGTTTCATCAACATGGTTAAATACACTTCAACCAGTGAAGCAACACAAACATATTACTGGCATACAGAAGGACATTAGTGAAGTGCATTATGATGCAGGAGTGGTTGAGTATTTTTATTTTTATACACCTTTTTCTTTATTTGTCATGAAACCTCAGACTGATAGAAATTGATGCTGATCACAGTCTCAATTCTATGATGTAGGAAACTATCAGCATTTTACAGTCACATTTCATGGCCACCACATTTAGTCTGTCTTAACTGCCAGTGTAAATGTAGTGTAAGAAAGTTGATTAGGACACCAGATACTTTGTCTTGTCTTTTGTTTTTGTCGATTATTTTGCCCTGTACATGGTTTATTCACATCATCAATATAGTCTCTGGTAGTGTTTGACAGGAATTCCTTTTAGTTTTGTGTTTTATGCTTAATATCTTCACAGCATGTCTTCTAATTTCTGGTAATTTAAGGCTGTACACAACAGGATTCAGAACTGGAGGAATAATAACGAATTCCAGCGATAAAATTACAGCCACAACTGGATTTATCTCATCAAGATTTTGTCGGCTCAGTGCAGCATCACTAAACGATGTGATGGAATAAATCACAAATGAAATAACATGTGGAAAACAACTCTGTAGTACTTTTCCCCTCACCTCTGATGACTTTTTCCAACAAGCAACCACAATTTTCAGATACGTGTACAAGATAAAACCAAAGGGAAGGAAGGCTATAATTACTGCCCCTAGCATAGCAATGATATTGTTAACAGCATCGGTAACACATGATAATTTTACTATATTCCAGCTGGCACAATATACCTTCTGTATATTGTTCCCACATAGAGGAAGCCTGACAATCATAATAATGCTTACTGTAAGGTTACAGGCTGGACAGACCCAAGCAAAAAATGTCAATGCATAGACAGTTTTAGGTGACATCTTTCTGTGATAGTGTAAAGGATGACACACAGCAACATATCTATCATATGCCATAATGCTCAGAAAGGTCAGTTCATAAGAAGCATATGTGTAAATAACATAGATCTGAATGAAACAAGCTGGACGTGAGATTAAATGAGTGTCAGACAGAAGGTCCATGAGGAATCTGGGGAAGAAACCAGTAGAACCATACAGAGAGTTGGCAGATAAAAATGCAATGAAAATATACATGGGCTCATGCAGTGTGCTCTCTCGTATTATTATCAATATCATTACAAAGTTTGCAGACAGAATAAAGCTGTAGAGCAGGAAACAAAAGACGAAGGCTGGATAACGGTAGTGTCCAATGTCCATGAACGAGGTCAAGTTTAAGTAAAAATACAGAGTGCTGTTTTCCATTCTCTAAATGGGTATTTTTGTCTGCTCTTGTGCAGCCTCTTATCGCTGTTTTAAAAAAATCAGCAGTCTAAATGAACTCAACACGCAGCATCATTAAACATTTTTAAAAAATATACACCTGTCAATATATTTAGTTATCTATTAGATTAGATTTTAGTGAGATCTATACTCAGATAAACTGTAACTGTGACTTCTGAGAATTGTGCAGCATCTTTTATCTTGAGCAACCTGGTAGACGTCACCACATTATTTCACCTCTGGAGAAATTGGAAATTTCCCCACAATGATTGTTAAAGTTTCTGATGTAACATTTGTACTGGTAAAATGTTTGGTGCAGATAATTCATGGTGCCCAGAGGATAAACCCCAATGACTTTGTTGATCCTCTGAACTTACTTAGAGTCCGACTGACAGGTCACCCTTTTTTTTACTTAACCAATAAAATATCTCAACATCTGCTGGATGGATTGGTACAAACTCTTGCACAGTCGTTCATGGTTCTTAGTTGATGAATCTTAATGACTTCGGTGATCCCCTGACTTTCCCTCAAGCATCACTGTGAGGTTGAAGTTTGTGGTATTGACTGAAATGTCTTAACTATTGGACATATTGCAATGAAAAAGAAAAGCAGCCATTGGCAGCTTGGATTCATGTCATGAATTCCAATTGACCAGAAAATTTCAGAGAAAATGTATAAAAATGTCCATAGATATCGTAACGACTTGTTGCACACAGAGAGTACTCATGGTTTTGTTGATCATTTTACTCTGTACATGGTTTATTCACAACGCGGAACATTCACATTATCAGTACAGTCTCTGGTAATATTCAACAGGAATTTCTTTTAGTTTTGTGTTTTAAGCATAATATCTGGACGTGTCTTCTGATTTCTGGTAATTTAATTAACCATTTAGAAAAATCAATAACCATGCACACGCCATTTTTTTTTGTCCTCCTCCTCCTTGTTCATTTCTCACCATTATATTATATAGTATTTAGGGGTGATAATGTTGCCTGAAAGCTTCAGATAATAACATTAACTATCAGTGGTGGCTGGTCAATAGAGGGCACTAGGGCGCCGCCCCTCCCATGAAATATTGACTCTTTTATATATCTACCAAGATCAAACCATGAGTGGTACCCACCACACTGCCAGCAACCATTCATCGACATTCGACAATTCATCGAATCATTCACATCCATCAGCAAGCATTCGCGCCACAGCTGTAACTACTTCGACATGGCTAGCAACTGCAACTCCATCATTTCATTAAGGGAATTACCGTTCAGTGGTTGAGTGAGGAGTGAGTGTGTTATTAAATGGTGAGTTGTGTTATGTTGTACTCTCCAAATGTTGAATTGTGAATAGTAATGATTGCGTATTACCAGCCAAATACTGTATATACTGAATATGTTCTGGAAAGATTTGATTAATTACAGTTTTGATGATAGTATAATTTGATTTGATTTGATTATTACTATGGCATCCATGGTGCCTATAAATTGTAGACTGTGCTAACAGTGATTTCATGGGCAAACTAGTAAATGACAATGTATCTGTTGACGGCCATGGTGGAAGTGTTTTATTGTGGAACCTGATTTATTGTATTTGAGACATTTAACTTGATATAGCTACACAAAAATACTGTACAGTATGTACAATTCATGTCTGGTGTTGCCATTTAGTGGTTGAACAGGAAAATCAAATTAAACAATACAATATAACACTGTAAAATTAGCTGTCTGACTTTTATTTATTATTATTTTACTCATTGAATGGGTCATCTTAGCCATCATCGCAACAGTTGCCCCTCCTGAGAAAATTATCAGGAGCCGCTACTGTTAACTATATACTTAAATGTTCCCACTAGTGCAGTTATCCGCACACATAATAGATGATAGTGATATGATATCACGTGACTTCAAGTTGACTCGATGCGATGGCATTTAACAAGAAGCGGAGCACTGTGTGGCAGTTTTTCAACCAAAATGCTAGTGATAGCGGAGATACAGTTGAGTGTATGCTGTGTCGGCTTACAACAGCAGCACGGGATCGATGAGAAACCACCTGCGATGGAAACACCCTAACAAGTTGGAGGGATAGACTGCTGCTAGCATCGGTGCTACTGCTAGCGGTTCACAGACTAGCATGTAGCATGTATTTTGTCAGATTAGGATGTGCACAAACGGCACGTGCATGCGGTGCATTAGGAGCGATGCAGTGCTCACTGCTCACACCAATGACTACATTTTGTAGCATCCCTCAGGATAGTATGCAGATTGTTTTATTTTCTGTATAAGAATTTCGCTTTGAATAGTTTTAATAAACGTTTCTGTCTGATAACTACTGGAATGGCTTTGATTTAATGGGATTGGGAGATATTTGAATGGAGACCCTCTAGTGGTTATATAGCGCAAGTGTGATAGAAAGAAATCATAAATCCCCAACGTGTAACCAGGTACACGCTGTTTAACAGCCCTGTGTACATGTGTAGAAAAAATTGTAAACGTTGACACCCCTAGTAGTGTTCACCACATTCTTTCACCTAAGGGGAATTTGGAGACTTTTCCACAACACATATAAATTTTCTGTTGAAATCATTTGTGTTTGGCCTAGTCCACCACTTTGGTCCAGATGGAAATATCTCTACAGTTGTGTGATGAATTGCCCTCATTTGTTTTAGAGACATTCATGGTTCCCAGAGGATTACTCCTTTTGACTTTGGTGATCCCCTGAATTTTCCTCTAGTGCCACCAGCAGGTCAAGATTTTCACTACACCTGTGAAACATCTCTACATCTACAAGATAAGCAAAACATTTTGTACAGATATTCATGGTTCCCAGGGGCTAGTTTTGGGGGGTTAAGTTTCAGTTGGCTGCAATATTGTCATGATGATGTGCTTTTTTGTATTTCTGTGGCTACTGTGCATTGCCGACAGTGTCCTGAAGATAATCTGACCTCATACCCTCTCACCTTCTACTTCCACAGTACACTTACCTACTTCCATGATGCCCAATCAGCTATGCCACTGTTAATAACGACAACCATTGTACACCAACCACCACTGGTAAACTGGACCCCTAAAGCAAGGTAATTTATAAGATGCACACCGTTACTTGCAAATGGTTTAGCTGTTACCGTTTCCCCTCATTATGTGAATGTATGAAATCGGGTGTAATATTGGAAAAATGCAAGTACACAGATCTCATAGTGTGGCAATGAACCAATTACAGGCGGGCAGCGGATGAGAACAAAAATATGATGTTGTTTTTTTACTATGAAAGCCTATGACGCAACCTTTAACCCCTAACCCCTTCCCATTCATACAAAATTAGCCTAGAACACCAATCTAAGCTGTATCCAAAGTAACTTGAAAGCAGGAACTTGAACCATTTGGAGCACATGCATGGTTTTGGTCTCTTTTGAAAGTTAACACACTGAACTCTTATCCCCAGCAGTCGGTATCACTGTGTCACTGCTGGCATTGAGTAATGAAAGTTTGAACAGAATGAAGGAGAAGGTTTTTATTTCCACCTGAATATTTCAATATATTTCAGCCTTATTTGTGGGAAAACACAATGGGAAAACAGCATGAAGCCTTACATGAGTACAAGTTCAATCAAAATTGATGCGACAGAAAATGAATATTTTACATATGGTTTTGAAATGGTTTATTGAGACACTCCAAAAATGGCCATTTATTATACTTGCCTACAAAAACATCTATATCTACAGTATATTCAAACAATCAATATTTTCGGTTCTGAATCAGCTCTATGGACATTTTAAGGCCATAGTTTATGGTGTCCTGATGGATTTTATTGATTATACGTACAGTTGTGTTGCATGTAATTGTTAATGAGGTTTTTGGTTGCACTCATTAACCAGCCAGACCAATGAAGACCAATTTTAAGAATTAAAAAATCAATAGCTGATTATATTGAACTGCGTTAAAGTACAATATAACATTAATTTTGTGTAATGTATTAACTGTATTTTTGATTTCAGTGTGTAAGTAGGACTGAAGGTATACTGACTTGAGAGCCTGTTTGTGCCTGGCTCTCCTGAGGGATGTTGTTTTATTAATTACCCTCAGAGGAGAGTGGAGATAATGACCTGTTGACCACGTCTACCATAATTACTCCTTGTACTCTATGTCACTCTTTAAAAACAACACTTACAATGTCTCCTCTGAGGTATTCATTATCAAAGTAAATCTCTTTGACAATTTTTGATGTCAACAGGTAAAGTGTGAAAGCATTTGTTTATCAGGCCATCCCATGAGGCCAGCCTGCATTGACCATTAGATCATAATTAGGTGGCTGTAGCCAGCCCTGTTCCCTCAGGCCTATTGTTTTCCACTGAGGCCCACCAGGGAGGTCCCGCTAATGATACCCATGACAGCAGCCTTTCATCAGATATGGTAGAGATATGCAAGTCTGAACATTAGTAATTACATCATTTGTATTTCATCATTGTGATTCATCCCTCTGAGGCATAAGGTACACAAACACAAATCAAAACAACAGGATTTTTAGGATGCACAAAGTATGACCTGTCAGTCATTATGTCAGACGTCAGTCCCCAAGACAGTCTTAACACGAGTTTCCACTACAGACTAATCTGATCAAATTTAACAAATATGAGATTGTAGTTGAATTTTTCTTCCCAATTTCCCTTTTTCCTTTTTAGATATACTCTATGTACTGATGGTAGACACAATAACAGGAAATCCTGTGCAGTATCATGTAATCCACTGCAAAAGCTGTGATGTGTGATAATGTGTAATAAGTAAGGGTTTGAAGCCACAACAGTTGGTAGTGTTGTATTGGATTGCTTTATACTGTAAGGCGGTTCAGTTGTTTTGTCTAGCCCTCATTTTAAGACAACACTATAAAAGTTTGGACAGCAAATTTTAATTTAATGATAAAAATCTTGCTGACTGTCAGCTACAGCTAAGAAAATGAAAACACATAATATCTATTGATTACGGATGCAGAAGCCCCATCTTCCATTTGTAATATTAAAATGGGAGCTACCAGGGAGGTGAATGATGACATAATAGTTATCACCTGTGCCTCATGCACATATCTCATGGTCTTTCAGAGAGAACATCAGAGTTCATGCGTTTGCACCCCAGAGATGGGATTTTAATCAATATACATCAGTATGTATATTCTGCTGTTAAATTATTGACTTTTCCTCTGTCTTTTTTTATTGTATTGATAGTACTTCCCCTGATTTAGCTTCCCCATACCTGATGCCCCGCCTATGGTCAACTTTTATTAAATCTCAAAGAATCCTCAATACTTTAGCCCAAACCACGATCTTTTCCTAAATCCGACCAAGTAGTTTTGGTGCCTAAATCGAACCAAACTACGACCATTTTACGTTCAAGTAACCTACTTAACTGTCACATACACAATGTATTTTCACCCAGGAGGCCACTTTCCATGTCCCGTGTCAAACCAAAAATCAAGGTTGAAATGTTTTAACTTGCATACTTAAGTTAACTTGTATAACACACTTATGTCGCATATGAAATGTAACAAAGATTTCGTACAGAACTGTAATAGAGAAAAAGTTATGTACGTGACTTTGCTTATGTAGCTGATATACTTAAATTTCAACCCAAACCATGATCATTTCCTAAACCTAACCAACCTGCGCCCATTTCCAGCATTAGCCAGCTAACATGGAAACCTGTTGCTGGTGTTCTCCAGTGATCTTATGAGATGTTTTGGCAGTGATTGTCATCATCTAAACTAATCTAAAAAGATGACAACAGCTTTAGCCTCTAAATGCTTCATAAAAAATTTAAAGTTAGAGTTATTGTTCACTAAAGTGAGACTAAAACTAACAAAAAGTATCTTGTATCTGGATAAAATAAATGAGATTTAAGACGTCAACCCTCTTTGATTTATTTTATTTAGTACAAATATATCAACCTGACATCAGTCTTAAAAATCTCCCACAGGCCTGTTTGTTTTACATTCTTACTGTCAGTGTCAGTAGTAAAAAAAAAGACGGAAACATAGGAAAGTCTGGTCTCAGGCATTGATTCCCTTATTATGCCTTTACTATCATTCATTTTCATATATCAGCCACTAAAAATTGAAGCAGAATGACGTACAGTCACCTGAGCTTGACGTGACAGCAGTGTCTGACTCATATCAGCTTTCAGCTATAGAGACAGTGTTCAGGCTGGTTAGAGGACAGTATAACACCATATGAGCCAGAGATTAACACACATCCTATTATTCCAACCTGATGTCACATTTCTTCCGTTGAGCTCTGCTCTTGAGTCATAAAATTTGTGATTTCCCTGTTGGAATAAGCCTTATACATCTGCTGTACCATTATACTTCAGGTTCCCACATACTGTAGGTTTCATCTATTGCTTCATACATTCAATCTCTGAAACTTGCTTGTTTGATAATAAGATGTGCAGGATGGAGGGTGGAAACTGCTTACTTACAGGACACTATGCTGATTTTAGAAATCAAACCTTCAGTCTCAACTTAAATCTCTGACCTGTCTTCATCCACAAAGCCGTCACTCTGCATTGAATTTTAGTCAGGATCAGTCCATAAATTACAGGGTTTAAAAGAGGGGGCATCAAGAGAAATTGTATGGCCATGAAGTTCTTCACATTTTGTGACACAGATGACGCAGATCCATACCTCGAGTACATAGTGTCAAAAAGCAAAGCAGCTGTGACGTTAAGCAAACACAATAAATGCGGCACACACGTCTGTGTAAACTTCCTGCGGCCCTCTTTTGACTTTAAAGCTGAGTTTACGAGCCGTACGTAAGAAAGCACAATGAAGAGAACATGGCCGCAATAGAAGGAAATAATTATCAATCCAACAATGTTGTTTGCTGTCGTTGAACTACAGGCAATTTTAACAATTGACCAGTTCTCACAATAAAGTTTCTGTATTGTGGTGCCACATAATGTTAATTTAGATGTCAAAGTTATAACTACAACCTCACAGCACAGAGGAACAAGCCAGGACAAACTGATTAACGCAGCAGTCCTTCGCGCAGACATCACAGAGTGATAAACCAGAGGTCGGCAAATAGCCACATATCTGTCATAGGCCATCAGAGCTAAAATAGAGAAGTCAATAGTTGCATAGGAGTATATGACAAAGACTTGCAGAAAGCATCCCACATATGATATGACATGAATATCAGACAGAAGATCAAAAGCAAATTTAGGATAAAAGGCTGCAGTACCATAAAGTCCATTGATGCACAGGTTACACAAGAAAATGTACATAGGTTCATGAAGGTTTTGATCCAGGATTATGGTTAAAATGAGAGAAACATTTACCACCAAAATCAAACCATAGCATAGTAAAGTGAGAGAGAAAAGCATTACTTTGTAGTTGACTGTTGCACTGAAGCCCGACAGTGAAAATACAAGTATACTGGATGCATTATTCATTCTGTGTTCTCTAATCTGATCTATCCTACAAGTGTGCTTACTGTGCACTTGTTCAAATAGTGGAGACTTCAGGGCTGGATCTGAGAGGAGACTCCCTCTTCATTATTACAGGGGAGCTATTGGCTGGCAGTTGAAATGTAAAAAAAAAAAATCCATAGGTGCTGGCTTGATACTTGTTTTTTGACCAAATTACTGTGACAAATTTGTTTTCCGTGTCAAAAATGTGACTTTTTTGATTATCGCAGATTGACAGTTTCATTTTCACACTGACTTTCTTTATATGTTTTCAATTTTCCAAGGTTTTCATTCATAATATATGAGACTTTTTTTCTAGAATGATAATACATAGCTCTATAGCAGTTCTTCATAAATCTGCTCATACTGTATGTGCAACTTACATTGTGATATTTAGCTAGGATGGTTTTGCGTGACAGTACCAAAAAAGCCAGAGGAGCAGGCCCCAACAGCACGTTTGTGACAGTAAAGAGGTCTATTAGATATCGTGTGCCAGTACACAAGATGTTTGGAACATCTGGAATGAATTTATGTGGTGGGTGCTACCTATGAGCTCGGTCTAAATCGGGTATTATTTATATTAATCAAGACTTTGTCCAATGGGGACTGTGTAAATTGTGTAAATCTTTAAAGAGGAACTTTTTTTTGCAGTGTATTCGTAATAACACAGATTCCCGTTTTTTAGTGCCAAAAGCTATTTTTATGTGTCGAATTATGTGGTCCCTCCTCAACAGTGAAGTAAAAGTTAAAACTCTAATACTATTTTTACACTAAAAACACCAAAACGGTTGATAGGCCAAGATCTCCCTTCACGCAGCCCTGATTTTCTTAAGTCTGGCAACAGAGCCAAAGGGTTGTGCAGAGGTCTAGTTTTCTCTCAGACTACTTGAATTACAATATGCTGAAAGGTTATTTGGGGATTTTTGCCCATTGACACCACTAACTGCAAATGGCCCTGCATCTAGTAAGAGCCTGGAGCCAAAATACATTTCTCCTTGGAGAATAGGAGGTTGCATATCTATGGGAGGCTTTGGGTTCTAGTTTAAGAGGAAGAAGAAGAAGAAGAAGACATCACTTTATTAATCACAACACAACATGCAGAGTTACCGGGGAAGCTGCACACGCCATGCTTAAGTGAAATTATTTTCTCTGCTTTTAACCCGTCCTGGCAAGTCCTTCCTCTGCGGCAGACCAGGAGCGGTGGGCTGCCAGGCAACAGTGGCACCCGGGGACCAAGTTCCTTTTGTCACCATTGTTCAGGTGGTGATCTTCTTGATCTTCTTGGGTTTTTTTAATGGAGGATACCCCAGGTGAACACGGGGAGAACATGCAAACTCCACACAGAAAGGCCCCTTTCCTCGAGCAGCAGGCACCGAAGGCATGGTGAAGGACAGGCCCCCCGGCGCCCACAGCACCCCAGGCGGGAATCGAACCCAGGACCTTCTAGCTGTGAGGCAACCATGTTACCACTGCCCACCGTGCCAAACATGAAGAAGTGAGAGAGTTATTGCACTGAAACTGTATTTCTTCTCTATTATTTTAGTTTGTCTTTGGTAAATCGCCATGTTCCACAGTCCTCGCTTTGCCTTATGGACCAGCTCTACCGCCATCAGAGTAGGGTTACATAATATTGGAAGGTATGACATGGCTAATTTGATAGCATCTTCTATTATGGACTCTTCAGTTCTCTCAATTCCCTCAAAGGTTGGAGTTGGTCAGTGACACAGTTTTGTGTGTCAAAGTTCACACAGTTGCGTGTTTGTCCTGCATGGAGACTGTTGGTCCCAGAGCAGGACATCAACAATAAATTGATGTCCTGGGGATACACTAGACTAATGACCCTGAGGCTTAATCATCATGTTTACTCTGTATTTCTGTGTCTCTCTGTGATATTACATAACAATAGATTGAAGTTACATCAGTGAATCTTTATCATCTTAGCAATAACATGGTAATCTCATGTGTATGGACCGAACACATCAAGCAACAAGGTTGATGTCCTCAGTGTCTCAAGCTACTATTAAACTTAAATCATAGTATTTGTGTGTCACATAAACATTTAAATGGAAGTATTTAATAAAGAAAATGCATCTTTATTGAGTCTGGTGCCATACAGTGTATCTTACATGCATCGTATTTTATAGTCTGTTCTATTTGTTGATGTTTTTAAAAGAAGGTTAGACACACCTTTTTAATCAGGCTTTTAACTTACCTTTAAATTCTTCTTACGTTCTTATCGGGTTTTATCTTATGTTGATGCCTTTTATTTTGCTGTTTTATATTTTGTATAATTCGTACCTATTTAATCTACTTTATTTATTATCTTGTGTATTTTTATTCTTTCAACTGTTTAATTTGTTTTACCTATCTTATATCATGATTTATTCTATCTTATGCTTCTGTTTTTTGTTTTTACCTCCAGTGTTTCCTCAGGGGGGTCCTCCACACTGAGAGCTGTGTCTGGTCTGCTGCTGGGGGTGCTGTCCTCAGGTCCCTTCTGCCCGGCTGGCTGGGGGGCTTCCCACCTTGGTGTGGGAGTCCGCCTGTCTGTCGGAGTCAAGGGTGCCGGCGCCCCCTGTGGTCATAGTCTGCTACTCCTCTCAGTGCGGACGGCTCCAAAGGTGGCGTTTTCCTCGATCCTCAGTGCCTTGCCATGTCTCGCTATTGTCAGTGGTTAGAATGTGTGTGTGCGTGTGTGTGTATGCGTATGTATGTGTGTGTAGTGTGTGTGGGAGGGACGGGTTTTCTCTGTTTTTCCTTTACAATGTTTTTAACTGTTGTAAAGCACTTTGTGTTGTGTTTTTATTTGTATGAAAAGTGTTATATAAATAAAGTTTTATTTGATTTGATTTGATATTATTTAAGTCAGGTTTTCAGACTATTAAAACTGTAACATGACGTCTTCTGTGGCTCTGCAGGAAGCTTTTTGAGTCATTGATGAGCAAGCTGCTCGACAGTCAGTCTCAGGATGGACTGGGCCTCTTCCACTGGTGAGCAACATTAGATGCACACATTAAATTCAGTAATATTTTGCTGGCCAGATGGGAATGTGGATGTGACCCGCTGGCCTCCAGATGACGATAAGAGCTGGGACCTGATTGACTTGCCGTATATAACCCAGACTTTGAGAAGGCCTGCTATGAAGGATATTAGATCACAGGCTGTGTTTGCAAATCATTGCATTCTGTTTCCATGGCCTCCGCCTGGAGACCTTATGGTCCAGGACACACAGACTGTGTCATGCTTTTTTTTAAGAGATCCATGAGATCCACATAAACCTTATATACCTAGGGTATATTATAACCTTAAACTTGCCAAGAAAACTGAAATACCTCAATGTCTTTGTTCTTTCTCCAACATCCTCATTCTCACCCTCATCTTCTACATCTCCCTTTTTTATTCCTGCTTCCATTGCTTGCTGCCTGTAACACCCGAATTTCCCTGGCGGGGGATTAATAAGGTTATATCTGATTTTATCTTATCTTATTCTCTGCGTAACTTTTTCAAATCTTCAGTGTGTCAGCTGTCCTTTCCTGCATCGTATTGACTTCCTCCTTTAACCTTAGTTTGCTTGGGGTGCCCAGTAGCTCACCTAGGAGAGCATGCAACCCAGGTTTGATCCTGACATGTGGCCCTTTGCTGATTTGCACAAAAGGTACCATACAATACACCAAAAATACCCACATATAGTGCTGATTCTCCAAAAATCTCCAGCACGCAGTGGACCAGTCTGTCTCATCTACTGTGTCCCACAATGCAAAGCTCTGGAACTCACAACGAGGAGTTTATATACTTTTTTTTTATGCTACATCATCAAATTTGATGAAAATTCATGACAAATGCTCCAATGTTTTTGGAGTTGATGAAAGTTGATGAGAGTTAATGAATGGTAAAGAAGGTTAAAGAAAGTTTTTCGGCTTGTGTCAACATCTTAGCTCTCTGGCTCAGCCCAACCCACCTCCTTCTTCAAGAACTGTATAAAGTTCAGTGGAGGCTGTTCAGTTGGGATGGCAGCACCAGCCACCTGAAGACCTCCATATCTGTGAGATGTCAGTGATTTTCATTTATGTTGATGTACTGTTTGCTTAATGTTGTTCTTTGATTGCTAATGTCTACATCCTGACATTTTATCACAGGTGACTGAAAACACACCTCCAAAATGTGCTAAGAAGAAGAAATCTGAACTATTTTCTAGATTTTTAAAAACATTTCAGCAGTTGTCTGCATTATATTCCATTAACCAACAAAGTGATATATTCCTCTATGACCATAATATATTTACCTTTGTTATTTTGTCCAGTGTGGTGTGTGTTGTGCTGTTACACACTGGTATGCAGAGATCAGTGTTGAGAGTTTTTGCTCTGTTACTGGGAAAATAACTAAAACTCAAACTGATTCTTTCTGACTCTTTGTTTCTGTACTCTGGAAGTTTTCCAAAAATCAACAAGGAAAGTCTCTCAATGTGTCTGCATGTCTTTCACCAGGATTTTTGCAAACCTAAGTGCAGGTGCAATATTTGTCTGAGGCTAATTCAAAAGTATAACAGACAACACTGTAACTGAGTCAGCTTTGCTGTTAACCTCCCTGTTTCACTGGGTTGGACCCACATTACACAAGACAGAAATGGAGAACTCAACTGAGGTTGTGTCTTTTGTGCTGGCAGCCTATGGCAATATTGGAGAGTTAAAATACCTGTATTTCACCATAATGTTGTTATGGTACCTCTCCATTTGTGTGGCCAACACAGTTCTTATTGTGGTCATATACGTGGACAAAAGGTTACATGAGCCCATGTATATACTACTCTGTAATTTATTTGTGAATGAAATCGGTGGCAGCACATCACTGTATCCTCTTTTGCTCTCGCAGATGTTTTCAGATACCCATGAAGTGACCCTGCCATGGTGTTTTCTGCAGATGTGTTGTATCTACACGTGCGGTTCTGTTGAGTTTTGCAGTTTAGCAGCCATGGCCTATGACAGACATGTCGCAATCTGTAATCCTTTACACTACAGTGTCATTATGAACACAGGGAGAGTAGCAGTGATCATTCTGCTTGTGTGGGTGTATTCATTTATTAGTTTTATATTCTCGTTTTCATTCATCATCCGTTTGAAATTTTGTGGAAATGTCATTGACAAAGTGTTTTGTGACCACCACTTAATAATTAAACTTGCGTGTTCAGTTTCAATACTTAACAACATATCTGACCTGTTTTTTGCCTTTGTAACTATGGTCATCCCATTTAGTCTCATTTCAGTCTCTTACATGAAGATTTTGGCTGTTTGTTTGAATACCTCCAAAGAAAACAAGGAAAAAGCCATCTCCACCTGTGCACCTCAGATTATCTCTGTGTCAAATTTGTTTGTCGGCTGCATTTTCCACTTTGTTGATTCCAGATTTGATGTATCTCATGTACCAGATAAAATCCGCATTCTTTTATCTGTGTATCTACTGATTTGCCAACCAATGATCACCCCCTTTATGTATGGATTTAACCTACCAAAAATAAGACAATCGTGTAAAAGATTTCTGTTTGATCAAAAATAAATAATTAGAGAAATGGGGGGTGTCTCTGTTCTGTGGGAGGATAATACTATATTTGTCTCTACAATGTAGTTTACAAACTATAGACAAAAAATAACGTAGATTCATCAAATCATGCCCCTTGCTGTGTGTGCGCTATACAGATATGTATACATGCATATGTTGGACAAAATCATCCACTCCATGTATATCCTTTCAATATTCTTTGTAATTACTTTGCAGTATTTATATTCTTTACGATTTACACAACCCTTGAGTTGTATGTAGAGTTTTTGTGTTTGTCATATCTGTCCACACACGTATTTTTTTCATATATTTATGAACATAATAGTCTTGTCAGCTCTTTACCTACATTTGTTTAGCTTTGTTGTCCTACATGCTACTTTTGTCTTACAGTTGCTCCTTTAAAAATGATCCTCTACGTATTTCGGTAACTGAAAAACAAATTAAGAAAAGTTCCCTTCTCCTTCCCATCCTGTTTGCTTCATGTTGTTTTTGATTGCTGATATCTACATCCTGACATTTTGTCACAGGTGACTGAAAAGATGCTTCTCAAATGTGCTGATCAGAAGAAATCAGATTTCACAAGGTATTTTTTTTATAATTTCACTCTTCGCTTCACTGCATCATAATCCATTATCCAACTAAGTGATGCTATATATCTTCATAACCATAACTAACTTAGCTGTGTTAATTTGACCAGTGTGGTGAAACACACAGTTGTGCTGTTGCACAGTGGTATGGGGGGATCGGTGTTAACAGATTTTTCCTCCCTTGTTGGGAAGATTTTAGTCAGGAACTCAAAGTGATGAGTCAGCAGCAGCCACTCACATTGAGCAGCATCTCAGTGTGTTTGCATGCCTAAAACCAGGATTATTTGAAAAATGAAGACACATTACACCAGAAAGAAATGGAGAACTCAAGAACTGAGACTGTGTCTTTTGTGCTGACAGGCTGTGGCAAAATTTCAGCATGATGCTGTTATGGTATCTTTCAGTAAAACTAAAGGTATTGTTCAAGTATCTACATATTACATATGACATATTACAGCCAAATGCAAACCAAAATGACAATACTGGTCTGACAATATTCTTTGATTGTGGGAAAGTAAATAAAAAATATTGCCTTATGACTTTTAACGAAACAGTGAATTTGGAATAAATCAACAGCCTCATTTCTCAGCTTCGCTGCTGTTAATTTGAGTTACCTTCAAGTTCTTTTCCTGACTGAAAACTTATTTTTTATGACAAAATTTCTACTCATAAATCTCCAGTATGTAGGATAAGAAAATATCAGACTTTGGTGACCCCAAGTGCTGATGTCAAAAATTACACTGTCAAAGCAAACACTGCTGCGCTCATGCTCAGGATGTCACAGTTCATCTTTTAACTACTGTTTAAACTACTAGTGCTGATGCAAAATGTGACTTAGCAATTGTACAAAAAAAAATGTAAAGCGAGTCTGATCATATGATGTGAGAACACAGCTCAGTTTTAAGTAAGCATTTGCTATTTCACAAACTGAAATCTGTGTTTGTAACAATCACTTGAAACAACTGAAAAAAACTGCAAAGTAAACGTGACAGAATGATTAGTACTGCACAGCATACTGCACAGGGGGCTGACGGGCTGCATGTATTTACAGCTGTGGCCCCCAGAGGTCAGCACTGGACCAGAGATTATTAACGTGAGCACTCAAACGCATCAAAGCCTGTCTGCAGGGATTTAAGTCTACAACTTTTATGGCTCCAGAGGGAGCTGAGCAATGAGTCATTTCTCGGTTGAGTCTGACGACTGCAGTTTTGAAATGAACAAAATCCGGAGATATTAACGTAGAAAGAAATGAGGTTTATACTATTACTCTGATGGAACTATTTTCAGAACAACAAATAATTAATTGAGAAAGTATCAGCAGATTAATCCATAATGAAAGAAGGTGCAGTCCTGTAAAAAAAAAAAAAAAAAAAGTTAAAAATTAGCCTCACCTTGTGAAATAAGTTTCCTTCTCACCTTCTCTTTTCTCCTTTATCTGTTATCTATCTTTATCTGTGCGCAAAGGCCATAAGGTTACACGTCATTATGGCCTTCGTTTGGTGTCCTCTCTGGCTCTGTTACCATAGCAACCAGGGTCATATAGACAAAGTGTGTGTACATAGAGGGAACCGCTCAAGGAAGATTGCTAAAATCTTAAGGGTTTGGGACTGTGACTTCAATTAGTGAGGCAAATGTCAAGACGTGTGTCGGTCAGACATGAGCCAATGTTTAGATTTAAGTATCAAATCGAGTCTTTGCACACAGCAGTGATAGTGGAGAGAAAGGCCATATTTGGGAGTGGTATGAGAGATCAGTGGTAGAGACATGTGCCACTGGGGTATTTATACACCCTATTGCCGAGGACATCTTGAGGAATTTGTTTGGCACTGCGATGATTAACTTGTTGATGTTGGACCAATCATCCACTTCTTGATGCATCAAGCCTGCCGCTCTATGCATAATACATGAGAAATAATTTTCCAGGCGTAGGCCTATACAGTGTGGTATTAGTGCTTTTATTTAAGTAAAGGATCTGAATACTTCCTCCACCACTGTACAGTTCAAGTCAGTCAGAGTTAATCAGCTTCCATAATTTCTGGGGCATCTTAATAAAAGTGCAGCTGATGTACTCGCCCCAAACTTCCCAGCTCAGTTTCCTAAATGTCAAGGTTAAATAGAAATTAAGTGCTTGCTGGATAATGAGAGAAACTACTCATACATTGGGGGCTTGTCACTGCAGCACTCATTCACATCAGCAGGTGGTGCTGTGGCATTTTGATTATGCAAAACTGGATCATTAGTGGAGGTTAATTAATCATATGAGGCCTGTGATAACATTAGCAATTGGCACAAATGTTACATAGAATTAGCAATGTACAGTCAGTGCAGAATATTATTTTTCTGATTAATGTAAAAATGTACTAAAAGTTTTATAGAGATTTTGATCTTATTTGTGAAGTATACATTTTGTAATATCTATCCCCTGTTTTAGATTTTAATGAAGTGCATTTACTTCATTAGATGTGCACATCATTGATCTTCTGCTTAGGTAAAACCAAGTCCTCTGTCCCCTCTGCTCAACATAAACAGATTTCTCCCCTTTTCCCTTTTGAATTACCAGTCATGCACTTGTATTTGTGTGCCTGCAGAGGGTGCTGCAGTATCACAAACTAAAACACTGTGCTCAGTCGAGGGCAGAGGATTTTTACAGTTGTGCAACAGAACAAAAGCAAAAAACTCTCATTTAAAGCTGCCATATTTATTTCTTATTCTTATTCATTTAACACATCAGTACCCTCAACCTCTATCAGGTGACGAGATGTTTGGCATGAAAACAGCATCACTAACCTTAAGAACTATTGTCAGTTACGTTGCTGTTTGTGAGCAGGTTTGGTTTCAGTGAGCTACATCAACAACACAGACCCAGCACTAATTGAACTAAACTGACTTAATTGTCTAACTTGTTCTTGTACGATTAAAGCAGTAACACTGCCCAAAGTGTTTTGCAGATAATGGAAGGATATTGTAGGACTTGTGCTCTTCACTTGTTGGCCAAATTCCCAGCCCAGCAACACCACAATGTCGACTGTGTGTCATCACTAATGACTATTAAGTCATGTGTCAAGCATTTTCACTGGTATGCCATCAGGTTAAGGTGGTAAATGAAAGTAGAACGACCTTAACTTGTCTTAGCTGGTCGTAAGAGCACTTTGCAGGGAAACCTTTCCTTTTACTTCTGCTGCATTATTGAACAATAAATATCCTGCATATGTTGGCAAAACAGTCTGAACTCAAGGTCCACTTACTCTGAGATTAAGAGTGTTTAGTCAACTATGGTTTCCAAGGTCAAAACTTTGTGAAATTCAACATGAATTAATCCCTGAGCACAAACCACAGGGCTCGCCCCATTACAAACCTTATCGCTTTTATTCAAACTGTATACATACAACAGGCTTATGTCATTAAAAAAAAAAGTAAAAAAGACAAAAAATGAGTATCCCCATAAATACAATATGCCTTTAAAAAACAGTCTGTTTACTTGGTAGGTTGCATATGTTCTAATAAAAAAAAAAAAAAAAAAACCCACGCTCATATTCCTTCTGAAAACTGGGTACAAGACAAACACATCAGTCTGGTATCATTAACACTGGCAGATCTGTGCTGCCTGAAGACAATTACAGAGAATACTTTCGCCTTGTTAGGTAAAAACTTGATGGATGAGAGATGACTCATGTGTAGTGGAGTGGTGCCCTGTTTCCTAATTCAATCCTTTAACCAGGGTTTGAGGTATGTAGTACATCCACATAAGCAATGTGACATTTCTCGTTTCCTTTGTAGTAACAGCATGTGTGGATTCAGAGTGCAGCTTTTTCGATTTAAAAAGATTAGAGCACCGGGTCCATAGTGTCATAGTGCCTGCCCTAATTGCTGCAGGGGTGTTTCCGTTCATCATTTACATGTGATCTATGTAGAGATGTGCTACATGTGCTACAGATTTCACCACAAGAACTCCTGCTGATGTGATTTAGTCATGGAAATAAATTTCAAATATTCACACTCCCACACACAACAGCAGATAATCAATGGGACTAAATCACTGGTTGATGCTATTGCTATCAATAATGTATTCAGCACCGTTAAGTGACGACATCATCGTTCTTACATTTTGTTCTCACTTAAATTAAGAACAAAAAAACAAAAAAAACAGCTCAGGTTTCAGAAAATGAATAAAAAGCCTGAAATACACTTTTCCCAAAGTTTACAATTACTTTTAAAAATTGCTGTTAACTGCTCTCTAAGAAAAGTAGATGCTGAACCTCATCAACACACGTATTTCTATGGTAATAACCTGCTGTATTATCTCCAGTGATTAAGTCCCAGATAAAACACTCTACCTCCGCTTAGCATCGCAGTCTGTCTCCACTTCACTCTCTCCAAATAATGACAAAAAAAATTACATACATATCCCCACATGGTTGCAATCTTTGCCTTCCTTCCTGGTGTTTCCATGATTTAGAAAATCAAACATAAATCATTGTTTTCAGGCAACAATAAACGCAGTTTCTCTGTGTTTTGAAGGCTGACGTAAGGTAGCACAGAGACTAAAATAATGATACGTTAAAAACTCTAAAATGTTCAGTCTGCTTGTGAAAATCATTGAAAACTTCAAGTGAAATTATATGGGAGTAAGGCAGAGTTACATTGGATAGAATACAGGTGTGAATGTGTACCATCATCTTTATCCAGGATAAAATAACATTAAAAATCCTGAGCAACCATTTCCACCCTGTATGGATTAAATCTGGATCCTTGAAATGGTGCTTTGGATGTCTTAAAAGCTTAAAAAGTCTTTTAAATGGGGGATCCAACAGTTGAGAGACCACACACAGAGACAAACAATGAGCTGTTGTCTTCATTGCAGAGAGTGGAGGCCCGTTCGTGTGTGTGTGTGTGGTCTCTTTGTTTGATCCAGGTCATCCTGTGGTGAATCAGTCATTTTTAACACTTTTAACCTTAAGGATAGCTGTGCAAACCAATACATAACTTCATTCACCTTCGGAGTGAACATTCAATACAGGAGCAAATACTCAACAGTCTGAAAAAATAACGTAAAAAAGTGAGAAAAAAAATGTTTGATTTCTGGGCAGCCACTTGGCACATAACGGCAGAATCACATGCATTATTCCTCAGATTAAAACAGGCGAGATTGTGCTCTGCAATGTCTAACACATGTATTAAAAGGAAGTTCAGTCTTTAACTAAAAGCAGAGTAACTTCAAAAATGCACGTACAATCCAGGCATCCTAATTCATGAATTCACAGTCAGAGGGTGTGGCTGCTGTAGGGATCAAACCTTTGACCTTTCTGATGCAGCATGTACCGAAGGCCACACTGCTTGATCCATCAGTCTTTTTGTTATGGTGCTCTCCACTGAGACACTTTCACCAGAGTAGACAGGAAGTACATTCAAACTGTAATATTAAAGGATATAATCAATAATATGTAGGGAGTTTCATATTAAAAGTAACTTCACCAGTCTGGCATTTCAGTCCAGGGACCAGCATGGCCATTTACACCAAAGATAATCCAAAGATGCAAATGCCGGGGAGTGTGTGCTCTCTGATGACGATAGAAATAAACAAGAAAATAAGATATATATCGAAAATTCATCCAACTTCTATCAAATATAAAGTTTGGTTGTATGTCCAAAAGCCTGAATTGCTGTCACAAGCTGAAAACACAAAAAAATCCAATCAAAAACATGTCCAAAATAGTATTAAAAATGAAAGCTATTTGACCTCATTTACATGGTTTTTAAATCCGTGGCTTTCTCTCAACTTTACACCGTTGTCTCTCCGTGGTTACCGCTGCTAAGGCGCTTGTAGAACCTCCGCCATGACTGAAGAGTCTTCCCGGACCAGACCCAGAAACCCGAAGTGATCCCGACGATCATGGTCATCAGGTATTTGATCATGAACACAGTGAAGTCCGGGGTCATGTGGGCGAAGTTGTGAACGGGACAGGGGACCGCGAAGCGCTTACAGGTCTGCATGTGCCAGGTCCGCTCCCAGTGCTCCCTGAAGGCCTGCTCGTAGAAGTAACAGGCGATCACTATGGTGGCCGGTACCGTGTAGAGCACACTGAACACACCGATCCGCACCATCAGCTTCTCCAGCTTCTCCGTCTTAGTGCCGTCGTGCTTCATGATGGTGCGGATTCGAAAGAGGGACACAAAGCCGGCCAGGAGGAAGGACGTACCGATGAACAGGTAGACAAACAGCGGGGCCAGGACGAAGCCGCGGAGGGAGTCCACGTTGAAGATCCCAACGAAACACACCCCAGTGAGGACGTCGCCATCCACCTGGCCCATGGCGAGGATGGTGATTGTTTTGATGGCCGGGACAGCCCATGCGGCCAGGTGGAAATACTGAGAGTTGGCTTCGATCGCCTCATGGCCCCATTTCATCCCCGCAGAGAGGAACCAAGTCAGGGACAGAATCACCCACCAGATGGAGCTGGCCATACCAAAAAAGTACAACACCATGAAGAGGATAGTGCAGCCCTCCTTTTTAGTCCCCTGAGCCACAGTCCTGTAGCCGTCATCTTTGAATTTATCCACACAAACAACCTTGTCCTCTAGGAAAAACCCAGCAGCGTAGGCTACCGCCACCATGAAATAACACCCAGACAGGAAGATGATGGGCCTCTCGGGGTATCTGAACCGCCTCATGTCCACTAAGTAGGTGAGAACTGTGAATAAGGTGCTCACACAGCACAGAATGGACCAGATTCCAACCCACAGCCGGCCGAATTTCACCTCATCCTCCCGGAAATACATGATGCCGGTTGGTTTAGTGGGCTCGCACGGGGCTCCGCAGTCTTTGACCCCCATGAATCGGTAGCCCAGGTAGGAAGGCACCTCCAGCTGTAGAGGGCAGGAGAACTGGTGGTACTGGTTGTGCTGGGGCGGGCGTTGGTTGGGTCGGTTTATGTTCGGAGGAAGGGTCACAGGGTCGGGTGCATAGGGGGAAGACGAGGAAGCCGGGCTGCTGGGTTCGGATGTGTTCTGGCCGACGCAGATCTCGCCGGCTCCGTGAACGGGGAAAGCCTCGCAGCGGAGCCGCTCCGGCCACTGGAAGCCGAATTTATTCATCAGGGCTTCACATCCCTGCCGTGCACGCTCACAAAGGGACCGACATGGGGGGATGGCCTGCTCCAGAACCGTGCAGACCGGCGCATACATGGAGCAGAGGAAGAACTTTAGATCCGCAGAGCACTGGACCTTAACAAGAGGGTAGAACTGGTGCACCTCTAGTCCGGCGTCCTCCTGGTTCGTGTGGCCCAGGAGGTTCGGCATGATGGTCTGGTTGTAGGCGATGTCGGTGCAAAGCGGGATGGAGATGGGCTGACAAAACCCGTGTTCTGGGACGGATATTCCACTTTCACTGTTATAATGCTGAGCAGAAGTGAGTGAGGATAGCCCGCACACCAGCCACATGATCCGCAGCAACACGGAGCCAGTGGTGGACCTGGCCGCCGCCATAGTTGGGGAGGAGGGGGAGGGAAGGAAAAACTTTGATTCAAGTAGGGCGACTTGAAAACGGTTGAAAAGCAAAGTAAATCTGCATTAATTGTATCAGCACTTAGCTCGGAGTCCGAGTAAGTCGAGTTGAAGTTGTCGTAATCGTCTTTTCTTCGTATTTTATGAAGATAAATCCGAGTGAAACGTTCGTCGTGTCATGACTTCTTGATGGTCTTTGTAAGTGACTCCAAGCAGTCCACTCTCACTCCCAACCCGGCGAAAAATAACACTTAAAGTCCCATTTTCTTGAAGTAATGCAAACACGAATTATTCCAGCGCGTTTTACACTAGCGCGTCGTTACTTTCGCGCAAACCGAAAAGCATTTAAAACGTAAAAAGTCTTATATTTCCATCGTTTTTCCTCTTGACTTTACACAGAGCGTCGGTTCACATGCTGAGCAGTTGGAAGTCCAGAGGCTCGCTTTCCTCACTCCGTGCAGATTCCACCGGTTTCCAGGCGCCCCCTCCATTCACAAGACCCCCAGACAGAACGCAGGGTGCCTTGAAACCGATGCCGCGTCTCAGCCAATCCTAGCATTTGTTTTCCTACAGGATTCGATCTTGATTGGCTTTTACTCCCAATGGACGGAAAATGTGTTACAGTAATTACATTACACCGGAGAATTTACAGAAAATAATCATTTTCTGATAGTAAAGCACTTAAATTTCGTAGATGCTACATAAAATGTATTTCGTTTTGCATTTATGAAACAAGGGGGAAAAGTACAAATCCCATTTGTCTACTGTCAAATTCTTCTTTAACTATTCTTTCTTGTATATTTCTCTTCCTTACTTTTACTAAATGAGTCGTGTGCATACATTTATTTGAAAATAAAGCAAACAGTACTACCTAAGAAGGAATGTTAACAATTTTAGACACAGCCACAACTTGAAATTAAAATCGAGTTTTAAGTAAAAATCTGTGCATGGTCAATGTGTTAAATTAAAAATGTATTGTGTTACTTTTGCTGAGAAGAGAACAGCACAAAGTCTTTAGATTCGTGTAGGAAACACTGGAAATTATAAAGAAAGTACACAGTTCCTCTGAATTGCTGCCCACATTTCAGATTTTTCAACAATATAAATAGTGAATTTTAATGAGGTGAAATGAAATGGCAGTTACATCTGATTGTCAGGCATGCAATCACTAAAGTCAGAGTAACTATCTTTGCAGAACAGCTGTTCACTTTTTAATACCTGGACAAAGTATATGTATAGTATTCAAACCATTTTTTGTTTTTTCTTTCCTGTTTATAATGGTTCATATTCTACATAAGCAGTCACACCCTGTAGTACATGTGGTGTTGTCTGAAAATTGCAGAAAGTTGTGTTGAAGTTGATGCAGTCGAAACTTTTTTGCAGCTGCGAAGTTGAGCTCTCGCCATCTCCTCACAGAATCTCTACACAGTCCTTCACTGTGTGTAGGACATGTAAACACATTGCAGCACACCGAGGAAACCATGAAAAAAAACAAAACAAAACCCAAACAGATTCCAGCATCTTAACTGCTCAACCTCAGCAAGAGCTGCAAGTACCTGTTGCTGTTTACTGCCTAAAGGGTTTCATTGCAAACAATCAGATGCAGCTCCTGAACTGATCTGTATCATTGTGGGAATAAACAGCAACAACAGGCAAAGCAGCAGTAATTTGAAGTGACAGCATGATCAATCTGCCCAGAGGCGACCAAGTGTTGGAGGTGTAGGAGGTTCCTGGTGGCCTTGCTTGCATTTGGTGTCTTTTCACCCTGAGTGGGATAAAAGAGGGTGGGGGTAGGTTGTGTTGGGGGAAGGGACAGGAAGAAGAGAGAAGGTCGAAGAGGGCAGGGGGAGAAAGAGAAGGAGAGAGAGAGAGAGCAGGAAGAGAAGCTGAACCAAAAGGAAAAGTGAGAAGTAGAAGTTTTCAGCTGTAAACTGGCCTATAAAAGTTAAGACAAGTTCGACTGAAACAGGCCAGCAGGCTGATCTGGATTTCTGACCCACCGCAGAGTGACAGGCAAACTGTTCTTCCTCGTCCTAAAGACTCTTTGCTGCTTGAGGCACAGTCGACCGTAACACCAGTAAGAAGACTGAAAAAGTGGGTTGGACTTTAAGAGTCCTCCAGGACAGGGACCTCTTGGTCTCATTCAGCAACTAAGTAAATCACCATTACATGCTCAGCTCTCAAAGGCTCAGTCCTTGGGCCTTTTTACATGCTTCCATTAGGTCAAATTATGTAAATTAATAGAATTGCCTCGTTCTGCAGACACCCACAGTTAGCTCTGTCACCAAGCAACTACAGTCCCATAAAGATTCTCCTCATTCACATAGAAAAAATAAGAAACTGCATCCTTTAGCTATCATTAAAGACAGAAAATTAAAGGATGATAGTCAATGATCATCTTGACTGTCATGGTTTAATCCCGAATTCAGATCTAAATTTTAGCAACGACACCGAGTCATTAAATCTGCTCACAATGAAAACAGCAGGAATCACATCAGTCATATCCAGGCAGGTCTTGTCCATGCTTTTTCTAGCACACTAGGCAACTGCATTCTCCCCTGAAGACATTCAGCATGCTGCCGCTACAATCATAACACAGAGGAAAAAGAAAACTGAACAGATCACCTATTTTCTTTTCACCAGTATAAACTTGTCACCGTGTTAAAAATGTCACTGTTTATCTACTGACCCCCTAAAAGGGCTTGAGACAAATACAGATTTGGCTGTCTGACCAGGCTGGCAGGTACTTTAAACGTGTTGACAGACAGTTTCTTAATTACACATCCAACAGTTAGGCAGCAACATTGTCGTTCATCTGGAGCTGTGTTTCCAGACACATGACAAATATACACGAGTCCAATATTCACTCTCTTTCAGATCTGTTTTTGGTCTGTACCAGCTCCTGAGACAAATGTTTGGCTCTTTAGCTTCCAAAAACAATGCTGTGAGAGCTGTGAAATTGAACCAAAACAGCAAATTTGCATCTGGACAGCGAAACAATGAGCTGAAACTCACTTTAAAGCTCCGTCAAGCTGAGGGGAGCTGCACATTCAAGTGATAATTCTCTGTGGGTTCATCGCGAGTGACACCTTTCACACCGTCACATTGTTTTCACATTGTCATTTAATACATTGGGACGATAAAACTATCGATTTTAGCTGCTTTAAGTACCTTTACAACCAGATGAAAACCTTTATGTTCTCCACTGACTGGTTGAATCTGAAGCACATGTTCACTGAATTCCCTTCTTCTGTTTCTCCTCTTTTGATCTCTTACTCGTAGAATAGTTGATATTCTTTTACTTCGTGTTTTTGGTGTCTGATTTAAATAAACTGACCTCATCATCATGAAGTACGCTAAGAAAAGACAAAATGATTTCATGAATATGTGAACTGAATGGCACAGACACAGAAACTATAGCGGGGAGTCTCCGGTAGATCAATTATCAATCTGAAGAATGGGTGAAATTTCTATGGCCACTAGTTCTGATTAGAGGATTGGTTTCACTGGCTGGCTTGAGCCTCGGTATGCTCAGCTGATTGACAGCTGTGTAATAAGTAAGGACTTCAGGTATTAAAGCTATTGATGTTGTTAGCACACTGATTTCCCACGAGAGTATTGGACAAATCACCACCTGAGTGTCACAGCCTGCAGAACCAGTGATGTTAGACACTGGAGATGGAAGGAAGCAAAGGTTAATAAATGAATGAGTGGGTGGGTTTTTTGGGGCTGCTCTGATGAATGAACAGGCCAGTGACCCAGTAAAGAATCACAAAATAATTAACTTAGTGTCCTCCATAACATTGCTTGAGAAATGTGTTCAAACATTTTGCTACACATTGTCTATTCTGATTATATGGAGCATGATTCCGGCCAAAGCATATAATATCTGTAAGATTCTCACAAATGGGTAATGTGGTTGATACCTTCACAGTAATATTAATAATTGTGTTTTCCAAAATATCTCCCTTTATTTATATTTATCGCAATATATATATAAATATGTGCTAAATTCAAATGCATTAGGAAAGACTAAAACCTTATGTATTAAAAAAAATCCCCCATTTCATCCGTTTTTGATTAAGATAAGATGAGTTAAGATTTAAAAAAGTGTTTTATTTATCCTGTAGAAATGCTGAAGATGCTCATAAAAAAAAAGATTATTCAGATATTGATTTGCAGAAAAATAACCTAGAGATATCAACTCACACCACAGTACAATTCTGCTGATATAATATCAAGTTACACATACATACATACATTTTCTTTTCTTCTGTGCTGTTCTCCCACACATGCTCTGACTGATTAAATTATATAAACACAACAATAAAGGGGTAGGACAAGATAAGTTTTATTAACTTCATCCTACACCCTTTCAAACAAGGTAAGATTAGCTATGTTTCTACAGAGCTGTCTCTTTAATTGTTTTGTTTTTTCTTTTGCCAAAGCACATTGTATATTTTATTTATGTTGTTTTTCTGTTAACCTGTTCAAATAAATAAATAAAAATAAATAAAGTTATCGCCTAACCCCACCTGTGTGCACATGTAAAACACACATTTCATCACATCCAAATTCTAAGTTGGTCATCAGTGAAAAAGACTTTGAAGTAAATTTCAGATTTATACAGACATCATTTATGTTGTTATAGCTACAATAGATTTATGAACAATGCTTAAACATTGAGCTAAACAAATAACATTGATGTTGTTGGTTGGAAACAATAGGCCACTAATTGGTGACCACTAATTTGGAGGATAAGTGATGATAATACGAGACGGTCGTTGTTGGAGTTTGATGGTTAAACCTCTTAAACCAGACACACGGTGCCCACCATTATACCCACGCAGGCTCAAGCATGTAAACATACACTTTGTTCAAATTTACAGTTAATAACTGAGGCAAGATGATGGTGTTTTAAATGAGCTTGTAATACTTTGATCTCTCTCACTCACACACACGCACACACACACTCCTCGTTTCTCCCCGTGGTGTAAAACACAGCAGTTAGTGGCCACACCAGGTCAAATGGATGCACTTCATCGTGTTTAACTGTGGCTGTTTGTTTGTGTGTGTATTTATGTAGATAGTGTCTGCAGTGGTCAAGCAGATGTGGGCAGTCCAGCAGGTTTCCAGACAGTCAGTCACTGTTTGGACTGCGGTCTGCTGCAGCTGGACATCTGCTGGAGAGGAAAAAAAAAAAGTTTTACACAAATAACAAGTAGATTTACAGTAGACCAAGGTGAAATAAACAAAACAAGAAAGATTTTGATGGTTTTAGACTGTGCTTGCTCAGTTTAAGGATAGCCAGCAGCATGACCGCCATGCATGGTATTGAGCTACCATGTGAAACCCAATACTGAACAACTATTTAGATGTGGAGCAGAGGTGGAAAAACACAAGCCGTTTTGTTTGGTCTGAGGAGCTTTTCAAATTTGAGGATGTCTTACAGGACATGTTGGCTGACCAAGTTGGTCTAACCAGCATTAAGTGTTTTTGAGTGGTGAGCTTAAAACGTTTAGTGCACCGTGTCAAGTTTTGTCCACGCTTTAATCCACGTGTATGTGTGGCTGTAAGTTGTGTGTGTAAGTTGCATGAATTTGTAATATTTAGTTATTTACTAGAGTTTTTGTAGTTGTATTTGCATTTTAAAAACATGGAGAAAACATTCAGGATGTGGTTTGTAGTACTTTGTGGTTTCAAGTAAACTCAACGCAGCCCGGCCATGTTTGCATGAGACAACAATTAAACTCCACCATCCGTTATCCATCCATCCATTGATAATATAGATTTTTACATGATTACCTTCAATGTTTTCAGACCTACATGTTGAAAATCAACATTATTCCATGAAAATCAGATTGTGAGCGGGTGTCCTGGAGATTAAGGGGTTCATCAAAGCATTCTTCATAATAATCATGATGTCTGGGTTCATTTCAGGTGAAGTTGTGTTTTTCTTGTGTATTAACAAGTGTGGATTCATGTGAAAAGTATGCAGGGTGGTGCACATACTTCACTGAAAAGTCAACAAACATCTTAAGGAGTTTTTTGGACCTGGTCCTCTCTATGTCACTGTGAAAACCACTAAGACTTATACAGTTACTCCTCAACTATTTACTGCTTTATTAGAATTGTCTGCTGCACAGTGTCTTGCCAAATGTAAGAGTGTGAGAATGAACATTTTGACTGCTTACTTTGACGTTTAAGTCTGGTTATGTGAGATTAAAGGAGCTGTAATAAATATTTCTATATTAACAGTGGTTCACATGACTTATTGTATGTGAAAGCTGTTGCTTGCAGTGACGAACACACAGAGAATTTTCATCCAACTCTGCATGTCCTCTCAGCTTGACATAGCTGTATAGAGCTCTACTTTCAGCTCATTGTTTAGCTGCAGCTTCACTGTTTTGGTTCACCCGCCGCTCTCATGGCGCCATTTCCAGCCGCAGCAGACTGCTGTTTTCAGTGAAAAAGCTCTGATGAAGACGCTGCATGCTACCTGCCTGCACCACAAAGCAGACAGACCAAGTCAGCAAGTAGCTGGTGAACACAGTGGTTGTGGACACATTTAGCAGCTAAAGAGCAAATATGTCCCCTAGGAAATGATAGAGAACGAAATAGTGAACAGATAGCAATATAACAGTGGACACAAATGCAACTCCAAATTAATGCTAATGGAAACTCCAACATGTTTACTATAAAAGTTGATGGTGTGTCACTAGTGTGTTCACAGCCAAAAAATAACTTATTGAAGGTTTAATCCCCAAATAAATGTACCGTTATTCCCCAACAAAAACCTCAAGGATAATAGAAAGAGGTTTGTTATCAAGGTGAGACTGGCACCCACAGAGCAGGTAGTCATGGCAACAACAATGGAGCAAAGCAGAAATAGACCAGACAACTGAAGCTAACGTACTGAAACATTAGCGGGAAAAGGCGTTTGATTGGCTGAGGAGGATTATGGGATGTCAGCTACCTCAGACTGAGGATGCATGGCAACACATCAGGATGAGTGACTGGTGTTGAGCAGGGCAGCTTCAAAAAGCCATCTGCTGAAGGTGCATGTGTGTGTGCATGTGTGTGTGGGTGCGTGAGTGGGAGAGTTTTGGTTTGGTATAAGTGTGTGTGTGTGTGTGTGTGTGTGTGTGTGTGTGTGTGTGTGTGTGTGTATAGATAGATAGATAGATAGATAGATAGATAGATAGATAGATATAGCATTAGCATTATAGAAGTTTGTGTGGGACTCTCCTCTGAATGGGGGGAGGGGAGATCGACCTTAAGAAGTCAGCATAGAGAGAGAGAGAGAGAGAGAGGAATGCAGGCAGCTGGTTTGTGTCTGTCCATGCAACACAGAGAGCCTACAGTACTGGACTAGTCACACATAGACATGCACACACACACACACACGCACACACACACACACACGCACACACACACACACACACACACACACACACACACACACACACACACACACACACACACACACACACACACACACACGCATACACATGCACACACAGTGATGAAAGAACGATTTATTTGGACCAAATGAGTGTGTGTTCGGCCCAGAGGCAGGCGGCAGGAAGCTCACTGACTGACATCTCATCTGCTTGCACAAAAACGCCATATGAGAGTGTGTGGCCAGAAAAATCCACGCTATAAATTACAAAATGTTGGATAGAATAGCATTAATAAAACTACAGCCAAAGTTAGCACTGAGTGGGTGTAGGTTAGCCTCGCTGTATTTATGCTCCTGACACACATCAGTGGGCTGCTCAGCTTTCTGAGATCACCTCGCTGTTACTGCAAACTACTGGCTGGGAACACCCACATACAGCGCAGTCAGAAAGTATTAAGACAGTGACAGTGTTCTTCATTGTTTGGGCTCTGTTCTCCAGAACATTCTATTTGAAGCGAGACTTGAAGGTTTTAAGTTTTAAATGAGCTGGGATTCATTTACTTTTTACCTCAAACATCTGTCCACTCTGCAATTTCTTGTTACTTATCAGCCAACATGTTTGACAGTATGGATGTGTATGTGATACACTAATATTGACTGCGTGCTACCAGACAGTACTGAACACAACAGTACTGAAGGAATTATATCAAAACATATAAATAGTAAGAGTCTACAGCCATGCCAGTTGCACTGTGAGACTGTGCTTTGAGCTAAATGCTATTGTCATTGTGCTAACATGCTCACAAAGACAATGCTAACATGTGGATGCTAAGCAGATATGTTTACTATATATCATATTCACCATCTCAGTTAAGCATATTGTTATTTATTAGTATTAGCATTAGCTACAAAATAATCATCAGTAGAACATGTTATATTAATTTTAATTCACATGGTGTGTTGACATAATGGCACATGGTGAATGAGTAGCAGCGGCACAGAAGTGCTCAAAGTCAGTTAGTATTAGGTGAGCTCAGTTCAGGTTGTAAATGTTATGTTCCTTTAAGATCTGAGGGTAGAAAACTGTCCTCCAGCCTGTAGGTTCATGCTCTGATGGCAGCAGGGTAAACAGTTTGTGCACTGGGTTGCAATAGACCTTGATGTTCATTTGAGCTTTCAACACAGACGACATGGGTGGTAATTGTCCTGAATGGCAGGAAGCTCCCTGCCAATGCTCTGCTCTGCTGTAGTTACCACTCTCTAGGGAATCTTGCGGTTGCGGACACAGAGCTGCCACACCAGAGATGCAACCAGTCAGAATTCTCTCAGTGGTGCGTCTGTAAAAGTCTATGCCAAACTTCTCCAGTCTTCTAAAAAGTGGGCAGTTGAAACCACCATTTCATTGTGGACAAACCAGGGGAGGTCAACAAGAAATGTGCGCACCAAAGACCTTGAAACACTGGACACGTGGTTGCATCCCGCAGCTTCATGTTATCCAGTATTATCTCTTTGGTCTTGTCAATGTTGAAGTTGCTGTCATAACACCAACTCACAGGGACTTTGACTTCCTGCCTTTATGATGACTCATTGCCGTCACTGCTGAGATCGAGGACGTTTGTGCCAGTTTATATTTGAGCAGGTAGCAGGCAGCAGGCAGCCCGGGGGACACCAGTTCTTGGGGTCAGTGAGGAGGGGTTGTTGTTGCCAACTCTCAGGTCAAGCACCCAGCTACAGAGGGAGGCGTCCAGTCCCAGGGCCATGTCAGTAGAACTTAATCTAGTGGATCACACTTCACTAGATTAAAGTGGACTTTACCATTAGTGGGTGGTTTTTGGCTAAAGGGTGACCACACATTTATTCTGGTATAGTGTCATCAATGCACTTTATGATGAGTTTCTAAACTGTGGTCTCAAACAGTCGTGGAGAGTGACAACTGTGTCTGGTCACTCAGCACTGAACAGTTATGTCCTGTTTGAGTCTTTGTTTGCATGTTTGGAGCAGAAGAATGGAGATATGATCTGCTTTCCCGAAAGACGAGGTGGGGGGAGTTTGTACAGCAGTGGTTCAATCTGCATCCACCTCTGGTGGGCATGTGAACATGCTGGTAATATTTTGGCAGAACCCTTTTAATGTTGGCCCTGTTGAAACTGAAAGCTGCCTCGGCGTGGGCGCCCTCCAAACCCTTGATAATATCACACAGTTCATCCATGGTGTGGAATGTAAACTATAGTTAGAATAACAGAGCTGAACTCTCACATCTTACATTTCAGGTTATGAAGGATTAAATAGGACCTTTTCTCATTTTCATTCTAATTTTCTTTTTCATTGTGGATTAATCTGCTCATTGTTCTGACTATTTTCTTGATGTAATCGATTAATTGTCCGTTTGTGAAAATTCAGGGAGAAATGCCACAGAGCTCAAAGTGACACCTTCACAATCCTTGTTTTGTCAGCTGGAACTATTAAATGTTTTTGGATGAAAAATGATTTAAAGAATTATAAAACTAGTTGCCAATTTTCTGCTGTCGGCTGATTGATTAACCCACTAATCATTTTAGCTGCACTTGTATATGCTGGATAGTTTAATTTATTACAGAGTGTGATTTTTTTTAGCTCTTTGTATGATTTGTGCAAAAATCTCAAATTTTAAAGGATTACTCACTAAAACAGTCAAATAATTGTTGTGAAGTAAAAAAGAAATCTGAAATGTAGAGGAGAAAGTAAAAGACACAGTACTTGACTAAATGTTTAAACTACTTTGTCTGTTTTATGCAAACAGCTGTAAACTAATGGAAATTCATGATTGGTGCCTGTTGTGTGATTGCTAACGTAAAGAGTGTTTCTTGATTGCAACAGTACTGATGCTGTGCACCGCTGGTTCCCAACCTGGGGGTCTTGACCCTCTTTAGTGGTCGCCAAAGCTTCATGCAGTTCACGAGAGGATTCCTTCATTTTAAGGACTGTAAGAAACATTTTTTTCAAATCGAAAGTAGGCCTTTATCTCAGCATTTCATTCATTTGTGTGAAGAAAACAAAATGAAATTGTTATTTTTAACGTTTAGATTTTTATCTAAGACATAAAGTTAAAAGAAACTCTCACAGGATAAGAGCACAGTCCGAGAATTTAATGAAAATAAGTAAAAATATCAGGAAAATACAGGAAATAATCTGCTCAGAATGAATCCAATTTGCTCTTTTTACACAAACTTCCAGCACTCATTGCATTCACTATCAGGATTAATTGTACATGTTATCAGCTGTTCTGTAGTGTTGCTGTTATGCTTTGAATATAACATGAAATATCCATTAAACATGCCACTCAAACTGGAGTCATCAGTTTACTTTGTGATAGTCAAGGGTCCCTAAAGGAAAAACACCGCTGCACATGAGCCTCAGACAGACTGTGTTTAGCAGATTTTCTTGACAACACACAATAGTCCTTCATCTCCCCTCCCCCACACACACACCCACACCAGTCTTGGAGGTGATGTGCTAATTGATGCAAAGTAATGGAGGAGCTGAAGCCACAATGGCTGCCCCGCCAAGCTTTCGACAGAGCTTTTCTTTACTTGCGTGTCTTATGTTCAGTAAACCCTGTGTCTCCTGAAGGTGTGTTTTTGATTGACAGTTGATGGATTGATTGGAAGAAACAAAACAGAGGAGAGGAGGAAGAGAAAGATAAAGAATATGAGCAGAGGAAGGAAAAAGGGGAACATGGGGAAGGAAGAGGATTTTGGGGGGGGTGGAGGTTTCCTGCAGTTTTGAGGTCAAACGCACAGCTGTGGTCATCACCTTTCACTGCAGGGGACACACACACACACTACTGTGATCATCACTCTCTGTGGGAGTTTGACCTGAGCCAGATGGTCACCGCTGTCTCATTTTATGACTCTCTTTTTCTGTCATGTCCACACTAAGCCGGTGTTTTTCGCACCTAAAAGCTTTTTTTTATCGAATACACTCTGCAGAGTGGGCACATCTCCAAGAAATACTCTTACACTGTGGTGTGAACGAGGCAAAACAATGACAAATCAATAACTCACCTTCGCAGAGTAATGTGTTTTCTGTTACCTCAGACTCTGTGATCATTCATTTTGAATGCCAGCAGATCACACAATGTGATGAACCTCTAAGCTGCTGCTGTAAAAACTAATGACAGGCTATGAAAACTAGGACATGGAAAAATTATAAAAGAGTTTTATTGATTTAATTAAAGCAATATGAAACCCAAATACACCCAAAACTATGGATGAAGCTCTTTCCAGTTGATGCAATATGATGTGCTTTTTTCCATTTGAAATAATGAAATAAGTGAATAAATAGGTGTAGTTTTCTTATGCATAATCACAATATTGTGCTTGTGTACACAGTGATGTATACTGTGTGTTCTGTATATATCTATGCAGGACATACATTTAATGGTTTTATGCTCAAAATGGATTCTTTATGAGATCATGGGAATATTTTTTTCATGTGATCTCATATTGTACACAGGTGGCTGTACACTATTTATGATGATGACGATTCTTCTTCTTCTTCGTCTTCTTCTTCTTCTTATTATTATTATTATTATTATTAAAGTTGTTGTTATTGTTATATAACTTTCTTAAATGAAGCTTGATTCAGTGTTATATCTGAAATAAGATAAAATAAGATATAACTTACATCGAATGTAAATTACAAAAAAAAAATCAACTATATATATATATATGTGCATTCAAATCCAGTACAGTACAGTTAGTTTTATTCATCAAAATCCACAAAAAAGCATATTTAACAGTTTTAATGTGTTTCAGATCAGTAAAGCAGCAAATGAATCTGGTCCACATATTTAATGCATGTACATGTTGGTTCCCAGAAGGTCAAACTTCCTCCATTCAAGGAAGAATGCTTGTGTGTGTGTGTGTGTGTGTGTGTGTGTGTGTGTGTGTGCGTGTGTGTGTGTGTGTGTGTGTGTAAAGATCGTGCCAAATTACCCTGCGCCTAAAATGTTTTTATCAGGCTCCAGACATGTGTTTTCAATGTTCTTTAAATACGCTGCCTACACACACACACACACACACACACACACACACACACACACACAGGACTTCCAGTGCCAGATAGTTAAAATTAGACCCCTCCCTTGTTGTCTCTGAGACAAAGTTAAATTTTTCTTCCTTTGGCATCAGACTACATAAATGAATAAAAAACCCTGATAAACCAATGAAAACAGTGATGTAAAGATGACTGTGGGTGTTTATCAAATACCAAGAACATCACGTTGGATTTTACACACATTACACAAGTTAAATTTGGAAGATTCACCTGTTGAGATCACACCAGTGAACCCTGATAAAATATGTTGCATCTATTGGAAATGATCTGGGCTGGATTTTATCCTGGAGGCAGCTGCACTGTTTCCTCCAACAGAAGATGGAACAATATTAGATCATTTCTAATATTAACAAGTTATAATCATGAGAAACCTTTTGATGAAGCCACATTCTTCAAAGGAAAACATTGACAGTGAATGTGCAAAACTGTTGTCAATGAATTTAACACTGGATTTATAGAAACAAACAAACATCAACAGCAAGTGGATTGAATCTATATCACATAAAATGGATGATGCAGCTGCATACATTATAAGCTCTGAGGCAAGGTTACAGAGAGCTCTGTGTGTGTGTGTGTGTGTGTGTGTGTGTGTGTGTGTGTGTGTGTGTGTGTGTGTGTGTGTGTATGTGTGTGTGTGTGTGTGTGTGTGTGTGTGTGTGTGTGTGTGTGTGTTACCTACTTCTCAACACTCACGGCATTGTGGCCAATCAAACCACTTTCTCAGGCTTGATGTGTCTCTGTGGCCTGGCTGCAACCTTGTACGGGTTTACACACACACACACACACACACACACACACACACACACACACACACACACACACACTGCCTCTGCAGTCTTGTAAATCCAGGTTGTGTTGTTTCCAGCAGCAGCAGAAGTTTATGAGGGTTTGGACGGGAGAATACTTGCTGCTCAGGTCACGACATGAGGTTACCCTGTATGTGTGTGTGTGTGTGTGTGTGTGTTCGAGGGTGGGTGGGGTACAGGAAGATTGGGAGTGGTGTTTTGTTTTTTTGAAAATAGAAAATACTCTCAATTTTATAATGTCTGATTTTGCATGAACTGCAATCATCATGGTGTTTGTGAGTCTAACTTGCCATCAAAAGCTTTTTGCAGCCCAAATTTTTATTCAAACAACTGCACCAGAGTTATTTCCATGTTTAAAGCCATTTACTACGAATTCTATTCATCTTACGTTACTTTTAACCCTTCTCCAAGCCCTGCCATGTGTCTTAAATTTCTCCTCATTAGCTGTAGGTTCTTCTCATTGTCTGCAAAGACTTAGCTTTTAAAAATGCAGACTGTGACAGTCATCGCCACGTTATTGCCGCGACAGTAATAGAGCTGAAAGCACACAAGCTAATTTTAAAAGTCTGGGTTCAAGCTCTGGTGAGAAGCCTGACTGAGCGTTACCTTTTTAATGTAAGAAGGTTCCGAGTTTGTATTACCATGTTTGATTATTGCTTGTTTCTTTTTTGAGTTTCCTGACACCAAAGCTCAGGAACAAGGCCCTCAGATCTTGGGAGCAAACACCTATGTTGTTCTTCTTCTTAAAGCGTCTTTTTGTTGTTTCCTGCGCCACTGAACCTCCAGACAAACACGCACATTAGGCTGCTTTTAGACTTTTTAAACTCATGAGGCTTATGGCTTGAAAAGAGAGCATGAACAACAATGGCATCAACAGTGTGTCTCTTAAGATAACAGCGCTGAACCTCACAGTGCTGAGATGTTTGTCTGACAAATGAATATTAGATTAGCGAGAAAAGGAGCACACGCTGCATGTAAGACCCCAGAAGCTAACGCCAGCAGCTGTGATCCTTTGATATGTTGTGTTCAGCTCCAAGAAGGCAACAATATTAGACTCTCTTTCTCTGGATTCCCCACCCTGGTTCCCTTTTTTCATTTTTTCCCCTGCTTTACTGCAGGCAGTAAAAGTCGGAGCCAAAACCTGCTGGACACTTTTATATAGAAAACACTAAAACGGCAAACAAGAGCTGATCACGAACATGGGTGAAAGGAAGGGTAAGTAAAGGAAAGGGGGAAAAGGATGAAGCAGTGGAAGATACATAGACACAGTGTATATATCTATACATGTTTATTTGTAATGTAAGAGCATGATGAGACACGTGGCTCCATGTGAACCAAAAAATATAATTGGTATTAACAACAAAAAAATCAGGTCTTATCTTATATGTTCTGTCTATCCAAGGACGCAGTATACAAGCTTACATTGTACACTGTACATTTCAAACCCTGGTGACTGTAAATGTGTCTGTGTCTTATAGTGTTTTTGTACACAACGTCTAAGAGTCAGGCTCTGAGGAGAGAGACCTCTGCTGTTCCAACAGCAGAGGTGGAACAAGTACTCTGGTCCTTGACTTAAGTAAATGTACCAATATATTAATGTAAACATACTCCATTACAAATAAAAGGTTGGGACAGCTAATAACTCGGAGACATCTGAAACATAACATAGAGACAAAATGATACTTTTTTTTTAATCTAAGAGGTCACAAGCCAAAAAGTTTGGGAACCACTGGTTTCATCTTCAACAAGCGATTTTAGAGGTTTAACGAGTAAATGCAGCCACAGTTAAATAAATATTGTGCAGTGGAAACTGCAATATTTCCCTCTAGAGGAGTACATGTGTAAGATGGAAAGACTTACAAGTACCCTGCACTCACACACATACATCTTGTCTTTTAAGGATTACAGCCAAGTCGGCTCATGAACAGACCAACGTTTACAGTTTTCTTCTTGCTGTAATTTATGCTGTAACGTAAAATGAAACTCAGTGTCAGAGGAGAGGCCAAAACAGGGCAAGATAAGATGGCCTGAGCCGCTCTGAGAGGCTGTGTGGATTATTTTTAGCTGCAACCTCTTGTCATTGTGTTTTACTGATTATTTGTGGGCTCCACTATGCTTATGATAATGACAGTAAGAACAGTTTTGCAAATTTCAATTACTTCTCTTCAAATATGTCTTAGGCCTCTGCAAGTAGCAAGCTGTTAGTGTCCCACTCAGTGTCCAAGAAGAGGACATGACAGGGAAAGATAAGATGGCCTGAGCTGCTCTGAGAGGCTGTTTTCATACCGGTTCAAGATAAAGTGTAACTCACCCCCCCTCCCTGTGTATTAAACTCTTGTCCTCATTCATTTGACTGTGCTGATGGTGCTGATGATTCAAAGCGGAATTAAACTTAATTGCCACTACTATCTATATCTATATATATATCTATATATATATAAAATATTTAGTTTTTATGTCCATATGAGAGATGTGTTACAATTTTGCTTCAGCAAAAGTAAAACAGTATGGCAGGTGGAGGAAAAATTAGTGGATGTTAACAGCTGTGGTGAAAAGTATATATTTTTTGTATCGTACTTAAGTATCATTTTGATTTACTTGTACTTTACTCAGGCAATTCCTTCTCTTTTTTTTTTTTTTTGTTGATTGCTGTACTTTCTTTACATTTCACAGGGAAAAATTGTACTTTTTTCCTCCACAGAACTTATTCAATAGCTTTTAGTTACTATATACTTTACAAATGGAAATTATGAAATAAAGTAATGGAACAAAATTGTAAATATGGGTGGTTTAATCTATAGTAATAGATCATATATTATTCATTATTAATTAAATTTCCCAGCAGTAATTAGAAATAGCTCCAGCTTTACCAGCAGCGACAGTGAAGTGCTATACACATCAATGCATCAATCATTATAATCCTCTAATATAATACACATTTTAGAGTATGCTTTCATACTAATACTTGTATGTATTTTTACTTTGGTTAACTTTTGAATGAAGGAGTTTGCTGTCCTTGAGGAAGACACTCTGGCAGCCAGAGTCCAGCGCTGGAAATAGAGACAGAGTGGGACCTCACTTCTACATTATCGCCTTTGCCATAGCAGCAACAGGTGTGGCACCGCCGTCGTGTTTGTCCCTGCCCGGCTGCCATCGGAGAGCTGGCTCCCTGAGAACAACACAGAACTGTCAGAGACAACTTCTGCTTTCTCTGCGGTGTACTGATTTGAATATAAAAAATGTCGTAACTCAGTGTTTCTGCCGTGACAGCTACACACAGATATCCGGACCCATTCACAAATCCCCGCGGCGGTCTCTCGAGTTCAAACTGGCCGTTGGTAAGTTTAGTTAGCTTCTTTAGCGGTTGTAACGTTAGCACGGAACTAGCCAAATTCAGTTTTAACGCTTTAGCGTCACTTATATGGACAATACACGACCTTCGTGCTTTATTTAAAGGAGAAGTAAAATCCGTTACATGTGAAAATGTATATTTGGCAGGGCAGTTGCAGTTGTCTCTATTTTCACTGGGTGACGTTCACTCGTGAGACGTTTGCTGTTTAGCGTAATAAACTAACCTCTGTGTGTAAACAGATTTAACGTTGAAGTGATTATGGCCTCTGGTAAATAATTATTGCCTGAGGTTTTATATATTGTCAAACACGGAATTTAACTAGGTACACTTATTCCAGGACTGTACTTGTAGTTGTACTTGAGTATTACAATTTCAATTTACGCTTGTTTACTTCTGCTCCACTACGTCATGGAGGCAAATAATGTTGTTTTACTCCATTACATTTATTTGATAGCTTTACTTACTAGTCACTTTGAGAAAGCCTTGGAAAAAGCTGTTTTTGAGCCCGAGTTCATATTATTATGTCAAACTAGGACGATAATATCACAATAAGCTCACGTTTCCAGTACGCATGTAATGTATTTGCACTATGATATGGTAAACTGAGGCAAATGAATACACATAAATGTTAATCAAGTAAAACATTTATTTTATTTTTGGGGCAAACAGGTATTTTACAGACAACAAGCACTTGAAGCCAGATGAATCAAAGGTGTCAAAACAGGACAGAGGATCATCTTTGTTCCTGCAAACTGATTTATTGTTGGGAGTGAACATAAGACAATAAAGATGCCTTCACTGTCCTGTGGAAGGGAGAGTCTGAAGTGATGGAGAACAGAGAGAAGAGGTAAAAACTTGTTTTGAGTTTTGAGTTGTCCGTGTCCTGATTATATCTAACCAGTAACCAGTAGTGGAAAGATGTTGAAAAGCAAAACAAGATGCCATTGAAATCCTGTTTCCTTTAGATGTGATCTGGATTAGATGTGAGATTAGATTGACCACTGATGTCTCTCAACAGTCTGTCAAAACTAATTATTTGTATGTAACAGCTTTCATACCATTAGTTCAGTTCAAGTGACAAACTAATTAAGTTAGTTATTCTTTGCTAACTTGCTAACTTTGCTAGCTTCACTTTCAGTAGGTTAAACTAAAGTGTGCACTGCTGCTGTTCAGTCATTTGCAGATGTTGTACTCTCCCCTTGAAACCTAACCGCATGTCAGGGCCTGCAAGTGCTGAACAAGCAATTATTGTTTGATGGATGAACGACCTGGAATTTAATTCAACTTTCAGAGAACTCACGTTTGTTTCACTAAACCACAACTAGCCTCACGATGAAAGCATGGCCTGGTTCAAATTTTGGTACTGGTGTTTCAATTCAATGCCCAAGTCAGGCCGTAATGGTGATATAATTATATGTGTTATTCCAGGCCTGCAGATGAGCAGGCCCCAACACCTCCTGAGCGAGGGCTGCTCCACTTCTGGCAGTCAGGGGGCTCCTCTGTGCAGCTCTGCCCAGAGAGAGTGTTCCTGTCCAGGCCTGTTTTGCAGACTGCCCTGGGAGAACACCATGGACTACTGCTGACACAGGGTGAGTGTGGTAAGATAAGGTTGTTCTGTACCAATAGGATTGTTCAACTAATTAAATGATAATTTAGTATCTTGGTATTACTACTATGGTATGAAAATGCTAAATGAAACAGTCAGGAGTCATAGTTAGTTTAAGTTTCATGCAAAAATGTGCCGTTACTCAGTTGTCGTTGTCTTGCAGGTGGTCTGGTGTATTCATTCGGACAGCTGTTTTGGAGGAATCTCAGCGTATCGGTGTCTGCTCCGGTGCTGGAGGTCTCTCTGGTGGAGAGGACGGTGGTCTGTGTGGCTGCGGGTGGCTTTCACTGCGGAGCGCTGAGCGAGCAGGGCAGCGTCTACGTGTGGGGGGAGAACACTGCAGGACAGTGTGGGCTGACTGAGAGGGGCACAACTGTGAACTGCACAGGTTGGTCAACACCTTACCTCCGTCCTTACTTCCTTGCTTCCTTCTGTCTTTTCTTCACACACTCATGTCTCGTGTCAAACTCTTGTCTTTCTGTCCGTCCTACCCACTGCTTGACCTCCTTATGTTTTTCTTCCCTCACTGCCTCCATCCTTCCTTTAATCTTCCTTTTAAGTTTCCTTTCTCTTATTTAGTCAATTCGTAAATGTACTTATTGGTTAATACATGTTGGGGCAAAACAAAACTTGCGCTATGTGAAATATCCTGTGTCAGTTTCAGAGCCGTGCCTGCTCACTGTGGTGGACAGTGATGTTGTTCCTCCAGCAGCGGTTCGGGTTGTGGATCTGGCCTTCGGGCGGGAGCACAGCCTGGCTCTGTCAGCCCAGAATGAGCTGTGGGCGTGGGGCAGCGGCTGCCAGCTTGGCCTGGTCACGAACACCTTCCCTGTGTGGAGGCCACAGAAGGTAATTTAAAAAATGAAAAGTATTGACTCAACCTTGTTGTGTACATTGAAGCTCTGTTAAATATTGAATGTCTTCATCTTTCAACTGGTGCATGTGTGTGCATGTGAGCCCACAAAAACTGTATATTCTAATTCAGTAGTCACATTTGTATAATTTACATCTTTGGCACAGGTGGAGCACTTGTCAGGCAGACATGTAATTCAGGTACTTTCTCTTCCTGATCTCCCCATTGCTGTATTTAGACATGTACACAAAAAATACAATGTTTTAAGTCTAGAAATACCATCCCTGTTTATTTCCCACAGGTGGCTTGTGGTGCCTACCACAGCCTGGCACTGGTTCGTAGTTTACCTCCACAGAACTACAATACCCAGAAGCCTCCTGAAAAGAGGGAGCGGGGCCAGTCTCCTCACTACACAGTGACAGAGAGGGAGGAGCCGTTTGCAGTTGATGGTGGTCACTACTGTCCACTAGGGGTGGAGCTGACTGACGTCGAGGTGAATGTACTCCAGAGGCTATAAAAATATTTTAAGATGATTTTTAAACCCCTCATTCCTGTGATCTGGTATCACAGATTTTTCAGCAGCTATTTCATTCTGCTCTTTTCTGCAAATATCAATGCTTGTGGAAGAGGTTCAGCTTTTGACCGGTGGTTGCTGCCCCTTTTTGGTTTGCATTCACAGACCTCTCCCAGAAGAAGAGGTCCTAGACGGAGGCTCCAACCTGGTGGACGGTCAGCTGGCAGCAGCCCCGGCTCTGTAGCTGGTTCATGTCCTTTTGAAGATGGCAAATCTAACACTAAACAGTACAGTATTACATAACTTAATGGTCTCCATTTTATCCCTTAGTTTTTAAAGTTTTTCCATTTATTTCAGTTTTTCCTCTACTTCTCTTCCCTCCGTTGCCAAACTTCAGGAAGAATCTTCCAGCTGGCACCAAGCTTGAGCCTGGTGAGCAAACTGACCCTCTGACCCAGACAGACGGCACCCCCAGGTCCCACCCACTGCCAGGCTGGAGGTCCAATAAAAACTCAGTTTTCCATGATGAACTGGAGCTTCAGAACCTCCTCCAGAAACTCTCCAGTCACTCACTGGAGATGCACCAGTCCTCTGGGCCTGGAGATACAGACTCACTGAGCAGTTACACATCAGGTAGGTAATTCAGATCTGTTCCTTCTTCCTTTGTTTTGACATTTGCTCTTTTGTTCTTTTATGTATTACCTCATGATATCTTTATCCTGGCATTCTTTTGAATTTTTACTAATTCCTTGATTTGTCCATAGCTGTTTTTGCCTCTTTAATTTTGTCACTCTTGTCTTGCTTTGTCATTTCTTTGATCTTTACAGATTTAGTATTTAATAAATGTTGTTTCTCCTTCTCTCGCTCACATCCTTCTTCCCTCCCTCTCACCACCTTTGCTCTCTCCAGATGACAGCTATGTTTCCTCAACTCCTTCGACGGATCTGTTGACGTCCAGTTACAAGGAAGACTTTCCAATTAAGAGTCAAACCAACAAGTAAGTCCAGTTTTAGTTGACAATGAAATACTTTGTTTGGTCAAGATTTTAGTCAATTAATCAGTGTTTCAATGATCTCATGTTGAGAAGTTGTTACTCAAATAGCAGAAAGAAAATTTGTATTCATATTTTTTCTTTGCTCTTCATTTTATTCAAATTATGCCACTTCACCTCTCTGTTCAATCAACCAAAAGTCAAGCTTAACTTAAAAATGTAGAATATTAAAGGGGACAGTCTACTAATGCAGATATATGCTCTGAAAACTCAATTACACTGTAGCGTCCACGTACACCTTCAGTGTATTTGCCCCCTGATCTTTGACCTTCTTTCCTACAGTAACAGTGGAGTGGCTGTGCCGCTCTCCTCCTCCCCAGTGTGTTTGGAAGACGTTCGGCTTTGCCTTGAGGCAGAGGAGCGGGCACTGCAGGGGAAGAAGAGCTCCAGTCTCACTAATATAAACCAGAGAGGGAATGCAGCAGCGAACAGGAGACGCTCCCTGCCCGGAACACCCACCCGTGGTAGGAGTGGTGGGGTGTGAACTATCTTGACAACACTTTTGGGAAAACGCTTATTTACTTTCTTGCCAAGAGTTAGATGAGAAGATTGATACCCTGAACCAGGAGGCTATTGCTTAGCTCTGCATAAAGGCTGGAAGAAGCTGTTCACAAAGAAATATTTAAAGCATGTAGTTCCCGGTACATTTCTGTGTGTGTTTGAAGTAAACAAACAAGATATGCTGCGTTAGTTTACCAATAGTCAATTAAAATGCTTTAGTGAGCTTTAGGGGTGCTGGTAGAAGTATTGCCAAGCTAGTTCAAATTCCCTCTGCTTTCAGTCTTTATGCTAAGCAAAGCTAACTGTCTACTGGCTCCAGCTTCATATTAAACATATAAATGAGATTAGTATCAATCATCTCAGGCAGAAATGGAGAGAGCAGCTCAACCAAATGTTTAGAAATTCAAAGAATGCAACATTATCTCCAACAGAAACACGATACAGTTTCTCTCTGTGTTTGCCTTTCACTTTGACACACGGAACAATAATGGGTTCTCCTGTATCTGATGTTATCTGCTCAAATCATCAGATATGTCAGTCAGGATCACAACATGCACATGCTCACATGGTTACGTTTTTATCTTGAGATAGCAGTATTTGCTTTGTTCAGGTAAGGTGAGATAAAATTGTTTTATTAAGATAACTTGAGATACAGTCCTTTTGTCACAGCGTAGCTTGTATGATAGGAACCAAATGAGACAAACATTGTGATGTATGGGCCCCTCTCATTGCTCAGTTATTCATTTAAAGCCTCTTTATGCGTCATACAGCCCCAATTCGAGAAAAGTTGAGACATTGTGTAAAACGTAAACAGCATACAATCATTTGCAAACAAGCTGTGATACAGTCATGTGTTTCACAACCTCGCCTCATCCCTGTTTGTGAGCCTTTGTGCTGTTTTCAATTGAGAATATGTCAAAAAGGATTAGCGAGTTATCTCATTCTGTTGTCTTTATTTTTTTACGCAGCCTTTTTTGAATTGGGGTTGTATATCCACAGGAAAGTGTGTGAAGTGTATCAATGATGCAGACAGAGTGTGACACTTTTGGGGAAATTGGTGATTAGCAGATGCAGCAGACCAACTTCTCATTTTCTGGTTTTCCCAGAGTTCCTGGAGTGTCATAATGAAAGTGTCTCATCTGTCATCACGGATCTGAAAACCATCCAGCATGCAGACTTTTTCAGTTTTAGTAGTCACGCAAATCTTGAAGCACTTACTAGATAATGAATAACAGTAAACAATTTATAACATTTGTTAAACTGCGGTGCTGAACAGAAGCGTTTAAAACCGCTTTCATACAACTCACCTCATGTTAGTATTCTTTATTTTTACATTACGTGTCAGTGTTTGTTCTGTTAGTTGTTCCTGCTTTTCCTCAGTTGTTGTTTCAGTTTACTGCTTCACCTTGGCAGACTCACACAGCTCTCTGCATACAGAGTTTTACATGTAGTCGTTAGGGTGTGTTCATACCAAACCTGTTCGGTGCAGTTTATGTGCTTGCCCATGTGTACGGTTTATTTAGGTGAGAAAATTGCGTGTGAACTGCTGTTTCCTGGGGACGCATTGTCTCTTTCTCTGCTTGCGGCTGTTGCTGTGTATGACAGATGAAATGCATTTGCAGTCTTGACAGATGCTCAAATGTACGCTAACTAGTAGGTGATGGTTCAGTTGGTTTAAACAACAATGGTTCCACAACTTTTCCATTAGATCATGTGTTTTTCTTTCAGGGTCTCCACGGCGACGACGGCCTTGCGCCTGCAGGCCATCTCCTGCTGGTCGAACCCAGGCTGCAGCGCCAGAGGAGGATGACGACGGACTGCCGTCTCTGGACACAGAAGTGTGGAGCTGGGGTCGCGGTTCTGAGGGCCAACTGGGCCACGGAGATCAGCTCGCCAGGTGTGGACACACAGACACACACTCATAATAGATCCCAGCTTGTGTAAACGTATTGTTATACATTAACAGAAATCATCAACATTAAACATTAAAGAAAATGACCTCTACTGGCTCCAGGTGGAAACTTTATGCAGACACTTTGGATGTATCAGCTAACGAAAGACACAGATGAGATTTGAACATTGACATTAGAATCACAATGGAATATTATGTCGTTAGCTCAACTCATTAAGGAGACCTTTTCCCACACTACAAACCTCTGCAAACTTATTTTAAGTACGTAGAAATAGTGTTTATAAATTTCTCTAAAGCATCTAATTACATATTGTTTGTATTTATTCTGTATTGCTGAAGTATTATAACACTGTAATTATGTGATTTTCTTAGTTTGCATGGGATAAGTTACTAAAATAAATTACCTGAAATGCAGTTTAACTTTGAAAGTCACAAGAAAATTAGACACCCAAGACTAGACTTAACTCTTCCACAGTGTCTACACAACCTACATAGCAGCATGTAAACACAATCACACACATGTTTACTGTAGTTACCTGCATAAAAAGGAATAAAGTAGATTTACACAGTACAGTGACGGACATGTGTGAGTGAAAACGGCTGAAACTCCTCCTGTGTTCACAAGCTGTTAGGATGTTTGTGTGTGTGTGTCTTCAGACTCCAGCCTCTGTGTATCAAGCCTTTGACAGGCGAGGAGGTGATCCAAGTCGCCGCAGGGTCCCACCATTCTTTGGCTCTCACTGCTCACTGCCAGGTAACACAAACGTACATACTGCCCTAAACCAAAGTCTAAACCTTGCACTTTGATCCAAGTCACAGACAACACTCCAAAGTGAGGACTGACCAAACTTTCAGTTTCTTCAAGTCAACTTGGTACAAGAGCACACACACACATCAGCTAACTCATGTTTTGCAGGTGTACTCGTGGGGCAGCAACATGTGTGGGCAGCTCGGTCATGTCAACAGTCCTGTCACTGTACCTCAACAGACAAAGGTACAGAAGCCTGTCAGCCACGGCTCTTCTTTCATTCATTCAGCCATTAGTCCTCAATTAATTTACAGGATTTCATGTTTAGTCTTATTTATTTACTTCTTGAAATGCTTATTTCTTCTTCTCTGATTCACTGAGATAAATTCATTCAATCACAGTCAGTCAATAAATCAATGCATTTATGCTGCACCCTGACAACACATTATGCAGGAGATGTATAGCTGGAAAAATCATAACTGTATACACTGTATACCATGAAACATACTAGTCACACTGACACATTTACATCTTTGTAATTTGTCCCTGGTGGGCCACTGTAGCTGTCTGATGGTCTTCGGGTTTGGAACATGTCAGCCGGTCAGAGCCACTCCCTCCTTCTGGCTGATGGAGAGTGTGTCCAGCCAGTCCTGTTGTACTGCGGCCAGCAGCAAGAGCCAGCACAGAGTGAGAGGTCAAACCAGAACCAAAGGTCATGCCAGAGGTCACCCAACAGAGCAGAGAGTTACACAGTCAGACCCACCCTGCTGCCCTACTGCATGGAGGTTTGCACGTCCAAAAAAAAAACTGTTTGTGGTTTATCTTCAACAGGACTGACAGTAAGGAAGATGATGGGTGGGGCACTTTTTCCAACTGCAACACTGGAGTCTGTTTCCTACATATTGCTCATAGTTTGGAATGGTTTAAGTACAGTCATATGTGTGGTAGTGGCAGGAACCTTTTGATCAGGCAGCGGATACATGTATCACACAGAACAGTCATCTATAGCTGCCATGTTTCAAATCTGATGGACTGACACTGAACAAAGAAAGAAGGTCAGAGAAAGCTGAGAAACATAAAACAATAAAAGTGACGGAGAGAAACTGCAAAATACTGCCATGAAAGAAAACATTCCGATACTACTAATCAATGACTGACATTTGTTTCTTTGTGTGTGCAGATGGGTTATGCTAGCAGTGTGTCCAGCGGCGGTCAGAATTGGGCGGTGCTGGCGGACCAGAACGTCATGGGTTTCATCTCAGCCATCCATGAGATGGCCTCCAGAGAGAGACAGTTCTACTGCTGGCTGAGCAGCGTCAGGAAGCTCCTCCTCACACCGCTGCGTAACAGAGGTGAGTGGGTCACCTCTGACCATGTTTCATGTGGTAATCTGAATACGTTCCTCTTAAATGAAAATGTAAATGCAGAGAACTCTCTGCAAAATACAACAAAGTATCAGTGAAATAATCATACATGCATGATTTGAGCATCTCGTAAATGTGATATCAGCGAATGCATCAGCTTAGCACGTGTGTCATGTCCTCCACAGAGAGCACGTGTCCGTCGTTAGGCGAGCCGTGCACCCATCTCTTCTTCTCTCTCTGCGAGAGTTTTGTTCGTCTGAGTGTCCTGATCGGCCGACACTCGACATCACTCACCTACTTCCAGCATGATGTGCAGGGCTGTGATGTCACTTCCCTCCCCCTGGTGACCCAAACTGAGCACTTTTTGGACATGTATAAAAAGTAAGGTCCACCTCTTTGTTTCAGCACTCGACTCACGCTGCATTCATCAATACAAACATCATTTTTTTTTAGTCCAGCTTTTGTGGATTTTTAATTCTTTTATCGTTCACTTTATTCCCATTGTCACTCTTTTGATGTGCTTTTTTGTTTCTCATTGTATTTCATCACACTTTATTTCTCATAGTAGAATGAGAATATTATTCTTTCATACAACAAAAATCACATTAAAAGGAAAATTCTCAAATTACTTTACATATGCTGTCATGGGGGTGGCATGTAGTGCGTGTGCCTCACAGCGAGAAGGTCGCTGGTTCGATCCCCGGGTCGGGCGGGGCCTTCCTGTGTGAAGTTTGCATGTTCTTCTCGTGCATGTGTGGGTTCTCTCCGGGCACTCCGGCTTCCTCCCACAGACCAAAAACATGCTCATTAGGTTAATTGGTGACTTAAAATTGTCCCTAGGTGTGAGTGTGAGCATGAATGGTTGTATGTGTGTTGCCCTGCAGTCGGCTGGCGACCGGCTCAGGGTGTACCCCGCCTCTCGCCCGTTGACAGCTGGGATAGGCTCCAGCCCCCCCCCAACCCCGAAAGGGATAGTCGGGGTAGAAGATAAATGAATGAATGCTGTAATGGTTAGAAATTACTAGTAAAGTTTAGTTAAACACCACCTTATGATATTTGTCTCAATGTTAAAATTCAAATTAAAAGCTCTCCTTCTCTCTGTGTCCATCTCTCTCTCCAGGTATTGTTCTTCTGTGGGTGACTTCCAGGTGATGGGTGGTTTCCAGTCCCTCCATAAACTCTCAATGTAAGCGCCTTTATTTTTTCTTGTTGTTTTCATTTGAGGAGTGCTGCAAGTGCACAGCCTTAATGTCAGCATTAGCTTCAGTTGACTGAAAACAGACACACATTTACATTAAAATACAGGCGATAACTGAGCGTCTTATTTCTCTTTGTGCCTCTGTGTCCAGTGATTGCTTAGGCTCTCAGCAGACTGTGCTCGCTCAGCTGTGTGTGTCAGACCAGTCTGTCGGTGGCGATGTCGATCTGGTTTCGCTGTTGTACTGGCCTCTGCAGCAGCTTCACCAATACAGCCGTGTCCTGCTCAAACTGGCAGCCTGTTACGATGTGGTGAGGCGGGCGCTCCTCTCTCTTCATGCGTCTTCTTTCTTTTCACTCCTTTCATGCACTCTTTTCATGTTCCTTCTTTTCCTTCTCTCTGTTTCACTTTCTATGTCTCCAAATGTCTTTATTTCCCACGATTGAGTAACTTTGGATATATTGTTACTTATTACTGTCATTGTAATGACCTGAATATGAGATTGCCTCCATTTTGTAATACCTGTTCCTAGATTAAGACTTTACGAAGATATGAAGTCTATAAAGTTTGTCAAGAAGACGACTTATAGTAAATGTAAATCTATCATCACATTTAAATGAAGTTAATTGAATATTTTATTCGTTATTTCATTGTAAATAAAATATATTTAACATGATAGACTAAAGCTTAATGGTCAAAATCTGTAGTGATTTGAGCAGTTTGGTGATTTCTTCAGCGTTTTGCTGTTTTCAGGCTCTCTCAAACTCCTGTCAAGCTCTTGGAAGTTGGTTAATTTGGGAGCAGTGGGATCTTTTAGCATTGACGATGACATGATATAACAGCGTGTGAGATTGTGTCCTTATTTTCTACTATTTTTATAATAACAAATTGAAAGAGTTTTGCTGTCTTGGCACATGTTTGTACTTAATTGCGTTCATTGTTGTCATTTTAATGAAGAAGTCAGTCGTCATCATGTTTACTTCAGAGGAGCAGAAAATATTTCACTTCTTCTTCCTCCTCTTTTCATGGGCAGAAATAAAATGCCCAAATCTGTTCCAGGGGTCAGTCAGCCTGCTTGGGTGTCCATTTTGAACTGTGATTTGTTAATGAAGCTATGTTTTTTGTAAGAGCTGTCCAAGTGGACTTTTTCTGTTTGTTCTGAAATTAAACAAAACAAATCTCTCTTTTTCATTCTCTCCCCCAGTTAACGACGGAGTATCAGTCCCTCCATCAGGGCTGTAGTCAGTATGAGTCCCTGTCTTTGTCCCTGCTAAGGAGGAAGAAGGAGGCTGAAACCACCCTCCTCTTCTGGAAGACCCACTCTGGAAAAACTACTGTGAGCACAACTGAACTGTGTTAAGTTATTTAAACGTTGAAAATTCTTCCTGATTGTACTGCTGAGATGAAAAATCACCAAGGGCAATGAATGCTCTTGAAAATCATTCCTGTGGTCTCAAACTATTTAAGCTGCTGTAACATTTCTCATTTGCAAATGATTGCATTCAGTTTTTATTTACATTTTGCACAGCGTAACAACTTTTTGGAATTGTGGTATTAGCACAGGGTACTATTATGTTATTAGTCCACTAGCTGTAATAATGCAAGGGCAAGTAGGTATGTTGAATATTGAGGGTGTCGCTCTACGTCAGTGCTCACATAGAAGCCATGTCAACCAAATGTTAACTTGTGTAACACATAAGTTAAAGGTCACGAAAAGCAGTGATAAGCAGATAAAAGTTAACTAAGTTGACCAAATTACAGATGTGAATGTGCTAATTTGTCTTAATTGGCTAGTTTTCTACTGAAAGTCTCAAGGGGATCATTTGTAAATGCAGCATGTCCCTCTGCTGAATCATCTCCCCGGGTTAAGGGCAGGCTGAGGCAGGATTTCTGGTAAAGTGTGATGCATAGTTGTTTGTCAGATTTTAATCAGGAAATGTACACGTGTGTTTCTTCATCAGGAGGTTCTGCGTCTCCCACGGCGTCGTGTGGTGTGTGAAAGCAGCAACAGATCTCTGACTCTGCAGAACGCCGGGCGGTTCTCCAACCACTGGTTCATGCTGTTCAATGATGTGCTGGTGCACACACAGGTACACACACACGCAAACACACAGAGAGTCTGTATACAGTTAGCCAAATGATGGTATTTTCCTTCTCTTAGTAGGTAGTATAAATCCATGGTGGGTGCCATAATTCTTCACAGACAGAAGTTGATATGTAAATAAGATTTGCTAATGCTGAAAACTTTTTAAGTTCACTTCAAATTGTCTCCCAGTGAACACCGATTGTTTAAACCTCAAAGAAAATGCACAGGATCTTTGTCAGTCTTGTTCATATCAGATGAAGCTTCGTCTCTGTGTGCGCCTCTGTCATCTGGTCTTTGTACCATGTTCTGCAGAAAAAGGTTATATCTGTACATTGTATTTTTCAATCACTCAGGGTGCCATTCCCTCTCAAAGCCTTGTAAGTATTCTTCACCTGCAACCAACCAGTTTAACCACACTGAGCTTTGTGATGCAGCAGCATGGGTGTGCTGGCCTCTGTTCAGTGCTTACACTCTGACAGGTTCACATAGCAAATATATATTTGTTAACACAGGACTCTATGTAATGTTAAAGGGTCTGTTCACACGAAACCCTGTATGTTTTTACTCCTCTGCCCAGTCAAATGTGCAGAGGTATGAGCTATACACTCTTAAGTCAGCACATCTAGCTCAAACTAATGTAGTTCAGCCCAAGGTCCCTGCAGTAAATTCCACTGTCCACCCGAATGAGGGCAGACTTAGTTCTGGTTCAGACTACACGCTTTTTTTTTTTTTGTCTCAAACAATAGTCACCATGTCAGATTTAACAATCAGGCTGCCATAAACTCTTGCTGGGTCATGGTCGGGTGACCCCGATCCATCACGGCACATCTTATCTCATGACCACGCACGACATCAGATGTCATCAGGGAGGCGGTTGAAGCAGCTTTCAGTCAAACTGACAGAAGTATTGTGTGTGATGCTGTGGTCTTGTGTACAGAAGAAAGAAAAGACACGGAAAATGTCTGTGGTTGCGCTACAACAGTAAAAGCAAATGCAAGAAGTGGTGTAAACTGTGTCAGGTGTGTTTCACAGATGCTGCACGACGGGTTGTTTAGCACGTCACACTACACAAGCTCAGATGCCCGATTGACGTGCACGATTGGCCACGACAAATTGTCTCAAAGTCAGGGCTAAAATCGTGTAGTCTGAAGCAGGCATAACTGAATAAACATCAGACTTTGTAATTTTGCAGCTCTTAGCATTGCAGATGTCCTGTGTTAAAATTTATTTTGTACATGTTCATTTCCTGGTGGCTGATTCTGAGCTTTAGCCGCTACCAAACAGGCTGCTGTGTGCGTGGATTTGGGTTTCAAACATGTTTGCAACAGTAACATTATCCAGTTAATGACCAGTTAAAGATGCCGGTGAACGGATGCAACCCACCACTTTATTCTGATCCAAGAGACAACATCACCAGCTCTATACAAGACAATGTGTCTGTCACATTAGCCCAGATGGCAGCGTATGTACTGCTGTCTTGTCCTGCGTGTCTCTTCTACTGAACCCTGACTAGTAGTTTGCTTTCCTCTCTGTTTGGTGTATGGTGGTGTCTTAACAGACTGCAGTTAGTGGTGAAACCTGCCCTGTTTCTGTCTGTGGTTGTGGGTTCATGTCCTGTGTTGTGCAGTACCTTTGACATAGTCCTAGTCCTGAATTGTTTTTGTATGTAAATTTAGATGTAATAGTTACTCTCTGTTAAGTTACATTGGAAAAACCTAAACTGAAAGGAGCATATCAGAGGGCTTGCATGTTAATCACATACTTTGCATTGTTGCTTATCCTCTAAAGCATACTGTAGACTTTCTACCTTCAAGGCACCCTTGTTTTTAGTTCTTTCCAGCCTATAATGAAAATGTAGCAGGGACTTAAAACTAACTTGAGACAAGTCACTCAATTTAAAAACCTAACGTTTGCTTTGCTAAATCTTAGTTACTTCTGTCAAGTGTGTTCTGGTTTAGTTTCACTGTCTACCAATAATGAAATAGATGTGGTGTGGAAACACTCGTGAGAAACCACAAAGGTCAGAACTACATGGAGCAAACTGTTGACAAATATATGATTTTTGTAGAGGAAGTGGTGTACAGTGACATCTTAGTCAGCATTTCTCATATGCACAAACCAGAATACTGAGATTATGTTGGCAATGTTTTGTGTAACTTCCCTCATTCACCAGATTATTAAAGACTACAGTGAGATTGAGCATCAGTCAAATATCATTACGTATCAAAGTCCCACATATGCAGAAAAGATGGTACTTAAAGTACATGAACCGCTGCTCTCTCTCTCTCTGCAGTTCTCCACACATCACGTCTATCCTCTGAGCTGTCTGTGGGTGAAACCAGTCACCGAAGACAGCAGCCGACTGTGAGTTTGTTGTTCTATGAATGTCAGTGCTAATATGGTTAATGCTAATAAAAAGTCATAGATGCAACAGTAGAATACAGTGTTTATGATGATGAATAATAAACACAAAACATCACACTCACTCCCTCATGTACAGTAATATAATGCTGCAGCCGCAGCCTGGTTTGCTGATACCAAAAACATGGATTAATTCTCCTCATTGCCTTTTTATTGACTCCATTTTTTGTGACCCAGAGTGCTGATGATGATAGATGAGCTGCGTTTAAAGCCCCTCAGCACTGGTGAACATTCAGTCGTGGTGGTTGCTTGCTGCTGAATGCAACAGACAACCGTCAACCACTGTTGAAAACTAAATTCTAAAACCAAACCACCAATTGTGTCAGATTAGTAGTAGTAAGTCTGTATCTGACACCCGAGTTAATCCGTAAAATGTTTTGCATCATTTTTGTAAAAGCAGTTAATATAAATCAATTTTCGTTGTGTGTCTTCAGCTATGCCATCAAAATTACATGTCCAGAGGAGAGTTTCACCCTGGTGGCCTCAACACCACAAGAGAAGGTACATTTATGGACTTATATAGCCACTCATTGCGGCTTCATTCAAGATGATCAGCAGAAGAATGACAATCAATGGTTCTGCATTGTTGCTAAACAGCAAGTACAAGTTTTGTCTCACACTCTCTCTCCAGAACAAGTGGCTACGATCTATTAACCAGGCGGTAGATCAGGTGCTGGGTGGTGGGGGTCAGGGGTCGTCGCCGGGGGTGATGGGAATGTCTCGCACGGCCTCCTACATGTTCACTGGAGAAGGACGGTTTAAAGATGCTCAGTACACCGGGGGCTGGCTGGCAGGACGAGTTCATGGCAGGTCAGAAATCGTGTGTGTTTGTGTGTTTCCGCCTGTCCCACCCCCAACTCTCCAGCTACAGTTTGTCATGGATAATATTTGCCATTTTCTATGCCCGGAGCACATACAAACTGTCCCAGGAATCCTGGGAATTGCAGTTGTTTTTGAGATATAAATTCAGCTACAGCCAAAAAATCTAACCACAAACAGCGATTCCAGGTTCAAAGATTCTTTTCACCCAACAGAAGGAAGCAGCTCAGTGGGCCAAAAATAAAGAAACGTTAGAATGATCACTCAAAGGTAAAGAGCTAAGCTCTCAAAAAGCTCACTCACTTGGATTTAAAATAGTTTCTTTGGGAGATTATGGCTGTCTTTCTTCAGAGCTGCTCTGAGATAAGGAGGAGTTTTTAAAAATGTTCCCTGCTCATACCTTCAGCACCACACAACACTGACACAAGCATCAATTAGTTAAAGCATGCAATACCAGAGATGGGCGTACCACATGCAGGATTGTGAGAGTGACATTAGTTTGCTTAGTGCACTCAAATCAAAGACCTGTGTGACGAAGAGGAACAATATGCAAGTAAGAGAATGAGCAATCAAAGGATGTGCAGGGAGTGAGTGAAGGCAGCATGGACTGTGAACAGACGTCATTGAACCCAGTCTTTGTTAGAATGAAGGCTGAAGTTGATTCTACCTGTAGGAGCTAATTAAATGGCTACACAGTCTAAAACTGGATATGTGCAGAGTTGGATTGTATATATACCTGTGTGTGTGTGTGTGTGTGTGTGTGTGTGTGTGTGTGTATGTATATATATATATATATATATATATATATATATATTCATCATTGCCTTTTACAGAGGCACCATGAAGTGGCCTGATGGACGGACGTACAGCGGGAACTTTAAGAGTGGACTGGAGGATGGGTAAGTACATTAACGTGATGCAGGTCTAATGAGCTGCAGCTTAAACAGAAATAGAAAGAAGTGGCTTTCACTTTCAGTGCTGTCGTGTTTAATGCCTGAAAGAAATAAAAGCAGCTTTTTGGTATTTACAAATGTGCGATCAAGTTTGAAAAATTAAACTGTTGTCTCAACGTTTCTGTACAATTGTTATTTTTCTTCTCAGCTATGGAGAGTGTATAATACCCAATAAAGAGCTGAATAAGACCGACATCTACCAAGGACACTGGAGAGAGGGCAAGATCCATGGTTTCGGCAAGTACAAGTCAGTACACTGTTTTCTACTGACTTATAAGTGAGGTACAGAGTAGCAGAGGATATAAATTGTACATAACTGAGTGACAGAGGTCATGTCTTCATCACCTGACCCAAAGGTAAAGGCAGTATTCAGTCTTCAGTCATTGTGTCTCACTCAGCAGTGGTTTAGATTACAAGACACCAAAGTTGGGAATGGAGGACGACATAACTTCTTCGTACCATTTTATTTTCAATCAGTGGCCTGAGTGGCAGTCTCAGTGCTTTGCTCTGCCACCATCTGTGTGCACGTGTATTCATGACTCTGTGGGATCTACTCAGGTATGCCAGTGGCGAGGTGTACGAGGGCTGTTTCAGTGATGGGCAGCGGCACGGTTACGGCATGCTGAGCTCCGGCAAGATGGCCAAGAAGTCTTCAAGCGTTTTCATTGGTCACTGGGTCCACGACAGGAAGACAGGATACGGAGTCTACGATGACATCACAAGGTATGACAAGTAATTTGTATTGATAAATTGTAATTGTAATTAGAAAATTGTTTTGCCTGTACTCTTATGGGATCGAGGATATTATCTTGTTATGGTTTCATCAATTTGGTCTCATTGGAAAATATTCCTCAATGTAAAGGTGAAAAAAATAACGAGACAATTTTAGAAGAACGATCTGCACTTTCTTCATAAAACCTGAAAAATGCATTTGTTGGCAGATTAATAATTAGCACAATTCAGTTTAATTATTGACGATTGTTTAAGTTTTGTTATCCCGGCAGTATTGAATGTGCACTGAGTTAATTTAAATGTCATTCATGAAACTGTCATTAGTCACTCGCTGCTCTCATGTGTCCTTTCCAGAGGTGAGAAGTACATGGGAATGTGGTTGGACGAGCAGCGACATGGCAACGCTGTGGTTGTCACCCAGTACGGTGTGTACTATGAAGGGACCTTCAGAGATAACAAGATGAGTGTAAGTTCACCCAGAAGTACTGTAGTCATCATGCTGCGATTCAATTATGCACCTGTAATCAACAGTCTGAGGAAGTACAGGCATCAGCTTTGTTGGTGAGTTATTGATGTGTGTGCGGAGGAAATTAAAAGCATACTTAATGTCAATGCATATGGGCGTTTTGTCTGAGGAGCTTTGAACCTGGATCACCCAGTAGAATGTATTTTTCATTTTCATTTTATTTAAGACACAGGCCTAATAATGTATTAGGATATAAACAAAAGTGCATAATAGCAGGTGGGCATGGGGATGCTGTGATGTGTAATGCCACTTAAAGACAGGAGGTGGTGCCACTGAGCTTTGGTTTTTCTCTTATCAACTGCAGGTAACACTTCAAATGATGTTTTGCAGAGAGCAAATACAAAAATTTGTTTGTGTAATTTATAGTTTATAAATTACACAAGTAGTAGTAGTGTAGTTTATTTACTTGTGTTTTCTAAAAAAAAAAAAAAAATGTACTCTGTGGACACAGCCAAAATTATTGTACATCTGTGATGTGACTTTATAAATTTTGATGCAGGTTGTGTTTTATATCAGGGTCCAGGTCTGTTGATGTCAGATGACGACACAGCTCTCCACGGGGAGTTTTCTGATGACTGGACTGTCAACGGGAAGGTAAAAAAAAACCCATCTATCTCCATTTATCTGTGTGCCTTCTGGCTTTAAGTTTGTCAGGCTCTCCAGTTACGAGATCATGGAATCCCTTGATGCAAAATGGATACTAATAAATAATTTTGATACAAATTCATCCCTTCCCTGGCCGTCCTCCTCAGGGTGTTTTATCCCTGGCTAACGGTGACTGCCTGGAGGGCCAGTTCAGTGGCGAGTGGACTGCAGGGCTGAAGGTGGTTGGAACGTACACCAAACCAGTCACTGATGAACCAGAAAACAAAGAGAGAGTCAGTCAGCTGTGAGTTTTACTTGAACTGGTTTTCAACGCAAACACCATGAGTGAATTCACTTCCGTTGAGCAGCCAGTTCTGAAGTCTACAAGCCTTTTATCCGTTTGTGTCACTGAATTGACTTATTATGAATGATCAGGTGTGCGCTGTTGGTGTTCTGTGTAGTGACATGTTTAAATGTGTGTGTGTGCAGCAGGTTGGGTCAGTACGTGGTGCCTGCAGGTCAGAGGTGGGTCTGTGTGTTTGATCAATGTTGGAGTCGACTGGGCTGTGACGCTCCTGGGAGAGGAGAGAGGGCTGCAGCCTGGGAGAACATAGCGGTCACTATAACAACTGCACGACGACACAGGTAGATGTGTACAGCAACTCACACACAAACACACCCACACACACACACACACACACACACACACACACACACACACACACACACACGACAAATGTAATTGGTATCATTCCTTTATTACATATACTGTACAGCTGTATATCAAAGTGATTATGTTTGTGTGTGTTTGTAGCCCAGACCTCAGTAAGTCTCAGAGTAAAGTGTTGGAGTGTTTGGAGTTCATTCCTCAGTATGGAGAAGCAGTCACCACCGCAAACTATGACAACATACGACGATACCTCATGAAGGTACAAGTGGAAAACTCTGTCTCTCTGTCTCTGTCTTTAGTAGAATCTGTGCTTTGATTCGTAAAGTATTAAGAATGAGATGTAGAATAAGAAATAATAGATTGTACCCAGTTTCCAGCTAATGAACTAATGCAGTCTGATGCAGCAGCTCTGCAATAAATTAATTATACTGACTGAGAGGTGCTCATGTTTTACCATTCATTTTTTCCATTAGCAATATTATTTTCAATAAAGTTATGTATTATCTTATCTTAGTCCACCCTTATTGTTATAATCTGATCTGACAAAATATTAGAAACACCTCTTAGTATAATGTTATGAAATTCAGCAGAAGCACCACAGACTACATCCTCCATAAAGCTGAATATACACCTCTGAAACAACAGTACAACTTTCATGAAGGTTTATAGCAGGATGGTACCATTAGACTGCACCAACTGTAGCTAGATGTACTTAATAAAGTGGCAAATGAGTGTACATATAGGCAGAGAATCAGGCTCTTGTCAATGAGAATGATACTTTTGGCAGAAGTAGCCGATGTTACCTTAACAAGTGTTGCCACTGCCATCGTCTTGCAGAAGTGTGGCAACACCATCTGTTCCTTTATTGGTGGTTTTGTTAGTGTAACACTTCAGTGTGCATGTCTGTGTTTATGTGACCTTGTTTGTATGTCAGGCATGTGAAACCCCCCTCCATCCTCTGGGCTGGCTGGTGGAGACGTTGGTGACCGTCTACAGGATGACTTACGTTGGTGTGGGATCCAACCGCAGGCTGCTCAGGCAGGCCGTCCAGGAGGTTCAGGCCTACCTCACACACTTCTACAGCATCATCCGGTACGTTCAAGCTCTAAATTCTGAGCTTTGTGGAAACACTAATTGATACAATCTACACCAACACAGCACATTGTCACAATGCAGAAATCAGTTGCAAAAAACAAGAAAGAACGCATGATTAAATAAAATATAGATGAGTATAAATTAGTGCTGTCAATCGATTAAAAAATGTAATCGCGATTAATCTCATGAATGTCATAGTTAACTCGCGATTAATCGCAAATTAATCGCACGTTTTTAGCCATTTTAAATGTCCCTCTAATTATCATTTTAATACTCTCATCAACATGGAAAAGTGGATAGGCTTGCTTTTTGCAAATATGTTTTTATTGAAAACAACTACGTGTAGTGTTATATTTCACACTAACATTCTCACTTTGAGCAGTCATTCACATTTGAAGCAAAATCTCACACAATTTAACACTGTCAATAAACAGATGACAACAAAATAAACACTTGGTTACAAAAAAGCCCCTTCAACAACCCTTTCTAAGGGATCAAAACAGGGTGATCCAAGATAAAGTTACAAAGTGCACATCATTGTAAACTAGAACTCAGCCTATAGTGCAGTTAAACCAGGGCTTAAACTTTCCTTTCTTAAGTTTTCTTTGAACATACAAGCAGTCAGACTGTACTGCTCTTCCATTTATTCACCAGAGGCTTATCAACCCAGCCTCTAATTTCTCTCCACAAAGAATGAACATTACTTGGCTATGGCTGCAGTAAGCTTGTTCTTAGTTGCGGTATCCATATGCCTCTGTCGAAAGCCATCCATTGTCACCTGGTTTTGACAAGGAGGCGGCGGAGAATTCTCATTAGCCGTGTGTTTGGCCATCAAGTGGTATTTCAGACTGGGTGTGCTACAGTGATAACTCAGTTCACACCAACAATACACACAGATAACTTTGATCTTGTCAGTTGACCCATCTGGTAACTTTTTGAAACTAAACTTTTCATTCAGAATCTTGTTTACATCCATTTCGGCGTTTCGCGCTTGACATCCACACAAGCCAGTAGCCTACTTTTTTACAGCTATCGAGCAAGCAAGACCAAACATGTGCGTGGGGCGTGCCTATTGTTTTGTTTCCGGTTTACAATCGGATCCTGTAGTTTTTCTAACGTTACTAGCAGTGGCCACAGCTTATAAAAAACTACAAGTTCACTCGGTCACAAAGAACGTTAATCTCGCGATAAAAAAATGACGCCGTTAAAATTGATTTGCATTAACGCGTTAATAACGCGATATTTTTGACAGCACTAGTATAAATATTTATTTTAGCCCCTTTACTTAAGAACATAACTTGTTGCCTGCAGGTTTCTGTTTCCGGAGTTACCAGATGATGGTGGCATCATCTCAGACCCCCCTGCCTCTCCAGGCAAAGGCAGACACAACTCTGACATGGCAGAGCAGGCGTGAGTGTCCGCACACACACACGCACACACACACAGCAGCAGCAGCTTACAAGATGAATCCCAGCAGGACTGTTCAGATGCAACACAGTTGTAATGTGAAGTTCTTCATCAGCTTGTGCGTCTCAGTGCTATTAAAATAGGCGGGTTGTATTGTATGTAGAACCTTCATCTCTCTTCCTCTCCTCCTCCTCCACCTTGTTGCCCAGCAGTGTTGTGGTGGTGAGCTGCTCCTCTCTGCTCCTTCCTCTGCTGCTCCCTCGACTCTACCCTCCTCTCTTTACCCTGTACTGCCTGCAGGAGGAGCGGGAGGAGGTCCAGTACTGGGATCGCATCCTCCGACTCAACAAGCAGCCCGACCAGTCGCTGCTCAGCTTCCTGGGAGTGCAGGAGTGAGTGTGTGCATGCAACAAACACACACACGTTTGTTTGTACACCGACAAATACTGTCTGTAAATGGTGCTGACCTTAAAATGTAGTTCTGGTTCTTGGTAACCAATATTTTAAATAGCTTTAAAATTCCCTTGAGTCCCTCACATTCACTTTCTTTTTGTTGTTTTTGTCTTGTAGGAAGTTCCGGCCTGTGTGGATATCAATTCTGGGAGAGAAAAAGCAGGTCAGTGGTGAACCTCGCTCCATCCTCACTTGTGAATGACTCACACACATAATTGATCATCTGTGATTCCAGCCTAAGGTTTAAATGGGCTGTTGCATCTTTTTTGTTGTCGTCTGTAACTGGTTTCCTTTACTTTTTCCACAGATTGAGTCTAGCAGTAAAGACGCCTGCTTTGTTTCCGCTGTAGAGACACTCCAACAAATCAGGTAGCTGCCATGTGACCTGACTTGAATTGACAAAATTAATAACACCAGTAAATATGATGTGACCTGATGCAGGGTGATCCCATCCAGACTCTCCTGGAGCTTGTGTTCATGTACAAGTTCTCGCTTGGTACCCAACTTAACACAGCTCAATTTACTTGAGATTGACAGTGCATTATTATGAGTATAAATGTGAGTGTATGCCTCTGTACACATGCAGCACCACCTTCACTCCATCAGACAAACTCCTCGTCATCCAGAAGACGTTTGAGGAGTTGACACAGGAAGTTAAACCTCTGCTGCGTGGTGACTTCCTGTGGTGCATGGATGACCTGCTCCCCCTCTTCCTCTATGTGGTGCTCAGGGCGAGGTATGCTACCACACTTACTTACTGTCTAATGTCATTTACTTATTATTTACATAAAGCTAACATAGCTAGCTGTATGGTGAGCAGGCGCTGCAGGCTGCTGACTGGACATATTGTGTTTCTGCCGTTCTGCCCTCCAGGATCAGGAACCTGGGAGCTGAGGTTAATATGATAGAAGATTTAATGGATCCCAACATTCAGCACGGAGAGCAGGGACTGATGTTCACCACACTGAAGGTGGGACCCGCCCAACACACATAGTTGTTGGAACAAAATTTAGAACAGCTCAACAGCCTTTTAAAACCTGATGTCCATAGTTGGTGGTAAAACATGATGATTGTAGAGCCTTCACTCGGTGCACATGGATCAAACTGTACACAATTCATCCTTGTACCACAGTCAAATTACAAAAAAAATTTGAATTCAGAGGATCTTTCAATCTTTGGTGCTTTTTAGTTTGTAAAATGAATCATAATCATCTGTTTGTCTGTAATCACTGAATCGTCCTTCCTCTGCTGCAGGCCTGTTACATACAAATCCAGCTGGAGTCCACTGCATAGGAGCAGACAGGAAGATGCCACACAGTCAACAAAAAGTTAACACACAGGAGCTGCCAGAACAAAACCAGTCAAACCAGCAACTTTCTACTGGAGGCCACTGGAAAGCTGCACAGAGGCTGCACAGACAGACATCAGAGGAAGGGAGAGTGATACTCGTCTGTCAGACAGGAAAATGATGTCACTGTTGATCCTTTTAGTGTTTACGCCAACATTTTTGAGGACAGTTTTCAAAGGAAGGTAACAAAGGAAGGTAACACAGGACTCAGGACGTGATAGAAAACTGCATCATCATTGTTACAACAACATCTGGTAATACGTTGTTACTGTAGATATTCAGTCATACTTTATAATAATACATCTGCTCAGTTTCCATTTCTGAGTCCAGTAATATTCATCACAAAACAGTGCAGTATTTTTATTTTACAGTGTGCGCAATATACAGCCAGGCGCCTGTGAGATGTTGTTTTATTTGTTTCTATCAGGATTTACAAGCACTCAAGACAAAAGGAAGTCTGATGAAATATGATCAAATTTGTGAAACATGAACATGAGGGGCGAATCACCGCAGAGCTAAAATAACGTAAATATGTTGTTAGCGGCCAAGCACTCCTCGGAGGGAACTTTAAGGTTTTCAAGTTGTGATTTCTTTTATTTCACAGAACTCTAGTCCAGTGAAACCAAGGAGTTTTAGCAGATTATGGAGGAAAATCTCCAACTACAGTAAATTCACTGTTGAAAATATCAAAATGTACTGAAGCCTACAGTGTAGGTACCTATGAAAAATGCAGGAAATGAAAAGGAAAAAAAGCTTATGTAAATGTAAATTATATTCATTTGATTTGTATATGACAAAAAACTAACTTTCCCCAAACTAATTTAGACCCTTCTACATCTTTTGAATGAAGGAGAGGTAGATCAACGCATCACACTAAACAGACTCTCATTTTCTAGAGACTGTTTAAATTATTTTTAGTTATTTATTTTTAACACTTGTACTCTCCTGTGCTACAAACCCAACCTGTGTGTGCTCCAGCATGTTGAAACTAGCCATGAAGCAATTCGTCTCAGGTCTGAACTTTTGATATTTATGACTAATATAGAGTAAACTGACCTGTATGACAGTAACATGTCACTACGGAGGGGAATGATTATGTTCTTAAAATACTTCATGAGGGAACACTGATGAGCTAAATGTCAAGGAAATGTCCATTCCTCTGCTGATATTTCAGGCGGTTTGTTGTTGTGAGGAGTGTGTTTGTGTGTGAACGAGCATCTATGAACAAGCCTGAGGATCAACACTTTTAATGTTGCACTGAGAGTTTTTTTTTTTTAAAGTGTAGTTCACCAACCAGCCAGGAGAGTGTGTCATAAAAAAGGAAATATTCCAGGATTTTTCCCCTCTTCCATCAAGGACATTATGCTTTCAGTCCTTGTTTGTTTGTGGGCAGGAGTTATTAAAAACGTGGCCAGAGATTTCAAATGTGGTGGAGGGTTGACCCTGATGGTGTGCAGAGATTGATTTATTTAAAGGATTCATTCACATAGTGAGACAGGACATTTAAAATATTTTCACTCTTTTCTTAGCAGCTACTGCACTCACTTACATGAATGTATTCCATGATTGTCTATCACTGTGTTTTAACTCTGATCCAGATGCAGATTTTTTTAATGACATTTATGTAGGTAGTTAACAAGCTAGTTTAAAAGGCATCAATGTACTTTAAATTTTCATCAGTTTGTTTTGATCCTTTAAATCCATCTGCATGGTTTATAAATGACTGCATTTTCTAAGGTTAATTACTTTCATTGTCCAGAATCATTTTTACATTTTCCTTGATCTCAGTATCTGACATGACTCCCATTTTTAACTCCCAGACAATTGTCATGTGAGTACTTTTTTAAAGAACCTGATCTTCAGATCACTTTTAAATGAATTATATTAAGTAATTTATGTAGCAGTAGGATGTGATATAAAATTTTAGAGATTTATTAAAAGTGTCAGTCTTCAGTCTTTTATGTAAGAAAGTTGGATCTTAAGCATCTCCATGAAGTCACACTTAGATTCTACCTGAAAACCCACCAGCAATGACTGTTATTAAGGAAGTGTCCATTATAAAAATCCACTGAGAACTATCATGTGTTACAAAACAGACCCAATGCTTTAGTATTTTTGGAGCAGGTGCAAGCACAGTACAGCATGTACTGCTGCTATATTACTTACTGTTAATGAACTGGTCTTGTTTTTATGTTGTCAGGAGTAAAACAGACAGAAAACTTGCCAAAATGTCAGAAAAGCAGCTGTTTGGTTCAAAATCAGATTCTGCTCTCTCATAATTTCTGCCATTTCAGCGTTACTGAATTATGTTTGTACTGTATTTATTGTCAGTCAAGTTCTCAGTACCTCTCAGTAACTGTATATGAAGAGTCATTAAATGTTTGTTTTTTGCTTTGCTGTTAACACCACTGCAGTGTAGGTAATGTACTACAGGTGTAACAACTAAGGGTGGAGGAGACAAGAGCGTTCAGCTGACCTCTCTCTGGCCTCCTTTAATACTAGGTTAAAGGACTTTTTGCATGTCTTAGCCCAGTATCAACAAATCTTTTGTTTTTGTTTTTTTTCCCAGCACTGCTGATCATTTCCCATCACATACAGGATCCTTTTTGTACATTTACAGAATAACCTTTCAGGTAGCCACTGGTTTTAGATCATTTCACAACTGCATTCAAACTTTAAATCAGCTCATTTTAAATTTGGTAGTCCATCACAGTGAATATTTGTATTTTCTTACTGGATGCATTTTGACTCTCTTGTGATGTTATTGTACTGAAATGAGCTGAAACCAATCACTCAGAAACATAGTTATGATTTCTAAAATGATCAGAAATAATATAAAGTGCAGTTTCATATGGGCTAAAACATGTAAAACTTGTCATGATGTTTGCAGACTGAGGCTCTAACCTGACTGAATTTATGACTTCCATTTATTATTTTTCTAACTAAGTCTATTTTTGTAACTTCGTGCATTTACAGAACGATGATCAGGGGAACTGATTGCGAAATGTTAATTAGTTTTTAAATGAATTGAGAAAGGAGATGAAGAAAGTGTTTTCTCAAAAAAGGGCAATAAATCTGGTTTGATTCGTGAAATGTCTCTTGGTGAATGTTGTTAATTTTATTTCTTAATTAACTCTTGTGACCAGTTTTCCCAGCTGATGGAAATGTTCATGTAAGTTGTTCAGACCACGTAAAAGACTTTAACAGCAGTAATTGTAGGGAAAGCACAGACATTTACGAATAACACTAATAATGGCTCAGTTTTAGTCGAGACAGTGAGCCAGGATGCTCAATACCTGGACTTTGAAACTCAAGCTGCTAAATTAGTTTATTATACATCTCAAGAACTCATTTTACATCCAAACTTGAGTCTGTCTTGAGTCTTCTCTTTGAATTCAGCTGGAATCACAGTTATTGTTGTCACGCCCACTTATTTAGTCAAAACTGTCATTATCCAAAAGAGGAAATTGAGTTTTGTTTCTTGTTTTTTCAGACTTGAATTTTTAGCACTAACCGATGACGTAAGCACCGTAATTTTAAATATTGGAATGAACCAACCACCGCGGGCGCTTAGTGGTTACGTCATTTCCAACTGTCAGGTCGGAGGAGTAAGTTCGTTAGTGAACAAAAAATGGCGGGCTCTAAAAATAAGTAGCTAGTTTCCCTGTCTGAATGCTCTGAAATAAGAGTTAACGCATGAAGCCAGCCTGTGGACCTCCAAATTAAAGCAAAATGGTTGAAGGTTTAAACGTCTCCAACTTTTTAGGCAACAAGCAAAGAGGAGAGACGAGTGGCGGCCATCAGCAGTGAAGTGCGCCGCCAGCGAGGTGTGTTTTCAAAATACTGGTCGCTATATGTAGTTACTGATAGCAGATATATCGCCACTTTGACAAAAAAAAAGTAAAGTTGACACTAGAGCAGGTCGACTTAATGGCTTTTTCCAGAGCACCTAACATTAAAGTCTTTCCTCTGTGCATTAAGTTTTCTACATAGGTTGAAAGCTCTGGAAAAGCCTACTCAAAGATTAGCTAGTTAGCACTTAGCTAGCTTGATATATCTCCAAGCATACATCTATCTATTTATCTGTGTATTAGGTCGTCAATGTGTGTGTGCGTGTATGTGTGTGTGTGTGTGTATATATATATATATATATATANAGCTGCAGGCCGCCTCACAGTACAGCAATTCCTCTTCTATATTTCACTGACATCAGATGATGTGGTCATCTGCTGCTGTACTTAGTCCACTTCAAAGCTCAATGTGTTGTACGTTCAGAGATGTTCCTCTGCAGGGCATTGTTGTAATGCATGGTTATTTGAGTCGTCTGGCCATTCTTCTGTGACCTGGACTGACAAAATGAGTTTGAACCCTTGTACATGCAAAACTTACTGTATCACATCCTTCTGTCCCAATGTAACCAAATTAATGATGGATTAGTTCATAGTGTGTTATATTTATCCCTTTTGTGCCTCTGTGTAAATGAAACAGCTGTGTATTAACTAAATGTTAATGGAGATTGGCAGATATGATGGAGATGCTGGGGATTGAACCCAGGACCTTGTACATGCGAAGCACACGCTCTACCACTGAGCTACATCCCCCTTGGATCCCTTAGATCCCAGCATATGTACTAACATCATATCAGGAGGCTTCATGATTAATATACAGTATAATATCTGTAATTCATTTTTATTGCATGTGTCTGCAGGTTTTCCTTGAGTTCCTCAACTGTGTGTTGGGTCACCTCTTGTGCAGAGAGCAGCATCAACTTAGACAGCTGTGCTCAGGCTCACATCGCCTCTCAGATGTCGAGCATCACGGTCTCCAAGAGATACAACTTCACTGCAAGACAGAGACATGTTTCCACTTTGGGGTGTTTCTCCAGCAGCTGGAGAAACACCTGATGGTTAGTGAGACAATTGTTCATCACAAATTGCCTAATGTATCACCACCGTCTTTTGTCATTGTATTAACTAACCCTTACTGATCAAATTCAAACATTCTGTCCAGTTGGATGGAAAGATATCTTCAACATATTGATGATGAGGTTCTGGACTCACTGAGCTTACTGTGTCTTTTTTATCATTTCACTTCCTGTCTGGCTGTTATTCCTCTCTACATTTCCCTTCCCCATTCACTTCTTTTCTTTTAAAGCAATATACTGATCGTGCAACTGAAATGTTTCAGGCTCACACCATCCTTCAGCTTGAACAAGGTTGACAGGCCTCTTATTTTGTGAAGGAAGCTACCTGTGAAAGCTAACCCTCAAGTCCTTTGATGGGGTAAGGTGATGTAGGTTGGGTAATGGCACAAAATGGACACAAGAGGGAACTATTTGCCTTTATTAGGTTGGAACACAGTGATCGCAATGGTACAGTATCCAGAAAGATGGAAGGACAGCATGGATGTTCAAAAAATGTGGATAAAGAAAGCTGATCATGACCAAGATCCCCCAGCTGCTCCACTGAGTATTCATTCTCCCATATTCATTCTCCTTTTCACTTTAGGCGCAGTCACTGGATTCAAAGTTAATATAAGTCACACTTATTAATATAAGTTGAATAAAGCTCATAAGTAAATACACTTAGTTCTCTTCCACCACTGGACATGTTCCTGAAAGTATGACATTGTGTTAAAGTAACAGATACAGGTGAGGAAAATAGTATCATGATTGGCTGAGATATATGTGTGTTATCACTTGGCCCTGACTTATAACAACAGTACTTGCAGCCTCGTTGTTGATCTACAGGATAAAGACCCACAGTTTGCTTGTGTTACAATGATGCTAATAATGTTAGTATTGAATACATTAGTTAAGTTATTTCCCCTTCACAAGCTGACTGACAGGTCCACTTAAAAACGTAAATAAGACCCTGTTACCTGAGTCTCACAGACAGTCATCAGGACCATCTGCAGTGGTTCTGTCGTAAATATCTGGGTTTGACTGCAGATGTAACCAGTGTTGATTCAGATCTGTTCCAGATGTTGGCACCAAAACCCAGAGTGTTTCCTGGAAGATGTTACGTCACACCTGCCTGTGGAGTGGGATCATGGATCAGTGCCTGTGCTGTAACAAGAGCAGGTATCTTTTTCATTATTAATTTATGCTGTAGTTACTTAATGGCATGACTTGCATGGGTGTGAGAAAGACATTGTGTGTGTGTGTGTGTGTGTGTGTGTGTGTGTGTGTGTGTGTGTGAGAGAGAGAGAGAGAAGTTATTTAATTTCAGTTTCTGTCTGAGCAGCATATGAAGTGAATTAAATCTAGTATCGTACATTTGATTTTTAGGCCAGACGTTTCTGTGTCTTTGCCAGCCAGTGAGGGAACATTGAGTTAGAAACTCCCACAGTTTTTTTTCTCTATAGCCTCAGCTAATTGCCCGCTGCACACAGAGAACCAATAATATTGATTATCCTAAGAGTAAGATTTAATTTGGGCAACTGACTGCTGCTTGTCAGTAATGAGAAGAAGCTGTTCTCTCTTGCCATTTAGGATAAAATGCATGTATTTTATGATTAAAATCTTGTGATGTTCCAATGACACAAACACACTCTGAAATGTTAGCTGACCATCACAAGACAGACCAGGCGAATAACAGCTGCACTTCTGTCGATGCTCCACCAACCTTTTATGTTTATACGTTGCTTTATTTTTATGCATTTACTGTCTGGTTGAAAGACGCAAGGAGATTATTCCTGTGAGTGTAGTGATGTCAAAGTGGCACATGAATAAAACAGCTGTATGTGGTGAAGTCGATCACCATCATTCAGTGTGGAAAGTGTGACACGACGTGTGATTTTGGATTCCAGACGTTTTCATTTCAGTGACCCACCTGTGATCACAGACTTCTAAGCAGTTGAAGTTTGCCTTCAAACCCAATGACAAAGCATGTTTCCTTACATAGATACCTTAGATACTATATAGTTTAAGTAGAGTATACAAATAAACAATGAAGTTCTTGTTTGCTGAGAACATCAATGACTATTATTTGCTCACGTATTCCTTCTTTCTGGGCTCAGTGGCCTTCAACCAGGTGTCAAAGCCAGCCGTTGTTTAGGGAAAAACGGGAACTGCAGAGTGTTTAAAAAACATCAAATCTGCTGGCTTTTGTTTTGGAAAGACAGAAGCAAAAGAGACAGTGGAAGCTGTTTTTAGTCCATGTGGAAACAGTCTGTGACCTTTAAGAGCGAAGGCAAACCTGCAGCAGGATACACAGTCAGAGCTTCTGGCTACTGCAGATTTAGACGTTTCATCTGCATCAGTGACTGAAGGATATGTACAGAATTACCCTGGTGCTGTGTTTCAAAGTAGCAGCTTCTACAGCTTCTGCTGTCCAGTGTTGGTTTGTAGGTCAGCTACGATTTTCAGGTGTTATGCTATAAATCATAATTGTATTTGCACATTTTTTTCTCCATCTTACAGCCACATTTGGCTCAAGGAACTCATCCCTTACTAGAGACATATAGATGTTGTACCAGGTGTAATCAGTCAATCAGACCTGCATAGTTTATCTCATGTTTCCATGAATTAAATAAATAAATTCTTTTTTGATCTACAGAGGGGAAGTACAGGTGTTTACAGCAGCACACAGACAGATAATAATTANCTGAAGCTGCCAGTGAGATCAGTTCTGTTCAAATATCTGCTCTGTGCACTGAACATTAGCAGTTGGTTTCACTGTCCATCTGGATTAGAACTATGTTGCAGTGATTTTCAGAGAGACTGGATAAGCATACAACAGTAACTGTTCAAACTGGGTTGATTGTGGATACTCTGTGTGAACGTCATCACTGCATGCTCGTCTTTTCCAGATTAGATTCAGTCTCTCTTTCCCACATCTAAAGTCAGAAAGTAAAACACGACACTGGATGAGAAATGAAACTGAAAATGTTGGGGAGGATGATGGTTTCATTTTAAAACTTCAAAGTCTTGGAGTCATAGTTTTTTTATGTCCTCTGTTCAGCATTTGGTCTTCAAAAAGACTACTGAATAACTGATAATTAACTTTTTGTGTAAGATATTTTGATATCCACTGCTTTCAGATGTTAGTTTTTTGTTGGTGTTGCATCCAGTGGTTGTTACATCTTTTCAAAACAATCTGACAATCACACCCACTTTACACAGCGACTGACCAGGTGAGCAGACATCTGAAAACCAGGCAGGGTGTGACCCCCTCTCTCATGTTCTCTTTTCATGTTTCACACAGTAGAGACTGACACTGACATTTGTACAATTCATTGTGTCGAGACTACAAAGACACAGAGCTCTTGGCAAGACATCAGTGTGCTGTATGTCTTCAGGAGGAGGTTGTGACAGCTGCTTCAGAGTGTGGCCATTTGAAACAGGTATAAACTCTTTTGCCCTCAGACATGTATCCCAGAAATTTGACCTAGTTTCTTTCAAGCATACAAAACCCCTCACTCCCTACTCCTTATAAAGTGCCGCCTGTGAAGGATCAATGATAGTAGGGCTAAATGCACATCATAATATTTCGTCTGAAGCCCACATCCTGTGTAAGAGACGAGGGCATGAAAATTTACCCTCATACGAGTCATGTTAGAGGTAGAGGACACTGCTAACAGGCTCATTTTCTAAGTTAGATTTATGATTGTAAGACTGATGTATACACAAATACATTCTGCTGTCGTCACAGTGGGATGTTTGCTGTAAGGACACTTCATGCAACATTTTCCATGTGGGTGGAAATGGTCTATTGTCTGGGCTTCCATAGTTTGAACTGTAAACATTCCCTTACAGCAAAGTTACTGTAATCTTTCACCCTTCACCAAGATTTTTAGTTTATATCAACTCGAATTTCACACCTGAATTCTGTTGGGGCTGTTGTTTTTTTCCTCTTCTCCTCTGTCACCATTAATCTGCTGGGCATGTTGTATTTCTGTGTACACACATCCTAAACGTGTTGGTATGTTTGAAAGTGGTCTGAAGCAATGTAGCTTGGTGCTCGTGAAAGGTGAAAGGAATGTATACACAGATCCCAGAGTGCGTGCATGCATTAGCGTGCGTGCGTGAGTGTCTCTAGCCATGCTAGCTGCTCTGTGAGCTAAATGTGAGCTAAATGTCAGCATGCTAATGTTTACTAGTTAGTACGACATGCAAAATACAGCTGAGACTGATGGCAGTCTCATTAGTTTGAGAGGTGTTTGGTCGGAAACAAAAGTGTCTGACAAAGTGGATTTTTAATCTGATGATGGTGCTAGAGGAAAAGTTATTGTATCAATCTAATAGACAGACGTTTCCATCCCTAGAGCTGCTAGTGTATAGTGTATAATATTCAGTGTATACAGTAAGTAATCTATAGTGTGTACTTAAAGATGACTTGGCAGTTGTGTGTCCTGTAACATTAGAAGGTGGCATTAGAGCCATTGTCAAACAATAATGACTCCTGCCAAGCCCCTCACTGTAATATACACTGTCCCTGCCTTGTTTTAGTACGCTATTGATAAAACAAAATGTTTATATTCAACATATCAGCATCTGCTCCTGACTGCTAAAGGATCCTAAATGTTTATATTGGTCTTCATGCAGCTCAGACATGTGGCTGAGGGGCACGATCATGGTCTGGGGAACATTTTAGAAAGAAAAAAAGGCACTGATTTGAAGCACAAGATGGGACACGAGTCACACACTTTGTATAAATCAGGTTTAGATTAGGGATGGCAATTTCATTTAAATTAAGCTTGTAACCTCTGAACCAGCCGCCTGAAGGAACTAGCAAGTGGAAAAGACAGGCAAACAAAATAAAAATGACGGTTATGGAGTACAATATTTGGAGCCTGTGGTTTACTAGAGTTCCATATGGTGTATTAACACGTGTAGTTGAGATCAATACAGAACAGAAGAGATGATTAGAGAAATAATACCACTGAAACTTTGGTTGATTAAGTCTGGAGTTAGTTTAGGGTTAAAGTTCTACACATAAAGTGCCCATAAATGTAGATATTACACAGGTATTGTATTAAACGTTTGTGGTTTTGGTTTTGAAGCTCATTCTAAATGTATTTCATTATTTATTAGTTAATTCGTTGAGTTAATATTTGGCTATTTTTAATGACAACTGTGTTTGCTTCTTGTCAGACTTGAGTAATTTGAAGAAAGCGTGAAACAAAGAAGAACTTTGGATAGCTGGTCGGTGTACATTAATTAGCTCGTCTCACGCCATGTGCTCACCCCTGCTACTTTCAGTGATCACTCTGGGTGTCATTTATCACTCCCAAAGGACACACACACACACACACCTCAGCCATTTGAGCTTATGGCTAACAGTTTGTGAGCAGTGTCATCTACATGTTTGTTGGCAGCCACAATAGCTCTTTGTCTGCCCTAGTGAAACCAAAGCGCCTAAACATCACGCGAAGGAAAGCTCGTGTATGTCTGCAGGCAGCCTGATTGGTCTGTGCTGCATGTTAGGGTCAAGTTTTAGACTTCTCAAGTTTTTACAGTAGCTTTACAAACAGAAGAGATTAAAGTTAAAGGCCTTTTTATATACAGCATATGACAATTTGATGGAATGAAACTGTAGAAGATTTTGGTGGCGATGTTGTATTGACAATATTTACATCTTCTGTGACAGGAGACAGCACCTGTGCACCTTCACACCTTCAGTTTAGAAGAACACCTTCATTTTCCTACTAACTAGGTGCTTTGATCCACGATACCATGTTGACATGTGCAACAGATAACTGGCTTCCACCATATCTTATCCAGGTTTGGAGTACTGCTGTAGCATATCAACACCTGATCCAGGTTTCTGAACATGTTTTGTTGGTAAAGAACTTAGTGACTGAGGTGGTGAGAAATCAAGACACAGCTGCAGGCAGACAGAAACCTGGTTATGATCGCGTATACAGCAACACATCCTGAATATGAAAACAAGACAAGACTCATTATCAGGATACCTGTGAGCATGTAAACGCAATCACTGTCATAACTTTGTCAAATTGCCACATACAGCAGTGTGTGTGGTTTTGGGAGTTTTAGTTGGGTCAAAGCACAACAGGTTATTAGTGATTCAAATCAGAAATTGTAACGTTGACGCTAAAGGCTGTGGATGTGGCTTAGACCTCACCATGATTCACAACCAACATTTAAACTCTTAGATCACATCTGAGACTTTCAGCTTTCAGAGCATGCCTGAACACATCAGGCATAAGAATATATAAAACAGTCCAGGCTCACTACACAGTTTTAATGAAATTAACAAAAACTCTCCAAACTGATTACCCTCAAACCAAGTTTCAAATCTGTGAGGTAACCAACAGGCGGTTCCATTAAAGTACATTTCATCTGGGTAAAACTGATGTTGCAGTGTACTGTGACAACATGTTGTGTGGTTACAGTAAACTGTGAGTTTGTATTGCAACCTCTGACTTTCTCATTCCATCTCAATGCACCGTTAGGCATCTGGCTCAGTTTGTCTGTTCATGCCGCTTATACGTCCTCACCTGACTTATGTCTCTGGCGCTGCCTGGGATGTCCTTTTGATTTAAGTGGTCACACAAGTGCGACATTAAGTTTCTCATCTTGTTTATTCTGCAACGCAAAAATTAATGTAGGTCTTGGAACGACACTTCAGGCCAAAGGTGGAGACTTTAAACATGAAAACAACTTGGAGAGAACAAGGGAATTTCAAATGGCCTCAGTTTTTCATTTATTTTGCAATTACAGGCAGTAATCAGTGGTGGAAAATAACTAAGTACATTTGGTCAAGTACTATACTTAAGTACAGTTCTGAGGTACCTGTACTTTGCTTGAGTATTTCTATTTTCTGCTTCTTTGTACTTTTACTCCTCTACATTTCAGAGGGAAATATTCTACTTTTTACTGCCCTGCATATACTTGCCTGATGTGAGGCTGTTTCTTAAAACATCCACATATATAAAACATGACAAGAAGAGATGCAGTGTCGCTCCCTCAACCCACACACACAAACACACACACACACACACACACACACACACGCACTTGCATATCATTCATGGAGGTCCTCTTTCACATCCAGATGAGGAATGTTTCATTTCACCATTACCCCCCTCCCCCAAACACACACACACACGCACACAAATTACCAAGCTAAATATTACCTCAGAGGTGCCACAGTTATCAACAGGTTGCTGAGGAAGGGGGGTCATGGATTTCTAGTTACTGTACACCATCACAGTCCCAGAGGAACCAGCAACCATACTGGTGTTTAACATCTAAACACTGAAAGATACAGTAGAGACTCATTTGAAAAGAACAGTTCGTACATTGTGACTGAAAAGTTTTTCGTTGCATTGAGGGAGTCTTACAGCAGAGTATGAGGGCCACACTGAGGGGGAGAAAAATCAGATTTCAAGAAAATTACTGAGAAAGTTCTACTCTTCTCAGTCATGCGAATCATATCGAAAGATATTGGTTAATATGTAGCTTGTACTTGTTTTGCTGGTTTTAACCAGAACCTGCATAGTCATCACATCAGGGTGTTTCTGCAGAGAATTAATGAGTGAAGGTCTGTGCGTGTGTCTGTAAACTGTGGTGTGATTCGTTGCACCCAAACAGGAGGACAACGATGTAATCAGGACAAACACTGTCCTCTGTGTGTCCACAGCGGTTTGTGAACAACTGCTGAACTTTCAAAACACACCAGGTGAACTTGCCTTCACCTCACCCACCCCTCTGAGGTTCTTACCACTGTCCTCACTCGACTGTTTTCCATTGTATTTCCCCTGAAACTGGATGTGGATTATGTTCCCACAGAGTGTCAGTGTTGTGGCTGTTGGTGTCAATCAAAATACAAACTTCATACAGACCTTACTGTTTGCTGGCAAGGGAAATAATGAGCAAACAATGCACAGAGGGTGGTATTTAGCCGTTGTTTCCAGGAAGAGGTGATTTCCTTGACCTTCTACCACAAACCCTTGGATGGAGCTCAGAGGTGAACATCGGTCAAAGCCTGTCTGGAGGGTTCCTAATGAGACCGTTTCAGAGAGATTTCCAAGAATTTCAGTGTGGATTTTCAGTAAGATACCAAACAGACCGAAATGTTCAGTTTGCGCACAGCCATAACTTCTATTGTCTATTACCATGAGATGTTGTTTCAGTTTACCCAAATTAAAAGAAGACACAGTATTTTTACCTGTGCAGCATGAAGAGTGATTTAAGAGAATTTGTGGCATTCACCGCTTTTCATACAACCCTGATTCCAAAAAAGCTGAAGTGTAAAACATAAATAAAACAGAGGAAGCAGGAAGCAATATATTCAATGTTTTACCTCATCAACTTCATTGATTTGTTCATTATATAGATATTCTGAATATGACTGTGCATGTGTGTGTACATTCTCTTACCTCCTCCTTGTGGAGACCAGTTAGGGTTTTAGACATGAGAGTGATGATGTTTTTGGAAAGGGAGGACATTCCGGTTGGTCCTCAGTTCCTCAAAGGGCTCTGTAAGGGTTAGGACCCCCTAGGTTAGAGTTAGTCTCAGGTCAAGGTCAGAGTAAAGGTTAGGCCTGGATGCGTTACGGTTCAGGTTCTGGGCCAAGAGAAGGTGTTATGTCAGTGTTCAAATAAACAAACAGTCGCTTCCTTTCGTGAATCATTGCTTGAGCTCTGACACTGTCTGAACGGAGGATGGAACAGGATCAAAAGGTCTGTGTGTGTGTGTGTGTGTGTGTGTGTCTGTGCACGTCTGTGTGTGCGTCTGTGTGTCTGTGTGTCCTCGGCTTGCCAAGTGCTGACCCACTTTCTCTGCTGTGGGTTGGCATCACCTGCGAGCGCCACCACAGGTGCACAGAGAGTCATTCACACAGCTGCAAACACACAAACCAGAAAGCAGCAATGTGATTGTGTTTGAACGTGTGTGTGTGTGTGTGTGTGTGTGTGTGCGCGCGCGTGTGCGTGCGTGCGTGTGTGCGCGCGCGTGTGTGCGTGCATGTGTGTGTGTGTCTGTCTGTGTGTGTGTTGACCTTGGCTGTCTAAAAGAGAGACTCAGCAGTCTTCAAACAGTTTTGGGCTTTTCTGCGGCAGGTCTAGTTGGCCACAAAGAAGCCATTTTCCAGCATGTTTATCCAAAACACACACATAAAAATAAGTATAATTGGAGCTCTTTAGTCCTTGACGATGATTCAGTTTGGCTCTTATTGACGCGTCCCACGCATATACGTTTTCTGACTAATGGTCGCAAAACAGATTCAAGGCTAAGTACAAACATGAGTATATACACACATACACACACATAACCAGCTGTAGTGAGGAACAACATAATTAATATGCACAGATATTCCTTCATCATGTGTTTGTGTCTGCCAAGCTTTTTAATATTTATGGTGGAATTTCATTAAGGAAGAATATTCAAATGATGCAGATCAAGAAATGAAAGTTGTTTTTTGTTTTTTTGTTTTTTTTACATTAAAATACTAAATCAGACTTTCACTTTTCCCAGAGGGCCATCATCACACATTAACACAATGGAGAAACCAAATCGAGTGAAATCTCAGTAAAATTTTTAGCCATGGTAGAATCCATTCAGGTTAAAAACATCACAGCTGATAGGTAAACCTCACACTTTTTACATACCTGTCCATCCCTACTGTAGTCATTTTATTTTGAAGCTTACGTGGAGCTTTGAAAACACCCCGAATTCCTTTACAGTTACCTTTAATCAGCCTTAAAGATGCACTAAGTGATCTTTTCATATTAACGCTCAATGTTTGTGAAGAGATTGCAAGTACTGACAATCCTGCTGAGAATCAACACCCGTCTTTGCAGCTCCGCTCAGCTTTTAGCTGCTTTCAGCTAATTGTTTGAGTCCTCCAGACTCTTAAAACAAAAATGGAGCTGCATGTATTGCAATGCAAAAACACGTCATGTCTGGATCTGTCAGGGTTATCAGATAAGGTAGCAAAGGATGGAGGTAGAGACAGCAACACTGAGACCACCTAAGATTATTTCAAGTCTAACTGAAATTAAAATTCATATTTGCTAAGAAAAGTGTGCACATATCTTGGTTTGTTTTTGCTTGTGTACTTATTTGGTCGAGTTGTATTTATCAAAAAGAAGTGAATTTTCTCAAGTGACAGCAGAAAATTTCAGTGTCGTAAAGGGATTCGTTTAAATGGCTAACTGTTGACAGCTAACACCATGTGGGCTTGCTGAAAAAGGTGGGTCTCCTAGCAACGTTGGCTCTCAAATATCAGTCAAACACTGACATTAAAAATGCCCCCACAGAGCCTGAATTTCAGACACTGTTTCCAATAGCATGTCAAAAACTGTTAAATCCTCAACAGAAAAATGGCTGAATGTGGTCGAAGCTGCAGTGTCATTTTATTTGAGTCAAAATTTAAGTGTAAAATCATCCAAAGACGCTTGATCTCTGGAGTTGAAAATAAAGTGGATTTTAACTATGCCTGTAGTGTCTGTGGATAGCCTCCCACTTAATGTAACATAGCTGCAAATTTATTTTCCGTAGCTGCTGACGTAACGCAGCTCTAATATGCCCTGAAAATGTGTAGGAACCCTGGAAAGAGGAGATACTCTGGAACTGAAGAATGTTGTTATTGTAGAGAAGAAGGCTGGACCTCAGCTACCACAGAGACCGACATCAAAGCAGCCTCTGTCACACAAACACATTCATCTTTCCGTCCTGAGTCTTTTTATTGTCTACATTAATTCACTAACAATGTGGGGCCAGACACACACACACACACACACACACACACACACTCAAAGAGAAAAAAGTGTGCAGGACTTGCTGTGGCTTATTTTTGCTGCTTCTGCATGTACACTTTGGGCTTTTCCCCACGTGTGAGTGCATGTGATGTGATGTGTGTGTGTGTGTATATCTTTGCCTTCACACATACTGTAAGTGTGTGTGTGTGCCCTTTGCCCCTCGTTCTTGCGTTCTCTCGGGGTTTCAGGCTTGCCTTCATTGTGCTGCTTTTGTCTGCGGCTGCTTTGTTTAACTAGTGGTTGGTCAGTAAAACAGCAGCGGTTAGCTGCTAAACCAGCCCTCTGGTTTTGTGTCTCAACACAGCAGCACAATATGAAGCGAGCTGGAGCTACATAACCACCACAAGACCAAAACAAAGAAGTGCTGGGAGCACAAATCGTCAGGACAAAGCAAAGATGAGCCGCCACTTTATCGCCAAAAACCCAAACCCAACTCCTGACCCCTGCAGGCTTTCCCAAAAAGAGATGTTTTGGATTGACGGACTTATGACAGCTTCACTTTTAAACCATTCTTATAACTGATGTAGTTCAAATTCTCATGAATGATATTGTTGAATCCCTTATTTCTGTTCTGCATTGTTAGACTTAAAATGCCTTGGCCTCAGTCTTCTGTCCCTGCACTTGATCCTGTGACTCTCTAATGTGGACCTGTCAACCCTCAGATTTTTCCAGGACACTCACGTATTTTCAACCTTTCTTAATAAAAAGAAGGTTTGTTGTAACGTTGTTGGGAGACATAAGCGCCTATTTGATGTGATACATTCCCCTCCAGTACAGCAGGTGGCAGTATGTAGAACATTAGCTGTGCCATCTACTGATGAGTAGTCATTGTAGTCAGTAGTCACTGGCACCTGCTAATAAAGCAAGAAAAACGAGAGCAAGTTTGAACCTGAGGGCAATGGAGTACCTGCCAAAAAGGCAAAAAGTTGATGTTTTCCATAAAGTTTCTCACCAAGTGGGAGGAGGTGACTTAATGAAGAGCAACCACACAGTGAGAAAAACAATGCGAGCCAGCATGCCAAGCCTGCCAAGCATGAGCTTTGCATCAAAATAAGCACAGCAGTTTTAAGGGTTTTTTTCTTTTTTACAGTGAAAAGATTCAAGGCACTGCGACATTGTGAGAAATTGAGTGCAGTTTCTTCATTTTTGAGTTGAACGAGCGGGTCAATACATATGTCTGAGTCCTCAACATGGAGCTAGAATCAGGAGCAGCAAATGTGATGTAGAGTTGTAATTAGTGAGTTTAGCTTTAATTATCGGCTGGCTTCATTGTACTAAATAAGCACATGTCAAACTTTTCCTTTAATATGAAAAATGTAACCTCTGTTTCTGTCCATCTCCATGACAGCTTCACAAACTCCCACTGCTGACCATGACATGCAGTTGAAAGCTCTGGAGAACAAAGCGAGTGAGAAGACTTTGAGTTAAGATTCTTCTGAAGTGAAAACAGACAGAGGACGAGCTCGCTGACTGCAGAGCTTGAACTTTCAGTTGTTTTAACAACACATTTCGGCACCTCCACCTGATGAGCAGCTGTTGTTGAAAGTTGGATGAGTGAGAGGAAGTGATACTGAATCTGACTCATCTCGGTGTCTGTCATTGGCTGCATTGCGTGTGAGGTCACAGCGAGAACAGATAGATGTCACGTTTGAAAAAGCAGAGTGCAAATCAGGGCCACAAGTTACTCCTCGCTCTGGCATGAGTCAGTCCGTGTGTGTGTGTGTGTGTGTGTGTGTGTGTGTGTGTGTGTGTGTGTGTGTGTGTGTGTGTGTATATATATGTGTGTGTGTGTGTGGTTGTGTATCGATCTGGTTTCTTGTCACCCCCTGTGGACCACAGAAACTTCCAGGAATCCAGGAAACATTCTAGGAACTCAGGAACTCTATCTGCATTTCAGCTGCAGGAGTTTGGTTCAGGTTTGGGTCCTGAGCTGCAGTTGAACATTGCTGATTAGTCAGATCATTGCTTATAGCCAGAGGAGGATTGTTAATAGGTACATTTACTCAAGTACTCTACCTAAGTACACATAGGTAGGTATTTGTACATCACTTGAGAATTTTGTTTCTCATGCCACTTTCTACTTCTACTCCACTAGAAATCAGAGGGAAATGATGTGCTTTTTACTGCACTACACTTATTTTTACATAGAAAAGAAAATGAGCTGAAACGATTAGTCCATTAATCAGTTAATTAATTAATTGACAATTAACCTCTTTGATAATGGTTTGATTTTAAGGTTCCAGCTTCTTAGGGTATGGATCTGCTCTTTGTGCTTTTGATAATTGTAATAATTTTAATGTATTTGTCATAATTTTGAGGTTTGGGCTGTTGCTCTGACAACACAAGCATTATGAAATAATCATTAGCTGCAGTCTTATACAAAACCGTTTAAAAAGAACTCCATCTGTTTTCATGTTAGAGCTACAACACCAGTTTTCTCTTCGACACACACTGATAGATTTCTGCAGTCTGCAGACATTATTTATTCATTTTCTCTCATTTATTAAATTTCGTGAATTTCCACTGTTGTATTTTGCATATTTGAATATTATTCTTATTTATAAGCATTGTGTAATTTTGATTTAGAGTTATTCTTTTTCTCTATTTTTACAGATTGATATCTTTTGTGTTTTGTGGTGGCACACTTTAGGTTCTTCATTATGCATGTTAGGGTGGAGAGACAGCACACACACACACACACACACACACACACACACTCATATCTCTCGGTAGTCCTTGAGTCTGGCAGTCAAAGTGGGTCACATAGCTGGAGAGGGTGGGGGCTGGGTGCACAGCACTGCTACACCTCATTTCTCAGGAAACAATTGAACCAGTTTAGGTAAATGTTCACTTCACTGCATTTATTTGACTCCTTCTAAAACATCCAAACTTACAAAATATGATGTTTTGTTTTTAAATTAAATTACTCAACAGTAAGTACAAGTTGAACTGAATACATGAATACACTGATTGATTAATTAGTTTATCAAGAGAAAATGAATTGGCAGCTACATTGATAAGTCAAAACATGTTATGGTCTCACCTTCTCAAAATTGCGGATTTGCTGCTTTTGCTTTGAATTATTTCTATTTAATTTAATAGTTTTAAAGTTTGGACTGTCCGTTGGACAAAATGAGCATTGTGAAGGGTCACTTTGGGCGCTGGGTAATTGTGACAGCATTTATAACTATTTCTGAATTTTTACAAACCAAACAATCAATGAGTTAATTGAGAAAATAAAAATCTGACAATGAAAATAGTCATTAGTTGCAGCTCTATACAGAACTGTTCAAAATTAGCTCCAATTACAACAGTAAAATCCTGCTTTTACATTAGACCATGAGTAATAATAATCTAATGATATGAAATATAATAGTATAAATGTCCCAGGGGCCATTTTTCTGCCTACTTTTAGTACACTGGTACTTGCAGGACTTGTATTTTTATAGTGTGGTGTCAGTGCTTTTTCTTCAGTAAAGGGTCAGAACACTTCCTCCACTGCTGCTGTGTATATGTTGATCCCTCTGGAGCTGAACCCTCATATTGACGTATTTTATTTTAAACCTTTTTCTTTTCTGCTTCCTGCTTTCTCCCCCTCCTCATTCTGTATGATTCATGGTTCTTATTTTGTGCCTTCCTGTGACGCACTGTGAACTCCTGCTTTTTGAGAAACACAATATTGATTCAAGTATGTAACGTGTTCCGAGTGTCTATAAAATGCAGCCAATCATTGACCAGGTAATAAGTGACTCAGTTCACCAAAGGACCACCCGCTGAATTAATCATTTTTCCCCCGTCTGTCCTCCACTGTCTTGTTTCCAGGTTCACACAGTTATATGAAGCCAACACAAGTCTTTCATTAGAAATCAGATGTCAGTGTCAGCCTCGTCTCATAAAGCTGTGTGCAGCAGTTTGATTAGATTGCTGTTGTAAAACTGATCAAAAACAGATTTCATTAATGGAGAAGATGTTGCAGAGTCGTGACAGAAATGACACAACTTCCAAAGTAAAGAGAAATAAACTGATTAAAACACAAAATACAAAACTGTGTTCAACATACTGTAGCATGAAGCATGTTTTCAACATTGTGACATAGATAAAACATTTCTCTAACTTCTGACTGATGAATGCTAACGCTAACTGGTAATGCTGTTTGTAATGACCAGAAATGGTTAAAAACAAGATTCTTACTGTTCCACAAGTGATTTGTGCGTCCAGTGTCAATAAAAAGCACAACAGGACTTGCAGACAATAACTGCAAATTGCATGTCTGTCTACAACCAGGAGATAGTTAGCGTAGCTTAACATAAAGTCTATAAAGAGGGGGAAACGGCAAGCTGGGCTATGTCCAAAAGTAACAAAATCCCCCTAAAGCTCACTAATTAACAGTGTTTGCTGAATATGTACAAAACACAAAGTGTAAAAACAGTCATTTGTGGTTTTACAGGGTGTTATGTGTTGCGGTATTTGTCACGAGCAGTGACTTCCTGGAGTCCTTTTGCCCCCTTTAAGTCGCTGCATCCACCAGGATGCCTCCTTTCTTTTATATGCTTTCATTTGGTCTCTAGTGTAGAGCGACGTCTGAATGAGCAGGTAGTTGGTTATATCTACTGCGTAAATAGCAGCAAATCTTTCAGTTGAGTTGAAAAAAAACGCTCATCTTCACAAAATAATAGTCACATCCAACATATGATCTGATTTTCTGTTTACACCTTTCTCTTATAATTTAATCTATCACAGTAAGAACTTTCCCCCATCTCGTCTGTTGCGTTTTTCACTTCCGGCCTTCCGTCTAAATTTTACGTCACATGACTGCAAACAACCTATTAAACAACATCAACCCATACACATCTATGAGCCTCGACTAACCAGCGGTTAATTTGACGTAGATAACAAATCCCAGGTCTGCATTTCATCATGCTGCTACTGCCCGCGTACATGCCCAGTGAGCATGGACGGTCATGTTGCCCAAATGGGCCATAATGAATCAAAAAATACTACCACCACTGTGTTTTCACTCACATGTTGTTTTCAGTTGTGAAAAATGATCAAACCTGGAGGTTTTTAAGCGTTCAGGCCTGACCCATCTGGACTGCACTCTGAGAAAATGGATATGTTATTTCCATGGCGTGCACATTTCCGAGGGACCGAATGCATTGTGTATTTTGGAACTCACTGGAGAATCTGGGTTGCAGTTAATAGTAAATATTTTCCCAGGCAGGTTTTTCTTCTTTGGGAGTGGAAGTTCTGCACATGTGTTTGACTGTTTTTGAAAAAACACACAGCCTACAGCCTGTTTGGCTTCTCCTGAGAACTGCTGGAAACCTGTGCTGATGTGGCAGGAAGAGCGTCGGTGATGTTTCCCATTCATGGCAGCAATGAGATTGAACATCACCGTTTGCTGACTTGAAATAAACTGAACATAACAGAGCTGCTGGTGTGTTGGAGTGTGTGGCCGGGGTGTGTGCGAGTTACTGTATGAAATCACAGATGCAGCTCTGTCTGGCTCTGCAGCATCAAGGCCAGTGGGAGCGGATCAGCGGGGACCGAGGCGAGCAAATGAGCCTGGCGATCAAAAGAAAAGAGGGGGGCTTGTTTGGGGTGTAATGAGCTTCAACCCTGCAACCCGCCTATATGTTTTCATACAGAGCTTATTTTGTTCATGTGGCACCCTCACGCGCAGACATCAAACATTTCCTCCACCTCTCCACCCTCGTCTCTCTTTACCTGAATTCATCTCTCACGTTTCTGGTTTATTTTGCAGTCGTTAACTACTGTTTACCCTCCTCTCGTGCCGTGGTTGAACTGCATGTTTCTGCTCTACAGGGTGTGTTTCGACTATAATTAGGAGAGCAGGTTTGAGGTAAACAAGCCAGAATTTAGGTCATATACTCTCAGCCTTGCAGTCTGAAAACAGATTCCAAACAGGCCCACTGCGGGCGGGGTTTTCTTACAATGGAGATGCTTTGAAGTGACAATGAAGGATGGGTGGCTTTGCACTGCAGGGGAAATTTACTTTGCATTATGTCTGTTTTCGTATCTGCTGTGTGTATTTGACTTTAGTGCTTGTCATAAATGTCCTTCCCTGATACAAGAATGGCATCTGAGACACTTCCCTGTTAAAACCTGCTGCAGCTGCCGCGTCGCACGTGCATGCGTGTTCACGTTTCTGCCTGCCGTCCTGCAGACTTCTTTTTGCATAATTATCCTGCAGAGCAGCTATAAACAACCTCCCCACCTCTGCCTGCATTTTGTTTGGTCTATGAGAGAAAACATATAGGTCAGTCTGTATTTACTCAGTGATACTCCTGGCACGCTCTGTTATCTTCATGTTTCAGGTTAAAACACAGTGTTCGAACAGATGGAAAGCTTCTGCACGTCTGGCCTGTAAACTAAAATGTTATGCATTTAGCATTTTTTCTGTGCTGTCAACCCAGTGTTTTCCCCTCATGTTTTTGCCTTATTTCTAGTCATAACTTGCTGAATTCATTTAATTTCAAGGCCATTTTGACAGGAATTGTTGGTGCATACTGAAAAAAAAAAAACAAGATGTCCTTAACCCTGATGGAAAACATCACGAGTTTGAGTAGCAAAGAATCACTTAGAAGGAGACGGAAAATGTGACTGAATTTAGACCAGGCAACATAAACATGTGACACTGGTTGTAAATCTTTTATATACAGCACACATAAGTCTTTATTCATCAAAACTTAATGGACAAACAGTAAAACCAAGCATCAAAGTATTTCCAAAGCACCTCTGCACTGAGCAGCCATATATCTGCCAGGAGAATGTAACCCATGTATAATTAATAAGTTGTAACTAATAAGACTAAATACACAAACACAAAAAGTGGTTGTCAACAACTGTAAATACCTACATTCATGACTGTAAGAGCAACACCTTTTGAGAGCTTTAGACTTTCTTAATTAAAAATGTTGAAACAATTATTTAAATGTGTTGATTATCTGACGGGTACAAATTTCTCAGGTGTGGTTTTGGTGTGGTGAGTTTTTTCATTCATGTTTGATTGCAGAAATGGTCACATTTTGAGATCTTTCACCAAAGAGAAGCAGCCAATTTTATTAATTTAGCCCAGTATCACAAACAACAAATTTGCCTTTCTGTACAGCATACGACACCTTGTATCCTTAAACCTTCGCATTAATAAGAAAAACTCCCCAAAAGACATTTTAACAGGCGAAAAGCAAGGTAGGATTACATAATGGACAATCAGGATGACAAAATTATACATTTAGTTGTCGCCAAATGACCTGAGCCACACGACCTTGGAGACCTGGAGGAGGACAGACTACACAACCACACAAGCTCAAGCCCTCCATTCACACACAGTAACACACTAACAGGAGAATGTGTGTGTGAGATGTGAACTTTTCATTTCAGCTAAATACAGAAAAAAGCAGTATTTTCTGACTGTCATAGTCCCTCTCTCTACTCTCTCTTTCATTCTTGTTCATTGTGTTCTTGGTTTACTGATACTCTTCTTTCCTACAGTACAACTTGAGTCCCTCCCTCTCTCTCTCACACACACACACCGAGGCAATGAAGACCCCGGGGATGGGAAAGAAAGCGAGAAGCTTGAAATCCAGGTCATGCATTGATGGTGACTTTGAACAGACAGAGACATTTGATCTGCAGCCAGAACCTGTGTTTACTTCCTCACAGCACTTCTGCTGTCTCTCTCACACCGTACAAATTACAAGAGATTCCCAGGAGAAACAACATGACGGGAGGTGCAGGGAGACGGCCCTGAAATACAGGAGAAACCAGGGGAAAATGGGAGTGTTGGCAGGTCGGATCTATATTCAGTATCGCTTACCCTGTTTAGTGTTGTGGGAAGCTGGAGGCTGCCCCAGCATGCACCAGGATAAAGCAGATAAGCACAAATAGCAGAAAATGGCTGCAGAAATTAAACACGATGAGGGTAGAGGTACCTCATGAACGATTGTATTTGACATATCCACACAGTCAAACACACACCAAGACTCTGAGGACCACAATGGAAATAAATGATCAGGTTTTATTATGTGTTCAGCACAAAATGTCATCAGTGCATCTGTTGGTCTGTAAACTACTTGTCAATCCACACCTCGTTAGACTATTGTTTGATCGTCTCTTCTTCTCTCCATTGGTGGAGTTTGTGTCTCCCTCCCCAAGCGAACCTTTTGATGCAGTTGCTAGGCAACCTCTGCTCTCTCTCTGCCCTCCTTTCCCTCTGAGCAGCCAGCTCGCTTGTCTTGTCAGATGGAGTGAATGATGTAAGTCAGCTGTAACAGATTCAGAAACACGTGCGCTTCAGTCTGAGTCAAGCTGAGCTGTCGTTTACCGTGTTAGCTGGAGTTTAAGATGTACATTGGTCCTTTCTGTGCACTCTTACGGGGATAACACGGCCGGGCGAGGTTGCTGTTTGCAAGCAGCATGTGAAAGAAGTGGCAGCTCATCATGCTGACCTTAAAAGATCTTGCCAGCAGGCAGTTATCGTGCTTCAGAGGCTTCAGTCTCTCGGTGTGAAAAGTGCCCGACTGCAGGTAAAGCATAGTGTGGAAGTAGCACTGTCTCACCAGAAATATGGGTTGGAGTAATTCATTCCCTCCAATCTTTCTGTTTCATTTAAAATATTACACCAGGGCTTTAATTTCCTACTAGAAATCTATTTGCATGGTGTCAATTTCTGCAAGAGCAGTACACTTCTACAAGATCAATTTCTCACCCTGTTGGCAAAGAAAGTGATAGTAAATACACTCTGCTGCCAATTTATTAGATACACCTACCTCAGACCAGTGCAGTCTAATACAGCAGTCCTGCAATAACTCCTGCCTACATGAAGATTATAATGTTTTGTTGGTTTTTGTTGGTTTCAGATTTTGTTATTGAAACTTTAGAGGTGTTGATTTAACTTTAACCTTGTGAAGTCAGGAATAATATGCTTGGTGAACCTAATTAACTGGCAACTGAGAGTATATTTAATTAAGATGTTAGATTGTGTGTAACCTCACTATGTCTGCTTCTAGTACGATTACGATTACCTTCCGTAAACTCAGCTCCCCTACTTCACTCTCATCCTCCCTCTCTGAAAAAATGTCCACTTCTCCCTTCGCCTCCACCACATCTGCTCCCCCTCAAACCACCTGCCCCCTTTTATCCTACCAACACCTGTCTCAGTTCTCCCCAGTTTCCCCTACAGACCTCTCCATACTCATTACTGGAATGAATCCCCTCCTGCTTTGTCAAGGCCTGCTTTCCCACTCGTTCCCCACAACAATAAACTCCTCCTTGTCTACTGGCATTGTCCCACCATCCCCCAAAATTGCTGCTATCAACCCCATTCTAAAAAAAACCTGGACTCAACCCTGACCGAAATAACGTCAGACCAAACTCCATCCTACCTTTTCTGTCCAAAGTACTGGAATGTGCTGTAGCCTCTCAACTAAAAGACCACCCCTCCACCAACAACATGTACGAAACATTTCAATCCAGATTCCGCTCAAATCACAGTACTGAAACTGCCCTCCTTAAAATCACCAATGACCTCGTCCTCTCCTCTGACGCCAGAAACATTCTCATCCTCCTCAACCTCAGTGCCGCCTTTGACACCATCAATCACTCCATCCTTCTTTCCGCACTGGAAACTACCTTTCATATCACCAGCTCTGCCCTCAACTGGTTCAGATCATGTCTCTCTGACAGACTTCAATTCATCTCCATCAATAACTGCCAATCCCCCACTGCTCCCCTTCCCCAAGGTGTCCCCCAAGGTTCAGTTCTCGGCCCCCTCCTCTTCATCATGTACCTGTTTCCTCTTGGTCACATAATTCGCCAACATTATCTCCAGTTCCACAGCTTCACCAATTACATCCAGCTCCTCATCTGCACCAAGACAGTCTCCGCTGCCGCTCTAAATCCACCCACAACATCACCCTAAATATCAATGTCTCCACAGTATTCACCTCCCCTCACATCCGAAATCTTGGCATCATCATCGGCCAAACATTCTCCTTTGACCAGCACGTGAAACACATCACCAAAACAGCCTTCTTTCACCTCAAGAACATTGCCCGCCTCCGTCCACCCCTCTCCTCCACAGATGCAGAAACCCTCATTCACGCCTTCATCACCTCTCTACTGCAACAGTGTCCTCTATGGTTCATCTTCAAAAATTCTGAATAAGCTCCAATACATCCAAGTCAAAATGTCTTATCTTAGCCATACCAAATGACAGAAACCCAATATAATACAATAGGAAATAGACACAAGTAAGTAGTAAGCATCCCAAACATTTTCCAACAAGTTCCTGAATTGTCGAGCATCAGCCAGACCCTAAAGTTCAATCAGAGAAAAAAGAAAGAAAAACAAGCAGCAATAACAATCGACAATGAAAAAAAATTATCAGTCTTTTTTTTTTTTTTTTAACATTTCTCCATACTCCAGTGTTTTTCTGTGTTGTCTTTGGAAAATGTTTAATAGTGACAAAACAGATTCATTATCCTTTTTTTTTTTTCATGCTAATCAATTCAAATCCATAATTGATTACTGGAGCGCGCCTCTGGCCATGCGCCCCTCTCCCCCAGGTGCGGGGAACAGCTGTGTGAAGACAACCAAAAAGAGGCTTGCAAGTTCCTGTGATGACCTTCAGATTAAAGGTTTGGACGACCGCTTTACGTTGAGGTTGGTCTGAAATGATGGAAAACACGTCAAAAATAATGCGGAGAATAGAAATTGACTTGCGGCTGTTGTTAAAGTATAATGATAGTGTCCGTGCTTCGTCTTGATACGCCTCACTGTCCGCGCTAATATTTCATGCTCGTATTTTGAAAGACGAATTCCACGCGCTTCCGGTGTCGTCGTGTCAGAGGTCTCCTAGCTTGATGCAGGGGTGCTGTCGACAGCCTGCAGCCTCTCAAGATAAAGCAGAGTCATTTATCCCGGCTTTTCTAATCGTTCCGGAAGATGGTGGCTAAGCAGAGGATCCGCATGGCCAACGAGAAACACAGCAAGAACATCACGCAGAGAGGAAACGTGGCCAAGACGCTGGTGAGCCCTGAAATGACAGCGAGTCCCAGCATGACATTAGCCCAGATAGGTGACGTTCACTCCGGTATGAATACAGCAGCGTGATGATGGTGGTGATGATGATGGTGGTGGTGGTGGTGGTGCCAGCTGGTTGTCAAGCGCGTGCTGCTCATCACTGACATGTCACACAGCAGCATCTTGAAAGCACCGTGTGGTGGATGTCATCAATGAAGCGTTATGATCAATAACATGTCACGTATTCAGGCTGGATGCGCGTTACAGCCCCGCAGGGTGACTTCACGTTACTTTGGAGTACAACAGTAAAAGATGAGCAGGGCATTACAGCTGCAACCATTAATTGATTAGTTGTTAATTGTTAATTGATTAACCGAGTAATTTTCAAAAGAAAACAATCAAAATCCTCTGATTTTAGCTTCTTAAATGGGAGTATTTTCGGATTTTATTTACTCCTATATGACAGCAAACTTAATATCTTTGGGTTATGGTCAAAAAAAGATATTTGGGGACATATTTTGGGCTTTGGGAACACTGATCAACATTTTCCACCATTTTCTGACATTTTATAGACCAAAGAGCTAATTAATCCAGAAAATAATTGACAGATTAATCAACAATGAAATGAAATTTATTGTGACTTCAGCGGCACAGTTTGTAATATAAAGGCTGGAAAATAATTGAAACCAGAGCTGAATAAATGAGAAACTGTGGATTGAATATGAAGCTTGCGTTAAGATTGAATCAGAATACTTTACTGATTCCTGATCAGTTAATAAAACAGGAAATAAGTAATATCTTACAGCATATGTAAAAAAAAATATGTGCACGATACTACAATATCAATCAACCATGAATAATAAACAATCTGAAAATGAAAATATATAAACTGTAAATTTTATGTAAAGTTTGGAAACTATTTTGATAATCAGTTAATTGTTTGCTTTGTCAGAAATGCAACAAAAAAATCAGCCTCTCAGATGTGAGTAATTGATTCTTCTGTCAAATATTTTTATGATGTCAAATTGGGTTAATGGATTTTAGACAAAACTGCATTCAAAACCTTACTTAAGTCAAAGTATGTGAATATTATCAGCAAAGGTTACTTTAAGTATCAAAAATAAATGTTAAAAGATGTTCCCTGTCTGTGTTTTGCTACTATATCTGATGTTTTTAGGTTAATATTACTGCTGTTCATGTGTTTTGCTGTAGATGTTCAGGGTTGAGCTTGTTTTAACTGCTTTATATACCGTTGTTTAGTTTAATCTACAGTCATACATCATATTCTGTCAGATCATCACAGCTGCTCTGTGTCAAAGTCAGCTCCTCCTGAGCTCAGAAAAACAGCTATCTGCAGCTTTGTGACTGTGTGTTCCTGCGAATCCAAGAGGGTTTTTAAAGACTTTATTTATCTTAGGAAGGAGGAGAGTTTTCTCCACCCATGAAGGAACATTTCATCCTTCAGTTTATCGTCACATTTAGAGATACGTGGTTTTCACCGCGCAGTGAGGGTGTGAAAAAATGTAACTAAAGCTGTCAGACACATCGTGAAGTAAAAAGTATATTTGCCTCCGAGATGTTGTGAAGTAGAAGAATACATTTGCATAAAATGGGAATACTGAAGTAAAGTACAAGTATAGCCAGTGCTGAAGCATTCAGCTGATTGATGGTCTCTCTGTGGAACATGTGAGCCATCTTCCTTCTTACTCTGTTTTTAATTTATGCACTTTTAAAGCTGACATCATTGAGTTAAATCATAACTCCTCTTAATGTGTGACTGGAAAGAGCTTTTGCACTCACTCTGCTGTAATATTTCATCACCACACACACAGTATCCTTTTTTTCTTTGCTATCTACACTCTAAAACTGCCTCATAGTACAAGCAATTAGCTTTAAGAGTAATGAATCAGGGAGACTTTAATAAGCTTTTCAGCCCTTTGAAACTCACCAACAACCCAAAAATCCCAGTGTGACAGTTTATTAATGATACATTTAAAACAAATAATCAACAGACTAATTGATTATGGAAAAAAACATTAATTGAACCCCTGGTCTTTGCCCTGCCGTCACATAAATGCTTGATAGTGTTTTCTTTAAACAAAAACTGTATATTTATTCAAAGGTTTCTCTTAAATGTAGTAAAAATCATCATTTTTCTCTCATGTTTTTATGCCACTGGCCCTCCAACACACACACATGCACTCAGTAAAGACCTCTTTGTAATTAGGGCCCCACAGGGGACGGCTGAAGTGGACTTTGGAGATAATATTGACGTGAATGAGACTTATGGCCAGAGTCATACGTAACAAGCTTACATTGCAGTATTTCACCACAAAGATACGAGTCCAGTTTTGTCATGCGGGTTGTGGTGCAGTGACTTCGCACAGTGTTTCCCTCCTCACCGTCCTGTTTGGCTTCAATAGTAGCATGAAGGTCAAATATGGAGGCTGCTCAGGCTCCATTTTCACTCTTTGCATGAAGAAAACAACCGCTTCCTTCAGCATCATTGAGACCGTCAGTGGATCACTGATGTGACAGCCTCACGTCACGATGGGTTCTCCCCAAATCAGTCTAGACTGATGACTCGTGCTCTTCCACTGATCTTTTCCACACGAGCCACGATCTGAAAAACGCCAACTCAGCAACTCTCAGTGTGTAATGACACACTTGGGTTTGTTCAGTGCAGCCACAGAGTTGTTATTGTGTACACTTTGACGAGCAACATCACCGTCTCGTCTCACGAACTACGATAAACAAGATCATCTGTGGTGGCAGGTTTAAGGCGAAAGAGTGACGGAGCAGAAAGCAACAGATCTGAGCGCTGTTAGAAAAGAGAAACCTCTTTGTAAGTTTATCCACGTTCAAGCAGTTTTACTTTCACCCTGCAGCATCTGTCACTTTTCTGTTGTAGCAGCAATGCTAATGTACTCTGTGTGTGTCTGTGTGTGTGTGTGTGTGTGTGTGTGTGTGTGTGTGTGTGTATGTCTGTGTGTGTGTGTATGTCTGTGTGTGTTTGTCTTTCCCATAGCGACCACAAGAGGAGAAGTATCCTGTGGGTCCCTGGCTGCTCGCCCTCTTTGTATTTGTTGTGTGTGGATCAGGTACGCACCTTTTATACCGACACAAGAAAGTCTGTGTTTGCATGATGTTTTTGTCTTTGTTGACGGCAAATGAATGTAGCTAACATAAGTAGTCGATTACATTAATACAGTAATAAGCAAATGTAGCTAATTTGGTAGTTTATTACACTAATGTGGCAGTATGCTAATTGTTTATATACTTAATTATATTACATACATAGATTATATATAATATATTATCTTACTATTATAGCATTATACACTTATTTATATTTTTTTAACAATTGCTGTTATTCTGTGTTTATACACTTTGTTATACTAAGTGAGTTATATTTTATATACTTTATATAGTTATATTTTTTAAGAACATTCTTTCCTCTTTCTTTTATTCTTCTTTACTGTATATATTTTATGTTATGTTTATGTTAAACCTGCTGCTGCAACTAAAGAATTTCCCAAACTGGGATCAATAAAGTCTGAGTCTAATATAGCCAGAGTAGTGGTTGATTACACAAACATGGCAGTAAATAATGTAATAATAAATAATACATCTTGTATATTTTTAAAGTCATGAGTTGATTTGTTTATTTTTTTTTTAATGAAACAAAAATTAAACAAACAGACATGGTCTGTTGCTCTCAGCCATATTTCAGATCATCCAGAGCATCCGTATGGGGATGTGATCCAGACAGAGCCTTCGGACTCCCCCCACCCCCACCCTCACCCCCGATGCCCTCACTGAGCCTGGCTAGCCTGCACATCCCCGACCCCTTCCAGAGGCCCAGAGACTGACGCCAAAGCTTTGGATCCAGCAGATCTCAGAGAGGAAACCTTCCCCAACCACCACCTCCTCCTCCACCAGCCCCTCCTCGGGACACCTCCCCACCCTCAATCAGCGTTTACAGTGTTGCAGTCTGTGGTACTGACAGCTTTTCTATGAACAGTCTAAAACCACGCTGGCTGGAGAACATGTGTGTCTCATTACTCACTTGGCACCTCTGTGTGTGTGTGAGTGTGTGTTAAGGTGAGTGTTAATCTATGAGTGTGTGCGACCAGTGATTCCTGCTGACAATGTGCCATATCTGTCTGTTCAAGTATTTGTCTGTGTTATGTGAGAAGAATCTTTTTTCAAATAAATGTCGAGCATTTAGAAGCGCCAAGTTTTACTTCTGCTTTTGTGGACTCCCTGTGTATCAGCTGGGCTTTGGGCCCCTTGTCAGAGGGCCTCAGGTGGGGAGGGGACACTCTAACCTTACAAGAGACAAAATGACTTTCTACATTTCAGGCATGTGCTCCGCTGTCATTAATGGAAAGTCTAATTGTGGATGTTTCCTGTCGTCTGTCTAGAATATTATTCTGGAAAATGTGCTGAATTGCTTAGGTTGAACTTCTGAAGCACTGGTCCAACATTTCCAAGTAATTTCAAGTGAAGTTGCCTTGAAAATATGTAAATTGGTATTGAAGTACAAATTAGGTGATCTACTTTTTGAACCTATGATTGCTCATTTAGACGCCAGAATACATAAAAAATAGGGCCACTCCATTTAAACACAATATGCATTCATCAATTATTTATTGTTAACCTTATTCTTCTTACATGATTTGTCGTTAATTTAATTCAAAAATGATTGCAAAAATTCAATATTGCCCAAATTTCACCATTAAATGGCACCACATTACAAAGATTCTTCCTGTTATTTTTGGTTGAACTTTTAATTCAATCAGAAAAAGTCACCTAGTACTAGCTTCAATCTGAACACCACTCGGCTGTGGCTTTTATCTCACTGCTAACGAGAGGGTTCAACAGCATAGCAGCTCGTCATTAACCTCATTCAACAGCCCTGAAGCAGAGAGGACTTCAGCTGCAGGCTCTCCACAGCACGCCCCCACCACACTGACTGAGCTCAGCCGCCACGAGGAGGAAGAAGAAGAAGAGAGAGACGGTGAGCAGGTGGTTATTCTTCTTTAAGCATGTTTATTGAAAGTTGTGAAGTGCAGCTGTCAAGTGCAATTGTGGTAAGTATGTTACAACATCTCATCCGGTCTTTGCAGAAACATGCACAGAACATGAGCATACAACCGATACACAGAATGAAAAAGAAAAAACATCTCCAGAGTTTTTTTTTTTCATGTTGAATTTTAAGATATTGTTTGTCCAGAAGTACATCACTGTCAAAAAAAAAAAACCCATAAAGGTGCAATACTCCAGAAAGAAAAAGAGCCGAGTGGAAATGGTTTTACAGTCAGAGTTAATGTTGCAGTAAGAGATATGGACAACACTGTTGGCTGCACGTTGTCACTTAAATAACCTAAACTCCTGTCCGTCCACAGTCTTGAAAATACAGCATTAAAAATAGATGACACAGACTGGGCAAGACCAGCATGTTCCTCGCTCACCCGCTTCAGTCTGTGCGGCCAAGATAGCATCTGTTGTTTTTCGCCTCCTCCTCGCTATTTTACACAGTACTTACACTATACAGAAATATACATCGTCTTCTGCCCATCAAACTTTTTACGAAAAGAGAAAAATGCAGCTTAGCCCAATGTCTCGACCCTGCCAAATAAGGTTTAAATGACATGCCACTGCAGGGTTGAGAAAACAGCAATGATGAGCTTCGTTGAGGGCAAAATGAGGAGCTTGAAAGTGAAATACTGAAATATCATCGTCTCCGTAAGAAACCACGTTTTGTTCGTCCCACCAACCCACAGTTGAAGTAACGTCATCAGCTCCGCCAAGTGTTGTTCAAAATACCCTCCCGCCCCCCTCCCCCGACTCCCCCATTCCAGATGGGGACTTTGTCATGATAATAATTGCTCACATTCTTCATTTGTCACTCTGAGAAGGCTTTTTTCTCTCCCTTTCTCTCTCAACTTGTAACTTTAGGATCTAGCCTTGAGAGAGAACCGCATTTATTTACATCATTCAGCAAAAAAGGTAACAACCAATACAATCCTCCACCTCCTCCTCCTCCTCCATCATCAGTAAAATCGACATCACTTAAAATCCAGACACAGGCACAGTGATTTTTTTAACTATAGTTTAGTATTTCGTCGCCTCTGAAAAGCTGTTCTGTTTCTTCTTGGTAAGACATTCTAGTTGATATGTCCAAGGATTATTTGGCAAATGTTCGATGATTCTGTCCTCCCCTGAACCCAACCCCACCCCCCCAACACATCGTCTCAGGATTGTCACCCCCCACCGTGCTGTGAAGCACTGCAACACTCGTCCCGCCAGCTGCATCCTTCTGAGAGATAAATATGTGCAAAATCTTGTCTTAACAGCGTAACCTCCTGCTGAAGAAGGCAAGGTGGAGCTCTGCTGACGTCGCAGAGCCCAAAAAAAATGTCAGTCGGTCTGTCTGTCTGTCTGTCTGTTTGTCTGTCTCTGCAGACCAGGCTACGCCGAGGGGCCAGAGCTGTGCGACGTGGGCTGGACGAGGGCGGCGGTGCTTGGAGGTCCCGGCGTGGCAGCTGTTGGAGGGGCAGGCGGGGAGCCGGTCTGAACCTGGGCCTGGAACTGGGCCATCTGCTCTGGGCTGGCCAGGGTCTTCAACAGGGTGTTCTCCTGCTCCAACTGGGAGTTTCGCTCGATCAGTTCCTTGATCTGCTCCTTCAGGACCTCCACCTCCTCACGCACAGCATACATCAGGTGACTCTTCACCAGGTCCTGAGACAGACAGATACGGGTTTATGAGTGGTATGAATCAGTAAACTCACACAGAGGAGATGAAAGGTTTCTCAGCCTTTCCTTATCTATGACCCAATTTTTATGTCTCTGATTTTTCATGATGCCTGAAATGTTTATATGTGAGAAGTAAATGTTAAGGTGCAGACACAGACCAATGGAAGCTCAGACTGGACGGTGACGGAGTGCAAGTTGGGTGGTGCTCGGTTTTAGCTCGCCTGTTTTCCAACAAGCTGACTGGATCTCATATTACAGCTAAACACTTAACTAAAATATGTCTCTGAAAGTATTTTCAGCAAGAAATAGGCAACTAATTTGCTTTAAGTTGAGGACCAATCCTGATTATGATATAGCAACTGGTCCATCAATACGCTATGCTATGTCCATCATGCACCACCTATCTCCAGCTGATCCATTGTGCCTGTACTTTAAATCGATTTCAAGAAATGTCCGGTGATCCAAACTGTTTATTAAGCTAACCCATATGTGATTCCAGGCACAAACAAAAAAGTGAACATAAAACACTGTACAATGTATTTCAAATAGGTTAAATCTTATGTATCAAACATGCAAACTTACAATAATATGAAACAGTTCATGCCTCTTTTCAAATTTGGATTAAAAGTTTATTTGCTCTTTAAGCTCGTCCAAAACAATAATGCTAATGAAGATATATACATGTCATACAGCAGCAAAAAGGCCATTTCAAAGAACAGAGACAATAGTATGTATTGTATGTAGGTATATGAACGATTAGCACAGTGTTGCCAATATCTTCACTGCTGGAATGTTAAGCCCAACAAAGCACAACAATAAATAATGTGTGCAAATTTATTCTTTACTGAAAATATGACAAACTAAACCTGTGTGAGTGGAAATAGGTCATTAAAGTGGTGCCAAATCAAATCTAATGCGGTGATAATACAACAAACAGAGGATGAAGAGAAAACGTGAGACTATATTCCCAGGGTTCCACGTCACTGACCCTGCCCACGTTTAAGTGTGGGCCAATCAACGGCCAAGATATTTATAACCAGGCGTGTGAGCCTTCCAGTTTGCCTAGCAACAGGGCTGACAGCAGCGACAACAGACGAAGAGCGAAAGAGAAAATAAAACTTGGTTTCGTTTTCGGGGCAAAACTCTCTAAATTCCTCATTTTATAAAAGCACAACTGAGCTAAAATATTTGTATTAATGGTTTAATAAAACACTTAAATAACATGCTCGTGACGCTGTCTCGAGCTGCGTGTAGGTTGGTTTGAGGTAGCTCCAGTTGTGCTCACGTTAGCATTATGAGGATTTTGGCTGTATAATAAAACACGGTTACGGAAAGAAATGACGAGCAAAGTACAACACATCCATTTCTCTCCACGGCCTCTTTAGTTGTCCTGTGACCAGAGATTTAAAATAATACACACTACTACGTACATTGTACTGAGAACAACGCAGATGTACAAAAACACTGCATCAGGATGCTTTGTAATCAGTTACCTACACTACCCCTTTATGTATATATTGTATTACATGGACTAAAAATAGTATTATTCACTATTTTCAACATATAAAGACTTGAAACTCACCATTGCTTGTTCAATCTTGTTGTCAATGGCAACAACGCTGGCTCCCGACGAGCTGCGAAAGAAGGAAAGAGAAATTAATAAAACATTTTGAAGCCATCTGCGCTGCATCAACGCAAAGCCGCAGCCTCTCTCCCTTTATAGAAATGTGGGTCGTCACAGGAAGCCTCTAGAAATTTCTATAAAATCACGGGCCTGGTTTCATTGTGGAGCAACTCCTCCTGCCTCTCTGCTACAAAGCGTTTATGGCCGTGTGGCCTCTGGGTGTAGTGATGCTGTAGCATCCGCGGACGGAGCACTGAGCCTCCATCATACAGCGGTGACATGATACTGGTGCAGGTGAAGTCAGCAGCGAAGCTCTTTTACAGTATTTACCTGTTGTCGAGCTTGACGTGCGAGCTCTCCGCGCTCAGTAACGACGACAGGAACGATATGGAGAAATTCCTCAGCTGGCACACGCCTAGATCCATAGCCACGGTGTAGCACGGCGAATTCATGCTGGCCATGTTTTAAAGCCCCGTATTCCGTGTCGACCTCCACGCGACCCGCTCCGCGAGACACATCCACGCGCGCTATTCTACGGTTCTGTCCGGTGAGGCTCGTGCACCGACCGCAGCGGCACAAACACAGTCCAAGGTCAGCTCATCACTGCGCGGCACTAAAATCTGCAGCTCGAGACAGGAGCGCATAATTTATCCAGCGACACACCGAGAGGGCGGCTCCTGATTGGTCGACGCGGAGTGCGTTTGAATAATTTATTCGGGAACGCCCCCACCTGCCGCTCAGCTGACACGGTTTTGCATAAAATATTCCAGGGACGGAGAGGAGGTGGATGAAACCGGGGAAAACCGGATGGGAAAGGAAAAAGACAGAGCTGGAGTACTGAAAAACAAGCAGGGGAAGGACAAGATTTGGGATTTTTTATATCCCCCTGACAATACGCATTAATCAGATCCTGTTTACATGGGAATGTGCCAGCCCTTGGCAACATTAACACACCATTTCTGCCTTGTTTAACCCTTCAGATGTAATGTTTTTTCTCCATCACAAGAAAAATAAACGTTTTTTACCCTGAGGAACACTTACAGAGCAAAGAATCCATCTGCTAATAATCTGGTTTTACCAATCACACCAAAAGGATATGTGGTCAATTATATTCTTTCACATTCTGTTAGTGTAAGTAGTTTCAGAGATTATTGTCACAAAATAGTCTGTATTGTATGTAACTGTATGCCTTTTCTTTGCATCATTTACCTTACTTTCACAGTTACATGTATGTGTAATATTGCACACCACATCATTTTTATAATCTTGCCCTTTCAGCAAAATTAACAGCCCTTCTGCGGGAACAATAGAGACACATTGTCCATGATTACCTGCACAGTGTTTAGACATCCAAAAAAACCAACATTCAACACTGCCCACAAAATAATTCAGATATCTTTCAACACATTTCTGAAATCAATATGATCCATATTATATACAGTAACAATATCCATCAATTAAACTGCTTTGACTGGCCAAAAAGTGCCATCATATTTGCACACATGTTGCCCCCATGTGGCCGAGTGCAGTACTGCAGAACTCTGAGCCACATTATTAAGAGACCCTGGCAGCCTCAGAAGTCTACATTTAATTTCAAATTATTAAGTCTTTCTTGGCACAAAGGGCAAAAACTACACAGTCAGGCTGTCAAGTGTGAAGCTGGAGACTGGGATTATTTGAAGATACATGCAGATCAATGCAAAGGTAGACATACTTAAAAACCATCTGTGCACTATAGATGAATAAACCCTTAAACTGGATGTGGTTTTAATTGATGCAAAACACAAAGGAGACATTTTTGGCAGATAAAACAATGGCACAGGCGCTGTCATACTGTAGCACCATCATCCCACTTTCAAATTAAGATTTAACAGCAGTATTCTCAAGCAGTTTATCTTGGAGACACGCCTGGACTGTCACTGGCTTGATTAAAACATTTCTTATGTGATTTTAAACTCCCCCCACTGACCACTGGTTGACCGTTGTTTGTCATCTACATGACTCATTTACTGGGAGATTATACTTCAGTCAAATGTCTTTAACGTGATGGGAGACATGGGAGATCAGTGAGGTCAATCTGACTGAAACATTACCACACACATACAAAAAAACTGTCTTCACAACACTCCATAGAGGGGAGTATGTTGGTCACACAGACACGCCTAAAACAAGTCCTCCACACAGAAATTCCCACCTAAGACATCGTGTAAACAAGACACACACACACACACACACACACACACACACACACACACACACACACACACACACACACACACACACCTCCCTACACGCTCTGAAAGGCCACTCTCACACATTCCATACACACCCAAAATCCTCAGAATCGTGCGCACACACTCTTGCCTCTGATCACACTCTCACACATGCACACACACTAAAATAAAATAAATAGATGAGGACAAGAGAAGGGGGGAGGTCACAGGCATGTTAAGTTCTGGAGAAAACACTGCAGACCATCTAGGAACTATGATGAAGTCCAATGGCTTTCAATGCTGTATGTATTAGAGACAGACGGGGCAAACGATAGGTCACAAACATCAGGAGACGTATTCAAACCCTGAAAGGACAGCGTGCAGGCTGAGTACCTTCCAAGTCATTCAACAGTCAGTCGTCTCCTTAAAAACGGGATCTTCGGCTAATCTGGGTATCACGGCACAGACCTGGCTTATTAAGCACCGCTACCTTGAACAGAGGCTCAAACTTGGTCTCTGGGAACTTGTGCTGATGTCAGCTTCTGTTCACCTCTGATCCCTGTCAAACACTTTAACGAGAAGCCAAATAAGAGGGTTTAAGCCACACTTATCTCTTCCGCTCACTTCCTTGACTGGACGGGGGTTTAGCCAATTATCCAGACCCAAATAGCCGGTCCAACCGAAGCTCTTAAGGAACAAAACCCACGTCGAATGCGGTCACAGTCTGAAATGTACACACGCATAAGTACACAGGTGATTGGTAGGAGCTATATTTGGTTAAACTGGCAGCTGACCAAGAAAAAAACCAGATGACGTTCCAAGAAAACGCACTTTGAGAAGCCGCTGGTCAAGGACAAGACTTTCATGCTTTAAACAACAAATGCAGAGTAAAAGCTTTAGACAACACGAAACAATCACTGGATCTAAGTTACTGTTTTCTGATGTTGTTCAAGGTTTGTTTACTTTCTTAAAGTTGTAAACAAAGCTGCAGAATTTCTTTTGTTTTCAGTTAAGAAACAGAGAAAATGTTCATTCATAACCATTTAACGTGACTTAAATGCTAACGCCACAGCACCACATCCAGTTTCCACCAGTGGAGTTGACCTATTTTACTTCCCCTTTGATATTTGATGGAGATGCTAACGTCACAGAAATACTGTTTTATACGTCCAAGTGCTTCAGTTATGAGCAAACATTACAGAGTTTTTAGCTGTAATAATTGCAGACTGCAATAAAAGTAGGTCAGCCAACTGATGGCCTTCCTGCTTTGCTGTAAATCAACATTATCCCAGTGACCTACTGAAGCAACCTCAGACAGAAATGACCCAAAACTGTACGCAGACCAGCGCTCCAGGTCCTTCAGCACAGGTCTGCTTGATGTTTGTTTCCAGCACCGCTTAGTAGTGTTGGACATTTTAAATACATGAGGACACATCTTTTTCCAAACAAACTATGCATTACATCCATTCAAAATTAATCTTTTTCAAACCTATAAATCTGCTTATTACATGCAAAAAACACAAAATTATGTTTGTTTTTTCCTCAAATAATCTGTTGCAGAGAATATTATATATAAGATTATTTTTAAAAAGAAGAAGCTTACACACAAGAGAGATACACCTCTTAATATCATGCACTCTAATATAACACTAACCACTAACTATGGCCTAAAAATGACCACAGAGCAGAGTCAACACATCATACAACTAATTTCACTATGATAAGACTTTCACTGCAGGGCTCAGTCCCATTCGACTGCACAGGTGTACCTCACAAACTACACAGTGTGCAGCACCTCATGTAAACTGAAGAATTTCATGTTTTCTGTGCAGATTCTTCAGTAAACAATACATTAAACTGAGTAACAAAACAGTAATAAAAAAGGTGTAATGCTTATTTTGTAAAGCAGTTATACTGTGGCATGTATTTGCTGTTATACTGCTGCAGGATAGAGAGTGACTTCATGTGAAATCATGGACCAGCTGGGTCAACGGGATGGCATCAGAGCTGTTACTAAACAGCAGAATGTGGCAAGAGATTCCTTAACGACAAAAGAAACATGCTGTGGCTTTGATGACTCACAGTGAGGCGCACAAAATCATACCACAAATCTATGTGTGCACACTTTTCTACAGCTTACTATACATTAACACACCCTCTAATATTTTGCCATAGATATTACATTTAATTGAACTTACAGTGCGATGAGGACCCAGTAAGCCAGTTCCTAGTATCTGCTCTAAGTATGCGTGGGTTAAAGCTGCCCCTGAAGCCATGAATGACTGAATGGAAGGGACAATATAGCCATGCAGCCCTTTGTGTGGATCTACTGTAGTGATTGGCCCAAGCAGCGCGACACTGTCCTGACTCCCCGGGGATTCCCTGTCTTTATTTTACCTTTTGAGGTGCTGCTCCAGCTCCCAGAACAAAAGCTTCATTGCCATCTCGTCATGGCCTTGCACTCGTACTCCCCGCACTCTCATTGAGCCGTCCGTCAGCAGGATCATACACACTCCACAGTAACAGAGCAGTGCGTCCCCAGCTTCTTTGTTTAGTGTTTTCTGACACCCCCTCGCTCCTTCTTAAATGTAGTGATCTGGCTCGCGCCCTATAGATGCATTGGCTGCATGGGGAATCACAGGCAGCATGCCAGCTTATGATGACTGTATGTGTGTGCTCCTCATTTTTCCTCTGTCGAAGTCATCCATTTGTGTTTGAATGGCTGACTAGTGAGTGAATTACTGAGTACAGACAGTAGCTGGGCGGGTGGTGACGTGTGATCATGTGATACTGGGGGTTACATAAACCATCAACACAGATTAGCATGTGGCCCAGTGATTTCCTGCTCCTCCAGCCCTCTGCTCTCTACAGCCTGAGACACGGAGATACAATAAAACTTTGAGCCTCACCTCTTGTCTGCAAAGCCTCCTACCATCCCAAACACTATGAATCATCGTTTTTACCGAACAGCCTAAAATTGTGTCTCTTAGAAGCACATAATAATGAGACCACGAGGATGTTGACGCACTGAACATGCAATGTCTAGTTTGGATTTGATGTATGAGCAACAGTACAGATTGTCCCAAAAATCAGGGTGGCGAGAGATTAGCAATAAGACTACATTCTTTCCCCGTCACATAAGACAGCTGTCAGATCCACTACGAGGTCAAAGACGTCATGGTTTCTGACCTTAACCTCAAAAACTGCAAAAGCAGCCCTGACACATTTTCACTTGCTGATTTAGTTGGCAGTTTCAAAATGAAGCATGATTTCGTTTTCTCTGCCTGCCCCTCTGCCTGTGATTCAGGGTCTTATCTTGTCATTTCTCATTGAAAGGCTGCCTTAAGATGGCTTAGTGCCTCCGCAGAGGGAAAACACAACACCGCACTCACAGAGCCTCCACCGGCTTAGAGACGGCCGGCCAAGAAACAACAGGTAAAGGGCGAGCACAATGCAGGGGATTTCGCCTGTCCTAACAGACTCGACGCGCTGGAGTTAATCAGCATCACATGACTTCTGCGTGGGTCATACAGTCCTACAGCAGCATGCTTACAGCCCTTCAGTTGAGCTAATCAACCGCTTCAAACAGCCTGAATCAAACTAAAAACATTAGAAAAAGTTTTCAAACATCTCAAAGGCTCAATGTTCCCTATGTGCCGTTACAGCATCTGAACAGCGTCAGTGTGGTGAGAACTACATCCTCTCACAAGCAGCTTACGTTACAAACATTTTAGCATTTTCATCATACCATTAGTTTGTTTCGTGCCAAATATAAAGTGTAGCACTGCTCAATGTTCAGGAAAAGCATGAGGCGAATTGCACCATGACCATTCCCATAGTACACACTTAGTAGTATACATCGATTACTTGTACCTGTCCACCCAAAACACATTGAGAAAAACATGAGATTTCCAACTTTCCACCATAATGTTATTTTTTATTTATACCATGGTCTGGGTGAATACTCGATTCTGATTGGCTGCAGGGTGTCTGTTAAAGAGTGTTGTAGGACAGCTATAAAAAAATTTCCGGTCAAATAGCCTGATTGTTCTAAATTATTGCGCTGGCTCAAACGCTAGCTGGCAACCGTGGCAACAGAAACTCAGAACATACGTTGACATACGTTATTGCTACAGAGTGAATGATGGATAATATTTATAAAAACGATTTAGGATAGACTTACTTGTTTGATACACATTTAATGATCAGAGTGAATGGTGGATAATATTTCTTGCAATAAAAACGATTTAGGAAACTATCTGTGGACTTTGATTCTTTGAAACTAAATTTTGCATCATCCTCTGGACACACACAAGCGGTAAGAGGTGCTCTTGCCCTCTGAATGATATTTTGTATCACGTAACATAACGTTAAGCAATCATCTCACTTCCCTCCACTGATTAGGCCTAATTTAACAGATGCAGCCGACTGAGCTGCAGGTTCTGTGGCCAGAGCCGGTTACCTTGGCAACGCGTCACAACGAGAGATATTAAATAGTCCACTCAGCCGCTTCTTGAGAAAAACGTACGATTTTAACAGTAAAAACAACATTAACGTATTAATAATTGATTTAATATTTATTTCTTACGTAAGTGACCATGGTATAAGCGGGATTCTGATAATGGACACCTCGTCAGGCATTATCCCTTACGTGTTTCAAGGTGCCACGCAGTGAGCATCATGTTTGATTTCTGATCTACAATGACCATCTCTGATAGTTATTGTGGAGGTTCAACCAATAGTTATCATTTCAACACTAACCATCATTCATTTCCTGTCTAATGACTCTCAGTGGAGGCTTTTAAGACTTAAAAATGTGCCAAAACCTAGACTAACAAAACATAGTGTGACTTTGTGAAGCTTAAAAACACTGGTAGTCAATATTAGGAGTATGCACACACACACATGCACATGCCACACAAACAAATACTAACTGAATATGAGTTAACATATGCAGCCATGAGCGGGCCCACTAAACAAAAGCCTTCTTTGTAAAAAGCATTCATCTACCATCGCAAACATCCACCAACGACAAAGTCACCATTAAGAAAGGCGAGCTGAAGTACAGCAGCCAAAAAGGTTGATTTTCACGTTAGTGTTTAGAAGCACTGCTTTCCAAAGCTTGTGAAATAAACATGCTTCTTTATAACAGCTTGTTCTAATGCTACTTCTATCCCATATTTCACCTTTTCATTGTGATGCGAGGTAGTGCTATCAGCACAGGGCTGGGTGATATGATGGTGTATACTGTGCAACAGAAGAAATGTGTCCACTGGTAGAGATTTGGCAGTACCACTCCCACCGCAGGACACATCTCTTAGTGTCTCTGCTATATATTCAATTTGAGGCTATGCAGTAAATCAGGACTGGATTCTCACATGATCTCATGAATAAAGCTGCCTTGCAAGGTAACACGATTTGGGCAGCAGGACTCATCGTCTTCTCATGTGATGTGAGAGCAACAGTTGGAGCATCCCAACTAAGCTCAGATAAGGTGAGACTTGTTACAAAATCCAGAATGGTTGTTTTAAACCATTTCTTTTGCAAAACAATTACTGTACTGTGATACATACAACGTTACTGAGATATAAAATGAAATGTACTACTTTGGCCATATTGTCCACCTCCATCTCGTGTAATTCCTGCTGTGTTTGACTCACAGGAAGAGAAACTGCACTCACATCTGCTGTGTTTCGGGGAAAATGCAATCTGTAAAAAGTTAATAAAAGGGGCCTGGCATGCCCCAGCGATGAAAAAAGAGGCCTATTGAATTGTTGAATTGTAAAGGCTTTTGGCTGAGCTGTAGTTTGATAGTGGAAAGCGCACACAGACTTTACCAGTAAGCCCTGGCAGTGGTTTTCCATAGTCACACCCTGACTATGGAGAATGACAGAGAGCTACTGAGTGAGTCAGTGAGAGAGGCAGGGAGGACTGATGAGTGGCCATTTTGGCCTCCATACGTAAGAGAGACAGGTGCTATTGGAGCATTTGGGCTGACAGCAGCAAGTCCTTAGTCCTCGCCCTATACTAAACTCTCTCTCTCACACACACACACACACACACAGGGGGAGAGGTGGAGGGAAAGACGGAGGGAGAGTGAGTCAGCCAGAGACACAAGAGCGAGAATGGCCTAGATCCACCGCCTCAGCATTAGTGCGCTCTCAAAAAGTCATTTACGGAGGGAGAGCAGAGAGCAGACGCAAAGACAAAGCCTTTGATTATGACTTGACGGATGTGGAGTGTTTAGGCAGGTAACACATTTAACTTGAGTGCTAAAATGTACTGATGGGTGCAAAACCTGGTTATCAAAATACACAACTTAAACAGGAAGCTGTAGGATACACGATGCAGGGAAGTGTATCCTCTGGCACCACTGATCATTCTGCACATAAAGACAATGCAAATCACATGGTGTAAATGAGCTTAGCATGCACAAACAAACACAGGTGTGGTCATCAGGCATCTGCACTGCTTACCGACACTTTGGCACACACTGGCAGGAAAAGTAACCTCTGCTTCCCCCTTTCTCTCTCACACACACACACACACACACATGCACAGAAGATCCAAGTTACATAAGCGTGTATGAGCAGCAGCTTTGAGTAATGTGGAGTGAAACCTGGCATTAAAAGGATTAGCGGGCAAAGAACACACAGCGCTCTGAGTCCAGACAACAGGGGACAGGAATGATGCTCACCGCAGCAACAGAGACGAGGAGAGAAGACACACTGTGGGGCTGCAGGGAGAATGTGGTGAGACGCATCTCCTTATGGAAATGTCAATACAGAATCAATAACGGATGGATTTTCAAAGTCACATAAAGCACTGAGGTGTTATTGTGATAGCAACGTTACAATCATAACAAGATACTACATGCCTGTTGTGCTTTGGGCTTTTCAGAATCACCTTTATGGAGTCAGCTGGAAGTTTTGAACTACACCGTAGAAAATGTCCTCACTCTAAGGGTCTTAAATGGAAACTGTCTCGTCTTTATGAGGGCCGATTTCAGTTTGTCTCCCTGTGAATGGACCTTATCTTTTTCTAGCCTGTATTATTATCTTTTGGAGGCTGATGGAGGAATCAAGATTACTCACGCTGATGTCTGGGTCATGAAGTTTTGCATCACACACACCTCACGACACAGCCTCCAAAGCGTATAGCTAACAGAAGGATATAAGTTTGTTTGTGTTTGCTGGTGGGAGGCTGCTTTTCTCGTACTACACCACAGATCCATAAGACCATGTGAGTCAACTCTCTCTCTCTCTGGCTCTGGTCTACATCACGAGAAATCCATCCCCAACACAACCGCAGGTCTCTCATCCAAACCAGTACAAACAGTGGGCGGACGCGCTGGTAATGTATATGGCTGTGTTTGATCGACAGCAGGAGAGTTTCTATTTGTGAGCTGATGAGGTCAATACATTAACCAATGGTCTGCCTTCACGACTAAATACAACACACCGAATCAGTCACCCACATGGTGTCTATTTGGGATCAGTCCATTTAAGCTTGTGCACCTATCCCCGCCTCTGAAGTGTTAGCATGCTCACTTTTCAATGCAACAACTGTAAAGACGGGCTGACGTATATGTCGCAGATGCTGTGTGTGTGTGTGTGTGTGTGTGTGTGTGTGTGTGTGTGTGTGTGTGTGTGTGTGTGTGTGTGTGTGTGTGTGTGTGTGTGTGTATGCATGTAGTTCGGGGTGTTTGTTAGTACATACGAAGGATGGGAGGGATGGGTTTTTAATGTTCTGTTTTTACTTTTATTGTTTTTAACTCTTGTAAAGCACTTTGTGTTGCATTTCATTGTGTATGAAAAGTGCTATATAAATAAAGTTTGATTGATTGATTGATTGATTGATTGATTGATTGATTGATTGATTGATTGATTGATTGATTGAGGAAAACAGGTGTGTGTGAAGGTTATATTCTATCGCGCACTTGAAAATCACATCAGTGGCTGCATCCATACATCCAACGCCAATTCCCACAATTCCCAGGGAACGGCTGCCAAATTGGTGCAGGAAGCCGGCCTCCTAAAGCACGTACTGAATCCATCGAGCGGAGGTCTATCCACAATTAAAATGGTCCTAACGCACTGAATTTTAAAGCACTTTGTTTTGCCTGACATTTAGTTATGGACTGTATGTTTATAGAGGAAAGACGAACAATAAAAACTCAGCGCAAAGCTCATAAATGTATACAAAGACCGATGATGGTTGAAATCATTTTCAGCGTACTGCTGCAGGGTGAAATGAGAGGGAAAACTCATCGATGCACCGCCGAGTGGAAAAAGGATTTCGCATGGCTAACTTTGGACGAGGAACAGCAACTGTTGTTCTGCTGCTGGTGCAGAAGGCTCCAGGAAACATTTGAGGAAACAACATTTAAATAACGAGTCCTGTTATTAAGAGACGTCTGCGCACAGATCTGTGCTGAGGCAAATGACTTGAATCTCTTAGATTCTGTTGAATGGCAAAGAAATCTTTCAGATTCTATCTTTAAGTTGTTACACATTGCTCCCATGTTTGTCTGTGTAAAACAAGAAACAACACTTCACAGATTTATACTATATGACTAATACGAATCCAACTGATATTGTATGTATGATAATATAAATCTACTGAGATCTGTACTGCTCATTTGCAGCATAATATATACGTTTTGTACAGAAACAGGGGTCATGTCCCTGCAATGTACCACCACGGGCGAATAAAGGAAATATTGAAAACATCTGTAACCTCTGTGGCACCACTACTATGTGTGAAAGAAGTGAAGGTGCAGCCCTGTAAAAGGTTAGTTTTCATCATTATTCAGCTGCTGTAGAAAAGTCTGGATGTAAATGGAAAGATAAAGCTATTAATATGCGAAACAAACTGCTAAAGATATTCAGGTATATTGCTATAAAGTGGCTCAAACTGAAAGTTCCCTGTATTCTTCCTAATCTTCCCTTGAATTGCTTCCAATATTTTTGACCTCTATTAATTATTCACCTCTAAAAATCCCCCCGTCTCCTCCGTTGATTTGCTCTGCTCCATCCTAATCTGGCCTGGGTCCCTGAAGGGTCTGGGTGTGGCAGGATTGATCGGTCATTGACCAGCCAGGAAACAGATGGAGAACGCTATCGCCCATCTTAGTTTGCCAAAGCAAACCTGTTTCATGACTTGCTTTTGGAAACCAGGCCAACAGAATCCATATTTAGCCTTTTAAAGCTAAAAATCATTCTGAAATGTGTGTCCTCATGTAATATTTCATCGATAAAAACAATCAAGTGATTATTGGAAAAGAATCATGATCCTGGTCTTTATTGCCTTTTAAATCAGCAGGTCAGGGAGAGTTCATCAGATCAATAACTTTGAACAATGAGGTCAACAATTCCCTGACCCACTTCCCTGCCTTCTTATTTGTGTGTGCGTGTGCCGCCAAGATTACAAGTGAAGGGAAGAGGACGGAGCGGTGAGTGGATTTACTAATGATGACTCCGCCGTCAGGGTCTAAACCTCTGACGACAGCAGGGCTATCAAAAGCTCGGCTTAGCTACCAACAGACACGCTGTTGTTTCCTGGACGGCTTTACAGTCAGACAGGCCAACGCGTACCGTCTCACCTTCATCGCGCCACTCTCACTGTCTGAGATGATCCTTCTCTGCTCTTACGCTCAGGGCACTTGAATTTTCTATGTGTCACTGCATGTAAACACAGTGTCAGGATAAGGGTTTCTGAGCCGACTTTTAAGACGGTGACCACAAATGGAAAGAAAAAAACTGTTCGTACATATTCACCAAACAGCAAAATAAAGGAAAAGGTTGCCGAAATGTAGGAAGAACTGCCAAAGTCTGACACAACTATCCATCAGCTCGTATCATGACTGCATGCAGAAAGAGCTCCGGCAGGCCACACCACCATCTTCTGGTGACAACGGTAATTATCAAATGTTGTTTCTGGTGCTTTCTGTAGCTTCCCTCAAGTGAAAGGAGCGACTGCTTGGAGGTTTATGTTCTCTGCCACGGTGGACTTTAACTTAATATAAAGCGGATGTTAGTATTAAAGAGGATGCAACCTCATGCACTTCCTTTACTCATATCTGAATTAGCAGCTAATCAGGCTAAATTCTGCACATTGTAGACATTAAGTAAAACGAGGCCAGTTGGTTCACTCTTCAACCTGGGTCTGGGTCTTATAACCTGGATTCTACCACACCTGATGAATTAACACTTGGATCTTAGTGAGTCAAAACAAAAAGAAGTCTTACCTGTTACAGCGAAGGCCACAGCGAAACATGAAAGAAAGAGAAAAAAGAAATACAGATTAATACAGTGTAGCAGGGGGGTGAGGAGGTGCAGACAAGCTTGTTTCTTTGCACTGTGAACAAAAACAGATAACCTTTAGGGTTAGTTACAATTCGTCCTGACATGGTATTACTTATATAATAATATTTAGCTTTTAAAGAGGTTAAAAGGGTTTGTTGACACTGCAGTGGCCACATTATGTCAGCCCTGCTAACAGAGAAACACTTTACTGTTTCTTTTACTGTTTGTAACAGTTGAAACGGACCGAAGATGTTTTCTACATATTACACTCAAACAATGGCGTACACATAAAACAAAACAGCTGACTCAATCGCAGACCACCACCGTGAGGCAACATGCTCCGTCGTTACACTCCATCCATATTCAAAATTCAGGAGGCAAGGCAGTACTGTCAGGCTACAAATGCACATCACACTGGCTGTTAGAAGATGTACTGAGACGTAGGCTGGTATGTACTGCCACCTGGTGGCAAATACTGGAGCAGCTAGAGCCAATGCAAGCCTTACTACAAACTAAACTTTGACAACTCAGACCTCCTGCTGTGGGGTCAAACTAGTGTTAAGTGCCCCATTTCTGCCCGAATGCCACCAATTAATCCCAAACTTCGTACCCCATGTCTTTGTTGTGCCTTGCTGATCAGAGAAATATCTGATATGTCACAAAAACTCAGCCTCAACAAGCCAGCTGAGTTGCTCACTGCTGTTCTGCGAGCACAAGCCTCATTAAGCCTGCAAGCTTTCATCTGTGTCTGGTAACACACAAATGGAGTTCAAACACACATATTAAAAAAAAGCATTCAAACCAGCTGCCATTAACACAAAAAACAAGCTATGAAGAAATGAGTACTCTAACACGTATTTGCAATTAACAGCCAAATCATTCAAATAAGTCTGCGGCTGTTCGGCTGTCATTGGCTGGTTGGAAAATATTAAGGTATAACCCAATCCCAGAGGGTACAGTTTGTATGCAATGCATAGGTCCGGACCCTAACTCCACTGCGTGAGTCAACATCAGCTCATAAAGCTCATTATCTGTCTTCAAACATGTGCACATGGCTTATTCTCAAGGAACAGTTATTTAAAAGGCGATGTTCAGGTTTGACATTTCACCGTCCTGTCTGCACCTCGGTGATGATCTGGACCCGTGAGTTAAGCCACCCCCTGACCAGCTATCCCCCCTTCCAGCTCGCTTTGAGATTTGTTTTGCTAAACCTTGCTGTATTTTTCTTATTGATCTGCTTCCTGTGAATGGATTGACACACTGCTTACGGCTTCCTTTCATCCTGAAGTCTTTACCGCAGCGGTTTCATAACAATTGGCACTGTCATTCTGCCAATGAAATGCGACTTTAACAACTCTTATGACTGCTTTGTGACCGCAATAACTCTCACATGACTGGTTCTCGAGTCTCAGATGTTAAAGCACATGAAAGCGCCAGCAAATGAATGCATAAACCTTTTCAAGCCTTGCGACTGCAGCACTGCAATTAAAATGTCATTTTAATGAATACAGTGATGGACTGCCTATAATCATGCCAGCCTCAAAAAATGAAAAGTTGATTTTCATTGCTTTGGAAAAAGAATAAAAAAAAAACAATGGCTACATTAAAGATGCACAAACCCCATTAAAACACCACAAACATTATGATAGAATTGGGAAATTGTACCAATAGGACTCAAAGTTAATTGGCCAAGAAACTCTGCAGGAGGAATCATTTCAAGTCCAAACAAGTGAAAAAGGAAATGCATTTTCTTACTGTTTTACTAAACTTACAATAATAGGTTTGGCTGGCTCACCCTGTTCGCATTGTGCTGCTAACACAGGGTTCGATTCTGTTTCCACTGTGTTAATTTCTGGCTCTGCTGCTTCACTTCCCCACCCCTCCCAGCTTCAAGACTAGCACGCCTGAAAGGGAGTATTCACAGCAGCGGTTCAGCACTCTCCCACGCTCATTTGACCAGTCAATGTTAAGACATACAGGGCTTGACAAATACGGTGCTTTCAAACCTAAAAACAGCATTTAGACCATCACATACACACATACATATGATGAGCCTGGTGTGTGTGTAGCTCACAGCTTGCCAACCAGCAGGGGGTGGTGCAGCACTGTTTACAGAGCTGAAAATGATACACAGGCAGACTACAGCTGGCATTAATGCTACAGTGAGTGTGCAAATAGAGACCAATGCATAAGGGATATCATGCTAAGAGCAAATTAAAAGCAGGTTTTGATTAACTTTTGGCTTCCTGGCCAAAAGGCTGTCTGCTTCAAGACAGTATTAAACTCAAAAGCTAACCATTGACTGCAGATCTGTTGACTAATCTGCACATTCCACTGCAACTTATGAAGTAATAAAAAGTAGTACATGTGAAATACTACAAAAATCTTCTTTTTTTTGGTGGGGGCAAGTCTATTTGGGTGGGCTATAAATTAAAAATGTGGGAAACAATGAGTACAGAACACGGACATTAAAGTAGCGGACACACACATGATGAAGAGTGTCTCTGTGTTTTATTCATGCTAATAGGGGAAGCAGCTGGCTAGACTATTGAGGGAAAAAAAGATTAACAAAAAAAAAAGAAAAAAAACTTCACCCCCTCCCTCCAGCAGCCTTCCTCATTCAGCCACAGAGCATAGAGAAGAGGATTAGCTCACACAAAGCAAGAATGAATATCAAACCCTATGGGAAAAGACACTGGCTGGATGGAGCTCTCGCGTCATCACAGCTGAGCAGAAAGGCTGATCAGACTCCGCCGACCCGAGCAAACCACACACATGAACAGTGACACTTCAGGGTGATCGTCTTCATAGACTGGTAATATTTGAGGAGGGACTCTCAATTGTAAAGAGCGTTTCTGAACTGAGCCAAGCTGCCATTTCCCCCTGATTACAGCCTTTCTGCTAAGCTAGGCTAACCCTGTCCAAAAGTTAAGTACAGGTATGAGGCTGACTTTGGTCTTCTCATATCACTGTCTAAAACAATTAAAACTTCTTATTTAAAAGCATCCTATTCCCCAAAACACCACACTACTCCTTTAAATTATAATTTACTGTGGAATTAGTGCTTTCTGAACTTCCTTGCACTGCAGTTTCCAGACCAGAAGGGTCAATTAGCACCTTGACTAAGACTTTTTCTGCCTTTTTGACACAAAGTGTGTTGATTCAAGAGCCAAAACATTGGTTGATTAATTTGCATCTATTCTGATTGTCATTTACCTGTTTAAATAATCTTAAATGATAAACAAAAACTACAAAGAATTGGTCCTTTATGGCATTTCAAACATGGACATTTGCTGGTTTTCTTAGCTTTATATGGCAGTAAATGGAACAGCTTCAGATTCTGACATCAAATCCCCTTGACGTTTTTTTTTTTTTCATCTTAGCTGATTCTTCACCCTTCCTCGTGTAGTCACAACATCTATGGCATAATAATAATCAAGTTAAGTCATAAATCCAGTGAATAATGCTTAACGCATATTCAAGGACCTGTGGACAAACTGTCCTGGCAGAGCACAGAGGACACTCTGCTCACGATGGATGCAGTAAAGCTGTTTGACAAGTCAATCAGGGTCAGGTGTGCAAAATGGATGCGGGGACAGCACACGTACCTCAGCTTGACGTGTCATTATAAAAAGGAGGATTGATCATTTTGTGGTTCATTTGAATAGTTTTGTGCCTGAAAAAAGCAATTTAGCAAGACTATTCAGCCCATCAGCACTGAGAGGCACCTGCTTGAATTAAGGTAGTACGGCATTATCTTTTCATCAATTACTTTGCCTACATCCTCAAACGACCTTGGGGGCTTTTATTCCCGTCAGGCTGATAAGCAAAAGTATATATATTGATAATGAAGCAAACTGCGAGATAAACGGAACAAACAGTGTGGACGACAAGGAGGAGAAAAAAGCCAATAGCAAAGTCATCCACTGCATTCTCTCAGTGTGTGTGTGTGTGTGTGTGTGTGTGTGTGTGTGTGTGTGTGTGTGTGTGTGTGTGTGTGTGATTCCTGGAGCTGACTGGACAGTGTTCTGGCCACAGGAATGCCGGCCATGATTCAGCACATTGCCTGCATGTTTAGGGGAATGACAGTGGCAGCCCACTAAAGCCTAAAAATAAAAATGCGTGGCTGAACATGAACCCTCCATCGGCACCACTTCATGGTGTCATACATCACACATATGTTGCACAAACATTCCGCCACATCTGCCGTAGACGACAGGAGGTCTCAACTACCACAAAATATTGAGTTCTCCCTTATCTTTCTTCATCCTTTTGCTCTAACAGATGGCTTCTGCGACACACGATCAGAACTGGTCTTACAGCAGACAGTATAGCAGCCCCAGACTTACACCTGTTTTGACTATTCAAACCTCACGCTAACATGCAAGCACTTATTTGTCAAGGGTCTTGGGTCATTCCTGTTTCAATCTTTGTGCAAGGATTTAAAAAATATGCCCATGTTGCCACAGAAAATAAGCAGGTGAGCACAAGGAAAGTACTGTATATACAGGATGCTTAAAATGCCTCCAGAAAGCACTTCACTCAGTGTCTATCCACTGTAATTAAAAGCAGCAAAATACTTTCTATAGATCCCAAATGCAATATTGGCTTACTGTCAAACCTTGACGACAAAATGTTCGCGCTTAACACAGGACCGAATGATCTACCAGAGAAATGTCAACATTTATGCTCTGAACAAATAAGGGAGTGAATCAGCACGACGATCCATCGTCACACAAACACTTATTCACACAAGAAACAAAGAGAGAGGCAAACATTGACACTGAACCCAAAACAACAGCCTAATCTGAGGGCGATGAGACGAATGAGTCGACCGGTCATACGTAAGACTCATAGCACCAAAGCAGCCATTAAAATTAATCATATCAGGTTGACCAATGAGATGCTATAGTACCTTGAATCTACTTATTTTGATGCATTACAGAGCCCCTCAATGGAACGACAATAAGTAACCAAATGACTGCTGGAAATAAAAAGGAGTGGTTTTTCAGTAAAGTTACACTCTCATGACACTGTTTTTGCCTGTGTGTGAGAGAGAGAGTGAGTGTGAGTGTGTGAGTGTGTGAGAGAGAGAGAGTGTGTGAGTGTGTGAGAGAGAGACTTAGCCTACTTCCAGGACCACATTTAAGACTAAAGACCACTTAAGCCAGCTTGTCCAATTGGGGACAAAAGCTATGATCCCAGTTAGGATATAGCTGATTTTTGGGTCAGCTGTTTGGGGTTAGGTCGTGGCTAAGGTTAGGGACGTTAGGTCATGAATCTGAGCACATGCAATGTCCCCTAAAGTTGACGTGCATGTGTGTGTTCAGGGGTGGGAGGCCAATTTTCTCCTAGATGAAAGGCAGGCTAAAAACACAATCCATTATCATCCATTACAAGCCATTAGTTTTCCCACCGCTCTCTTAAGTGAAACAATCCTGTTTATTGATGGAAAAATAAACCATCAGAAAGAAGCGGGCAGAGACCGGCGAAATCAATGACGCAGCTGCACAAAGTATACAAACAGCAAGGCGTGATCTACAGAGAGACACGCATGCACACGCGTGCAGTTTGCATTCACCTCTGCCTCATTAGCATACAGTAAACTGCGCACAGTCTCCTTGTTTAGTTTCATTCTGCCATTCATGCTTTTGCCGCTTGGCTTGGAGTAGTAAATATTCAGTAGCGTGTAGTGAGACCTCCCTCCCTCTCCTCGCTCTCACACAGTATGCTGCTGCTCTGCTGTGTTCTGGTGTTCTCTGGCTTGGTCTGTGTGGTGGGAATGGGGGAGGTGTCAGCAGCATAACAAACAACAAATGCTGTTTACTTTTAGTGATGTGGAACTGTGGACAAACCAGAGCTCCATATAAAAAGGCAACAGCTCAACACTGTTACAATATTGGTGCATTTGCGACAAAAAGCGACCCTGTGATCGAGTGCGAGTGTTTGTCACGACATCAGTAAACGACTGTCGCTGCTTAAAAAAGCACAACACCTGTCTGTTACTGGCACCTGTGCGCATACGGAGTCAGTGGCTCATTTCCTGCTCAATTTCGCACCATGATTGAGGAAATATGGCTGAAAAACAACATCACAACATTTGCACTGAGAGTACTGTGCAACACTGCAGTCTCCTATTATTCTGAGCAATACTGAAGTCATCAATAATCAATACACGGAACACATCCTTCATGTATTCATATTAATCGAAATATTATCAAAAGTTCATGAATATCTAAATCACAGAAGCTGCAATTTTTAGATAAAGGGGTCACAACATACCATAAGAAATGAAGCACTGTGGTGTGGTAGTGATGTTTGGCCTCTAAATCATGCTCTCCAGACTTAAGGGAACATGCTCGTTTGGTACAGAAATCAGCAAAAATCACAACATGATCATTTTTTATGTTTTTGTCAGTGAAAACGAAATTCAAAAATTACCATTCCCACTAAAACTCTGTTTGATAATAATCTGTCAAAATAATGGCAATATGACTGTTTTTGCATAATCCTCAGCCGTAAAATTAACTTAAGAAAATCACAGATTAAGATACGCCATGACACCTAGATGTGACCAATAGGGCTGTGCCGAACAGTTTGAGGGCTGACATTCGAATTGTGAAAATCGATATTTGAGGGTGTGTGGTGGGGCTTTGAAGAGTGCTGTGAGGGGAGGATCAAGAGGAGCGGAGGGACAGATGCCTGCAGACAGCTGCTCTGGAGGAGACAGCCAGGGCCCCTGCTCCGATCCAGGACTGTCTGCAACCAGGAGGTCTGCAACACTTCACAATAACAAAATAACATTTGATCAATCAATCAATGTCACATCTCTTGTGATTGGGATCAGCACGAAACCGAGGCAAGCAAGGCTCAGACAGTTAGTCCGTATTATTTTATGACTCAGACATATTCCTACAACTACCTTGACACTAGTTATTGTCTGCTAGCAAAAAAAGAGACATTTTGTATTTGTAATTTAGGAGCGGAGAGCAAATTCTCCGGTGTAACGTCAATGTGAGCAACAACACACAACAGTCCAACAGTTACGCCGCCATGACAGTGACGTCAACGATCGGGGAATCAGCCACGTTAAAACCACGTTCATCTGGGGGCTAGGACCGGTGTGAATGATCTCCAGCTACACTCTGCATTCAACGTTACTCACAATTTATTGATCGATAAAAATTTCTTTCCACTGGTGAGTAACATTAGATGCATACATTTTCTGAATTTATTAATATTCTGTGGGCTTCTCAAAGTCTGGCCCTCAGTTCAGGGGATGTTGGGAAGCCCTGCTCTACGGTATAACCTTCCTGAAGTCAACATATAAAACCATCTACAGAGCACAATGACGAAGGACACAGTGTTTCAGAGCTGAAACAGTAATGCTGTCTGATCAGTCTGGTCCCATCTGGTCCAGTCTGCCGTGTCCTCAGCGGTCTCAACGAGCTCCAGCAGACCCGACTAAGTTGGGTTAGGTCAGGTTGGGTCACTTCCTCTGTGTGTTGTGAATTTTGGGGATCTCGTTGATCTCCACACAATGAGCAACAGGCCCAGCACACACTGGGTCCCTGCACTGCCAGGGGGAAGATTACATTCAAAACAGACAGCAGCAGAGATAGCCATCATGCTGCCAGCCAGCCTACATTCCCCTGAGCCTTCACACATTCAAACACGCACACACACTTAGGCTGTGGTCAGACCAACAATAGCTCTGCCTTTAAAAAAAAATTGCAGCATCCTCATTCATTTCAATGAGACCATCGCGTCTGCACCACAGGGGGCTTCGACTGAAAAATGCAAGCTAGGTTGGCACAGAGTTGGCCAGTCAAATACATGAAAGTGTACATTGAGGGTAGCTGAAGGAACAGGCCCCCACCAACACAACCCCATGTGTTTTTTTTTCCCCAACCTGACCCTTAAAACAAAGCCATGACCCTCAGGTGTGCTTGAAAGTGGGGGCTGGCCAAAATGTCCTCACTCCCTATTACTAAAACTCAGTTTGGTTCTCACAAAGATAGATGTACAAGACCACAGAAACACACACACACACATACAAACACAGCCTAACGGCACAAACCCACCTCCTGACATACTGGACATAGGAGGCATACATTGTGGAAACCTGCAAACGATCCCATTAGAATACCTGCGCTCACATACGTTACATTTTCCTAATGCCGTTTAACATTTGACACCTCTCTCTAATCACTGACTTACCATGAATGGCCTATAAACTGCCAGCAGTCTGCCCACACACACATACAGACCACCCACCCATCTTGAACATATTCCATTAATGACTTGTCAGTGCAGATAGAGCAAATGCACCATTGCTGCCCCCCTCAATCTGATACTCTAAAGAGACCGTGACATTTTACAGCCATGTCTTATATGCTGATTTATGAGGCCACGGTCAACCCACACATTAAAACCTGAAAATATGTTGACAGGAGTCACACAGCAGATGACAGGAACTGTACAACCACTGACATGGCACACAGACGCCCAGCCAGAGCACGCCTGTAAATACATTCCTGCGACACAGAAGAAATCAGCTTTTATGAGAGGAACTGGCTTCTCTGCAATCAGTGCACAAAGGAAAAAGGTCCCAGGTCTTAGATGTGCTTCCATTAAAGTCGCTTTTAAAGGTGCAGTCAGTTATACTTTACTGCCTCTTCGCACAAAATGGCAAAATTTTCTGCAGGAGAATGAAAGTAATCAATAGAAGCCATTCCAACATTACCACAATGAGATGTAGGGTAATAACTCAATAATATTAGAGGACACATTTTAGTGCAATCACATTGTGATGATGTGAACATGTAGTGTTATCATATTACAAAATTCTGCTGTCCAAATAATGCAAATAGAAAGTGAGTGACAGAGACATCAAGCTTTCTGAACTGACAGAGACAGCACGGCATCATGTTTTTGCTAGGAATGGTTCAATGTCCCAGGATCCCTGAACTACCCACTATGCAGTAAATACTTGGTAAAGTTTCTCTTGAGCAGACGTGAACATTGGTTTAATATGTTCAAGTTGTAGAAAACTGCAACACAGCCTCAAGAACTTCCAGTGAGATTAATCAACTCATCTCTAACAACTTCAATAAAACACAAAGACAGCAAGCTTCACAATATGAAAGATCTGTCGCCATGAACTTAACCCAATGTCAAAAGCAAAGTTGGTGTACAATTAAGTTATATAACTTAATTTTACTTTCATAAAATCTAAGAGTATTTAAAAAAAAACTGTTCATTCATGTCTTTTTAATGTGCAACTGACTTCTAAATGAATGATCTGCTAAATGTTGTTAACAATAACGAACAAAGCACATACACTGTCATGAGAGAGAAACTTACTTTGAGATGTTTAAATAAAAAAAGCAAATACTCTAAAACAGACACAACTCAGGCTCCCCAGCTTTGCAAACTGTTACGTAGGTAATGATGTAAGAGTACCTCAACAGTGAAGCACAGTTAGTGAAAAGTAGCTTGATCTCAGCAGTGGTTAGTCAGACCAATCAGCTACTGAAGAGCTCTGTGGCTGCTCAGTTTGAGCTAAGACTTTTCTGGAAAACAATTAATGGTTGCTTATTTGCTTTAATTTAACTTAAGTGACTTGATTTTGTATGTACATTAAAAAAGTTTGCGTATTCCCTGTCAAAATGTCTGTTACTGAGAATAGTTAAGTAAGTAGGAGGCCAACCAATCTCCACATGGAATGAAATTAAAGATTAAACATTCTTTTCATTTCAATATTATTTTGATTATAAATGTTTTGAGTGAAAAAAGGAAAGGAAACTGCAAAAGTTTGGGCACTCCAACAGAATTGAGCTCTCATAACTTTTACCAAGATCTTAGACTTTAATTAGCCTTTTTTTTAGGGCTATGGCTTGTTCACAGTCATTGTTAAGAAAGGCCAAGTGACGCCACTTTCAAAGCTTTATACATACTCTGACTCCTCAAACCTTGTCCCAACAATCAGCAGCCATGGGCAAACCTAAGCAGCAGCTTAGCTTAAAGCAACTGATGCCCACAAAGGAAAAGGCTATAAGAAGATGGAAGGTAGTTGCCTCCTGTGCGATTAAGAAATGCAAGTTAACAGGCACAGTGGAGGTCAAGGTGAGGTTTGAAAAACCAAGAAAACTTGTGAAAACTGCAGATAAGATTGCTAGAAAGGCAAATCAACAGCCCATTTTCCTGCAAAAGACCTTCATGAAGAGTTAGCAGGCTGTGAGAGGGTACTGCCCTGTCCTAAAATGCAGCGACACCTGCGTACATATGACTTTCATGGAAGAGTCATCAGAAGAAAATCTTTCCTGCATCCTCACCACAAAAAACACAGAAATTTTGAGAGTACTCAAACTTTTGCACGCCATTGTATAACCATGTAGAACAGTTTTCTTATTCAAATGTATGCTTCAATTACTCACCGTGTGGTTTATCTGCACTCAAATTTAGGCTTAGAATAGAAAATACAGACAACAAACTGAATTAAGTATCAGCAGATGGTCAAATATCAAAGGACTTGAATCTGGGGGGAAAAAAGCTTAATTGGCAGATGCTTAGTTTGTGGTCTTTGCAAGTGTGCAAGAGCTAGTGTTTGTTTATATCTGCTGATGAGGCTGTGCTGTCATCTCTGGGTTTGCACCACATTTTTTTTATCAATGGAGGTTCATTTCTTAAGAATGAAACAGGCCAATTTCAGCCTTCATTAGGAGGGAAACACTGACTTCAGCAGGCACTGTCACTTGTGTGACAGCAGGTAAACTAGAGAGAAATGAGCCGTGAGTTTAATTCACCCAGACAATCTTCTCATTTGTACCAAGGGCTTTGGTTTCACACAAATGCTACTTATCATCAAAGACAATAATCCACCTGATCCCCATAGATCTCACATTCCTCAGAGTTAAACGTCATGTGATAACAGTAGCCATCCTTCAGTATCACTTAAACTGGCCCATAAAAGACAGACTGAAACAACACATCATTACATCCATGTTACCTTTTACATCCTCGATAACGAAAACCAGTCCTGTAATCAACTGATCTTGGTTTCTCCTCCCTACCTGTTTATCATTCGAACTCTGGTATGCAAAGCATCCTAAAAGCTGAGGCAATGAGTCAGAAAAGGGAGCTTATGATTGAAAGAGTGACTTCAAAATCAGTTCTTAAAACAAACCATTTGTAGGGCAACTAGTTCAATGCAAACTCACTAGCAACCTGTAGTGACTGGAGAGGAGTGACAGAGAGAGATAGAGCAAAAGGAGGTAGAAGGAGGTAGAGAGAGAGAGAGAGACTGAAAAATCAATAAGCTTTTAGTGAAGGAAGAAGACGATGGCACTATACTTTTCATGTCAACAAGTAAACCAGCATCTCTTCCTCATGAGTGAAAGGTAAAGAGAGTATTTTTAAGGCTCGCTTAGGTGAGATGGACTGTAAACCAAAATTAAATATTATCTGTAATGCTTTGTTTCCTTTGTAGAATTGGCCAATTTAGTTTATTTCTGTCACTTTTACACAAGCTGCCTTCTTCTATTTCTAAATAATTATACAACCTTCGCCTGCTTTTCCTGCTTTTAAACAACAAATGTGCTGAGAGACTGTGTACAGTGAACTGTGCACCCAGCAGAAATTGTGCCCTGTAAGGCAGACAGTCAATTCAAGCAAGGAGGCAGGCTTTGTAAAATGTCGAATCACTGCAGCCACTTGATAGAGACAAGAGACATCACATCCAGCTGAGCCATGCACTGTGTCCCACTGGCAGAGGACAGGCAGACTGAGGCAGCCTGGCCACTGTCTGCTGGCTATCTAGGAAAACAATAACACTTTTCTTCCCTCACAGCTGCCACAGCAACCAGAGAAATCATCCAGCTTCAAACAGACTGAGTCTCTGTAATCTACTTTGACTCCAGACAAGTGCTAAAATGTTTGTCACTTGTGCCTGTGTTGAAACACATGTCAGAATAATCACTGAATATAAAGAAAAAAGTGAAGAAAGTAAGGAAATAGAACCCCTTACCCATCCTCCTCTCCATCAACAGTCTTGAGACCAGCTGATGCAGTTAAGGCACTGGCGGTAGTGGTGTTGCCCTCAGCTTCTTGACCCTGGCCAGTGCTGGATCCAGATCCAGCCTCCCCTCCGGACAGCTTGGGCAGCCCCAACAAAGCCGACTGGTGCTGGAGGAGCAGCCGTTGGGCATCCTGCAGCTGAGTGGTGGTGAAGCTGGGCAGACTAGCATAGAGGGCACTGGCCTGGGCAGCATGAGCCAGGGCCTGGGCACTGCTGTGGTCCTGGGACAAGCAAGATGGTTGGCTCTGAGGAACACCCTGTGGGTGCATCCTTCCACTATTTCCAGTGTTGTGGGCTTGGGGCTGGGTTTGGGGATCACTCTGGGGGTTGGGAGGAGGCACACCTGGTGCAGACACTTGGCTCTGGTGGACTGTTGTGGGCAGCTGGGTGCCGAGGCCCGAATTTTGGATTTGTGTCGAGAGTGACTGTGGCTTCTGCTGCTGGCAATCCAGATGGCCAGGGTGGCTCTGAGGCTGCTGGCCAAGACCTGGTACTCCAACATGAGAAGACATACTGGAGGTGGCGGCCTGAAGGGAGGAGGGCTGCTGGGACTGTGTGTGAAGGAGTGCCTGTGACTGCTGCAGGGCTCCCATCATCTGACTTGCTCCATTAGCTGACCCAGATTGTGCTGATCCAGCTTGGTTGGACAGAGATTGAGAAGCAGCACCCTGGGGGATGCCTTGGTGTGGCTGGGTGTACTCAGGAGGCCTCACCTGCACTGGGGTTGCCTGGGGGGTGGCAGATGGCTGCTGTGGCAAGGTGGCATAGCCCATCTTCTGTTGCTGAACACCCACTATGCCCTGTGTGGAGCCTGGGGATTGATTAGCAACTGCCTGGGCATAGGTGAGCTGCTGCTGGTGTACAGCAGATGTAGGGAGTCCAATGGTGGTCTGGTGGCCTGACATGGGAGCTGAGGGGGCCACAGTAGTCTTCACATGTGAATGGGTGATATCCTGGGGGTGCATGTGAGGTTGGGTTTGAGACATTCCCATGCTTAAGCCACTGGGGAGGATTCCTTGAAAGCCCTGAGGAGGGGAGGCATAATCCTGGGCATGCTGGGGTCCTGGGGGTCCCCCAGTCTCTCCACTGCACACACTTTCAGTATAATGGCTCAATGTACTCATAGTGCTACTCACAGAGCTACCACTTGTGCTTTCCCTCTCTGAGGCCCCAGCAAAGCTCTCAGAGACAAACTGACGCATGCTGAGAGACCCAGTATCAGATGCAGAGGAGCTGGGAGCAGAGGCTGGGGTCTCCTTGTCATAGAATTCAGTGCATGTCCATCTGCCCTTCTTAAAAGGCTCAGAGCTAGAGTCCAGCTTCACCACCCTGAAACGAGAACTGGTGGTCGCCACTGCAGGAGCTGGAGCTGGAGCAGGCTGGGCAGGAGAGGATGGTACAGGGGCTGTGGGCACAGCTGTGGGCACAGCTGTGACAGGGGCACTGACAGGCTGCAGCACAGCAGATCCAACCCTTCCCTGGATCCCACTGGAGACTCCCATCCCTCCAGAGGCACTGACAGCAGCAGAAACAGCAGCAGCAGTAGCCGTAGTAGTCATAGTGATGTTGGAGTTGATGTTTTGGTGTTGCTGGATCATGCCGACATTAGTGGTTGTTATAAGGTTACCCCCAGCTGCAACAGCACCACCTCCACCTCCACTCCCCCCACTGCTGCTTATCACATTGAGAGGGAAGCCACCACTGCTACTGCTAGCACTCGTGCTGATCCCCCCTCTCACAGGCACGTTGGCAGAGCTCAACATATTCACATTACTAACACTGCTGGTCTGGGGATTAACTATGCTAACTGTAGTGCCTGTAGCAGAGCTGTGCATTCCAGGGACAGATCCCGGGGCCACAACCCCCAGAGGCTGGGCAACAATACTTGGAGGAGCAGCCTGGGAAACATTCTCTTGAGGGACCCCCACATTAGAAGGCATTTTCTGGGTGACACATGGTAAAGCTCCAGAGGCGAGGGCGGATGGGGTGCTCCCGGGCCCACAGGACAGAGGGTAAACCTGGGCATGGTTAGGATGAGGAGGATGTTGATGGTGCACAGTCCCATTGACCATGGCCCCACCGTGCTGTTGAGCCTGGCTTAGGGCGTGGGGATGTGAAGGCTGGTTGGGGGAGACAGCTCCAGGGGTCTCTGCCTCATGGAAATTATTCAGTGTCTCTTCCGAAGAGCTTCTCTCCGCTCCCACTATGTCATTAGCTCGGGAGAGGGACACATCCAGGATTTCAGAAGAGGAGAGATCCTCTGTGTGGGACTCATCCAGGTCATCATAGCTTTCAGTGTCCTCTGCGATACTGTTGTTGGTACTCACAGATATTTGTGCTGGAGTCACACTGGTGATCTGGAAACCGCTCTTCTTTTTTATCTGAGCTCCGGCCGACTGTGTGGGCTGGGGCTGGGAATGCAGATTCAGGCTGTGGGGTGGAATATGATGGGAACCCGGGGAGGAGGAACCAGCTGGGGGTTGGCACTGAATCAACAGGGAAGGTTGATAATCATCGGCTGGGACGTGGCTGTTATTGACCACCGGGTTTGCCGGTGTTGACAGCGCGGAGCCGCTCCCGCTGCCTGTGCTGCTACCCCTTCTGTGAAAGACAGCCGGGTGCGCCATCTTTCTAACACTGCCAGAGTCTCCTGCAGGGTCCGGATGATGCATTTCGAGAGAATCCGGGGGGTAGTTGGTCTCTGACAGTATGCAATAAGGTTGCAGTTCGTTAACGGCGCCGTCTTGACAAAACTACGTCCAACAGACAACACGATCAAAAATAAATATTTGAAGCAAGTCTCGGCTGTTCTCAAATATCAGGCAAAGTTGTGCCGATATTTACAGCCTCTCACACACCATTCGGTGTTCTCCGGTGACAGACAGAGAGGCTAAAGAGGCTAGTGGCCGCTTGCTGAGTAGCTAGCGGGCTAACGTCAGCTGATGCCAGTTGTAATTCGCCGGCTATCGACCAGTGCTCTCCGTTTGTGCCTTTGTTAAGCACAAGCTAACATTCTGTGGGTTTTCTACCGTGAAGCTTTGCTGTAACGACCCCTCGTACTGAAAGCAGAGTAGCTGCTGAGTAAGTTAGCGTTGTATTAGATGCTAGCCTGACAGAGGAGTAACGTCAGCTAGCTAGCTGCCAGTCTCCATCACCGGCTAGCTAAACACAGACTATAGTGAGTCGTTTTAGCTGCTGAATTTGCTCAAAGGAAATAAAATGAAAACAAGCGACCTTTTCTCCGGTGCACGGCGACGTCAAACCGAATACAATCACTTAATAGCGGTGTGCAAAGATTTAATCCATTCCTCTGAATCCTCGTTTTGGTCGTGGTTTTGCTGTATCACTGGTCCTCCCCAGCAGTAGCGTTGTTCAGTCTGTAGCCTCCTGCACCGCTGCTGTGGCTCTGTGCTGTGACGGGACTGGAGGGGAGGGGTGCTCCGGTCCGTAATATGGCGACCGCGCATGGTCTCTGCTGCCAGACATAAAGCAGTCTGGGAGAGGCGGTGACGAACCCAACATCAACATGAGCGGAAAATGCCGGAAAGTGCCGAGGAGAGGGCGCTCCCTCAAACAGCAGTTTTGGGATATCGCAACAATGTTTAGATAGCCACGTTAATATTTGCATAATTCAAGAAACAACTAGGTTAAAATAAATAAATACATAGACAAATAAATAAAAAAAGCAATTAAAGCCAAATGAGAGACAAAAATGAAATAAAAACTGAAACTAAAACTAAAGAGATGTCAACTCTTGGCGTCCATGATTATGCTGTACCTGAAAGACAGCTAAGTACATTATTGAAGTACTATATTCATACATTTATTTGACATAAGTTTTTACAAATAAAATAGGCTCATTCGATTATCTTGTAAGATATAGTATATTTTAAGAGTTATCTACCTAACAAAGTATACTAATAACCATACCATTCTCTATAATGTGTACTTTTACTTTTGATACTTAAGTATATTTTGTTGAGAATACCACTGTGCTTTAATATATTTTTCTTATTGATTTGATTTTTACATTGTGATGTTTCTGCTTTTATTTAAGTAAAGGATTTGTTGTGTATACTCAAAGCTAATCAAGTGACACAGATTTATCTCTATTTATCTCTAAACAGTACAGTAAAGTACCTGATGAAAAGATAAGACAAATATATATATATGTTGGTTATGTCATATCAATGAAATCCCAGGCTCCTGAGCATTTGTAGTGGATCGAGCAAACATCAACATCACAACAATGTCTCTGAAACAAAGGTAGACAGAGAGCTGCTAGATCTCTCTGCAGACACAGGTGTTAACTGCACTGAAGGATTATTCTACAAACAGGTACTGTTTGGGGCCTCTCTCTCTCTCTCTCTCTCTCTCTCATGTGTGAGAGGCTGAGAGAAAACATACACATTTGTTGCTCTGTAATGTTGCCGCTGTAGGTCAATGAACTCTGGTGTTAAACTGGTTAACTTTCTCCATTTTCTGTGTTCTGGTCTTTTCTGTTCATCTCTGGATATAAAGATCCTGTTCTACTTCTGACCCTTTTCAATTCGCATTTTCTCTTCCGTTGTCTCTCTAAAATCCTCATAGTAATACTACCATACTCTTACATACATATGAATATATAATATATATAAATTAAAACACATTTTCATTTACATGGGGCATCAGGATGATTTAGATTATGGATTAAACAGGTAAAAGGATTCAAAGGATGTTAGAAAACTGCATCTAACTATTACATGAAGCTAAATTAAACTAAACTGAATTATCTCTCAAGAGCAGGAGTCAGAATCTGGTTCCTCTCAGATGAAACATCCCCATTACTGTCCAAAACTTTAATCTACTGGCTTTATTTTTGGCTCCATTGGCAAAATATAAATTTGCTAATCACGTCATTGATTCCAAGGTTTTAAGCAGTGGTGGAAAGTTACTAAGTACATTTACTCAAGTACTGTACTTACATGCAAATTTGAGAATTTGTACTTGCATTTTATGCCACCGATACTCGACTACATTTCAGAAGGAAATGTTCTTTTTACTTTACTACATTTATCAGACAGCTTTGCTACATTTCCATATTTAGATTATTAATACAAAATATAATCAATAAAGAAATTATGATGTTTTTTTATAGATTAAACTAGAAATCAGACTATCCAGTCATTAAAATTAGCTCCATCTTTACCAGCATTAAAGTGATGAACACATTAATGCATCAATAATTACAATCCAATAATGTGTTATATATTGATTATATAATGAGTACTTTTGGTATTTTACTCAAGTCAAATTCTGAGTGCAGGACTTTTACTTGGAACAGAGTATTTCTACACTGTAGTACTTTTACTTTAGTAATGGGTACTTGTAGTTTTAGTCAGTGTTTGTTCAACCTTAGTCTTTCTGTCTGTAGTTGGGGGGGTAACTAATAGAGAGGAAGGACAGTGGTTAGTGAAGGAGGTGGGGGAGCAGCAGGGAGAGAGGGGAGAAGTAGAGATTAACTGTCAGGCAAGCAGGCGGGCCATATCCATCGATACAAATGATAGAGGACGAGAGACAGCAGGAGCCCAGTGCAGTGTAAGCGTCTGGTGCTGTCAGCAGCTTTAAATCACACTGGCACTCCACAACAAAAAAACACACAGCACTATTGTGCCGCCGCCCCTACAATAATGACCAATATGTACTCTGGACTCTGCCTTCATTTTGTAAACACTCTGTTCTGTTCTGAGTGAAAGTAAGTTAGACGTGCCTTACATTGGCTGATTAACATTCAATTGAGGGGTGAGCTGGTTATTAATGTCAGGGTGGTTAGTTCTGTTCTCGACTCGTCCTGTCCTCACATCTATGAGGAAGATGCTGAACCTCAAATTTCTTACCAAATGATAATTACTAAAATTCAGTGTTTTACCTCATCAGCCTCATTGATTTTTTTCACTGCAAACGCTGTCAAAAACAAGAACAAAAGCAATATAAGTGAGAAAATACTACTTAAAAATAAGCAAAACTATCTCCCAACAGCTATCTTATAGTGAGGCCAGACTAAATACAAGTACATGTGTCTAGATGCAAAGAAGTTCTGACTTCGGGCAAAGCAGTTTTGTAAGAAGTTAGAATATCTTGTTACAGCAACTAAGGACAAAAAGCTTGAATTTAGGGAACTGCTTTAACACAAAAACTGCCTGGTAAGAAGATCTTGTTAGACAAAAAACTTACTTAGCTTACTTACTAACTAACTTACTTCTTACTTACTTTTTTTTTTCCTTTTGTATTTTTACTGCAAGTTTCAGAAGAAAATATTATAATTTCTACTCTATTAAATGTATCTGTCAGCTGTAGTTTCCAGGTTTGTAAAATATGATGCCTTGTAGCTCGAACTACCCACCACTATATGAATTAGTAAAATTACCTTCAGTTATTAATTGAATCTTGCTGAAACATCAATACATTGACTTTTTTGATATTTTCAATACTGCTTTTTGTTTTTGTAATGCAGTATTTCTACACTGTGGTGTGGATTTAGACCTAATCTTCCTCAGCTGTCTGTAAGACTTTGTTTAGACTTGTAATGATGACTAAATACAGTCAGCCATGGTCCTGTGAAGCAGTTGTCCAGTTTTAGCATTAAGAGACAGGTCTGTCACAGCATGGCGGTCATGGCGGTGGTGAAACCATCCTAAAATTCTTGAAACAACAGAGGCTTTGGGTGTGGAGAGGACAGGGCCATGCCCAGTGATGCGGGGCACGGTGTCTGTGTCTCTGTCTGGGGCTTGTGTCCACTGAGCCTCCCTGCTCTGAATGGAGGCCAGAATAGATGCTGGCTTTATTTTTATTGGACAGCCCCCCAGCCTCCAGCAGAACATCACAGTGTGTGTTACCAGATGTTTAAATAACCAGGCCCACCAAATTCATTCATGAGTTTTGCTTCCCACACAGACTGTAATCAAACCTGAACTTGGCTCTGCTGTACTTCACTGTAAAGATAGAAGAAATATGAACTATAAAAGCAAGTATAGGATGTTATAAAAACCTGCTTTTCATTTATACAGTTTAACTCATTCATGCGTAGATAATGTGGATCACTCGAGTACAAGCCAAAAGCATAACGCATCCATGTTCATAATCGATGATTCACACGTTCAGTCACAGGTCTATTTCTGTGCAGATTGCTGCCCTCCCCATGTACCTCACAACAGGTTCAAAAGGACACTTCATCTGACAAAACCCAACTATAATCCAGACATTTCAGTAGCAGCATTTCCTTTCTCACACATGCTTTGTGAAGTCCCAAGAAATATTCATGTTAAACTCACAGAATTTAGCCACATATTGTCATGAGTCAGAACACTTCGCATATGTTCCAGGTAAATGTCAAATGGAAACCCACACAGCCAAGAATGCAGTTTTATACATAACCTTTCAGTGTTTGTTTTGGTCTTCTAGCAGAATGAGGGCAGGGGCTTGAGGACATGTTCTTTCCTTATGTACAACAGCCAGCTGACTCACATCATATGCCTTCAAATACTCCACTGATGGGTCAAAAAACTCTGATCCCTGACTGTCTCATCTGTTAAATATATAATAATATATAATATAAACAGTAAAACAACTGTTTTGTGGTGGTCACTCACTCTATGAAATATGTTCACACTGTGGAAAAACATAGCTTAGAGTTTCCTTCATTGGTGCTATGAGGGAATGATGATACACAGCAGTTAGCACATTCATGGCTGTGAATGTCTGTAAGTATAAATGTGAAGCAAACATTCAGATCGTAACATATGAGAGAAATATGGAATATAGCTTTAACGTTAAAAAGCCAGGTCATTCTAAAAATGGGCGTTTATTCATTCATTATTGACAGACAAGCATACAGTGAGCATAATGAATTAATCAAAGCAGTAACTGTAAACCTGCACATCTGACTGATGAGTGAAAGGGAAACTTGAGAGCGTCTGGTGGAAATACTGCATTTAATAATGAAGGAGAGAATCTAAGATGGCACACACTGTTTGGTAAAACTACTGTTGCAAGAGACAAGGAAATGTATTTGTAATAAGTGTTTGGCTTCAGGAATGAGTCTGTGAGTGATGTTACGGTCTGTCTTTAAATGAAAGTTCAGGGTTGTTGATCATATGTATAAAACAGGATTTAAGGTGCCTCAGTTTCATACAGTCAGCAGTGGTGGAATATAACCAAGTATCTCACCGAAATACTGCACTTAGGTGCAGATTTGAGGTACTTGAGTCTTTTCTTTTCATGTCTCTTTCTAACCCTAGCAGTCTAACAGTCACAAGGGACATCTTTCTAAATAAAGTATCATATTCATATCAATATTTGAAGTACTTTCTCCTGATTACACTTGCATACTTGAATAAAATTTCAATACAGGACTTTTACTTGTAACGGAACATTTTTACAATTTCTTGTGAGTAAAGTATGTGAGTACTTCCTCTCCCTCTGGTTGCTAGCCTTGTTTTAGCATTTTATGGCAGTTAAAGCAAAAATCAGTGAAGAACTGATATAATTTAAACCTTTCGCAGACGTTTTCTCAATAATTTGTGACCTATGACCACATTTGTAGGTTGCAAAATCATAATAACCCCTGCAATTAGACAGTTTTTGTATTTCCTCCCTTAAATTGTGATAAACCTAGAAAAACACTTTTAATTATAGCACCCCCTTCAGGTCAATCAGTGTATTGTTTAACAGTAAAACAGTGGGAAGACTATTCCTCCCTCCAAGTTTCATAAACACAGCTAAAAATTGCAATCTCAGTCTCAATCCACACACACACACACACACACACACACACACACACACACACACACACACACATAAAACGTAGAAACATACAACAGCACAAATCTGACAGAAGGCCTTCCACCTCACAAAAACTGCTCACAGTACTTCAAGGAAACACCTGAGGGAGCTGCTCGAGGGAAGAGTCTCATTGCGAAGACAAGCTAATTAATTAATCCTGTGGAGCTCAACAAAGATACATACTAATAAACAGCAAACATCCAGCTCCTCTAAACACCAGCACTTTAACTGGATGACTGAGAGTCCATCCTGGTCTATGCAGCCTTTTTCCAGGTGCAGCCAGCTGGTGGTGAAATAGTGTTTTCTTGGTGCCCTCGTTACAAAATGAGGACCATTTGAATGCCACATGGAGCCTTTAAGTACTGTTGTATATAAGCGTAAATGCAGTGTTTTTCAGTGGGGACCTCGGCTGGATAATCGACCACATCACAAAGCACTCGTCTCCTCAGCACGGCTCCAGGAACGTGACACTTTATTACGGTGGACTGCACAGTCTGCAGACGTCAGCCCGGCAGCAGACCACTGGGATGAAGAGAAGCAGGCAGTTTGAAGCACGACTGCAAGACCAGACATCCTGAACAGACTGCTGATGCTAATGAATTAGCACGGACCCCTGAGCAACATTTGGATGAATCTATTCATTCAGAACTTAAGCTCTCCTGACTACAGCACAGCATACTCAATGCCACTTACTTGGTGCAAAAAAGATATAATTGTCTTCTCCCAGGAACTCTTAAACAGGCCATAAAACCCTTTCAAAAACATCTCTGTGTTTATTAGAAAATGCTCTTTTCTTTTCGCCCGCTAGGAGCTGCCATGGCAACGGCCCTCACTGTGAGCACTTACTGAAGAAATGACAACAACGGGAATCATGTTTTACATTACATTAATGCCAAACCATGTCAGGTTCTGGAGAAATTATCATTTCAGTGAGACAACTGCTTGATCAGGCTCTCAAAATATTATGATGTTATTAATGTGAGACTGTTTTCTACCATCTGAAGGTGAGTGTTTGTCAGTGGACTATAAGTATAAATCCATGTGCTGGTATCTAATTTTGCAGCTGATTTATCTTCCTGGTCTGGCTCCTGAAATATAACCAGACTGTGGGCAAAAAAAAAAATGCCTACCTCAAAGCGAGGATGACCTTGAGAGGAAAGCCAAAACCCTCAGTCAGTCAGTGCCAAGTTCATTTCATCCCTGATGAAAAGAGGTTTCTGAATCTTTCAACCAGCAGAGGACTGATGGGGGATTTCTTTAGTTTCACTGAGTTTCAAACCTGGGTAATAAGAGGAAGTTAGGCTTTATTGGCCCACACACACACATGCACACACTTTCAACACAATCCAATGACGCTGATAAACTGTTGCCAGCTGCTGAACACTCTGAAGGTTGTGTCTTACTGCTCTGATGTGGATGAGAGCTCTCTGTGTGTCTCGCTTTATGTGAATGTGCTGACGGCTGGTCACTCTGAGTTTTCTTTGTGTTGCACAGATATGGCTGGTTTGCTCCGGGTCACACTGCTGAGGGGGCACAGGAAGTTCTATTGATCCAAATCCGGATACCAGTGCCAACTGCCATGACTCCTTGCTGCCAATTGCTATTAAAATATGCATCACTATTACCATACCCACCAAGGACAGCACAGTTACAGGATTTGCACATGGAGGTCTTGGTGGGAGTTTACTCTCAGATAACTGTGTGCTATGCTGAGAGTGCAGGTTTCATACCAGTCAGAAACTAAACCAGCTGAACACTGCTTCTACCTGAGAGTCTTAAAACTGTGACCACAAAAAACTGTTTTCACTGATTTTATCATTTTATTGATAGTGGGATTAAATTGAGTGAGGAAAGGCCATGAAATCATTGAAGATTAAAAGGGTTTATCCACTGGGAGCATGAATGTGCTCCTATCAGATCTTCCAATCCAATAACATTTCCCCAATTTTATTACTTCCCCCCCTTGTTTTTCAGAGCTGAGTTTTTTGTTTTTTTTTCAGAGTGGCGCTACTTGAAAGGTCAGTGTCTGAGTGATCTACGTAGAAAGAGATCTGTTTCTGGGGAGTATGCTCAGCAAATTGAACGGCAATTTGCATTAGCCCTTTGTTGTGTAAAAACTGACATTTTACCCTGATGGTGGAGCAAAGGCCATTGCGTCCCGCAGAGAATTAGGATTCATTTCGTGGGGGTCATAAGCTGGCCAGTGTTGGTCCAAAGTCCTGGATGAAACATGACAAATGACCAGCTGATGTTGCCAGTCTTGTGTTTCTCACCATATTTCTAAATAGGACAAAAAAAAGCTGATTTGAAATGAACAGAACTGCATTCATGCCGTTAGAATGATGGGACTCAAACCTCTTCAAAGCAACCACAACACTGAAGACGGCAAAATGTGTGCAAAACTGCAACGTATATACTGCCACTTTTATTTTCAGATATATATTCACCTCATTTAAGAAGCATATTCATAGAGACAACTGTGAAGTGTGCAGAAATTTTATTTTACTGAATGCTTTTTGATTCATTCATTCATTCATTCACGCACTGTTACTTTGTACAGTTCTAGTAGTTATCCACAAGGTGGCAATATATACAAATCAGATGCGGTGGTATAAGGCAATGCTTAAATATTCAATTCCAGCAGATGCTGCCTACCACTCAATGAAGATGCCATGTCTAAGATAATCTGTGTGTCTGATTTTCTGATCCTGTTTTCAAGAGCGCTGATGAGATGGAAGTCACACTCCAAAGAGTTAAAGACCAGTGAAGTATTCAGATCCTTCACTTGAGTAGAGGTACTTATACCACACTGTAAAACTCAGTTACAAGTAAAAGCACTGCTTTGAAAATGTTATTTAAGTACAAGTGCGTAAATATAATTGGGATAATGTATTTAAATTATTAAAGTAAACGTGTTAATGCAGAAAAAATGTCCCCTGTGATTGTTAGTTTTATATAATATTATATTATTATCACTCACGCACTGATGTTTAAGCTGCATTTTAATGTTCTAGTTGGTTTATTTGGAGCTAATTTGCAGCTAATTATTTTCCTTTCCCTCTCCTGATTATTTTCTTGAGCCATCGATTTGATTGATTGTTTTGTAAAATATCAGAAAACAGTGGCACTTTGACAATGATTGTTTTGTCCAGCCAATACTCTAAAACTCTAAAAATCCCAAAATAGCTTCAAATGATTAAAATATTTAAAGGAAATGAAGCAAATACTCACATTTTCTTAATTTGTAATTTAACTAGTAACTAGAGCTGTTAAATAACTGCAACAGAATAAAAAAAAAAAAACAATTTTTGCCTTTGAAATGTAGTGTAGCAGAAGTATATGAAAAGAAAATACTCAAGTAAAGTATCAGTCCCTCAAATTTGTATTTGAGAACAGAGTACTTAGTTACACTCCAGTACTGTTAATGAGCTAGAAAGCTAATCTTGATTTACTCTGGTCTTAAGATCTACATACATAATTTATTTAGTGAAATAATTAGTGCACTGCTGAGCTGGCTTACCTCTTCATGTGATCCATAACAGCAGTAACTTCAATGTCTCAGACAGCTCTTTAAAATTATTTGGGGAACCTAATTTTCAACAAAAAAGCACCACATGTTAATGGAATCTTCAACGAAGAGGAAAAATGGTATGAAGAAATATGTCAGTAAAGAAATGTAAAAACTCCTCTGACCTGTAAATCCCATCTTTTTTTCTTTTTTTTTTATCATAGTGTATGTAAACAATGAAGAAGAAGAAACAATCTGCATGAAAAGGTTTGGGGTTATTAGACTCTCTTCTATCTTTGCATGGTAAAAGTTGACTATCATTGTGAAAGAGTGCAGGTTTTCTGCAGATCCACATGGTGATGCTACCAGTCTCTATTGAACATGATGAAGGGAGACAATTGTTTGAATGGCTTTTCATTCAAAGAAACACATATTCACACACTTCTTAAATCATGATAAATGACAAAGGGTATTTAAATGCAAATAAAGGAGATTATTCTAATAATCACAGCAATATTTATTTCTAGAAATCAAACAAGAACACAAAGAGAACAAAAAGTGTATCAATACATCTACATGTTTGATTTTAGTATTCTGATGTACCCTGTTTTTAATAAATTTTTTTTTTTTTTTAATCGGCACTTTATTATTGCCAGTAACTGTTTACGTTACCATTCATTTAGTCATAAAAGCTGATTTGTTGTCTCAAATCCACTGCCTTGTTGATGATTTTAAAACATGTGTAAGCTCTCTGTTCAATGGTGTCTGATTTATATTTTTCTGCTTTTAAAGATGTTTGATATTGTCATGATAGTAATCCTGGGCTCATTTTTGATGTGAATGAACAATTCAGTGGGGCATTTTCATCTGTATTTCCAGTATCGTATTTAAACTTTCAAAGAACGTCTAAGATGCAGGAAATATGAAAATGAAGGCACAACAATGTTTTTCGCCGGCCGTTACAAAGTGAAATCCCTTTTTAAGATGGTGTTAATGATGAAACAAGCTTAGAAACATGTTACAGCATGCAAAGAGAAGAGCTACAGTGCATCCAGAAAGCCACCTACAGTATTGTGTTATGCATTCATTGCATGTTTGACCCTGGACTTTAGTGGTCTGATAATCAGGCTGAAGTATAATCTTATTTGGGTTTGCTGAATAAATCCAACATGTGGGTGGTGATCAGAAGTCTGGACTTACAGGGTTTGAAGTTGTGTTGAGCTGCTGTGGCAATATGACCTCAGTCCTCGGCTTGTTTAAAGCCAAATTGTGATGAGGATATTTTGCTAGAGACCAGCAGCAGTTGTAAGCGGAGTAACAACACTGAAAAATTAATTTTATCATCATGGTTTAATTAAAAAAAAAAAAAAAAAAAGAGCTGCTGGGCTCCCTTTTGACCTCCTGTTCTTCTCTTTGGGTGCTGTGCTGTGTTTCTCAGCTCAAGTTTGCTGTGTGCTATTTTTTTTTTTTTTAACACAAACAAATAAAATACAGGCACATATCAGCTGAAATAATTGTCTTAAAGCTAGATTTTGACAGAGGGACTGTCTTCAAGAGGAGGACTCAGGATCAGGTAATGAAGCAGGACCCACCTTAAGGCACTTTTGACATCAGGTGAAGCATTAAAATTAATCACATTAAAATATGTTATCATTGATACTATTGTTTAGTGCAAACTGGCTGCCATACAGTTTAGAATTCACATAACACCTTGGTGGTCCCTGAACACTTGGGAAGCAAATATATATATAATGATTTTGGTAAGTTTCCATCCATATGCATAAAATAACGAAATGTGCCCATACATCATTTTCCTATAATAAAGTTAAGTCAGTGCAGCAGCTAGTGGCAGAAGAAGAGGAAATGCTGTCTCTCGTTAAAAGGGGGAGGAAGAACGAAGAAATAAAAACGGTAGAAATCAGCTATTTCAGATTATAAAAGGTTCCTGTCCTTGAAGATCTTAACATAGAGTCTGTTGTCTTCCTGAAGCCTACACGTAAGTCCGTTCACTACTGTGTCGTTATTCGGAGTTTTATTTTGAAATATGTAACAGGAAGTTTTATTTTGTAATCATTCTACTTAATTGGACTCAATGGCTAAATTGAGCCGTTAAAGTGACGGTTTAGTGTTTCCTGTTAAAGTCGTCGACCGTGAACAGTCTTCGAAACTCATTTAAACAACATTTAAACTATGACAGACAAAACGGAGGTCAATCTATCTGGAGTCAAACAGAGTAAAGGCGTTTGGCTTGTAAAGGTTTGTCCATTAGTAAACTACCAAATTACCAAATTAATCGATGAGATTTATGAGGGGGCCACACAATTGTTTTATATGTTGCCTTGTTTATCGGTTAACACCTGTTAAACACGACACAGCGGCTTTTCCAGGTGTCTTCCGGTGATTAAAAATCGAGGTAAACTTTCATTTAAATTGAGTAAAAATCCTGCTTTTACAAATGGTTAAAGTCATCCGCCATATGACGCATTTTGACCAAATTTGCGTGAATAACAACCAACGGCATAAGGCTAATTTAGCTAGCTAGCATGACTGGTTTTAATAACGTTAATTAAAATGACTCGGTGTATCAATTCCATCCATGTCGAAATTAACAAATTGATTAAAATTTAATTTCAAAGCTCCTGTGGACTGACATGTTAAATTAGTGTTGTTTGTGAAAATATTTGTTGTCTTGGATACCAGAAAAAGTGACCTCTCTCACCAGGTTCCCAAGTATTTATCCCAGCAGTGGGACAAGGCCACAGAAAAGGGAGAAGTTGGAAAGATTAGCTTTGGAAAGTATGTTGTGAAAATGCATATTGAAGATTTGAAAACATATTTGTACACACTTAAATCCTGTCTCCATGATTTATTTATTTTTTCCTCTCTTCTTATCCACCTGACAGGAAGCAAGGCAAAACAGAGGTGAGACAGCTTCATTATAAGCTTGTACAGTAACCCTGTAGCCTGACGGCTTTTGTCTAGGGTTAGTGGAAGTGACATATTCGCATCTAGTAATTTCTTTTGTGATTGTTTTCACCCATTTCTATTGTCTATATTGTTATTCACAGCTTAGTTGCCATATTTTTCCTTTCACAGTTTCTTATTTCTTCTTGTTGTATCCAGTTGACTGTAACTCCATACATTTGCTCAAGTGCTATACTACAAAAGTACAAATTGAGGTACTTGAGTTTTTTCTTTTCATGCCACTTTTTAATTTTACTCCACTTCATTTCAAAGGAAGATATTATACCTTTTTCTCCTCTACTTGTTTGACAGCTTTAGTTACTAGTTATTTTACAGACTTAGATTTCTGCACACAAAACATAAAAAGAGCTTATGACATGTGTCTTGTAATAAGGTAAACTACCAAACAACACATACAAGAGCTGAAACGATGAGTCGATTCATCATTTAAGTAATTTTTCATGTAAAAACATTTCCTGATCCCAGCTTCTCAAATGTGAAGCTTTTTCCTTGTATTTTTTAGTAAATTTTAGACTGTTGGTTAAACAAAACAAGCATTATGAAAGTGTCACTTTGGGCTCGGGGTACTTCAACTTCATTTTTCACTGTTCTCACAATTCAAACAGTTAATTAGCAAATAGAGAAAATAATCAGCACATTACTCGCTCATAAAAATAGTCATTAGTTGCCATCCTAATCAAAATAGTTAAAAATAAGCTCCGCCTCAACCATCTACAACTGTAAAAGCAGAATTTTACAAATTGTTGCCAGTTGATTTTTATCAATTAATGCATGAGCAATAATAATCTAATGATATTATAGATCATAGTACAACAGTCAGTGCTATTTCTCTGCATTTAGTGCTTTATTTTCAACGAAAGTGTGTTATACTTACATATTTTTACTTAAGTAGCATTTTCAATGCAGGCCTTTTACTTGTACTAGAGTATTTTTACAGTGTGTTTTTTACTACTCTTACTTAAGTGCTTCCTCCATCACTGGTTGTATCCCAACACTGTCTGCTGCTGCATTGACTCAACTTCCTCACAGGGATCAATAAGGGGTCATCATATCATATTTGACCCTATTTGATGAATCAAAGAGTTGGTTGTGAATACAGCTAGACAGCCGGGCCTTGACTCAGCTGTGTTTCTCAGGTTTGTTTCAGCCTGAATGAGGAGCTGACTGTCCTGGATGCTGTGGGGGAGAAAGATGCATCACTGCAGGTCCCAAGGGATCATCCCTTCACTATGCACACAGTGGGAGGACAGACCATGGCTGTCTTCAGCCAGAGTGACACAGGTCAGTCTCCAACTCAGCTGATCCAGTCCTCATCTCTGGTTCTTTTGTGCTGGGCAATTTCATCTGAAACATGTCTTTGATGGTGGCTCAAGGGTTCAAATGGAAATTGATCTGAGAATGTATGTGATGCAAGTGATGGCCCACAGGGCAGTGCGGTATGTGAGCTAAACACAAGGCTATAGCCTGGACAGATGTGATCTAAGACTCTTACTGCAGGTACCTGCTGATTAGTACACCTGAAAAAAAGATTTTAAAGACTAAGAAAGAGTATACATGAGGGTATAGAGAGTGTATATATAAGAGTGCATGCACTGATTCAGAATGAGGTTGTTGCTGTTTCCTAGAAAAAGGGGACACGTTATAAAAAGTTTTAATATATTTCAGACTCAAGATAGTGTTTAGAGTTTGAGAAATTCTCTTTGCACTATCCCAAATATGAATTATTAGCTGTGCCTCAATATGCAAAATAGGAGTCTTATATTCACCAAAAATATTTTAAAATGTCTCAAAGAATCTGTTATCTGCAGATAAAATGTATAAATTAAACTTGATCAAGGAACAAATTCAGGAGCTCTTCTGTCGACAGCCAGCAGAGAAAACCAACACTCACAGGGCTTTTATTCAGAATATAGTGGCACATGATATTACACATTTAACTGTCCCTAGTTCTTGTAGTTTCTAAGATTTTCTGGCTTTGAAAGGTGCCCCGTGTTGGTGGATTCTACATTGATTGCACTGTAAAATTAATGAGAATACTCAGAGTGGGTTCTGATTTATGGAGCTACCAGGCATGATGTGTCATACATATACATGAGCCAGAGGGGTTTGCAGGGATTTGCATCAGACCCAGACTTTAAAAATAGATGGAAATCTATGGTTGGGTGTGTGAGTGTGTGACCTGCAAAATACAGTAGATTAGCATAGATTAGTTACTTTTCATCAGATAGTTTGACTGTCACTGAAATGAATAAGATCAATAAGAGAAAGGATGATTAAGTAGATTAAGTTATTCTTTTCAAACAATAGACAGGGTACTTAAAGAAAATTGTAAATAGTTTCTAATTGTCAGCAAAACGGAATAAGATAAAACTAGAACAAAAAGTTCCCATTCTTCAGTGAAAACTTTAATTTAGTGAAACGGTAGATAAGTAGCAGGGTGCACGCTGTTCAAATCAGTAAAATGTCAAAAGCAATTCTGAACCTCCCAGGGTGCCGGTGCTCGCCAACAATGAAATGACTGCCTCTCATAGTATTTTTCAAGCACTGCTAAGGGTGCATGTAATTGGGTGTTGTTGGTATAAAAACAAAGCGTCTTGTGAGCATATCTCAGTCATGGTCAAAGTGGTTTGATGCACAGATTTTGATTGGATGGCAAGTTACCATCCGAAGTGGAACGTGTGAAACCAGTGGAGCAAGACTGACGGGACTTTATATGGAGCAAGGGAAACATGACATGTATTGCATTGTATTGCAGAGATCCCAGAATAGTTTGTAAATGTAAGAATGGATGGCCAACATAATTGACAATATGTCAGGACAATACTGGTTAAATAGACCAATCCAATATGAGTCCAGTTCACATGAGATATGCTATGATTTCTGTGCTAGAACTGATGGTGGTGACACAGTCCTGTTTTCTCTTTTGGTATTTGCTAACCAGGAATGTGAATGCCAGTGCTAGATTTTTGTTGCTCAGGATAATGAGCTGTTTTCGTCCCCAAGTGTTTTGTTAAAGTATTGATCTGGCAGCTGTGGTTGACAGGAAGGGGACGCTGGAGACAAACCGTAATGCCTGTGGATGGCTATAGATTCTGATACCAGTGGAGTCGTGTTTAAATTTCTATCCATGTCTGTAGTTACTGTTGATCGAAGGCATGTTGTTGTTAAAGTGTATCTTTGACCAGCTTTGGTGGTTCAGATCTTCAGTTCATATAAAGTCTATTCCACACAATAATCATGGTGTTTTCAATCCAATACTGCATTCTTGATGTGTGGAATGTGAATTTTATTCCATCTCTACATAGAAAATAGGAAAAACTGTCAAGCTTTAGAGCAAAGGCCACTTGTTGAGAGTTAACTATCACATTGATTTGAATTATGAGAAACAGCCAAGAGAAACAGGAAAACATTAGAATCATTTTCTCATTAAGCAGCTGAACAGGCAAACCTAGGACCACATGAATTAGATTATTTCTGTTAGCAGCAGAGCACGAAGCAAGAGAAACATCCTAATGCACGAGAAGAAGGAATGCACTGCAACACTTTTTCTTTGGTTCAGTCCAGTCAAACTCTTACTAACTGAACTAATTTTACTATGGATGTGGTGTAAATGAAAATATAGGGAAATATATATTGAAAAAATAAACCTGCTTCTTTTTTCTGTTTCTTTTTTTTCAGTCCACAGAAACTAATCTGTTCCTGCACAACTTAGAGTGTCCATAATGGACAAATACAGTATTCCCACCAGCATTTGAGTAATTATAATAATGCATTCCTTTTTAATATCTTTATTTCATCGTTTGTAACAGTGCAGGAAACTAAATCCAACTGTAATGAATATTTATGTAGTAGTTTTACTAATGACACTTGAGTATAAAGAGTTGTGGTTAGTTAGTTTTAGCTAATAAACTTGCAACTGAAGGTATAACCCCAGCCCAAATGAAAAGACATTTTAAATTTCTGCATGCTGGTGCAACAAATGATTTCTCATCAGCTACATTTCGTTTTCAGTTAACTGCCTCAGAAGTGTAATTAAAATTTAAACAGAGCTTTTTCTTCATGAGGGTGAATTCTACAGCCACAAGGTTTGTTCTATCACCGCCCTCATGCTCTTTAGATTCACCCACACTTGCATGTGCATTAATACCTCCTACATGTGATAATGGATTTATCTGCTTCTCTTTTTCAAGGTTTTTTTTTACCCTCAGTCTTTTATTACCAGCAAAAACAGCTACACTTCAAAATGCACTGCACCGCAATGTCTGGCTAAAATGGTCTTTATAAAGGGGAACTAAATAAATTCTTACTCAAGTAGAACTAGTGTCAGAGAGGATCACCTTCATAATATTCTTGTTTGAGAATGTGGAAACATGGCATTCAGGAGGCGTAAAAACCTCCTTGGTTTTTTTTCTCACAGCTGACAGTGCTCCAGATGATTGGGTTGACTGTGAAAGTGCACTGGAAACAAGAAATAGGATAATGTCCTCCGAGATGTGGTGGTGTGTAGTCTCTATTTACCTGACCGACGCTCAGCTCCACCCCCACTCACCCACACGAAGGTGTATTGTATGACACCGGTCTCCCACTCACTTCCCCTTCGCTCTTTAAACACACACAGAGCAGCTTTCCAACATCACTGTACCTGCACGTACAGGCTTGCAATGGTTTGATCTGCACTTGCACTCTCACACTTTTTGCCTCACACCTACTCAATTTTTTACTGATTCTTGACACCTCGGACAGAGCGGGTCTTTAGAAAAAAATTCGATTTACATGTGAGAAACCCATTGAAATACATCTTTATGTAACGGCTTCATCACCAAATGTAATACAAAGCATTGTTATCCCATATATATTATATCTCTGTACCACTGTGGATCATGTAACACATAAGTAATATTCAGTGTGCAACATCTATCTAAATCAGATGTTTAATAAACAAACACGATTGGCTTTTCAGACAGAACTTCCACATACACGGAGTCTTGTATAGGCATAGGCTACGGTGTTAATACAAAACCACTGAAGTACTATTTCAGCACTAATACTATTACATGTCTGTTATTGTTCACCACTACTAACAATATTAGTCATTCTATTACAGTACTTCTACCACCTAATGTGCAAACAAACAAATTCTTTACTTCTTTGGATTTTTGCAGAATGAAGATAAGGTTCATGATTTTAAGGTACACCCCAAATTGCCAAATTTCAGCTGAGTTTTGAGGCTAGAGGGTAACTTTCATAATTTTGGGGGCAAAATCGAGGCATGCATCATTTTCCTAATTCCCTGCTTTTTCAAAACTGAGGTGGAGCTAATGAAAATCAGCAATGCCACACAACTAACCTGAGGTATAATTACTACAAAGTAGCTGGAAACTCTGAATTATTTAAGTTCCCATTCTATTATTCTATTAGTAATATTAGGTTTTTAATGAAGCCAGCAGCTTGGCTCTAAGGAGGATCACATGACTTTCCATCTTGTACCTCTGACAGGTCAAATCGCCGTCTTGTCTAATGCTTCAGCTCATGACAGGATACCTCTAAAACTAATGACTAAGATCCCATCAGACTCTGCATTACTTTGAGATCAATCCAAACATGCTAACACGCTAATGTAAGCATGTTGACTAAAAAAAACTGAAGCAGAAAAAATGGTTTCTGGGGTTAAATGTTTACTGCTTTGTTTTCTTGCTTTTCAGTTCAGCAAATTCCTAAGGGCACGACTATTGTGCTGAAGTATTACACAATCATATAAAAAGGCTGGATGGCAGTGACTTGCAGTGACTTTAATTGTTTTGAGACCAAACAAAGGATAAACATGTTTTCCTACTGGACACCCCAAAATGGGCTGGAGCAGCTCTGTCTATGTTCAGCCACCCAGTGTGTAATCCTCATAATCCAAACATTTCAGACTATAATTTGTTCCTCCACCTCTCTTACACAAGTGTTCAGTGAGCCGACAATAGCGAGAGGTTGCTAATGGTGACCGTCGGTGATTGATACGTGCGCGAATGGTGTCTGACATGGCTTTTGTACAGTAAGGCTGCTAGCTAAATGTTCCTCCATTATTTCCCCTCTCGTTGTTCTGCTTTGTTCCGGCAAGGACCAGGTATTGATTAAGAGGTTGCTAAGCAACAGGCTTCGTTGCCACAGAAGCGTGCAGAGGAGAGCAGAAAGCCAGATGTACTGCTCTGTTACAGTATGACTCTGTGAAGCTTTTCACGAAAAGTTTACAGTCCTTGAGTCCCTTTAAAATTAATCAAAACCACAGGCTCTGCATTCATATTGTCACTTTGTAAACTGTAGATTCTAGTAGTGACTTTTTGAAATGTACTTTGGCACTTTGTTAAAAATACATAAGTTTTAAATACGTCAACTTCTAGTTGAATTAGAATATTAATTATTTATTTATTCATTTTGCCTTTCTGGTCTATCAAGCACACCATGGACGAAGAGATTTGTATTTCTGCTTCTTCAGTTGATATTTCCTTATTACATTGTTCAGCGATCACACCCTTGATTGACAGCCTCTGTAAACTCCATAAATCACAGAGCTGAAGCATAGGGAATAGAGAAAATCAGAAAACATTTTCTGTGTAAAATATGATCCAGTTTAACCAAGATCAGTTAGTGAAGTTCTAATACGTTTTGTACGTTATTAATACGTTATTACATATTTGATAAACGCTATAGTTTTTTCTTTGTTCTGCTGCCTATATTGGCCAGGATGCTCTTGAAAAAGATGTTTTTAATCTCATTGACTTACTCCTAGTTAAATAAAGGTTCAATGAAAAAGAAAAATCTAATTACAAAAAAGTTTTTTTTTGTTTTTTTTTTGTTTTTTTAATTAAAATGTCAAATCCTGTCCACACAGAGACTTGCATAAATAAATTTGTCAAGGTGCTTTTTGGTCAGAAATATCTAGTCCCTGATCTTAAAATTCTAGTCACATCATTAGGTGTAAAATGCTAACATTCAAAACTTCTGCTTCATTTGGACTGTTTGTGGTTTGACCCTCAAGTGCTAAATGTTGACTGGTACATGGAATCAGGTGACATCACCTTTTCCTAACTAAGACCTGCCCATTGCCTATGTTACTGTTGTTGTCGTCACTACTGCATTGCATTGTAGAATATTTATGCCGTCGTAGTATCCAGTGCTTGCATACTGTAGTATTTCCCCGAAAATAGTATGCACTTCACATATTATTTGTTTTTTAAGAGGGTTTTGGAGTGACTAAAAAAATCTCACAAATTGTTTTACCATATAAATAATTAGTTAGCATGTAAGTATGGAATTTTTGATGCAGCCATGATGATGGCCATAGCAAGTCGCCGTGTTACATTATCTCACAGACTCCTGTTTCTGTGTTGAGATGTTTGGGAATATCAGTAATGAAAAGAGACACGGTGAATAAACCATAACATTACATGACGAGCTGACTTGTTGGTCACTCAGGCTCCACTGAATGGGCAAAAAGTAGTGGCAAAAGAAACCATCAGATTTATGTGAACCGATGAGACTGTAAAATTCCTCAAGTGAATACATAAAAAAAACATGTAAATTAAATATTTATTCCCATCATGTTTTCTACATTGTTTCCATTTCTTCTTCAATTAGCGCCACCAACTGTTAAGCTTGATGAACCAACTCCGTTTGTTGGCATGATGGTCGTGGATGTAACTGCAAAACAATTAGCATTTTCGCTTTTTCAAATTTTGGGAAATGTGCTTAAAATTTACACTGCATTTGGATGGAAACGTGGCTAATAACAAAAAAGTTTGAAACTGGGGAAAATACTTCACGAACTAGCAGCTTCTCACTTTGCAACTCTATACTTATCACAAAACTTCGTAGAGTCACCAACTTTTCAGGCCCACTGACATACACTCAACTGTGACTCCAAACAGGAAACAGCCACTCACAAGAACACGCCATCAGATCTGAGCCGCGAGGCCTGGAATCAGGCTAAACACGAGGAGTAGAAATTCAGTAATGTTTGTGTAGGCTGTTTGGAAGGAATCAACTGCTGTTGTCCTGATGTGTTAACATTTGAAATCCCTGTTGTGTAGTAACATCCTGAACAGAACCATTGGAACTGTACATGCTGTTGGATCCTGGGCAGACTGTCGTAGGTGTTTTTATTGAAGGAGGGTCGCTGGCTAAGCTTTGTACTTTAGGTTCATTCCAAAAAATGTGGCTCATGAATTGCTGAGGGCTTAAAGAGGACTATCTCTTGACTAGATACCTCTTGAAAAGCATGACTTTGTAGTCAGACGACACGAACAGCACATGCTTTCAGGACTATATCTGACTTCATTCATAAGGGCTCAGCAGGCCCACAGTTTGAATTTTTGGCATTCAGCTTTCAGCAGTTCCTCTCACTGTTCTGGAAGTTGAGCACTAACAGCTATACGGTTGGGTTGTTTCCATAGCAGATGTCAAGGAGCAGTCTTGGCGTTTTGTTTGGAGATAAGACTGTGTTCTGCCTACATTAATCCAATGGGAGGCATCTGAGCTCCTGCTGTCGGAGAACTCAAGCCTCTTGGGCATACTTGCTGTCAGAGCTGGTTGAAGCTGTCAGCTCTCTCCTGTTGCACTGCTCACTGCTCTCTGCTCTCTCACAGTGCTACCAGAAATGGATAAAATGCCATTCTCACAATATAAATTTGAATTTCTCGCCACTCTGACATTTGTTTTGCAGGGTGTATTTATCTGTGGAAAATAAGCTTCGTGCTCTTCTCCAACAACTCCTCTTCTCATATTTATACAGTTCCTCACATTCACACTGGCAGCAACACATTGAGAGTGTAAGAATACTTTGTATCTTATCAACATGTTAGTTTTAAAGACTGTGATGTATTTATCCTTTGTACAGATTATTGATTGTATTGTCATACACAAATGAAGTGTGTACGAATGAAAAGCTTGAATATATAGTGCCTGACAGTACACCTTTATTCTCCATACACCTGGTTACCTGTCTATTAGATACACCTCATGCACTACATTAATTTAGTCTAATGAAACACACATGGCATGAACTCTACCTTCATGAAGCTTGTGATTGAAACAGGTTTAGAGAGGTGTTCATTCAAATTTATGGCCATTCTGGACACTGTAGTTTGTGGTGCTGTTGAACTGAGTTATACTGACAGGTGTTTCTGTTTATTTAGGATTTATTGCAGGGTTGTGATATTAGACTGCATTCGTGTTTGCAAGGTGTACCTTAGAAAATGAGTATATATATTGTAGTTTATTGTGCAGTGAAATATCTTTTTCATTTGTTTGCTGGATATGTTGATAGAAGGATTTGTGAAATACCAAGAGGAGAAAAACGCATTCAGTTATGGTAAAGCTTAAGAATTACACCTCCACTACGCACTAAAATCCGTGTTTTACTGTTTGGAACTGTGAAACTCAACTGGTGCATTTTAGCATAAAGTGTCTTACTCAACGTTGCCTCAATGAGAAGTGACAAAGGGAAGCATGTCGCTCGTGATTGCACCACATGGAGAAAAGTGTCACCTGTGGCTTAGAAAAAGGAAAAGGGAATATGGCTGTTCCACTACCCAGAGAGCATGATTGTCCATTTAAGGGAGGGCAGGCAGGTGGTTTGTTGCTGCTCTCGGGGTGTAAATCCATCTCTCAGTGCATTCAAAATCTGCTTTTACCATATCACAAAAGTCTGAACACGTGGATTAAAAAAATGTTTTTAGCACCCCACAGGTTCCTCAAAAATGCAAATCTCACATTTGTTTTTCCCTGTAGTCACAATGAAGCACGGGGGTGAATCACTGTGACTCAAGGCCTGCTATTCTTCTCAGAGATGCATGTTTGTTGTTGCCCAAGGTGAAAATAAGAGCGCAAGCCAGCAATTGTTAGCTAGAGAAACATCATCAGTGTTCTCATTTCTGTTTTGCCTCTTCAAAATGAAGGTTCGCCCAACCCCTGCTGTGCTCCCACACAAGAGGCACATGACACCCCGAAGAATGGTTGAGGGTTAAGTTGTAATGCTCTGTTGCCAGTAGACACAAGGTGAGCCTCTGTCAGCAGATTGATACAAGACTGAAAAGGTTATAGTAAAGCAGACTGTATGAAAATGTGGGGGAAGTAAAGTCTTTATGTCATGTTTTCTATGATGTTGTTGATAGAAGTGTTGAGGTGTTTGTCTCCATCATGACCCTTCTTCAAGAGCCCATTATGTTAATGTTAATGTCTCCTAACCATGAATACAGTAGATTGCAGTACTGCAGTATTTTCTCCCAGTTTACAGTATTTTTGTCATTGTCAAGTCTATGTAAATTCCTCTGGGTCCTTCAGAGTTAAAACAAGGAAAGATTCACGCAAAGAAACTATGCAAAGACAAGTACACACCATGGTCAAACACTGTGATTTTACGTTTTTCTTGCAATTTCATCTGAATCTCGTCACTTGTAATTTAATAAGGCAACACTGGTATTATAGCCCACATTTCAGCAGTCTGTATTTTTGTGTCAGAAAGAGTTCGGGAGCTTGTTTTGTGTTTTATTTTCCTGCCATCACTGCTGCATTTCAAATGAGTCCAATTTGCTCTAACAGCCCATTTTGTGTATTTAACATCCAGAAGCTCAGCTGACCTGCACCAGTGGGTTTTTAGAGGTAGATTAGAGTCAGCTATTGCCTTTGTAGGGATTCATGCATGCTGGCACATGAATAAAAAGGATCATATTATTGTTAAACCAGAGCATGAGCTGGCTGGATATTGGCTCTTTATTAGAAATGTAATAATAGCCAGTCAGTATTGTCCACGTCTAATATGTCGGTGGTTCCTCCACACACAGGTCACACAGGCCATATGTTTGTATTACTTTTGTGTGAGATGTCTGAGCAAGAAAATAATTTTGTGTTGTGTGGGAGGATTTTACTCAACAGTAACAAAACTTGCCTCACTCAGCTTTAAAAAAGCTGCTCACCCACCATTAGTCTGGCTTTCAGTTGACAGTTTCAGCTTTGCATTGTCCAAATCAGGCCTGAGCTGAGTATGTTGTGCTCAGACTCAGCACTGGACCCTGATGACAAGCCTCTGCACTCCCAAAGAGAACAGGCAAGTCTTTAAGGACAAAAACTGGCAGGCTGTATGATTAACACTGTATACTGTATGCATAGTTTGGGTGTGAGACTGACAGCAGCTTCCAGTTAGTTAGAATTCAGCTTTGACAGGAGACATGGTTTGGAGTGGAAAATGTGTAGAGGGCAATTTTAACAGTGATGATCCTCTTTTGAAAAAGAGCGCTGTGATAGATCGTGCTGGAGAATATTTGTACTCACTAAATCTTGTCTTTCAAGATCCATCAAATGCAGTCACATATTCTTATATATCTGCTCAGTACTTGGCATGTGCATGGCAACATCAATCTGTCAGAGGGCTGTGGGGGAAACATTTTATATGCAGTATGTATTGACCTCCCACTCCCTTTCACACATATTTGTGTGTGTGTGTACCCTGTAGCTCATTAAGTACAGTGCACATGGCACAACTACACATGGCAGCTTGATTATTTGCCCAGAGCCAGTGAAACCAACCAGTACTCCTACATGTATGCTGGAAAAATACTCCATGGCCCCAGGTTTTCTGTGTGTCAGCCAGTTTGCCATAATTTTGATCAAAAATTAAAAATAGTACACAGGTGATTTTTAGCATGAATTGAAAAACTAAAGTCTTAATAAATCCATCTATTGGTTGTGAACTGTTGAGGAAATGATCTTGTAATCAGTCTGTGTAAGTGATGTGTATATTTATGTAAATCATTTGGTTGGTAACCATGGTAACACACATGCACATCAGTACATGACTGCAGGGACTTACCCTGATCAATCAGGCAGTCAGAAGCAGTTACTGCAGTCTTCTATGTTTGTAGTGTGGAATGTGTCGTCTTTGTATGTCTGTACTTTGGTTCTACCTGTTGGTCGTTATTTATATCGTGGTTGATTTGCAGTATAATACAGCCTTGATTCCAAAAAGTTGGGACACTTTGTAAAATGTAAATAAAACAGTGCAGTCATTTGCAAACAGCCCCTTTCATACCCAATCGTGATACGTGTTGCTGCATTAATTGAAACTTAATTAGATTCAATGAATCTAATCTCCAAAAAACATAAATAAATAAATTTCAACTGACAGCAAGCTGGACAAAAAAATTGAAAATAATGTTCGACTTTGCACACGTCGGTTAGGTTACCTTCCTTCACATGGTACAGTTGACAATGGTAAGACTCAAATTTTATAATTTATAACTGCTGATGACAGTAGGTCCAATTAGCCTATTACTGTTGAATAATTTCACTTTCTCACCAAATTAATATTAGTTTTATGAGCCTACCAGTATGAACAGACTCTCAGAAAAAATGGAAAATCCATAATGATAACTGGACCTCTGCCAAGGAAGCAGTCAATACAAAACCTACAGTTCAACTACCAATGAATGAGTCCTGGTGTCAATAAAAAACTCTGCTTCTAGATCACAAGAAAAAAAAAGGATACTCAGTTTGAGACAACAATTGGCCAATGAAAATAAAAGTGCTGCCTCTTGCATATGATGGCAAGCATAGTGATTCTGCGACAACTCCAGAGTTACCTCCAAAGGTGCATATTTTCTGAATTCATTAATATTCTGCCGTTTGGATTGACTTGCCTTTCGGTTGGGACTTTGAGAAGCCCTGGTCTACTTAAAACAATTCCTTTTGACGGGCATTAACAAGGCACCCACACATGTGTAATCAGAGTAAACAGGCAAGGTGTAACCATGGGAACAACTATTGTGTGACAGGGTAACACAAACCCAGTGCTTCAGCTTGCATTAACTGCATTGGGCTTAGGTCGGGTTTGGACATGAAAACAACAGCATGCCCGTCGGGTTCGGGTTGGGCCCACGTGCAGCCCAAGCCACACTCAAGTCTGGAGACCTGGGAGCTCTTGCTGGCTTTGCCCAATGGATAATCCATGGATTTTAATTAATAAATTCACTCAGATGCACAGAACGCACACACCGTGCACATGTACACACATCTGTCATCATGTTGTGTCAAAGGATGCTCATTACCTCTTTCACACATACAGTAGGAGCAGGAGGGCAGGTTGGCTCTGATTTCCTCCTCCACCTCGTCTCTTTGCCTCAGCTCTGCTGGAGACCCTCCTCACATCTTTTTCTATCTGATCTGCATTTTTTACCACCTGTTGTCCTTACTTCTTTCTGTTTGTTGAGCTGAAGTGATCACATTATAAATGATTGATGTTGGATCGGACCAGTATTGATCTTACTTTTAATGAGTAATGGTTTATTCAGTCTCAGTAACAGCAACATTGAGACTGCAGAATTTATCAACATTAGTTGGAGTGTAAATGGAATTTGAATTTGTTGTCGTACAGTTTAATCAGATTCAAGTTGTCGGGTACAAGAGCAGTCAATGGCCTTTTTCTGTCCAATTTCAAGATACAATAAGATTGGATCAGATTTTTTGTTCTGTTGAAAATTCCTGAAATGAGGGAAACTGCACAGGGAACAGGATTTTTCTCACTTCACTGGCACAATGCTTTTTGTTTTTGAAGAAAAATACCTTGTTAGAGTTCAATCTGATACCCAGGACGCAAAAGTGTAAATGCTGCTCCAGAGGCTTTGTGCACCCTGAAGAAAAAGTACAGTTCTTGGAGAAGCACAGATGTAAAGTATTAGCCATTGGCAGCCTCAGTCTAAAAATATCTATATTATTGCATGAAAAACAATTCTCTATACTCACAGTTTCATTCTCACTGTCACCCCACCTCCCCCGCCTCTCTGCATCCGTTTCTCGTCTTTTTTGTGACTGTATAATGGTTGCTGCTGCCTCTTTTGTTTGAGCTGAGAGTGGAAGTGGAAGAGGCCTGACCTTCCCCTCCTCCTCTTCATCACCCCATGTCTCTCCTCTCCTCCCCTCCCCCTCTCTGCCATTTCCTCTCTTTCTGGAGCGTAAAGATAAAAATCTGAGGTATGTTAGTCATTTTTCACCACAGGACTACAGCATTACAATAAGAAAGGGTGTGTGTTAGAGAAAAGAGTGCAGCTTTTGAGCATATGAGGTAGTAGCTGAGTTTGCCTGGCAACAGGTGAAAAGACTGAGATGAGACTGTTGATCATAGAAGTGTGATTGAAGTTTTTCTCGCTGCTGTTACCGCCTCTCTCTTTTTTCTCTGCATGCACCTCATGCCTCCCTCATCAACCAAAGCTGCCTTTTGATGAGGTGTGGATCACTTTGACCCCACGGCTAATGAGTAAAAGCAGTGATTGTCATAAAAAATGCATGGAGCTGATCCGCAAATTAAAAAAAGGCCTCAGGTTTGATGTTCACAGTAAAGCATCAGGGCTCGGTGAGCAGCACCGGTTCACTGAGTTTCTCTCCTCCCGACACATATCCTTGTCACACATGGTACGTGTGCGTTGTATGTTCATTGTCTGTGTTTGTGAGGAGTGGGCTGAAGATGAGATCTGCCTGATGTCAGAGGTTGCTGTGGATGTATGAGTCATGACGGGGGTGGTGGCGGCTGGTCCGACCGTTTGACGGCGTTACTTGTGGAGCAGATGGTTTCAGTCACCATGGAGGGGGGAGCACAGTTAGAGGTACAGTGAGACATGCTGTTCATTCAAAGGTGGCTGATTGTTGGTATGCTCAGCAACTAAAAGGTGGTCGAGGCGACTCTCCAGTAATTTAACATGTTTTTCAACCGCTTTTCCACTCCAGCAAGGAGAAACTCTGGAGGAGATTAATACTTTTCATTGTTTGGAACGACTAAATTTAAACATGTCCATAAATGGATCTTGACGCATCCCTGGTCACATTTGGTTTGGCAGCGGCAACAGCGCTCACTGCCAAAGCAGCTTTTTGTCCTTTAAGCAGCTATTTACACACAAGTGTTAGCCTTTTTTGTGGCCCAGTATAATTAACCTATTGACTTATGATTTGATGTAGGTTAAATCTGTTATTCAGTCTGCGCTGCTTCAAGGAGCTCACAAGAGTTTTTGAAGTGTTGGCATTTACCAGACAGGAGAAATCTATGGATGCAATTGAGTTGCACTGTGCGAAATGAAGGATCCATTATTTTAAAACTAATGATTTTTGTTCCTTCTTTTTTAAATTTTCCCCACCTTTTGTGAATGTGTCAATAAATCACTGGAGTGCCCCTTTAATTATATCATTAATTTACTTGTAAAGTACTTACTAATTTAATATAGGGAGAGAGGTTTGTACTTTTTATTAGATTTGTATGACAAGGATATGTTTCAGCACTTGCTTATTTGTGTCGCTGTTACTATTATTAATACTAATTAGTTTTAGAAATAATTCTGTCACATTTATTCTACCGTATTTGCTTTTTAGTTGATAAAATCAAAGCAGCACCATCATTCTTAAGTCATCATCTTAATCATGTCACTTCACAGTGGGGGGGTATACTTCCAAGCATGGAGAGTCAACTTTGTTCCCATTTTTTTCATCTGAACTAGCACAGTGAAGTGAAATTCCTGCATCGCCTTACAGAGGGAGATTAGAAGCTATTCATATGTTTTATATGCCAAAATTTTCATTTGTAAAGTAACTAGTAACTAAATCTGTCAGAAGACTGTAGTGGAGTAAAAGTACAATAGCAGAGTATCACAGAAAGTAGCATGAAGAGAAAAGACTCAAGCCAAGTACAAGTGCCTCAAATCTATACTTTAAGCATAGTACTTGATAATGACACACATCAGAGTGCAATGCAGACAGATAAAAAGAGGTCCTCCTTGAGGGAAAAGGGCAGGATTTATCTCACAGACTGGCCTACTTTTAAAATACCAAATATCTGTACTGGAGCTGAGACGGTTTGATGGGGCTCCCCAAAGGCTTCTGCAGGTGGAGTTGCTGCACAGTGGTGGCAGTGAGCCAGTACAGCTAAGTGTAAGTCATTACGGCCGGTGTCGTTACAGTGGTGTGAAGGTGAGGGCAGAGATGAGCATGTTTTAATTACCTTATTGACTTAACATTAATGTATGATGACATTGTGAGATTTTTTTTTAAAACAAATCAGTAATTAATATGTCATGGTATAGTAATTGCTATGTAAATTCAACAAAGAAGTGGTTTAAAATGACCATACTGTACCATACTTCATCACATTTGATTATTTTCCTCTTTTATTCAGAACTTTCATACAATCAAAAACAAGTGTCTAACATGACACAGCACTTGAGTTAGAAGACTCAAAACAGTAAAACTAGTTTTCTTTAAAAATCTAAGCCTTAAAGTTCCAAATAAGAACAACAGAAATGCAATAGAGGTGCATTATCGCCACTGACCGTCGCTCAATGTTGCAGAATCAGGTCTGGACAATGTCCAGAGCTACCCTTTCACACATGCAGCATCTTTGTCTGTGGTCAGACGCGTTCTCACTTGCGGGAAATACTCTGTTTGGTTTAGGCGAGGGGTTGCACTGGGTAGAGTGTGCAGGAGGAGGACTGATCCGTAATGATTACTGTTTCACATTGATATCAATACGACATGTATTTGGACGCATTCGCTATGTCAACAAAAGAGTGGAAACCGATATACAGACAAGCAGAAAAGAGTACGAAGCAGCTACACTCCGTGCAATGTCATCAACACGCCCACTCGCTCGCTGTGTAGCAGGGCAGCAGTACATACACTGTGAATAACAGTGTGTAAATACGGCTTACGGCTTCGCGGTGGAAACGGTATTGCTAAATCGCTACCAGTGGACACATTTCTACTGTTGGCATGGTCTATACTGTCAAACAGCTTAACCCCATGCATACTATGAACTTTTGCACTTAAGCATTTAAACGGTCATATTGTATATATTATTTTTATGATAATGATATTTTATTGTCACATTGCTACTCATGCTTCTTGACTTGCAGTACGTTACTTTTCTACTTGTCATTTGTTTGTTGTTATGCACCAAATCATGGAGGCAAATTCCTTGTATGTGAAAGCGTACTTGTCGATAAACCTGAAATCAAAGCCCTGTATCAAATATGAGACTGGTGTGAAGTCTTAAGCACTCATCAGTGATGTCAGGATGTGCAGACCACACCCTGAGTACACTTCTACATCACGCTAACTGCAAAGAGAGAGTCTGCAAGCATTACCACCGAGAAGTGGCACTTCACTGATGAAGGGGTGAGGACAGATTTTTAATGACAGTATCACCAATACAATGAGCTCAGTTGTGTGAGTGATTTGGACACTACCTCAATATTGAAAAATTTTGAGCATTTTGAGTATATGGAGTTGAGCACATGCTTGTTGTTTGCAGAGTGTGTGTGTGAGATGATGTAAAATCAATTAACATTTTAAAATGACAGTTGTGTCTCCTTACAACAGTGTCTGAATTTTTTTTATTATTGTTCCATTGAAAAAAGATTAGTCGATAATTAATATTTACAGAGTTTTTAATGGTGTATCTTATGTTTTGTTGCTGCTTGAAAAATGTTTTGGCAGATACATTTTCTCAGTTTACCAGCCATTGGCAGATAGACCGAAAAGTTAATTTTGGACCCTGCGTGTCACAATCAAGCGTATATGTCATATGGTTAAGCAGTTCCTTCTAGCGTGAATACAAAACACAGCCAAATAGAAGAATTGCATTCTCTTTTGACCCATGCTCTAAATTGTGTTTACTTTATGGTAGATTTTTTTGCCAATTTATCTCAGTTTTAAGTGTTGGGGGTATACAGATAATGTGGGTAACGTATATCTGAATATTTTAATAATACCCTCTACATGAAAATACTATACACATTCTCAATGTCTATCCTCAATTGAAATTCATAGTCTGAATAAAACATTTCAAAATCCTTTTATATAGTGTCTTCAGTTATCTTCTCATTGGTCAAGTAAATTAGAAATGGATAAAACATACAAATAACAAAATTATTTTAAAATCAAAAAAGTGCTAAGATTGAGCAGCCTGATTGAAGCATTAATTTCTGTAGGTTCCTGTAATTGAAAATCTGTCAGTGGCATCCATCTATTAAAGCGGCTTTCAAACTTCATCACCTGAAGTGGGTTCTGATGTGATGTCTTCATTCAGGGAGCAGAAACCCAGGAACATTACACCCTGTACCATTCTGACAGCTAATATGTGTAACAGCATTGAATACGCTGCACATAATGCTAATTTTGTGTCCCTGTGATCCTTGAATTTTTGCACAGTAGATGGTTCCAGACATGAAAATTAGTGTTTAACACATGCAGAGAATTGTAACAGCAGTAATTGTATGCAAGGAAAATGTTCTGATTTGATAAAGCTGAAAGTGAGAGACAGTTCAGTGTGTCTCTACCACTTTTTTCCATCAGAAAATTCTAGAGACTTGACACGAATAATGCTCGAGTCTGGCTCAGTGGGTAACAGTCACACACTGTACAGACTGTAAGTTCATGTGGGTCAGGATTAAATAGTTATGTTAATGTTGTATATAATTGATGCAAAGTAACTCCTGAACACTTAACATTACTACAAGCAGCATTTGACAGGCTTCTGACACCAAGCAATGACTCAGGCATTTCACTGTAAAAACAACTTTTGCAGATACACTTCAAAATACTCTCCAGTCGTTTCAGTGTCACTTTTATTTGTAAAATATTCACAATGAAAAGTAATAGGCATTGTTGTGGCACTGACTTCACAGAGGCTCACAGCACTAACAAACACAGTTTATTTAGTGCACATGCATCATGCTAGATTCAAAGCCCTTACAATAATCACGGTTCTTTGCGCTGTAACTCAACTCACTGACATGATCTGAGAATTAGTTTATGTTGCTTCAGTCTGATTGGGATGTGAAGTTTGTTACTTCATTCAAAACAACAATTAATGTGCTGTGGTTTACCCTTCAGGCTCTGGAAAAGGCTAATAAACTAAACACAAGCTAATAAACCAGCTAAACACAGCACACACAGTGTATAGCAACACACACACACTCACACACACTCACACGCACAGACTGTAGCTGAATGGCACAACAGTGCACATCACGGCTGGTTTTGAAGGCTTTTGCAGCCGTTGACAAAGCAGCAGAAGCAGTTCTTGTGCAGAGACAAATCCACTGATAAAGCTGTCGATGTTAAGAATCTCAGTTTGACCCTTCGTCTTCTCTAAGGAGGGACTCACTGTTGGCTTGTCTTCCCATTTTACAGAGTGGTACTTTTTGTGTGATATCTAATCAAATGCAATGTAGACATCATAAACACTCTGGTCTGGATCATTCTGAATTCTATGAATACTAGCTTACAAAGCAGTGTAAAGGTTGATGCTAAAATGCCATTCTGTTGATAATGGCTGTTACGAATGTTACCCCAAACTAATCAAATTCTGTGTGTGTTTCTAAGCCACTATTGTGCAGTAGAGATGTAAACACTGTGAGACAGTCCAACCCACCTGTTCTCCTTCTCCCACCCAATGACACATTACAGCTCTGCACATGTTACAAGATCTTCAAGCCAATATCTGATGTTAGCAGGGCAGATATGGAATCAGGCACTACTCTTTCCCCTTTCTGTCTCCCCCTCTCCTCTTCCTCCTCTGTTCCCTCTGTTTCCCTCCATCCTACTTGACAAAGTGCAGGGCCTCAGCCGCCACCACGGAGCCTTTGCTGCTGTCGAGGCTGGTGACCATCTTGAAGCCGGATCTCAGTGCTAGCATCACTGTTTCTAGTTTCAGACAGTCAAGTGTGCACAAGAATGTGCTGTCCTCCTTCAGTACGAGTCGCGAGCCCGGCTCCGACTTGATGAAGTGTCGGAACTGGATCACATTGGACGACACCACGAATTCTTCCGGAAAGCCATCCAAGCGGCTCTTGGAGATCTGCACCAGTCGCGCTTTGACTTTGTCGATAAAGATGGGGTCACTGCAGTACACCTTGAGGCCCTGTGACCTCTCATGGCTATCTGTCACCTCCAAAAATGCAGCCTCCCGCTGGGCTGCCCTTTGGCTTTCCCACTCGACCACGGCTTCCACCAGTTCACTCAGACGGTAGAAATCAGCCTCTCGTCGAAGGAGCCCTGCCTCGCGGAAGTCGTCAGGCAGCTGGAGCTCTCCGGTTCGGAGGTAGTTGAGCACATGGCGAAAAACAGGACCATCTCTATCAATGAACGGGTTGCCCATGGAATCAGTGTGCTGAACAGGCTTCTTACCATTGGCCAGCTCTTCCAGAAAGGAACCCTGGTGCTTGGCAAGGGTGGTCCGGTGGGCGGTGTACAGGAACCCCCCTACGTTGATGGTGATAGTGCCTGAAGAGGGCTTCTTGAAGCTCTTGCTGGGCTGCAGCAGGTCCGGGTTGATGTGCCTTAGTTCACTTTCCATCCTTCTGAGGTTCCATTCCATTCTCCAGTTACCCTCTCCAGCCTCAACCCAGCCTCCTCAAAGCTGGTGTGTCTGCAGTACAAGTCGAGTCTGTCTTGCTCTTCTTTTGGATCTGGCTGTGTGAGTCTGTGGTGTTGCTGAGAAAATGAAAAGGTGTTGTCAGCTGTCGTATAGTGGGAGTGATTGTGTTTGAGATTGTGTGACGGTGGATGGGTGAGTGCTGTCTGGCAGAGGAGCTACAGCGAACTGGGAGCTGAAAACAGACTGGCTCTCTGTGCTGCTTGGTGTCCCTCCTCTCCTCTCTCTCTCTCCCTCTCTCTCTGTCTCTCTCTCCCTCCCTTTAGGAGTGGGTGGGCAGACAGCGTCACATTTAGGGAGGAGAGAGGGAGAATGTGAGAGCAGACAACCGAAGAGTACGGACTCCCGGAGCTCGCTCTTTCTTTTTTGCTCTCTTTCCCTAAATATCTTTGATAAAAAAGGTGCAGAGCAGTGATCTGGCAATTAGCACTAGCTGAGCTCCAGCAATTAGCGCACACATGCACACACATGCACACACATACTCGCACACACCCTCCTGTCACCAGATGGAGGAGTGGGTGGGGGGGTTTGCTTCTATAATTTTTGTGGTGTGAAACTGTCTCAGCTTGTGTGTCTGAATATGAAACTCCCTTTGCAGCCAAATCCATCTGTTTACCACACAGCACTAGATGTGAACTGGAATCTGTTTGAAAAGGAGTCCAGTTTAATTCAGGGCTTTACTGGCATGCTTTTTCTGTCTCATCTCTGGTTATGACAGGGAGAAGAATGCTGCTAGTCTCACTTATGTAAATTAAAGCTGCAGGGAATGCATTTACGCAAATATCCTGTTTTCTTTCTTGCAAGGTAACAAGCAGTCCTCTGTCTTTGTGAATGTTGTTCATGCATTGATTGTGTGTGTCTTGTGTGTGTGCTGGCTTTGGGGTCCAGAGGAGGAAATGGATCAATTACAGTCAATGGTGGTCTGGTGATGAAGGACAGGTTTTAAATCTGCTAATGCTTTGGCCTGCAGCCCCCCTCGGGAACTGCACTAGATTGGAAATTTTGCTACAGATGCCTCATACCACCACTGTGTGTGTGCTTCACATGGCAGTGTCTGTTGTAGTGCAACGTCAGATGTGCAATGCCATTTGCCAAACATACGGAAATACACAGAGGGCCTGTAAATGTAAAGTATGTCAGGATAATGTTTGGTCACGGAATGTGATGAAAACACAAAAATCAATGCGTACTCTGCAGATGATTGGATTTGGTGCTCCATAGCAACACTTTAGCATACTGGACACTGTAACAGGAAGGTGGTAACTAATGTCTTATAGTATTAAAAAATATGTGCCATAGTTAGTCAGTTTTATGTTAGAAGTATGTATTAACTGTATTAACCATGTGTATCCATTGGCAGTGTGAGTGGTCATTAGAGACTGGACACCTTAAAATCAATCGTTGTGAATACAAGGTCTGACTACTTCAGATACCACATGGTGAGTTCATGATTTTTTGAAAAACCTGTAATCAATTGTATCTTTTTATCTTCCCACTTATTGTAAAAATCCCCTGTTAGCTGTGTTTCTTGTGTCGTAAGTAATTGCCATCATTTAGCTAAATTTCATGTTTTTCTTTAAATTTCACTTTGTGGGTAATAACAGAACTTCAGGCGTAGGAATAGAAAACGGTACAAAACAAAGGCTCTGATGTACTGTGTATTAACTTCTTATTGTTTCTCAAGCACACACAAACATAAATACGCAAACACCTAGGCGGACAGCATGCACACTAAATTTATGTTTATGCTCCATTCTGACCCCGACAGCAATTCTGTTGTAGAAATATTTCAGTCCAGATGGTTTGTAACCTACTTTAGATGTTGTTTTTACACCAGAGAGGCAATGCCAGTCAATTTGCATAATTTAGCAGCATAGGAGTCTGGCTGTGACAAAATACCTGGATTGTGGCAGTATTTGTCACTGCAGGGCAGCAGACACTCTGGGCTTCCTTTGCAGCGATGTTTGTGTATCTTAGACTACTCAGTGGCAAAATATTACTGTACTATTGCTGTAAAATGGACAGATGATGACTTGGATGCACTGAACATTGCAGACAAGAGTAGCAGGGTACAGGGATGATAGATTAGATTAGATTAGATTAGATTAGATTAGATTTAGGGGTGCAACTAATGACTATTTTCAGAATCAGCTCACTTGCAGATTGTTTTTATTTATTTATAAAATTGTTTGGTCTATAAAACCTGAAAAAATTGTGAAAAATGTCCATCCAAGTTTCTCACTGTCCTAGGTGGTGTCTGTCAGTCCAAAGATACTCACTGTATTACCAGTAAGGATGAAGTAAACCAGCAAATATTGACATTTGAGATGCTGGAATTAAAAAATGACTGATGATGAATCGGTTATATAAATAGTTGCACATTTATGTTCTGTAAATTAACTAATTGATGATTTGACCAATCGTAATAGTTCTAATAAAATTAGATTAGATGGAAATTGAATGATGCCAGTGGGGAAATTGGATCGTTACATTTTCAAGTCGTAATAAGATATGTTAACTGAAACTGGCAACCAAACGTCCGCACCCCAGCAGGACATTATCTGAAAAATAACAGTATTAGAACTCACACATGCAGGACTTTTTATGCATCATGAAAATACAGTTCAGTAAGTTCACTCCTGCAGTCGTTTGGTAACAGTTGGATTTCTTGTTATTGTGTGCCTCAAACCACCAGTGTTTGATGTTAATCCACCCTCTCGGCACCCATGATCTTGCCTTTTTTAGTTTATTAGATCATACTTGAAGCCTCTTCTCAGCAGTTTGTTCACATGTAAACAAGATGTAGAACCAAAGGTGCTGTTGTGTACATCTGTTTATTTTGCAATACAAATGAAAAATAGGGCAATTTCATATTTTTCATGAGTCATATTTATGAAACTTAAAGGAATTAAAGTTCAGAATGCTCCAGAGAGAATTTGAAGTAAGTCAAATGTGTGTTTGGAGGTTAAAGCTTACAAGAAAATAGCAGCTGTAAATATTGCAGTTGGCTAAAACGACCCTATTCTGAATTGTATGTACTGCATTAGGCCGCCGCTGTGCCCAGTGTGAAGCAGGAAGGAAAAGTGAATGATTTTGGTTTCTATCTTTCATTTAATTAAAATTTTATGTATTGCAGTTTCATCAGTTTTGTCCCAGACCACTAAATGTTTATGCGTCTGTGTACAAGATCATGAAAATGTTTCATTAAGACACGAGACAAAATGCAATCATGGAAATCATTGCAGCTCATTTCCTCAACAAACTAAATAACAATAAAGTGATGACACATCGACTTGTTTGGCTTAGAAGCAACAAGTGTTAGATTTGTGTAACAGGTTGTCAACTGGTTGCACCTCAGAGCTCGTGCTGATGGAAGTGCATTGCTTAGGGAGCGACTGAAGATTCATTTGAAGTGAAACACTCAATTCCAGCACAGTGACTGCAAAAATAATTGATGTTGGTTACTAAAATGCTGCTTTTCATCCTGTGTGTTCATGTGTGTGTTTATCTGGGAGAAGATGCCAGAGTGACAGCTCTCTCTGTCTCCACGGCGATTTTCTAATCATAAGTGATTAGTGGTATCATCATCAACAACGCTCAATTGGAATTGCAAACGAGGCCAAGATGCAGCAGAGAGGATTGTGGGAGGTTTGACCTGCTTTCTGCCTCCTGTTCATTAAAACTGGCTCATCAAGGACGATCATTATCTTCAAAGTCAGTGACAGTCTGTTTGTCACAGCTGCTGTGTCTCTTTATCAAAGTGAAGGTTTAGGACATTCGAATTAAATTTCCCAAAATGCTGCTAGCAAGGACTCTCCTTTCCTCTCGAAGGTGGTGAATTATTCATAGAGCCGCTCTAAGAGCTTGTGGTGTAACATGGAGTCACTGACTGCTGTGAAGCTGGCATGGCAACCACTTAAAATAAGGTCTTGTACGAGCTCAGAGCTGTCAATCTCTTGCTTGATTCATTATGGAAGTCTATCTACAGAATAGATAGTCTGTGTGTGTGTGCTGGGGGTAAAGTTAATCTATTAGACCTGATAGATCGCGCTGGGTTTCAGTGTGACATAAATGTTATGATGTCTATATAATTATGCTCTTTTTGAAATGCTGAATTTTGATGTTAATCTTAAATGTTACTATCAAATATGAGTAGTTAAGAAGTTCAATACAAAGTTTACATCATATTACTACAAAAATGTCAAGGGTGACACAATACATTTCAAGCCATATTTTCATTGTGGTCCTCGATGTGAAGATGGCAAAGGTGTCTTGTGTCCACGTCCATGTCCATGTCCACTACCGACAAACCAACACAATAATTACCTGTATCGTCATCAATAAAATCACTGCAAGTCAAACATCAAAATTTTTAATTATAGAAAAATCACTGACTTAAAAAATTGCTCTGTAATATTAGAATATACCATTTTCCTGTTTTAAAACCCACGATGCACCATTTTGAAAAACAGTCAATGAGAGTAGACCTACAGGAGTCCCCTCCACTAGCATTTTTTTACTTTATTTATTTAGGGCCCTCTTAAATCCGTTTATGTTTTTTCCAGATTCCGTTTTACTTTTTCCTGAATTCCATGTTTTCCATTTTAATTTTAATTAATTCCCATGTTGTCATCAGTGTGTAATCATGTGGCCTTGCTCAGGGGCACCACAGTGATGGTAATAAAGGAGGGGCAAGTGCTGCTTTTTATTTTCCCCAACCAGATTTGTTCTGCCCATCCCATCCCAGAGGACTTGCTTCTCTAACCTTTAGGCACCACTGTCCACAATTAAATTGCCCACCAGTTTTCTCTGCATTTTCTCAGCACTTTGATGTCTGTTTGTTTTGTAAAGCCGGTACTAATTCATGTTGAAATAAAAGCGAGTGGGCTGAATACAGTTACCGACATCGGAAAATTGCTTCAAAGTTAATGAATGGAATCATTAAATTTCCTTAATGAAGCAGCCTCTGGGCTTGGTAGAGATGAGCTGTAATAGAAAATTATATTTGGAGAGCCAATCATTGTCATGTGTAGACAAGGCTCTGTCACTACTGTGTGTTTGTGTGTCTGTGTAGGTGTGTGTGTAAGGAGAAAGGAAAAAAGTATATTTTAGCTTTTCTGATGCTTTTTACACCTGATGGAGTAAGACGCAGTCACATGTATGAAATTTAATTGATGTACTACATAGACATCTCTGCAGGGGGCTGATATAGTCAGTGATGCTAATGGCCATGGGCCAGATGCATAAAACTCTGTGTAGCTTCATGACTAAAAGTCTGTTTATGCACAAAGACAGAAACGCACATACTCTTTTTTAACAGATTTCTGAAGCCATGCATACGTACAAGATTGATTTCCACTTTTACAGTTAGCCACAGATAGATGTAGGCATGTCAGGTTTGCATATCAATACTGGTATCTGCTCCACAAGTTGTTAGACCTGTTAATGAGCACAGTTGCACCAGATGCATTGGTAAGGTTCTCCAACAAGGCCAGACCAGCCGTCATTATGTTTTTTATAGCACCCGTCTAATTAACCTGTAAACCATCATTGGCAGAGATGTCAGAAAGGTAATTATGTAGTTTACATTGCTCATATTGAAACAGAGTTTTGAAGGGCTTCATAGTAAAAGGTAATATGACAAGATCATAAATAAAATGCTGCCTCCAGTGTAAAGAAATGAAATGATAAAATCTGTCAAACCAAACCAAGCTGCGGTATTAAGTTGTAAATGCCTCTGAGCAAGTATATTTTCCAAGTTAAACTAGCGGGTCAACCATGGAAATACAACACTTGTACAAGAAGAGGGTTTTTAAATTATGTCTCAGAGGCACATATTTATACTCTATTTTTCCAGTGTTTTGCATATTATTCATATTGTAGTCTTAAAAAGGGTAAGTTTCTCCATACAGTTTATTTCCCTGTCGTACTCTCTTGCTCGTAGCCAAAAATATTTTAAGGAGATATTTATTCTGTGTTTGTCTGGTGCAACACAGTCAATAAACTATGATAGTTCCTTCCATGTTGGACTCTCTGGCTCTCCCTCCCCTCAAATGTCAGCTCTGTCAAAATGGTGCAAATTTGTAGGTCAAAGTTAGCCCAAGTTGAACCTGATGCAAGAAATTTGTGTGGATTTACTTCCTCAGCCAGGGAATCCCAATTAATTGAAATCACAGGGGAATTTTTCCTGGCTTTCCCAGATATTATTCCAATCATCCTCAGCCAAAAACCACCAGTTTTGTTCTCTTGTACAGTAAATGAGCCTTTGATGGGCACTGTAAAGATGCTGGGTAGACTGCAAAAAGTCAGCAAATGAAATTGGCTAAAAAAGAATGTAGTAGAAGTATGAAGAATTTTTTTGAAAATACCTGTTAATGTGAGGGAAATGACTTACTGCATGGTTTTCGTGCATATGCATATGCCTGGCCTTGTGTCTTTTTAAAGTATTTCCAAATTATTCCTGAGAACTAAAACCACCTCAAACCAAGAACATAATATCTGTTATGATAACCAGAAGGTCACCAAGCTTCAATCAGATCTGAGTCAAGATCAGAGGAAAGAGGATGTTTTAGAGAAGCAGTGAAACCATCAAAAAAAGGTCTTACTGGAGAGTCATCTCAGAGTGGAGAGAACCAGGGTCACATGGATATCCTGAGGCAGTAACAAGCAGTTCATACAGTGGGTCAGATCTTGTGTTTGTAAGACAATGAATGGACCTTAAGGCCAGCAATCCTTAAAAATAAAAATGTAAGAACTGTTAGGCTGCAGCATTAGATTACAGAGGAGTAGCGTTCATGGTGCATGCTGATGAGGGTCTAAGACTGATGTATTTATTGTTCTAACTCTTGTATATGTAAGCTTGCTGTGTTTGTGGCTGATACATGTATGGTGGAACATAGCTGAAGAGGGGTCGTTTATTCAGAGACTGTGATGGTGGATGGAGGCCTGGTGGGCGGCGAGCTGTTTGTTGTGTTTAACATAAGGAAGGTCAGAGCTTTGAGGAGCAGATGGAGAGTAAGAGATGAGCGTGGAGGGGGTGGATGAGTGACCTCCTCACCCTCCTATCTGTGTCTCTCTGCCTCTACTGTCTTCACTCTACCATTTTTCACTTCTCTACTCTTAAAGAATTAGTTTCATGTAATTCCTTTAAATGTATTTACATCTGTCTTAAATACAGGTTCCCAATAAGAGTAATTTATAAATGTAATCTGTCTAAAACAAAAGATGAGTAGACGTCAACCCCAAACATCTGAAATCCACTTTCACTTGAATTCAAATAGAGCCAGAAAAGTACTCAAAACAGCCTGTCCATTTTGTTTGTTCAATTCAAAATGTCCTGTAATGTTAGAATTAATCAGGCTAGCATAATGGTGTTGACGCTCAACTCCACCAGGTTAAAATTTCAACTTTTACAAAAGAAATTCAATTCGGGCCTGAAACCATGAGTTCATTAGACGTTATACACACATTATATGAGCCCTACAGCTGTCAGCGGTGTGTCATCACCGAGCTGTACCGTGACAGGAATAAAACCTCGTAAATGGACCTGGTAATTCATACCTCTTCCCTTCTGATGGTTTTCTGTCACCAAAGGTGCTATAACATCATTATAGGTCGTGTTACATAGTTAGGTGATAACGGATGATATCACCCTCAACCGGGACCTTCATTTAGACTGTTAGAGTGTCAGACTTTTCTAATAAATATTAAATTATGTAAGCTATCATGCCAAAATACCTGTATCAATCACATTTAAAAAGAAGTTGTCATGTTCCATATAACATTATTTGCTATTTTGGGAAATGTGCTTTGTTGCAGAAAGTCTAAGTTTCTGTGCCAAGCCAAGAAATAGTTTGGCGCAGAACCCCCTGTGAAACCACAACTTATTGTTTTTACACTTCTGTCTTTGTACAGATTAAACAAACGAAATATAAGGTGTTAATCGCTGAACTTCAGAGCAGCTGGTTGGCAGAGATTGTTACCTTTGGATGGACCCTGGCTAGCTGTTTTCCACTGTTTCCAGTCTTTGTGCCAAGCACAACGTACCGTCTCCTGACTGTAGCTTCATATTTAAAGGACAGGAAATCTTCTCAACTACTGGCAGCGAAGTGAATAATCGCATTTCTCAAAATGTTAAACTGTTCCTTTAAGTCAAACAAGGGTTTTCACTGAGTGGAGAGTGTCTCTACAGGGCTTGTACGACATGTGTGGGTCAGTTGTAAGTTTTCATTCAACGTAAAAAGTCTAGAGAGATAGATAGGTAGATAGAGAAACTTGGAGAAAGTGCTAAATTCTCTAAAATCACTTGTACTGCAGTACCTCATAGATACTCATAAATGAAAGCAGGAGCAGCTGCCCTGCAGAATTGAAATCCACCACGTGGCTGCTTTTCTTCATGCCATACGGAGTAATAAAGTACTCTGCAGCTCTGAATGATAAGTGTGTAGGAGAATTAGGCTGGTGCATGTCTGCAAGGTGTGGACCAAAACATTGATCCAGCATGAAGAGTTTTATAGTGAAGCCAACATGCAGGATTCAACTATTTATCTCAAGTGTTCCTCCCACACACAGGAGCCTTGACCTGCATGTGGGGTCCTTTCTTTCTATCAGCACTATGTGTCTTGCTATGATTAGGAGGAAATTTCTCTCCAACATAGTGTCCGTCTGGATCCTGAAGAAGAAATGGGAAGACTTGAATGACCTTGGACCTGTTTGACTGTGATTACTGCAGAACATGGAGGTTGGCGATGGATAGTCAGCAGTCATGTGCATGTGTACACACATGTTTCTTGTGTGTGGGTGTGTTTTTAGATGTGTTGCTGGCAAGTGCTCTGTCACTCACCAGCCAATAATTGCACATAATTGCATCCATTTGTGGGAAAGGCAAAGATGGACATTAGTGAGATCTGTGACACATACTGCAAAGCGTTTCTTGCCTTCAGATTAAAGATGGACTCTCGATGGAATGTTGCGTGACACATGATGTCAGGTGGCTTGTGATGGTTACTATAGTGACCGTGCCAGTTGCACCTGCATTTGTTCAGCTTTGGTTTACGCTGAATACATCAAGGCTGTCTTATTTAAGATGAGGCTGATGATATTTTGTAGCTTCTTTGCCAACCAATCCCTTAAAAAAACAACAATGAATTGATCCCACTGCCTGACTGACTGTTGCATCTGCAGCCAAAACTTTGATACTGTATATTTTAGTCCTCTGTGTCACAGCTCCTAGAAATAATTGAACATGTACATGAGCCACAGTGTTGTTGTTCGTTTGTTTGCATCAACACCGCATACACTCATTAGTGCACCAAATGTGGACTAATCCACAGTTGAAAATAATCCCAAACAAATGCACTGTTTACTTCAGTTTGAGTGATGTTGGATAAGTCATCATAGGGTAGTTCCACAGTGGGAAGTTGAAAAGTATTGAGACACATTGTGGGTTTTGGTCTTTTCATGGGATTTGTTGACAATAAGAAAACTGAGTATTAAGATCAGCCTTATCCTTGAAGTTGGGTCAGTGCAGGCATTTTACACAGGACTTTTAATCAGGACAGATTGGGCTTTATGCAGAAATAAATTCCCTTTGTGAAAGATGAGTCATAACTAACTACAGTAGTACTATGAGTCAAATTGCCACTAAAAACAAAAACTTTTTACCAAAACAAGTAACACTTAGATAATTGATAAAGTTAACATCTAGGCAGTGTCTTAAGAGTTCACACTCAGAAAAGTAAGGATTTTGTTGGTGAGGAGAAGGATTTTAAATTCTGTTCTGGATTTTACAGGGAGCCAGTGCAGAGAGTCCAATATGGGAGAAATATGATCTTTTTGTCTAGCTTTTGTCAGAAAATGTGCCGCAGCATTTTGGATCAGCTGAAGAATCTTTAGAGACTTACTGGGGCAGACTGATTACAAGGAATTGCAATAATACAGCCTGGAAATAACAAATGCATGGATTAATATTTCTGCATTGTTTTGAGACGTGTGCTAATTTTTGCAATGTTACTTGTGTGAAAAGGCAGTCGTTGAAATTTGTTTTATGTGGACATATATTGATCAAATAAAATTCCTTATGGAGATGCTGTAGACCAGGGCAGTGTCATTTAGAGTAACTGTAGATAATGTACAATAACTTGAGTTTTGCGTGTGTTTAACAACAGAAAATTGCAGGTCATCTGGGTTTTGAATGGCCTTAAGGTATGCTCGAAGTTTACTTAACTGTTTGGGTTCATCCGGCTCAAGCAAAAGACGTAATTAGGTATCATCTGCATAACAATGATATTTTATGGAGGATGCCCTAATACTTCCTATAGCAAGCATGTATAAGGGGAATAGAACTGGTTCAAACACAGAACCTTGTGGAACTCTCTGACTAACTTTGATGTGCATGGAGGATTTATCTTTAATGTTATAGGTTATAGAGTCACGTTTCATATACAGTGAACCTGCAGCACTGTCAATCAAGGTGTGAGCAACTATTGTTTATTTAGTCTGTTAAGGCCTAGCATTGAATTAAATGCCAATGGAAGTACTTCCTTAAATCAAGCTACAGCGCTATCAGATTGACATGTAGCGTCGTATCTTTGGCCTAATAGCATGTAGTCCAGAAATAGCAAAGTTAGGTAGGTGGAGTTAGGTGGAAAGACTGTTAAAGGTTTGATTTCAATGCCCTACGGCAGAAGCAGGTTGGGGGTTTGGTTTAAACGGTGACTGAGTTTACAGTACATAACGTAATTTCTGTTTTTTGTTCTTTTACCCAAATATAAGCTCCTAAATTACTAAATTACTCCACATTTCTGACATGTCAATCATAAATCATTAAATAGTAACTTTACAGGCACAACTTGAATACATACTTAATAAATACAAAAATGCTTTGCTGCCAGTCAAAATGACTCATGTGCATGCAGTATCTGACCAGTGAATTACCCTTAAGTTTAGCTGTGGTTTGATCTCTACATGTTCTGAAGAGAGCTTTGTCGTGTGTCTGTGGATGCTGTTGAGAGAAAACATGCAGAGACCAATATCTTTTACTTCCTGTGTTATAAGACAACATCAATAAAACAATAAAAGCATGAGCCAGGGGAATATGTGTCCTTGTTATTATCTGGACAGTACATCACATTATCTGTGGAAAAACAGACAAGGGAACAAAAGACACCAGAGAGCAGCTGATGCTGACTGACAGGTGATCCTGCTGTCTCCGCGTCATCAGAAACTGACGTTGCTTCAGATGACGCGTGACAGCAAGAGACGTTGTTTCCTCGTGTCTTTTCTGTGCATTTCTCCCCCATGTTTGAGGTGGGAGTGACCGAGACAAAAAGGGAAAGACATTAGCGAGGGAAGCGTGAGGGCGAGTTGGCATGTGTCCCGAGAGGATTTACTAACTCTTCTTTTATAGGATTTCACACGCGAAGATCCTCAACTGTTTATGGAAACTGTAAGAGAATGTTAAAATAGGTTTGACAGCCTCTCTCCCTCGTCCACATGTCATCTAGGCCTGTCAGTCTGTTCATTATCAATTACTCACAGTCTGTTTGTTGACCTCTACGGCTCTCTGTAGACTTCCTCTCTCTGTTCGCCCTTTGAGCGTCTCTCTCTGCTGGTTTTGTTAACTGATGGGTGTGAAATCTAGCGGCTTCTCAGACCTCTTTATGAGTCCAGATACAAACAATGCCAAATCATACAACAATGCACAATAGACAAAGCTGTTGCCAATATAACGCCAACGCTCACCAACTGGACTGCACCATTCCCTGGACAGTCGATTCAAAATTTGCAAAGAAAAAAAGAGGAAACAATGAAAGCGGATCATAGTACTGATTGGAGAGGAGCAGAAGAGGCATCAAATGGTTTCGGAAAAGGTTGTGGGCTGGACAGTTGAATAATTGGCAGAAGCACCTTATGAAAGAACAGCTTGAAAAATAAATGCAATAAATTAAAACTCAGAAATGGTTGAAAATGTCACATTAAGAGGAGAGGCAGAGTTGTGAATGGTTTATGCAAGGATGATTTGAAGTGGTGGAAGAGGTAAGCTAGTATTACGTAAAAGTAAGTATTACGTAAAAATACCAAGACAATTACACAGACACAGTTAAAAGTCCTGCATATAAAAATCCTACTCGAGTAAATGTACAGAATATTATCAGCTAAATAGTCCTCATTCTGTAGAAAAATCCCTGATGTTATTTATGGTACGTCACATGAGATTGTTAATACTGATGCACAGCATCACCTCACAGCACTGGTTTTAATTACTATATATACAGCTGGTTTAGTCCAGTGGTTCTCAACTTACTGATTATTGGGGGTAGAAATGAGGAAAAAGGGTAAGTTCTGTTACTCAAATCTGTTCTAGCTTTTTTTGTAAAATATTGGACAATTTGACCTCTTTTGAGCAGTTATTAAAATTAAAACCATGCGAGAACTTTAGAGGGTAAATGTCTTTGGTAGAACTGTTAACAGCTGCTAACAAATGGATGAATGGTTGAAACGGTTAGATAAATACATAAGACAGGTAAAAAAGTCCAGCTTCTTCTACTCCAAGTGGTCGTATACACAACCAAACAGACCTACATGTCCACTGTTCAACTGCATGAAATATATTGTAGAGATATTCACTGTTATATAGAGCTGTGGGGGTACGTCTGACAAAAAAGGTTGCCAACCACTGACATATGAGCATTGTTAAATGGAACATGCCAAGGGGCCTCAACCAGACACGGTTTTTTGTAGGTCAGAAGCCAAAATGGTTCAGAACCTCTGGTTAAATTTATAGCGTGTTGTATTTTAGAAGCTTATCATGTTTTTGAGGGTTTTTTTTCCAGTTAAAAATACAATATTTCTCTCTGAAATGTGGTAGAGGTATAATGTAGCATTAAATGGAAATATTCAAGTGAAGCACAACTATTTTAAAATTGTATTCAGGTGCAGAAAATATACTTTACTTTCCATTACTGCTGACTGGACCATAACATTTTGTTGCATTTTATCAGACCGCTGACATTTTTGTACATTTGTTAAAAAAGAAAACTAAAACTAAATCCTCTTAAGCATTGTAATGACTTATTTTGGGCCAGTGTATTGATGAAAGATCGGATCATGTGACTCAAGTTCAAGTTTACCATATTTAGCACTATCCCAAACCAGCTAATGAGTAGATGAAGTGGACTTGAAAACCCAGTGACTGTGTTAACTCCTCTGTAAGATATAAAAACATTATATTCATCCATTTTCAACTTAAACTATGATAAGCAACTGATGAAAGCATTGCACTGTTTATATATTTACAGTATTGTGAATTCGGTCTCAGTCTTGACTTTCCCAGAAAAAAATGCTGTATTAATTTACTGCTAATGCAAACCAAACATATCCTACTGCTGCAGCTTAAATTAAAAACATTTAACTGCCAAAACAAGAGTTGGCTTTTATTATGAAGTGGTCAAAGGAAATACAATGTACTTGTCAGTGAGCTATCATTCATCAAAAATGCGCCTACAAAACAAGACAACTGCCATTTTTGGCTTTGACAGCAGATCAGTTTGAAATATTGCAGGGAATAAGAGAACAAGGAGCAGCAGCCACAGTGAGCTGCAGGTGACAGGCAGCTAACCTCCAACTTCTCAGCAAGGTAACAAGCTCCTGTCGGTTTCACTGTGCCCTGCTGTCTGCAGACTCATGGCATGTGCAGCAGAAAATCAGATGATGGTTGCTCACAGAATGATGGGAAAAGGCCAATTATTAACACAACAGTTGCTTCCCCCATAATTATGTGACTTGTAGCATTAAACCGCGTTTACTGCCGCCATTAACCAGGACTGAAACCTAAGTAAGTCTTACAACAACAGAATGTGGACTTTCACTGAATCGAGTTTGACTTTTTTTGTTTTTTCCAACAACCTCAGTGTGTGTGCGTGCGTGTGTCTGAATCATGATTGAGGCGCTGAGTCACTGTCTTTGTTGTAGATGAAATCAGTCTGGAGGGGATGGTGGTGCACAGAGCTGAATGCAGACCGGTCGTCAGTGACAACTACATGAAGCTAAAGAAGTGAGTGAACTTTGAAAATGTTGATCCCAAAAATGGTGAATTTAAAATGTTATTGTATTGTTGTTGCACTGGACTATTATAATGGGATATCGCACAGAATAGGAGATATACATAGTAAATTAAAATATGTCGGAGAGAAAAATATTTTCCAGTATTCAAATAGTGTTAATAGGAAAAAGCACAGCAGTTGTCCCTGGCATTGCATAACAACATAGTATTTATAACATAACTACAGTTTTCCCTTCAACTTACACCCCTCGAAAAACTGTTGATGAATAATTCTTAAAATGAGTGGAACGATGAATAAAAACAAATCAAACGGGGCATTTCTTTTCTCAGCTGTACGCTCTGCTTTTGGACAACACAAAGTGCTGTGAATTAATTCGAACGGGGTCAGAGAAGTCGCGACGTGTTGACACGCTGCAACTATTTGTTTGTGTACGCTGAACACTCAAGTCCACTCTGCCTTTTCAAATGGTTTCTGTCTCCTCTTCACCAGAATCCGCTATTCCAGCTAGTTAGTGGATGGTATCGCTATAGCAACCGCATCACTGTGGCAGATGCACTGCTCCAATGCAACCCAAGGCAAACACAGTGTACAGTTTGCTTTAGTGTGTGAGGCCGCTTCTGTGTCAGCCGTCAATAACATACATAACAGGAAATCACTTAAATGATGGACGTGACATGACATAAGCTCTTTTCTGAGACTGTCTTCCTCAAAAAAACAGCATGTTTTTCAGATTTCTGTGCTGATCATCTTGGCTGAGATTCTCCTTGGACATGGCAGGGTGGCACTGTGAAGTACTGTAGAGTACATGCTGAACTTAGATTTGTCCAATTGTGTTTTATTTATGGCTTGACTAGGAAGGGCTTCAGTTTTCACTCCAGTTTTGTAATCTCCCATTTGGATGGCAGCTGACAAATGTCCCTGCAGGACATTATGTTGTCGTGGCTGTGTGTGTCTGTGTGTGTGCGCATAATACAACAGTTTTGGTAGGAACTTCTCCACAAGTTCCTACTGTGTTCAAAGTGATCATATGTAGCACTTTGCAATATAAATGTGCATATTTCCACAAGAGGACAGATTAAAAAAAAAAAAAAAAAGCATCTCACTGCTTTATATATAATTCAAATCATATTTGTTAATTAGGGAATGATGTGCGTTTTTCTTCACTGATTGTCATTATTACTAAGTGTTTTGTATTCATTTGTGATGCAATCAGTTTTAATTTAGTGGTTATAACATATGGAGGAGGAAATGTGACTCATGAAAGACAAAAGAAGCATACAGAGATAGAAATAGTTGATAATGCTTCAGCAAGCTTTACTAATGGCTCCATTAGGATAGCTGTTATGGTTAATTTATCATGAATATATCAGGTAGTTATGGCAGGAAATCAGGCAGCTTCAGTGCTTTGTGTTTAACCTTTCTTCAAGGCTCATAATGTTTATCGTTTTGTGTGGTCGTCAGGTTGAAAAAAATGTGTCCAGATAGATGAAATTCAATTAAAAATAAACGGAAAGCAAAATATCTTTGGATAGAGCAGCTGCCATCACTCATTTGGTCAGTTCTACCTCAAGGTGCTAACAGTGTTGTCTCTGTGCCAACAGGCATGTCTGTCAGAAGACATCGCGTCAGATCACAGAAAACACAAATCAAATATCCATCTGTGTGTGTGTGTGTGTGTGTGTGTGTGTGTGTGTGTGTCAGACTGCAGATTAAAGAGTCCAGCAAGTCTCCACGTTTGTCGCAGCAGCTGGAGAGAGCCATCACAACCGTCTTCAAGCCTGTGGCCAACCACAATTTCAATGTGAGAACTAATAATAGAAAGGCTGTATATGTGTATTTGTGTGACCTGTTTGATTTAAAAACATGTAATGGACCATTTGATATTGTTAGAAAATTATTGGGAGGGGGTTTGATGCTTAAAGCCTTTCAAATGTGGATATTTGCTAGTTTTATTAAGCATCTATGATGGCAAATTTTGAGTGTTGGACTATTGTTTGGACATTGGTTGAGACATTTGGAGATGTCTTCTTCAGTTGTGGGACATAGTGATGGACATTGATCAGGAGGTTAATTGAAATTGGAAATAATCAGTTATAATCATCCCTAATAATGTCTCTTGTGGTCTGGAGGAGCTCTGAAGTTTGAGAACATAACCCTGATGATGTCACAGTGATGTCATCGTGGTTGTCCCTGCTTGGGCTTCGAGACTGCTCATTTTTAGCAGAAAGCTTGTGTTACAGCTGAAGGCACGGAGTTTGTAGAAAACTATTGAGCTGCATTATGGGAAATATAGGATCCAGAGTTTGGGGGGTGGATTTGACCTATAGACATTTCAGCCTTTGCTGGTTTGATTTTGACTTTTGTAACTCAGTCAACTTAATGAAAATGCAATACTAAATCACTTGAGTAACCCTTTTAATGCACAAACATGGTCAAGAAGCACATTAACCAGGTCAAAATGAGAAAATATATGTTTTGTAAGTATTAATGTAACATCAGCAGCTTTTAAAGAGTACAAGCAAATATTAACTGAATACTTAACATTTTGAAAAATGAGGGATATTAACTGGACATTTAGACACATGTAGGCTTCACAGGTGTTTTTTTAACGCTTCTGTGGATTCTGATCACAGCGTGACATTAGAATCAAACCAGAATGGTGGGATGTTTGGTAATATTACTGTGTCATTTCTATTATCATTAATATTAGTGGTAACTGTGTTCCTTCTGATTCTCAGGTGCTGCATGATAAGAAGAAGAAGCTGGAGGGGAAGATGGTGAGGGCGGAGCGGCAGGTGGTGTTGGACATGCTCTTCTCTGCCTTTGAGAAGCACCAGTATTACAACATTAAGGACTTGGTGGACATTACTAAACAACCTGTGGTGAGCAACACACACAAACAAACACACATAAAAGAAACGGACACAACGGTATAGCTGGAAAGACCAAAAAAAACAATACACCTGCCCACCATCCACCTTGCTTTGTTAAATTTGAACAAATCGCCCACGGCATGACGTTCATGCCTGTTCACACTGTCTTTTGTGGCTGAAATTTGGGCCAGTATGTGTGCATGCGTGCACGCACACACACATACACACGAACATGGGATGAATCGATACAGTGCAGTGGATTCGTTCCAGCTCGCAGTGAACAGCAATGTGTAGGTGCTGATGAGACCTCGAGGTCCTTCTCTCCCTCTGATTGCATCTGATTGCATAACCATCGGCTGAGTAGGAGTCAAACGCCGCAATACACTCCACACCATCATTTCTCTCCTAAAGCACTTGGCTAACACTCAAATTAACTGAACTAAAGTAACCGAAATGCCCATTATGAAAAAGTCTTGAAACACATCATCACTGTTATTCATCAGGTACAGTGGGCACGTCTGAACAAGCTCAACAGAGACACCCAGTGGTGGTTGGAGAGGATGGTCCCTCACACACACACACAGCCCTGCTCAGTATTCAGCAGTACATTTGTGTAGGATTGATGCCTGTTAATGAGACTAAACAGTACTGTCTGTGAATTGTGTACTGTCTAATGCAGTGTGAGCACAACAGGAAACAGGAAACCACCGTTTAGAATACAAGGAGTACAGACTTGGCCCAGGCATCATGTTCAATCTCATACTTCCATTGAGAAAGCAGACAGACTGTCAGATAGTCTTCAAGTCAGCTCACTGCAGCTGGTTAACTTCTGTTTGCACAAAGACTGGAAACAGGCAGGAAGCACCAGAGTCAGCCAAGAACAAATCTGCCTCTGGAAAACCACGGTGTCATTTTTACACCTCGTTTTTTGAACAGATTAAACCACCAAGGTGTAACATGTTAGTGAGCTTTGGAGGTGCTGGTAGGTGGATTTTAATACCTGTGAACAGAGCAGCAGTCCCAGAAATATTACTTATGTAAAAGTAGCAGTACTGCAATGTAGAAATACTCTGTTAGAAGTCCTGCATTCAAGTAGTAGCATGGAAATATACTAAAAGTACCAAAAGTAAAATTATTCATTATGCCATAATGAAACGGGGTGAAACAGCTAGCTTAGCTATGTGCCAGTGCTTGGAAAGTACATGTGTACATTACTCTAGTACTGCACAATTTTGATGTACCATCAGCATTTCCATTTGATGCTACTTCATAATTCTACGTCACTATATTTCAGAGATACACACTGTGCTGTGTACAAAATCTAAATAAATGACATATCATTACAGATTGAGCAAGTCATGGTGTATAAAGAGAGTCGATCTTCTCAACTGTCAGGAGCAAATCCCCCAATGTCACAAACTGTTCCTTTAAAGCAACAGTTTAGCATCTTGGGAAATACCTTTTATTCGTTTTGTGGTGAAATTAAGAGATGAAACTGATACGTCTCTCATATCTGTCCATTAAATGTAAGGGTACAGCCAGGAGACAGTTAGCTTAGCTTAGCATAAAGACTGGAAACAGCTGGCCTGGCTCTGTAAAAAGGCTATGAGTCAGACTATTTCCTGGCAGTAGCCTTATATTTAACTGACAGGTATGAGTAGTATCAGTCTTGTGTCTGTCAAGTCAATCAATCAATCAATCAATCAATCAGTCAATCAAATGTCTGCTACAAAGTGAATAAGCATATTTCCAAAAATGTCAAACTGTTCGTACACCGTAGAGACTGAAAGGATTGCCTACCTGATACTTTCTACACAGGTGTAATTAAGTCTGTCAGTCATACACAGAAACACAGCACACATCTGTCACAATGTGATCGTTCCAACCTGTCTCTACAGACCTACCTGAAAGAAATCATGAAGGAAATTGGGACGTACAACAACAAGGGCGCTCACAAAAGCACCTGGGAACTGAAGCCAGAGTACCGACACTACCAGTCTGCCGAGGAGGAGGTGCTGACCGCGTAGCTCCAGCCAGTTCCTCCGAGGCTGTTCGCCGACGTCAGTCTCACCACACGGGAAAGAGCCGAGATTCAGCTGCTCAGTATTCACAAAGGAGTTCAGGGTTTTCATCGACTTCCTGAGTATGTCGAACAGAAAATGCTGTTTGGCACATAAGCAGGTAGTGTGTGATGTTTTTGAGTTCATTATTCTTTAGTTACCATTATCACAGGCTAGAAAGGTTCACTAAAAGCACAGAAATACACACGTTTGTCACAATGAATGAGTTTCTGGAAGTTGAGAAATGAATAACCAGTGGAAGTGGAAGGTGAATAAAAACAAATCTAAGATGCTGCTCCGTGATCTGTAAAATGAAAAACCGTTGATATTCTTTTAAGTTCTGATCATAAAAAAACATGATTAGAAACAGTTTAACTTCATCACACCTACATCACAGCTGCTCCCTGGTTGGTTGAAGCAAGTCAGAGATACACGGGCTGAGAGGTGAATGGGTTTGTGTGTGTGTGTGTGAGTGTGTGTGTGTGAGAGAGAACATGCAGCTGTGTGATTGATTTGACTGGTATGATTCAGTTTTTATGGAGCAAGCACTTCAAAGCTGAACATTCATGATACGCTTCCATGTAGGATTTAAAAGGCCGTTCAAGTGTTTGTGTGCATGTTTCAGCCCACGAACTCTAAGCCACACATAGCTCACATGAAGTACCGTTTGTTTTCCAAAACATACTGGACCGCAGGCCGTCAGCGCTTTCCCTCCGTTTCCCTGGATATTCCAAACCTGTTTGATTTAGACCAAACTTCTCTTTCACCGATGATCAATTTCAACAGCAGCAATGAATCAGGAAAACAAAGATGGAGTAAAATGCCTCTTCAATACTGTGTTTACATCTAACAACTTACACTTAAGATGCAACATAGCAAAGGGCCACTGTCAGTTATCCTGTAATATTAAATCTAAAAAAATAAATACATAAACTGCCACATGGGTTATCGAGCATTTCACTGAATTCCTGAACATCTGACAGTCTCTTTCCAGCTGAGGAAAAGTGAAAGTGAGGACTGAAGGTGTGAAATGATGAGGATTGCTGACCAAAAGCAGGAGGCAGGGTGGACTGGCACCGCTCTATGAATTCCCGACACATGTCTGGAGGAGCCGTTGATTGGAGATTGGAGGGGGGTAACAAAAAACCCCAAGATGCTGTTTTAGCATCGGTTTTAGTGGCATGAAGTTAAACTTGAAACAGCTTCAACATCTTCAGCATGATTACTGCATTGTTTTTGTTTTGTACAATTGTAGAGGGGAAAAGGACATTTCAAAGCTTTATAAACACTCAGCCTCAGATTTTGTCCCAACAATCAGCTGCCTCTGAAAATAAAATAATCTATGCCCACAGAGCAGGAGAAAGAAAAGCGTTTTCAGGTAGTTGTTTTCTCAGTTTGACAGTTAACAGCTACAATGGAGGTGAAGCCGAGGTCTGGAAGACCAACAAAACTTTCTGAGAGAACTGCTCAAAGGATTGTTAGAGGCAAATCAAACCCTCGTTTGACTGCTAATGACCTTCAGGAAGCTTTAGGAGACTCTGAAGTGACGCTGCACTTAAGAGCATTTAAACAAGCCTGATGCAGACTGAAGTACTTGTTAATGTTACATTCCACCACTGCTCAGGACAAAGACTGTGGACATGTCCAACTGTGTATCAGCTTCGGTTTGACTTGTCACAGGGGCCGTCACAGGACTGCAACCTACGTGCTGGAGAGGATGTGGACACAGTGTGGCAGGTCATACACACATATTCTGGAGCTGTCCCTATCATAAATCCTTCTGGGAAGGAGTTCAAAGGATTACCAGCGAAGTTTTGCAGTATAATTTTAATTTCACCTGTTCATCATTCTGTCTCAGTAATTTGGACACAGAATTCCCCAAAAAAGAGATACCTCCTAAAGATCTCCATGGCTGCCAGCAAAAAAGCCTTGACAAGAAGATGGCTCAACACAGTTAATCAGTGAGAAGCCATAATCATAGATATCCAAATAATGGAACTACTGACTTTTAGTCTCAGACTATAAAGGGATAAAAGGTGATGCCCTCTGGGAAAAATGGAGCACCTATATTATAAGAAAAGGTGATAACCTAATGTCTTATATATCTCGCTTATGAAGAAAAACAACCATATGGACCTACTCGCAACCCCATAGTTCTCTTATGTTCCTATGAATGTGCTCATGTATGAGTGTAATTATATATGTCTTTGATTATTTGGTCACATGGGTGTAAGTGAGCATGTGCAAGCATATGTTCAGGTGCACAGACATGTGTGCATATACTTTTTGTTTGTCTTCTTTCTTTTATGTTGTTTCTTTGTATCAACAAAGACACTACATGGTTAAGATCTGAATTATTTTGTCTACTCATAACTATTTTTTTTTTCATTACACTGATGCTGCCCATGTTCTGTACAAAAAACCATCACGTCGCTCTACTCTGTGGTAATGTGAATAATTTCAGACTCCTGTCATTCTAAAGTCAAGCCAGAAGGCGCCTGTTTTGAACGTAGCTGTGAACAATTCAATAAAAAAGTAAAGGATTAGGCATCGTCTCACAAACATACAGCAATACTGAACATGGTGGTACTAGATTTTATTTTCAAATCAAACCAGAAGACTTCGTTATAGATGGAATCTTATTTGACCGTAAACACAAAGAGGTCTGAGGAGGTCAATGCTTATGGATCACTGCTAAAACCGTACGCAGACGGAAGAGAAAACATCCTTCACTCACTGTCCTGTGTTTTATTATTAAATCACAAAAACCGGGCCAGTCCTGGGACAAAAATCAAACACCGCAAAAGCCAAAAAGAAAAAAGTTAAAAACTGTATTCAGTGACCAATCATGTTTGATTCTGCCAGCCTTGGGGTGGTGCTTTGGCCATAATGTGAATATATATATAAGAAATTGTACAAGAATGTTTCTGTTCAGGCATGATGCAAAATAGTGCTCCTTCAGTCTGCTCTTGGGGCCATTTGGGAAGCAGCAGCCAATTGAAAAGCAGATGTAGTTCCAGGTAGTTACTGCAAGAAAGATAAGATAAGACTTTATTAATCCCATACCAGGGAAATTAAGAGGAATACCAGTTAATATATTTTATCTACCAAGCATCATTTCAAAATAAGAGTCCTCCACTTCCTGTGCACTCAATAACTGAATGACACAATAGCACCTGATCTTACACACATGCATCCACAGGTGAGTGCAGTAAACTAAGGAGATATGTCAGCCATTGGTTTTTGCTTTGAGCAGTTAGGAGCACTCCACCTATTTCACAGTTATTGTTCGTACTCATTGAAAACTGCCCTGGAGGGAATCAAATTGGTCCAGTAGTACTTTTCTAAGGGGTCACTGCTCCTACTACAAAGAATACTACGAATTACAAGGACTTAATAATAAGTCTGTGTCTTAAAAAACAGAGCATGTCACTGCAGTACAGTTCTGCCTGCTTCAGGCTGCAGATGACAGTACACACGGCTCATCACTCATTCCTGAAAATCTTGATATTGATTTGGGGACAACAGCGTGGCTGGAAAGCGAGCTCATCTTGCTCAACACACTGTCAAATTATATCTACTGTTTGTCAGCTGTATGCAGCGTCATTGATTTTAAATGTTGGTGGCATAATGTTTCTGGTTTCTGGTTCAGAGCAGAACCAAAGGGTTCTATGAGCTGAGTGGACGAGGAACGTCTCCCTTTGCCAAGTCGCATCCCAGGATCGTACCATTTACTGGAGAGTTGCACATTTAAATTACATTAGAACCTTATGGGATGGCAATGATTTTACCAGGTATTGGTCAACTGCTCAGGTGTTACCAGGGAAACAGAGTTATGGCTCATCAATTTTGATTACAATATGCATGAAAATGTAGATTTCTTTGGCCAGTGTGTGTTGACTGTTCTGGCCTCCCTGGTGGGTATCAATTCACTCTGTTGGTCTTCTTGCTCTCCAAGAAACCATCTTCAGCTGAGAGTACAGGCACCAGTTTTCAGTCTTTCGCGTTTATTGGCAACTACCATTAGTTTTATTTTGTGCCAACGCGCAAAATTGTGTATTTTTGACAATGAGGTGCGAGGAGGTTTTAGTGACTGAATGATGTTTTAAAGGGAACATTGCAGAAATGGCACCCTCTGGCTCAAATCCTTATTTGCTCTGAGACTAGGTTGTTTGTAAATGAAAGCCTGCTAAAAACAGGCAGTTAACAGTTCTTTACCAGCCAGGACGGCCTAAGGAATGGCTACTGAGTTGCATTATGGGAAGTGTGGGATCCAGTGTTTTTGGGAGCCAGAATCAGGATTTCTCAGACTGTGTCGTCGATAGTTTCATAGTTTTTACATATCCATCCAACTAAAGCTGACACTTTACGGCACCCTGTGATCCCACCACTCTCCCCAGTATGAAATTGAAGACGTTTCAAAGCATTCTGAATGGGATCACCATTAAAAAAAGAAGTTGAGAGCTACATCACGCACACAAAAAACCTCTGCTAGCTTCATGACTCCACCGAGTACTTACACATTTCTCGATCAGCAGACCATCTTTGAAGAAAAGCATGTACGGTGTGATGCCGTCTTCGCGGTAGTTCAGCAGTGCCACCATGCCATCTGTGTTCATGCTCTCTCCTGTGAAAAACTGCAAGGAGACAAAGACGCCGTGTCAGAAGACAATAACCAAAACTGTGCAAGTCCAGTTTTCAGTCTCAAGATAACTGACCACAGACTATTAGGAGCTGGTTTTGCAGGTTTTAGCACTGCTCTCAATTTTCATAATAATCACTTTAGACCAAAGAGTTTGTACTTTGAGACAGGAAACTGTGTGGGAGATGAATGAATAGCTACCTGGAAGTTCTTGATGTCTCCCAGGATCATCTTCACTGCTGCTGGTGCGTCAGCCATGAACTTCTCCACTCTCTCTGGGTTAGTCTCTTGCAGGTGGGCCTTAATGCTGGACATGCAAACAAGAGTGATACCGTTTAAACATGGTCATTTGTTGTAGTCAAAGAAGCAGCTATCAAACTTCCTCTCCTGGTAGCCAAACTTGGAGCAGCTGTCGATACCAAGAACAGATCCAAAACTTGTGATCGATTTGCCCCGTATTTAAAATCTGAGCCTGTGCTGAACCCTCAGCACCAATACTCACGCCTTCATGTATTCTTTCATGTAGGGCAAGTACGACTTCTTGTCGAAGGATGTCTCCTGCAGTTTGTGGTTGAGGACGATATCTATGCCGGAGACAGAGGACTCATCAGCGACATCCGCCTCTCCCTCAGCAGAGGGGTTGGCTCCAAGTAAAGCGTCATCAATGCTGTCTTTCCTGGTGACGCACTAGACGCATTCAGCAGGGCAGAAGAGAGGACAGGTGAGGGAGAACATCAGTTTATGGCGGATCACAGTGACAATAACACAGATGTTAGGGCGGCTGGTGGACGGGTGAGGACAGCTGTGTGCTGCAAACATCATGCAGCCACTTTGTTACAAATGGGGCTAAAGCAGTGTAGGGATAAACTTCACTTCATGTTCAGCAAAAAGCTGCTGATGCCTCTGCGCACACAATTAAATTTAGACTGTTACATGACCAGTTAAAAGTTCAGAGACATTTCAGGGTCTCTCTGGGTTAGGCCACATTTTTTGGGACCCATCGAGACCTCTATTTTACTGTTTAAAACAACTTCATTTATAAGACACACAGGCTGTGAGTGAGTGAACAAAAGTGACCTTTTGTTATCAAGCAGAAGTCTAATAAGTAAAATATGTCCCTGTCAACCTTGCTTTGCTGGACTCTCAAAAGGCAGATGTGAATAATGGCAAGAGAATCCAAAAGTTCATGTGATGGTCTTATTTTCTGTGCGGCAAGAGGCCAGGATGCTTTAAACCGAAGTGTCCTTACTTTGTGGCATACGAAGATTATGACTCACCTTTCCTTCAACTTCATAGAAGATCTCGTTGTCAGATACTTTGACTTTGAATGTGTCCGAGAACATCTCATCACCTGCGGAAGAAAACACTGTTAAAACGCTGCTTCAGTACAACTAAATCTCCGGCCTTCCCTGTGATTGCGCCATAAACTAACGTCACAAAGTAACGTACGTACGTACACACACACACACACACACACACACACACACACACACACACACACACACACACTCAGTCCGGTAAAGTGAAATCACGTTACCATCTTGATCTGGAACTTCCTTTAGTAATTAACTGAGATGGACAAAGCCGCGACCCAACAATCCCCAAGTAGCGATGCTATGCTAACTCCAGAAAATATACCGAACAGGCATCTCCCCATAAATAAAACTGCAGCTAGCCGCTAAGTTAGATGATGCCGAAAGGCCACGTACACCACGTTACTTTATCATGACTAATGTGACATTTATATCCCGCACCACCACCGTTACGTATACTATAACCGCGTTCAAAGCTTCCCGTTATTGGGCACACGGTAGTAATACGTTTCCACATTTAGCCAACTTAATGGTAGTTGAACCATGGCTAAACATACATGCTAACCGGCCTGAGCATCACCGGTTAGCCACCAGGCTGGCTAACACTTTCTTTAAGCATCTGGGTGGCGCTAGCTTCCGGGCGATGGTAACACGAGTTAGCTAGCTAGCCTGACCAACTCCATCCCATAACGTTAAATACCCCAAATAACGGCCGCGAATGCACCGCTGCCTCATGAGGACGAACAAACACTCAAAGAAATATTACTTACCAGAGATGACGCACTTGTAGATGATCATTTTTCTGCTTCGGTGTTAAATCTTCCACAGAGAGAATACAGGCCTGCCGACCTAACGGAACGGTAGAAGAAAAAGAACGAAGCGGCCGCGAGGCAGCGCATTTACGTCCTACTGACGTCACCGTGGGTCGGCTTTGGTTCTGAGAGCTCTGTGCTGCCACTTGGTATGGTGGATGATAGTCGTACTACATCTATCTGCCCATCGATCCACCTATCGATCAATCAGTCTACTTTGAAAGTCTGTTTCTGCCAGGACAGGAAAAAACACAAATTGTACATCTGCAATCTGGGAAGGTTTTCAGAACTGCCGCCTCCATTATTGGCTTTTCTCAGGCTCAACATGTCTGGTCTTCATTGTCATCATCACAGAGAATGCCTTCTCCTTCTCGCCTTGCCTGGTTTCATGCACTATGAATGTAGGCCTATCAGATAAGTGCATAGCAGCTCTATCAGGCCATTTACAGCATGTGGAGACAGCCATGAGGGTCACAGTGGACATGGTCATGTTTCTGTTTTTAATATATATATAATGTCAAACTCCACTAATTGTAACATCAAGCCAAAATGTGCCCGTTTGAATGTAGCCATAAACTATTTAATAAGAAATGCTTACTCAACATCCCATAAGCATACAGCAAAACTGAAAGTGGTGGTACTAGATGTTGTAGATTGGAATCTCATTTAACCAATCAGACAAAGAGGTCTGAGGAGGTCAACTTCAATTGATCATTACTGAAACCATGTGCAGACAAAACAAAAAAACGTCTTTCAGTCAGAGCTTCTCTCACTGTCCTGCATTTTATTTTTAAATAACCAAAACTGGGCCAGTCCTGGGACAAAAATCAAACACTTCAACAGTCAAAAAGAAAAGTTAAAAAACATATAAAAGTTAAAACGGTGACTAGTCGTCTTTGATCCTACCAGCCTTGGGGTGGTGCTTTGGCCGTAATGTGAATATATATGAAATTGTAGAAGGATGTTTCTGTTCAGGCATGATGCACAATAGTGCTCCTTCAGTCTGCTAAAGACTGGGGCCATCTGGGAAGCAGATGTAGTTCCAGGTAGTTACTGCAAGAAAGAGGAATATGCATTAATATACTTTATCTACCAAGCATCATTTCAAAATAAGAGGTCTCCACTTCCTGTGCACTCAACCAAGTTCTGGATTACTTAAGTGAGTGATATAACAACACCTGATTTTATACACATGCATGCACAGGTGAGTGCACCTCATGGTTTTGAGCAGTCAGAGGAGCACTTCAGCCACTTTACACTCTGTTATTGTTCGTACTCATTGTGTGAAAACTGTCACAGTGAGAGAGCTTCTCAGGAGGGATCAAATGGGTCCAGCAGTACTTTTCCAAAGGGTCACTGATCCAAACAAGTGGAGCAATAAGCAATTTTATGAAAACAGTGCACCTGGTGACTACTACAAAATATTAAAAGTTTTATTCTGTAATTTATTTAACTCGCAAAATAAATGATGCAGCTGTGAAAATCTGAAAATGAGAAGCCTGCCTGTTTCTACCCTTGATATTATGGGGGACAGCGAGGCACAAAGACTGGACCGGACATTTTATGTTTTAGAGGACATTGCAGAAATGGCTCAAATCCTCATTTGCATTCAATGGTGTTAACTCAGAGTGGGCTTTGAGACGTGTGTTTTTGGAGACTCAGCTGAGCACTTACATATTTCTCGATCACCAGACAGTCTTTGAAGAAAAGCATGTACGGCGTTTCGCCATCGTAGCCCAGCAGTGCCACCATGCCGTCTGTGCTCATGCTCTCTCCTAAGTAAAACTGCAGGGAGACAAAGGCGCCGCGTCAGAAGACAAGAACCAAAACTGAATTCAGTTTTCAGTCTCAGTTTTCAGAACAATCCGTCTGTGATTACCCTTGATATGCAAATGAGCAAAAACATCACCGAAATGTTTCTGAAGATAAACAGGGAGGTTAAATGAGTTTGTACAAAACAGTGTGACTGCAGCCGGGTCTCATTCTCAGTACCCTCTCACTGCACTGTAAACTCATCTGCAGTAATATTAGACTGTTAGAGGAGAGCGTGTAGCCTTACCGCGTACTCGTCGAAGTTTTCCAGTATCGACGCAAATGCTGCAAGCATGTCAGCCGTGAACTTCTCCACTTTCTCTGGGTTGGTCTCTTGCAGGTGGGCCTTAACGCTAACAAGAGTGATATTGTTTAATATTAGTCATTTCAGTGTTAGAGCCAACATACCACAGTTGTAGTCAGGGAAGCAGGAATCTAACTTCCTCTCCTGGTAAAACTTGGAGCACCTGTTGATACCAAGTACTGATCCAATATTTGTGATTGATGTTGACTGCTGAGCTCTCAGCACCGATACTCACGCCTTCACGTTGTTTTTCATTTGGATCTTTAAGTTCTTCTTGTTGAAGCTCATTGCCACCAGATTGTGGTTGAGGACGATGTCTGGGCCGCTGACAGAGGACTCATCAACGACGACTGCCTCTTCCTCAGCAGAGGGGTTGGCTCCAAGTAACTTGCCATCAATGTCGTCTTTCTTCCTGGTGATGATCTGGACACATTCAGCAGGGCAGCAGAGAGGACATGAGGGAGTGAGAGTAGCACAGGTGGACAGGTGAGGACAGCTGTGTGCCGCAAACTTCATGTAGCCACTTTGTTACATATGTGGCTTAACAGCGAGGGGGTGAACTTCATCTGTTAAGTAAAAATCACTGACATTAAATCTGTAATCTAAATGTTAAGATGATTTACCCACAGCTGAACCATGGCCAAAGAAATAAAACAGGAAAAATAACCAGCACAGCTGTAACGCCGCCTGAATCTGTAATCCAAATAAGAATGAACATTTGGAGCCGTGAATCAAGATTGAACTGCAAACACCGAGCTCTCAGCCTGACTGAAGGCCGAGCGCATGACCCAGAAGTCACGCAGACGTTTCATTTCGGATTTCAGTCAAATTGCTTGAGAAATAACCTGCCATCTGTGACAGGTGTGTTTAAAATGAGAAGACTGTGAGTGATATCACCATTGCTCAATATAGGTGAGAACAACTAGTTTAGCGTGAGATGTGTAGCACCAGAGCTTCACACATGAACGCAGCAGCTTTAATTCCACGTGGTTGTATTCAGCACTTCACAGCAACACGTCTGTGGTCTGAAGTCCGGGTGTGACTTTAAGAAATGAGCTCCATTAGCATTACTTGTTCTCATTGTATCCCAGTGAGACTAGATCACAAACGTCTGCATTTTGCTCAATAGAGAAACAGCTAGGGCCAAACAAGTAGAACAGGGTGGATTGGTAACATGCCTGCAGGGCATGAGGCCTGCTGTGTGCAAAGAACACCTCCCGAGTCTGACTGCGCAGACACCGATCCCACCTGTGTACCACAAAAATGACTCACCTTTCCTTCAACTTTATAGAACATCCCATCTTTAGTTTCTGTCATTTTGTATGCGTCTGTGAACATCTCATCATCTGCGAGAGGAAACATTGTTATCACACTAATTGAACACAGAGAAAATCTCCTGCACATGGTCATACTTTAAGGTAACCTACCCACAGCTGAACCATGGCCAAATCAATAACACAGCAAAAATTACCACTGCGACTGTGACGCTGCGTAACAAACAGGAAAGCGTTGACAAAACGTCGTTACTTACTGGAGATGAGGCACTTGTAGATGATCATGTTGCTGCTTCGGTGGTCAGTCTTCCAGAGACAGAGCAGGGGGTTGTTGCTCTCACAGCAGAGGAAAGCAAAAGAAACTCCTGAGCCTGAAGGGAGGGCGTTTATATGTCTCTTCCTGCTCATGTCAGTCAGGTTTTTGGAGGCATGACAGTGACTTTAAGGTTTGGCAAATAAAATCCGGCCTTTAAAAAACAAGCTGAACTGAAGGAAACGCTGGCATCGAAACACCTGTATTGGAAAAAGTTTTTTGGCACTGAAACAACAGTTGAAAATGAGAAAAGGTCAGTTGACAAATAAAATACAGACACTAAAATTTATTTTTATTTTGGTGATCTTTTGTATGTATTCTCATTTTTTGGTTACAACTCACAATGTCAGTGTTTCCAGCTCAGGGATTGTTTTTAATGCCGAATGAATAAAATAGTATTTTTGAGCCCAAAAGTTAAAGTCACTGTTCTGCCTCCATAGCTCTCCCCGCTGTCTGCATGCACAGAGGTAATTGCTGTCCTAGCACCTTTCCTCAGGCTATGAGATGCCCCCCTCCCCTAACTCTTCACATTCCACCCTAAATGAATGACTTGGAACTTTCTGTTAAGCCGCTTCCCACCCGAGCGTACCACTACCTTTTCCAGTCTTTTTGTACATACTGCACAAACTGTGTGTGTGTGTGTGGAAGGTAGATACTGTGTGTATTTAAGCATCTGTATATATGGAAGGTATATACTGTGTGTATTTAAGTATCTGTATATAGTTTTGTTTCATTTTAATTCAAATATTTGTGTCTGTGTGTGTGGAGCATGAAGGGGATACAACTTAACTTGTGCAGCTCTGGGTTGTAAAATAACAAATACATGAACCTCAAACTTTACTATCTCATAATTTTGATTTAGTCAGTATAGTAAGTAAGTTTTGTGACTTTCCATGAGTTTGTATTTGATCATATCTAACGTGTCACCCTCCACATGTGGTACTGACAAGCTCCAACTTTGGGATGCAACAACTGATTCCCTTTTATACTTCTGTAATGATCTAACATTTTCTCAAACTCATTGGAAAGGAAATCAAGATTACGTACATTGAGGCTGAAAATGACTGCAACCAGCCTATAAATCCGCCAGTGTAGGATGTAAACTTAAACTGCTCTCAGCACATGCCCATACAAAGACTGCAGCCTGTGATGAGAGGTTACAGACATTTCACCTGTAAAACCACAGTGACCAGTGTTTCGTGAGAATACAGCACGTTTCTATAATAGTCTGTAAGGTATTCAGGATACAACATTAAAGTGAAAAACTTTCAAACATCCATTACTTGTAAAGCAACTTTATTTTTCCTTCAGTATATTATTTTGGTACAAGCACCATTGCAACTTGGTGATAATCTCAAACTAGAATGGACTGCCTTAGTAAAACCCAAACCAGATGTAACATCAACATCATCTAGCCACCCTCCATCCACAGGGCAACGCAGCGAGATGACTCAAGTTCATGTGGGCAAGTATGAAGTCCAATTATCTGCATATTATTGTGGAGTCCACTTGCATGAAGAAAAACCACTGGGGGAGCCCTACAGTAAAAAGGACACAGAGGCAGCGTTTGGAGAGAAGGCAGGGGCACGGCTATAAACCAGCAGGTGCTTTCAAATAACAACCTCACATCTCAATAATAGTTAAGACTTCTTCAAAAAAAAAAAAAAAAAAAAAAGGGACAGAAATACCCGAGTGGAGCTTATGAGGAGGACCATCACGTTCAAATTGAGCACATGCAAGACAAAAGAACACAAATAGACTTTACAAAAAAAAGTAGTCCATGTACAATTATACACACGCACAAAACAAAACAAAAAAAAAACAACAAATGATGAGAATTTATTGACAGATGATAAAGACGTAAGTGCAACAGAGTAAAAGTACACTATGTTTACCTCCTCCCACATACCACGCCATGTTCCGCGTTTGTGACTACGTTATGGGATAGCAAAATCATTTCTAATTTCAGGCTACCGGGGCAAGTTTCTGTGATGAAGGGTTTTGATCAGTAGTCCTGTGATCAGTGTTTAATTCTCAGATGTCTACTGACTATGGATTCAGTTTCAGTCGGAGGGCGTGCACTGCACAGGGAAAGTCCTTACACTCTGTGACCTAAACCGAGCTGTAGATCTTGATCTGATCGTTGAAAAAGCTAAAGCTGTCCGCAGTCTGTGATGACCAGCTTCTTTGTGGGCGTGCCTGCCTTTGTGCCCAGCTCTCCCATCTGCTGCACCACATCCATGCCATCCTGCACCCGGCCGAAAGCTACGTGTTTGAAGTCCAGGTGTTCGGCTTTCTTCAGGGTGATGAAGAACTGCGAGTTGTTGGTGTCGCGGCCGCGATTGGCCATTGACAGGATGCCCGGGCCTGTGTGCCGAACATCAAAGTTCTCGTCCTCGAACTTGCTGCCGTAGATGGACTTGCCCCCCGTGCCATCACTGTTGGTGATGTCACCACCCTAAGAGACCAATGAGGAACTTGTTAGTAATGTTATTTGGAGATCCTCCATTGAGAAACTACATTGTTCCCTGTGTGGGATTTAATAATGATTTGTCCATTGGATAAAATTCTGAAAATAATATTGTACCTTATTAGCCAAAAAATTACATGTATTTGAAACACTTATGTCACGATATTATAAGGTCTATCTTGCTGTAGCACTGCTGACTGAACGTTGAGGAACTGACACCTCATGTTGTCAGTCGATATAGAGTCTGCAGAAAGGAGGAAGAGCAGGTGTCCTGGAAGGCTTCAGTGGACGGACAAATTGGCGGAATTCTGGTTGCGTATTATCTGATTATGGATGCGATTTTCACATGTTTTTGTGTCCAAGTGACTTGTGGAGACAACAATTTTTGAAGTATTTTCAGTATTGATGGAGAACGCTGCAGCCGGAAGCCACAAAACGACTGTAATGTAATCCCTGCTGGGGACTATATTACTGAACTACGATTAACTTTTGATCTCTTTTACTGTGTGGAAATCCAGTTTTAACACGACAGATGATAATGATCACCACCATCATGTTCGATTTCAGAGCATGACATGTAATAATTGAAGCATTGGCCCAAACTAGCGAGTCACATTCATTATCTAGAATGTGGCTTTGCACAAGTTTCACATTTTATCCATGTGTGGAACTGCAGTCATGTAATCTTGACGCTCTCCTCACCTGACACATGAAGGACGGGATAACCCTGTGGAAGATGGAGTCCTGAAAACCGAAGCCTTTCTCGCTGGTGCAGAGAGCCCTGAAGTTTTCCGCGGTCTTGGGGACAATATGGGCGAAAAGCTCTATGGTGATCGTGCCCAGTGTTTGGCCGTCGGCTGCCACTTTGAGGAACACCCGTGGGTTAGTGTCTCTGGAGTGCTCTTGAACTCTGGACATCTGTGGCGAGGAGATACATGAGTCATTGCTGCCACTTTGGCCAATGCGGCTCTGACACTCGCAGAAAGTCTTCTTGAAGGATTCGGCTATCTCAGGGGTTTTAAACTTGGCTGCCAGCTGCTCCACTACACCGGTGCCGTCTGGAAAAACAGAGGAAAAGACAAGAGACCATCAGCAAGAGGACAGCTAAAAAGTATCAATACAAGTGTGAGCACAAAGTGATCTACTTTAGAGTTACTGGCTGCTACTCTCTGCCTTAAAAAACATTCTGTTGGATCCCAAAGCATACAAAACAGGTCTTTTGTGGCATTCATGCAAAACAAGGCTAACTCCCATCAGACTGAAACTAAGAGCAGACACGTGCAGTGCAGTTACTGACTTAACGTCAACACCACATGCGCACCTGAGTAGTCGGTGGCAGTCCAGATCAGTGCGTTGGCTGAGGCATTCATGGGTTTGAGCTCCATCGCCTCTGAGATCGTGTGGTTGGCGCAAACCCTCAGCACCTGCTCCCTTCTCATCAGGATACGGTAGAAATGTTTGACTGGGTGGAAGAGAATCTTGATGTCCCCGATGCCACGCTCCTTCCACTGGCTAAGGTCCCGGTCCCATCGGTACAGCTTAGCGCGCTCCTTGAACAGGATCTCCTCGTCCTCCTCTCCGGACTTTGTCTCCACCTGAGACACACAATTAACCAAGAATGAGGAGCGGTCCTGTACCTCAACCACCAAGCGAAACATGACAAACCCAAAGCTGAAAAATATTTGAGCTCAGCATATTCTGGTACCTCTGGTAGCGACACTATTGGCTCAAAGTGAATGTCCACATTATTGGCAGCTTCCTCTTCATCACTGCCCTCCTCATTGCCATTGTTTTTTGAAGCTGAGGTCCTCGCTGTCCCAAATACTGTTGCTCCAGCATTTGCCCAAACAAAGTTGGAGTCTTCATAAAAGAGAAAAACAGCAAAAATATGTTATGAACTTAAATTTTCTGTGACAATGCATTGCTAATGGTAAGACTGCTAGTTGTCAAAAAGACATGCTAAGGAAATGTCAATGCTGAAGCCAACCTTGAACTCCGAATGCAAATCCTTCTGTGTTTTTGGCCAAGTCAGCAAAAGAGAAGCCTCCCAGTGTGTTGAAGCCAAAGCCGTCTGCGGTGAGAAGAACAAAATTAGCATTAAATACTGAATTGAACAGAGTTTGTTTTTTATATGCAGACTCTGGCACACAGTGGGTTTGATACGACAGCATCAACAGTGTATAACAAAATCATCTGCGCCAACAGCTCTGCATCACACCTAAACTGATGCTAAAGATTAAACTTGTGCTTTGTACAGTTAGGAAGCTGAGACCAGTGTGTCCATCTTCTTCCCAAATGTCTCTGTGCTGCAAAACTGTCAAATTACTTGCATGTTATTCCAGGTCGCAGTGTAGCATTCAGATCAAGACACTGGTAAATCAGCGATTCCATGTATGTAACTAAAAACAGGCAAAAATATGATGAATTACTCTCATGAAGATGGTTGTGGGAGTGCGTTTATAGTGCTGGCAGGAACATTTTGACTGCTGACCTACACACAACAGGTGGCCTGTCAAAGCTCTTAAATCTGTAGCAATGAGCAGGAAGTGTTGTGTACCTTGGCCAGCTGTTGTAGCAGTAGCAGCAGCAGTTGCAGGCCCGGCGTTGGACTCTGGCTCTGGGCTCTTCTTAGTTGACAGGTCAATGGGAGAGCTGCTGCTGGGAGCTTCACTCTCAGTCTCTGTTGGCTGGTCTGAGGTCTGCTCCACCAGTGCTGACGTGCTGCATGCAGCTTCTGTGCTGCTGGATGACAGGCTCGACACCGACTCTTCAGCAGGGCGGCTGGAGGCGTTTTCGTCTTGGTTTAACTGGGCGTCCTGAAACGATTTAGGAATTAAACCACAATAATACCAACGTTCTCTGGATGCTAAAATTACGAAAAACAGCAAAAGAAAACATATACATATATATATATTCACCACTTTAGCCAAAAGAAACAAAATGAATGACATGATAACACTATGATGGGTCCCAACAGTAGGAATAAAGTGACTTTGCTTATTATGTTCTCATTTTGGGAAATCTTATAGATGCATACATGCTTACTTAGTTAAGATGAGCTGAGTGAATACTGTGTAATGTATTGTCTTGAGAGTCCTGTGGAATACTTTGATTTGATCTGCACAAATTCAGTGTCCTTTTTAGGTGTTGTGTCTGTTACCAGGTCTTGCTGTGCCTTGCGGACTTCTGTCTCAAAGTCTTCAGGCTTGTCGTGGTCCGGGTCGCTGTCTGTGGTGCTCAGGCCGCAGAAGAAGGTGGGTGGAAGCTGGAGGCTTTTGGCCTTCTCCTCCTCCTCTGGCGTCGGCTTCTTCTCCCACACCACCTGGCAGTCTGGCTCTGAATGCAGAACACACAAGTTTAGTGCTAGAGAATGACTGGCAGGTGAGGTGAGTCCACATGCTTCTCACCACATGGTGTACAACAGAGGCCTAAAAATTTATGTGAAATTATTCGAACCAACATACTTGGTACAAATGACGAGTAAGGACGAGAAACTGCTTAAAATGTGTGTGTGTGTGTGTGTGAAAACAGGAAGTAACAAACATACCATCACCACATGCTGCAGCATGTCTCTCAGGAGGATCAGGGTAGAGCTTTCCATTCAAGGCATTTACCGCTGACTCGTAGTCCTCATCTGAAAGTTTAAAACAAATTCAACACAGTTTGTTTTTTCCTTCGAGAAAGATGTTGATTCCACAGTTCCCACTTCACTCCCACAGACCTTGGACAAAGCCAGCTGTTGGTTTGTTTTGTCTCCTTCTATGAGTGAAGTATTCAGACTTTTAGGCCCATGATTGCCAGTTTTGTACACTATAAACACATTCTGTTGTGACGTTGAGAGACAACAGCAACAAAGACTCTAAATGGCTGTAAGAGAATATAATCTTGACCTTGCTTTCTGTCAATGTCTGCTTTATTTATTATATGTTACAATTGTAGGATGGTTATGTGCTATAGTACGGAAAACAATCATGTTGGTGATGAAGCAAAACTGAAAATGAGTTGTTCTAGTTAGCATGTTTACTTGAGGAAAAGACACTTTAATGCTCTTGCTTCTTCTCTTCTGGTCTCACCATCAGTTTGATCGTCGCTTGTGTAGCCTGGTTCGTTCTGGTAGCAGAAGAAGGTGAGAGGCAGCAGGAGTTTCCTGGCTAAAGCTGCCTGTTCAGGAGTGGGTTCCCTGACATACACAACCTCCACGTCCGAGTCCTCATCCAATCCTGCACCGCCTTCTTCGACCTGAGGTGGTCCTGTGACAGACACGATGGAAGAACAATACACAGTCAGGCTGGGAAGGAGCTGCTTTGAAGAAAAGCAGAAATTTAGCAGCTTTGCTCTTCTTTACAAACACGGGTGTTAGTTCCACACACTCAAACAAGTCATGCACAGCAAAAATGAATAGCATGCATTCAATTTGCAAATGTGAGACAAGTTGTATTAAGAGACTATCTTTGTATGCATTCTCTTTTGCGTTTTTCATTTCATTTGACAGACACCACGACTCACTGTGGCACACATGATACTGCAGCATTCAATGACAAATACCTGAGCTTCAACTCTAATTAGCCACTGCTGAGGTGCACATCACAGGCAGACGCCAGATCGGACAGGGAATTGCATTTCATGCTGTTGCTAGACATCCTGCACTAAAATTGGCACGTGTGACGTTTGCCCAGTACATTCCTCTCTGAGCGAGTGCACTCAGCTCACCTTTCAAAAGACATTAACTTTCACTGATCTGTCTCCTGTTGCTATACAACACGCTAGTCTGACCCTGTCCATTGATTAGTGAAAAGCTACTGTTACTTGTCATTAATCATGACCAAATTTAAATTCCTGCTGCTGCTTCCTTGACATTCCCATATCACATTTTTAGCATCCAGGCATTGGTGAATGAGGCCTTTTCCGTGAATATATAGCAAAACCTTGAAACCCCTGTGAACACAGCATGAGACCTTCAGATTGTTTCAAGATGTCAAGAAGAAAAAAAAAAAAACAAGAAAAAAATGAACTATTTAAGAGGTAAAACTAACGGTTTCTACTAAAAAAATATACTTTATATTAATTTAGACAGGGGAACTGTGAAACACAATATTAAAATGAGAACTTCATAGTGACATGATTATATGAAAAGACAATAAATGATAATATTGAGCTTTAATCAGCTTTAATCAAAGGGCTCCTGGTTTATTGAACACCTACTCGAGAAAGTCAGACGAGCGAAATCTACTTTAACTTTGCAATGACAACTTTTAAGTTATTCTAAGAAATTGCTTTTTACTTAATTATTTAACTGTATTATGCATCATTTCTCCCACGACCCTGATGGATCAGAAAAAGAAAATGGATCGTATTTTGTTTAGTTTTGTACAACTTCTTCCTCCTGTGTGAGACACTTAAATCGTGAGACATCGGAGCCACTGAGGTATTATTTGTACAATAAAAACTGCATCTCCACACACTGGACATGCAACACATTAGCGTCAATGATTTTTCCACTCCGTGCATCCTGGTTATTTCTTTCTAGTAGTAAGGGCCAGCCAGGTGACAGCTGAGAAGTGTTAACACACACTGCAGTGATTAGAGTACCTGGGGGTTCAAATTGGGTGGTTGATGTGCTGGTCCAAAAAGCCATTGGGTTATCTTTGAAAAGCCTAAAATCCAGCCCTGAAGGATGATGGGTTGTTGGGCGAAGAGAAACTAATTGTGAGGCTGGTATCATAATCAGAAAGCAAGGCTAAAAGTCTTAAGAGGCAAATGAAATACTATGAGTGTGTACTGAATTAACTGTGTTCAAGCTCTGAGGGTATGCATGTGTATACTGAATACAGTTTTGGTAAAAGTACAGAATATTGTGATATAATGAAATATTTAAAAATATATATAGTGGCTACATGGGAAGGTGATGGGAAATCAGTGATTTTAATAAAATCTTTGCCCTAGAAGTTTTTGAGAAGATTCCAGGCAGGTCAACTAGGAGGATGATGGAGCAATGAGATGCAGATGAAACAAGACAATGGAGTAAAAGTCAAATGAACAAAAACAGTCGTGATACTCATTCAAAAACAGAACATCAGACAAATATTGCACTTATATTAAGATAGCTCTTTACCTTTCTCCGGGATTTTGAATGCAGGTGCTGCGAGTGAAGCCTTGGCAAGACGTCCAGAATCTTTGGCTTTCAAACTGGATGCGGATTCCTCGGACTCAGAGTGAGATTTGGGAGAGCCAAAAAACCTCTGAAGGCTATCAGTGCCAAAGACAAACTTGGGGGGTGACACCACTGTCTTTGCGGGGTTGACTGGACTCGGAGACCCAGCTGCACATGGCTTACCGTCGGTGGAAAGCTCTGTACGTTCCTTTGTGGTCTCTTCCAGAACGGCAATGGCTGCCTTCCCACATACAGTCGTAATGGTCTGTGCAGATCCTGTGGGCACACTGTCTGGTGTTGTGGCAACCCTGGAGGTCACTGGAGTCATGAGTTCCTTTTTTTCTTGTGCAACCTTGGCCTCTTCAAAGACCTGTTTGAATGTGTTTGCAGTGTCCTGCAGCTTGAATCTAACAGCCAGCTGCTCAATATTACTCTCTCCAACTTCAGCAAAGTCCAAGGCGCTCCAGACCCAGGCCTTCTCTGCCCCTTTCATAGGCTCCAGCTTCATGGCTGATGTGATCCAGTGGTTGGCACAGATCTTAAGTACCTGGTCTCTCCTCATTATCAACCTCACTCGTTTGGTCTCATAATTCTGCAAGATCTTGAGATCTCCAATACCCCTTTCCTTCCACTGACCCAGTTCCTTATCATAGCGATACAGTTTGGCCCTGTGACTGAAGACCACCTGTTCATTCTCCTCTCCTGTAGAGATCTCTACCAGGTCAGGCAAGGGGACTACAGGTTCAAAGTACTGGCCATCCCTCTCCTCATCCTGGTTTACATCCTGCTCGTCATCAGTACCCACTGAGGCTCTGCTCTGGTTAAGCTTAGCAGGAGACTTGGATGGACTGATGCCAGGTTGGAAGCTGAAGCTGAACCCACCAGTGGATTCTCCAAAGCGGAAAAGGTTCTTTCTTAGAGGGCTGCTGGCAATGGGAGAGGCATAGACTGATGAGTCAGCAGTATCATCTAAAGCCTCTTCTCTTAAGTCATAATTATCCCACTCCAAAGTGGGGCCGGTGGTTTCACCATGAGGCTTGATTACAAGGTTTGAAACATTGCTGGATGTTGTAATGTCTCCCTGGTTATCATCATCTTTGATCTTTGTTTTCTCATCTGTCAAAAAGGATTTCAGGTCTTTCAAACCAGACTTCATTTCCTCTGCTTTCTGAATGAGGTGTGCTGTTCTGCCTGAGTCAACAAGCTTGTGGGGGGTTTGCAGGGGGATGTCCAAGAGAAGTCTTTGACATTCTTCAAACTTCTCCTTAAACTCCTCAGCAAGCTCTGGGGTTTTGAACTTAGCAGCCAGCTGTTCAAGTTTAGCATCTCCATCAGAGAAGTCATTGGCCATCCAAATCCATGCTTTGTCTGAGCCTGCAAGGGGCTTAAGATTCATGGTGGTGGTGATCCAGTGGTTGGCACACACTTTCAGGACTTGTTCTCTTCTCATTAGCACCCTTAGCCTGCCGTTTGTGCTGTTCTTCAGGAATTTAAGGATTCCTACACCACGTTCTTTCCATTGACTGGTGTTTGAGTCAAATCTGAACAGTTTGACACGCTGAGAATAAAGAACCTGTTCATCCTCCTCCCCTGTCACCAGATCCACCTTATCAGGCATCTGGACCACTGGTTCAAACTGGATATCATCATTTTCCTCTGTTTTATACATGCCGTCATCCTCCAGCTCATTTGTGGCATCTGTCTTGGTGGGGGTTGCCTGTAATGATGAGAACAACTGCTCACCGGCTCCAGAGAAACCTTTGAAATCGGGGTCTTGCTGGCCAAATTGGAAATCGCCTCCAGAGGACTTTGCCAGATCTGCAAAGCTGAATGTATTGGCTTTACCAGCAATAACTGGATTTTGTTCTTCCTCTTTTTGGCCCTCTGAGGATGCAGACTCATTTTCTTTCTCCTTGTGTTTGTCAGCTATGCTTTTCAGAAAACTGGAGGCTGACCCTGATAGAGGTGCCTGGCTATCAGTTGAGGGGGTTTCTTTTGCAGGGTCCTGAATGCCAAACTTGAAGCCACCAGTGGGAATGGGCATTGAGAAAGAGAAGGCAGAAGAACTTGTGGTATTAGATCCAGACTGAGGAGCTTCAAACTTGAATGAAGAAGCAGAGCTTTTATCTTTGCTTTGACCAAACTGAAAAGTGCTGCCAGTTTCAAAGGGCATTGTAAATCCAGTTCCAGCAGGCTGGTTTGATGTACTCTTTGTGCCAAAGGTAAAGCTGAACATGGAGGCTGAGGGAGCGGCGCTGGTTGTACTTTTACCATTTGGATTTGGTGTCTGACAGGCCATACACTTATTGGCAGACGCATTGTTTCTCACCAAACAAGTGTCACAATCCCATTCTCCATCCTTCTTGGCAAACATGGCTTCTAAAGAGGAAGTCTCACGTGGGGCATGACAAGAAACACATTCAACAGCTGATGCATCATTTCTGACCAGGCAGGCGTTGCAGTCCCACATACCACTGATTTTTACTAAATCAGCCCCAAATTCTGACACTGGTGGCAGATTTGATGCTACTGGAGCCCCCACTGCTGATTTAGCAGCAGGGTTGGGGGCTGTACAGGCAACACATTTGTCAACAGAGGCTTCATTTCTTACTGTGCATACATCACAGTCCCACTGCCCAGGCTTCTTGCTAAACTGGGCACCAAACCCAGAGTCAACAGCAGATATAGAGGGCTGTGCTGCAGTTGCATCTACAGCTGGTGCCGTTTGTGCTGTAGCAGTTGTTTTAGGTGAGGCTTTTAGAGCTTTACAAGAAACACAACTGTCTGCAGAGGCCTCATTTCTTGTAGAACATGTGTCACAGTCCCACTGCCCCGGCTTCTTGCCAAACTGAGCCCCAAAGCCAGAACCAAATGCACTGGTGACTGTGTCAGCAGGTTTTGAGGTGCTGGTGCCAAATGTAAAAGAGGAGGGTATAGAAGCTCCAAATGCACCAAATCCAGTAAATGTAGAGCCAGAACTACTTGGTTTTGATGAATCAGTCCCAAACTTGAAAGTAAAGGGACTGGCTTTGGTTTCACCAGCAGCTTGAATGTCTGGCTTGGATGAAGAATTAGGATTGGCACTTTGACAAGCGACACATCGCATTTCTGTGGGTTTATTTCTTACGCAGCACACAGTGCAGTCCCATTCTCCTTCTTTAAGTGCAAACTGGGCTGCCAGCGATCCAGAAACTTTTAAGGTTTCCTCTTTCCTCTCCTGTTGATCATGCTCTTCTGGGGACTTGAGCACAGTTTTCTGGGCTTCCTCAAACTTGGCTTTGAAAAGTGACGCCTCATCTACAGTTTTGAAACGGATGGCCAGCTGTTCAGGTTTAGGCTCTTCATCCGCATAATCAATGGCATTCCAAACCCAGGATTTGTCAGAGCCAGCATTCGGTTTCAGTAGCATATCAGCAGTGATGTAGTGGTTTGCACAGATCTTGAGGACCTGTTCTCTTCTCATTAAGAGGCGAACCTTCCCTTTAGTACTATGTTTTAGGATTTTAACATTGCCAATTCCCCGCTCCTTCCACTCTTTTGATTCTGTGTCAAATCGATACAGCTTTGCCCTATTGCAAAACATTTCCTCTTCCTCCTCCTCACCTGTTTTCACATCTACTTTATCAGGAAGGGGTACAATGGGTTCAAAGTGAGGACCATCCTCATCCTCCTCAACATGAGTGCTGTCATTGTCGCTCTCTGCTGCTCTTTCCTCTTCTGCCGCAGACTTAGCAAGCCCAAACACTGGCTTGGTAACATCCCCAAATTTAAATGGCTGCTCCACTTTTCCAAACAGACCTCCAGTGCTTTTGCTCTGTGCGGAATCAACAAAGGAGAAGCCACTAACATTTTTATTGCCAAATGTGAAGATGCCTGCTTGACTGGAAGGCTGCTCCTGGGTTGCAGGCTTCTCTGGAACTGCATCTGTTTTAGTGGGAATGTCTGAAGTAAGAAGACCAAGTAGACTTTCACTGTGCTTGGCCTGGGAAGCTGAGAATGTGAAATCTCCATCATTGGATTTAAAGTTAGAGTTGAATTTAAAAGCAGCTGAGGGCGTTGACTGGGCAACTGCTGCTGCTCCAAAACTAGGCACTTTTGGCACTTCAGCTGGTGCCTGCTGACTGAAGGAGAGCTTCCCAAAGTCCATAGGCTTACCCTCAATGCTCTTTGGTGGTTGAACAGGGACTACAGATGGCTTTGTAAAGTAACCAGGTTCAGGCAGGGGAGGGTTAGTGGTTTGCTGGGTGACACTCTGGCCATAATATTCCTCACTGTATGGGGAAAGAAGGCTCGTGGCTGGTGATTCAAAACGAAGAGGGCCACCAAAGACCTGCTCTTGAGGAGGGTAAATGCAAGCTGGGGCTGTCTGCAATGGTGGTGTATGGGTGGGCTGCTGGTAGGCATACATATGCTGCTGAGGTGGCATACGGTTCATACCATACACTGGGCCCTTTGTAAAGAGAGAAAGAGAAAGAAGGAGAGTGAGCGAGAGAGAAACAAAGAGAATCATGTCAGTCAATATACTCTGAACAAGTTTATTTCTATGAACTAATTTCAAACAGTGATAATTACCTTGGTGGGGGTTACATTTGCTGCTGTGCGCAGGAGATACTGAGAATTATAAGCTGGAGACTGGTTGTAGTACACAGAGGGGCCCGTGGTGGCAACTTCAAAACAGAAATATATAAATATTTAGTAACTCTATAAACTATTTCTGTCCAATACTTGTAGACAAAAATATGGAACCATAAATTGAGACATGCATTGGTTCTATGTAGTGGGCTGACCTGTTAGAGGGGCCCCATGGTAGGACTGGACTGGGGTAAAAGGCTCCTGTAGGCCCTCGGCCCCATAGCTCTCCCCATACATTTTGTGATGAGGAGACCCTGCGTTCCCTGAAGAGTTGTGTCTCAGATCGTGGACCTCGTTCTGCAAAACAAGGAGCTTATGAGAGGTGACTCAATTTGACATTTAAACAGAACATGCAGATTATCAACATCATTTACTGTCATTCTTATGTTAATTATTGTAAACTGTCAAATAGTTGTCGCTATGTTTGTTTACCTCAACTGCAGGGAGAACCAGGCCTTCACTTGAAACGGGCTTTTCTTAGAGACAGGCCTTTATTTGTAATTTCCCGTTTTCTTAACAAATTCAATTATATTTCAGTAAATCTGATCTGCTCTCATTTCCTTTAGTGCTGAAAACTTAAACACTTCCTCCATATTTTCCTTCTGTTATGATAAATCCAGCATTATGTACCTGTTTCAATCAGTACAAGTACGCAGGCATACCATACTCATCTCACCTCTCTAATGCATTGAGTTTCTGTTCTTACCTGCTAATTTATTCCTTCAAAGTGGAACCAGTGTAAAATTGTGTGGAATAAGAAAAGTTTAATTTCTAATCCTGACCTTGAGGGCTTCAACTTGCTGACACAGCATCTGGAGGAGATTTTTCTGATCCTCAACCCAGTGAGGTGGGGTCTTAGGAGAGAGCTGAACGACACGGGAAAGAAATTGTGAAAAGTCATTAATTTGCATTGTGAATCAACAACCCTTAATATATAGATCACATGAAGTAATCTCAGATGGTCTGTACGAAAAACCAATAACCTGAACCTACCATGTGCCTTTTGGAAGGCGAGGCAATACTTTTGTTAGGAGAGGGAGTGGAAAACTTTATGTGGGATATGGTGGCAGATGTTTCTGTGGGATGAGCAGGGCTAGAGTGAGCTGGTCCTTTTCTACTCTCTTCTTCCTTCTCCTCTTCTTCATCCATGGCCTCCACACTCTCCCCCAGCTGCTGGTTCACATCATTCAGTAGATCCACAACTTCCTCCATGGAAACAGGCAGCTGGGAGACAAATGTAATAAATGATTACAGAGCTGCAGAGTTGCTCACATTTGTGAACTCATTCTAAAAACAATGTGTCACAAGTTTTGCTTTTAATATGTTTGAAGGTTCAGTGTATTTGGAGCTACAACAAATGGAATTCACCTTATCAATGTCATCTGCATTAGCATTATAGATCTTTGACAAGTAAGTCCTGAACTTCCTCAGAAAAGTGATGCATCTGTCTTGAGTCTCCTCAACCCCGTTGCTGGCCTCCTCAGATAACCGTTGGTAGATCTGCCAGGGAAACGCAGCACATCATAGACAACAAATAGCAAAACTATCTACTCATGTCAGAAGCACGAACATGCATATTAGGTAATCAATCACAATATTTTCTGGCTGATCGGGGTGAATGCTGTTTAAACAACATTCTCTTAATATATGTTTTTTAGAGACAGCAGTTCAGAGGATGTCTGTACCATGGCAGCAAACACTACAATATGCAGTAAAAAAACACAAGCAGTACCATACTGTCAGACAGAACAGAGATGACTCAGTTCTTTTTGTGCTACAGACAATGAACATCTTTGAATTTGCACCTTTTTTTGGTAGTCTGCCATTACTCAACTGATAAAAGCTTCTAAGACTGATGTCAAATGTATGCTTATTAGGCTTAAACTTCCACAATGCTCATTATATATTCTGAACAAGATATACATTAAAGATTACTGATAGTATTACTGCTTTATAAAGGAACTGTTGTACCACTGGCTGCCATGAATGAGAATAGGGAGTAAACTGGTTCTTGAATCTGCCAACAAAAATCATTTTAGTGCACATCTATCCAAACCCATGATTAAAACTATACAACTATTGTTAACTCAGATGGTGAAAGAAAATCTCTATTCCAGTTATGTTCTGTAGAAGCACATGTCTTACCTGTGCCAAATGCCAGATGGATGACATGTTATTGATGGTTTCCAAGGTAGCAATGGCCTCCTCTGTCTTTCCTTCAACGTCAAGTAGAGCTGCATATGCTATCTTGGCTTCTTCTTCATAACCCCTAACAGAAGAAATCTGAGAAGGAATACGGATATTCATTAATACAATATGTCAGCCAACATGATACAGCTTGGATCTGTCATTTGGTAAATTTGTCATTCTAAACACTTACTAGTATCACAGGTGCATATACTTACTGTATATAATAAGACCTGAGTTCGAAGATGTGTATTTGTAGGCAGCCTGCTTTAGACTTAAGACTACGCCACCTCAGAACATCCACCCATCATCACTTACATTCAAAATGTCATATAATAAAAGCAAATTACGACACTAGTATTAACCTGAATATCTTTGGAGGGGAAGTGTATGAAAAGAGGGTCAAGTGGTTCCGGTATACTGCGTCTGTTTTTGATCCTTTCCAACAGTGGAAGTACAGCTTTCCAGTAGTGGACGCTGCGGCCAATGTACTCCTTCTGGTCGTAGTATGAGTTCACGCCGTCACCCTGGGTTATCAAACATACAAAGAGAGCTGAACATTAAGTAGAAAAGATAAGCCTACATATTAGCTTAATGCAGGTCAGCCAGCATAAACAATGTTAGGACGAGCACTTCATGCACTTTGACAGGAGTTTCCCCCAGTTGTTTGGACACCTTAATCTCACATTTAACAGTCCTAGAGTAAGTGACAGAAAGGAACAGGTGGAAAGACATGTCTCTGTGCAGGATCTGGCAAGGTGCTGAGTTATGCAAGTGTTATTTTTCTGGTCATGCTGCATGTCTGTGTATGCAGGACTACCACCCACAACTGATCTGGTCCCCCTTCTAGCTGACCATCTTAGCAATGTTTTAAAAGAAGGAAGTTGATCATATTGGTATATTCATATTCTCATACAACTGTTCACCCCTACACCTTGTTGTCCTTTGTCGTTATGCTATGACATTACTTGACGCTTGAATCCTGCATAATCAAAGCATTGTGCAGCAGCACTGATACTGCAAAGTATCAAAGCAAGAACTTGTGTACTGTCACTTCATGCTTTAGTTGTCAATTACAATTTTAGTGAGTATGTACTTGCTGTGCAGTGTTTTGAGTGAATCTGAGTTTGGCATTCTGTAAAAACACAGTCAAACAACTACATCGGAAAGAAAGAAGAAATCTTTTGCAATTTCATTTGCTTGTCAAGCAACCCCACCTGAGGTCTCGACCCCATGACTGAAAACACTTCCTTTCTTTTGTCTAGCTGCCCACTTGCTGAGCTTGTGGAAATAGTGCATGCCTGTGTGTGTGTGTGTGTGTGTGTGTGTGTGTGTGTGTGTGTGTGTGTGGGTGGTTGTGTACCGTCTGGCTGAGACACTGAGCCCAGTGGATGGCAAGCGCTGGTTGGAGCCCATTTTTCTCTCCAGCCCTCAGAGTGCTCAGTCCATGCTGCACAATCATCCGCAGTTTGGCTGACAAACCAGGACTGCAAGGAGAAATACGACAAGGACACAACAAATACGCTGAATATTAGTACATGTAAAATATTCACACTAAACTGTACACTAAAATGACTCTATACTCTTGGTGTCACTGCCACGGATGGCAACTCACTCCTCTTGTGAAAATTCCATGGCCAACACCTGCACTGTCTTAACATTGTGACAAAGAGGTTCAATGTTTCATCCTGTTGTCAACACATTAGGAAGCTGAAAAATTGATTCTCTCTTTCAATCATTTCTCTGAGATTTCAAAATGATAAATTACTGTCATATTTACCAAAGAGTTATTGAGAGACTTTTTTAAGTGACCCCAAAACTGAAAATGCTTCCTTTCTTTTTGCCTAGCTGGCCACATGCTGAGCTTGTGAAAAACAGTACACGCCTCTAAGTGTGTTTCATAAAGGAACTTACTGGCGCCCTTACCGTTTAATACTTTGTAGGACTGCCAATGTTTGCACTGAAGGCCATTCATACTCTTCACTGATATTGACAGCTAGAATACAATAGTGTGCTATACGTGCACAATGCACTCTAATGCAGTCTTGTCTGTAGTCTCAATAGGTGAATATCTGTTCATGAGTTAGGAACAGCAGAAATCACCACTTGAGTCTAAGTAACCATTCATTCTACCTTGAAAAATATTGTATTTTGAGACACCTTGATAACAGCCAAACAAAGTCTTAAAACAACAATCAACAAAGGCAACCAATCATATCCATTACATCAGAGGTGGGCAAAACAATCTGGCTGATACCATAATTTGAACAGCTTATATTACATTAAGTATACTGTAAGTTTTGTTTTAACGCTAGCTTTACTTACGCTGCTTGTTTGTGAATGAGGCTGTAGACGGCATCCCACCACTCCCTCTGTCTGTCGGTGGTCAAGAGACGAAGGAGAGGAAGAGCGAGGCAGCGAGGCTCATAGAGCTGCTGTTGTTGCTGCTGGTTCACTCCGCTGCTGATCTTTGCCGTTTCTTGGAGCTGACAGTGGCTACAGAACACCACGCCATATAAAAATACCTGGATGGAGGAAACCAGACAAGAGTCAAAGATTCTGATATTTTTGAAGACAAGCAAAATTTCAGGAACTATACAAGAACTGAAAAGCAGAAGTGCCTTTTATCTGCATATGGGGTTGGCCTATCAAACACAGTTTCAGGGGCATGTTTAAACCATTTATTAACATAGCTTCCCAATATTTGTTTTACCAAGTGTTTGTTGCACATTACATGTTGTTTACATTACACACGGCTGTGGCTGTTAATGCCATAAACACATTTTCTTGTTATTTTGCACCTTCAGATGCATCTTTAAATCTTCTTTTATATATCTTATAACACTCTAGGGATGTACTGACCATTGGAGATTACGTGGAAAACCATCTGTAAGATTCTCCTGCAAAGCTTCATCTTGTGTTATATGGAGCAACCAAGTCAGCCCACATGATTCCACCTACCTCCAGGTCCAGCAAGCAGATGGACTCCGGTGCGTTGGTGTCCAGTTTGGAAGTTTCCAGAGTAAGCCTTGGAAAGAGCTGCTGTAACCAGTCCCGCAGGGCTGGTCTTTGGCCCAGAAGGGTCCACTGTAGCCCCAGCCAGCTTAGATGTTGCAAGTCACCACCATGCAGCAGGATAGAGCCTATGGAGGAGGCAACAAAGTTATTACTGTGTAGGAGTACTTAAAATGTCAAAACAGTTGCTTGTGCACAGAAAAATAGCAATACAAATATTATTTGCTCTCCAGAATAAAAAGCACTGTCCTGCACTGTCAGACACTGGCGTCTGTAGACCACAACAACTTTAACACAGACTTCAGATTATCAATCTGAAACGACCACCAAATGAAGTGATCTTCAGGCTACTTTAGTACTCGGGTAAATTATTGGTTTTGTACCAGCGTCCCACTTGGCCAGTTGAGAGAGCTCTGGAGCTGCGGTGTTAATGGAACGAATGTTATCATTGGCAATAAAGGACGATCCAGTGGATGCCTGTGATCCAAACAGGAGTTCAAACAGAGAGTCCTGACCACTACGGTTCCCAAATGCCTCCACCACCTACACACAGAAGATACAAAACGATTATGTCAGTTTTCAGACATATACATTTAACATCAGTTTGTCAGTGCTGTCTATGTCTGATTATGCACAATGGATATAGTGAAGGAATAGTGCATCTGTCAGGGTCATGACAGAGTGATAACATGTTTGTATCTATGGTATAAAATCTCCATAAGTCATACTTTACACACACACAAAATAAAACAAAAGCAATCAATTCATTACATTGCCCTCCAGCCACATAAAACACTTTTCATTCCAGGTTAAAAAGACTACAACCTTTAGCTAAACTCAATCAGAACACATGGACACACCTCTCTGATCAAGGTGGAAGAATCAGTGCTCAGATTCAGCAACATGTGGCCAGCCTGACTCTGTCGGTCGTTGGCCAGCAGCTCCAGAAGCTGTGGGGCCGACTGGTCTCTTTTGGTCACTTTAGCCTTTGGTCTGGGGACCTGGTGGAGGAAGAAAAGCAAAACAAAATGTATTTGAAAGCAGTCTATATTCAGAACTGCCCTGTCGTGGCACCCAAATAAAGTCGGTAAATCCAAAAACAAAGAAAATTAAAGGATAAATACTGCATTACTTGTCCCGTAAGGCAGCTGTCAAGACTTTTAAACTGAAAAATTCAGCTTTTATTGTTCATCTTCAAGCCACAGAATTGCACGGTCATAACATCCTAAGTGTAAGTCTGTAGCATGAACAGGGTGAAGGGACATCAAGGGAAAAAAAGCAATTCTGTTGAATAATAGATAGCCTCACTTGCTGTAGTGAAAACTGTAACACACAGATGGCAGAAGGGTCTGCCATACACCCACGGACTACAACCAGTGAGTCAGACTAGCATTTACCCACAGATCAAAGAGATGTTTGGGGATTCGCTAATGGCTGTGGCCATAAGCTTGCCCCATTTTTGACATGGAATTGGCTGGCTGCTGTGTCAGTACCTGATATGCAAGCAAGTAGCACAGTGCAGCCAGGTCAATGACAGCCCTCCAGGTCTGTTGGCGATCCTGAGCCAGTTTCAGCAGCACTGTGGCAGCATGCAAATAGAGGTGACCTCTCATCTCTACAAACACGTCACAAAGATCATCTGCGTGGCGGCCAGCAACGCTGCTCAGTGTCTGCATAGCTTCATCAAACCTACAAAGACACACACAGACGCAGTTTAATATACAGTTCACGACAGTGAAGATGGTTTAGTGCAATAAATGGAAACAAATGGTCACCTGGAAGGTTGGGAAAAACAAACCTGAACACTGTGTTGATCTTCATAAAATCAAGTGCAAGTCTTACTGATTTGTACTACAGTAAATAGTACAGTTCTTTTAAGGCATACTCTGTGATCAAATCCAAAGATGGACATGGAAAAGTGGAATTCAGAATTAGATTTGATTCCATGGACACAGCTTGTCTACAGGATATGTATACAAACACCGCAGGATGTCGACATGGCTTACCCTCTGAGGGCATCAAGGCTGGGCTGCATGTTGCTCTCAGACAGTGTGATTCTCAGCAGGCTGCAGTGGGCCAATAGCAGCTCCCTCTGGAGACGCCGACACATCTTCTCATTACTAGAGACGCTGGGCTGAGCTAGATACTCCTGCGAAAAAGGCCATTCAGTTTGTTTTTGTATTATTTTAAAATTAAATCAGTTAGATACTAAGATATGAAATACAGAACACTGTACACTACTGCTCTTCCATGCTGACCTGCAGTGTGTGCAACACCACTGTGTACCAATCCAGACTGTGGCTCAGCACACCCCTTTTCTCAGCAGCCAGGCAATGCTTAACAGCTTCATCCAGGCGTCCGTCCTGACAGAACAGCTGAACCAACTTCACGTTCACATGAGCGTCAGCTGGCCTTGCTGCCAGCTCAGCCTGGAGGAGGTCGAACAACCGGTTCCAACCCTGCTGACCCTGACGACTCAACAAACGCTCCTGCATAGAGCAGCACAGACAAAGCAAAAAGAGTCAGTGTGGCATCCTTTCCTCTTTTAATTAATATGCACCTGCTTCCTCTCTTAGTTAGAAAACTAATTTAAAAGACAATGACGACAAGTAAGGGACATAGTAGGCTTTGAACTAAGCCGCTGGTTAAATACAAGTTAAAAGAGTGGCATTTGATAATTTAACAGTTCAGTAACACAGCGCATCAGTGAACTGTTAAAAGAGGGGCATTAAATTACTTAACAGTTCACTGATGCAGTGCATAACGGAGGTCTTACTGAGGAATCAGAGGACAGGGAGCCTCACCTTTAGGTTGAAAACTGCTGGGTTTCCTGGCAGCAGTTTGGCAGCTTTCTCCACCCAAAACTCTGCTCTGCTGTCACATTCCTCTTTACTGACCAGTAACTCAGCCACCTTCAGCACCAGGTCCCTCTGGGCTGGGTTCAAGTCCACTGACCGCTACATTCATGCAAAGAAGAGCACACATACTAGTGTCAATTTTTTACTTTTACTGTCTGAAGTTATGTGATCTATCCAAAGGGCAAGACTGTTCCAAAAACAACACCCAAGACATAAAAGTGGGAAAGAAAGACCAGAAGAATGGCTACTTTATTCATACCTCAGTGAAGTCACATGCTGGAGAGGGAAGTCTAATGAAGTTATGGAATAAATAGGAAGAGTCTACGGCAAGCGGGTTACATACATGGGACAGATGTAATGGCAAAATTGTGATTTTGGGCTAAATAAAACTGACTTTACTTCAAATTTTGCTGTCAAAACATGGTAATGCAGGTGTGAATGGGACTGTCATCAAGTGTTGCTGCTAGTGCATTTAACCTTGACCTAAGACTTCAGAGTTGGCTGCTTCTACACGCAAGAGACATCAATCTAGCACAATTCTTCATAATGCTCGTTTTTGTTATCGTTTCTGCTTTGAATTTGATATTCTGCCAATAAAGCTTATCAGTTCTTGGGCAGCAGACTATAAATTCTTGAATATCAGAGTGCATCACCATATAAAATCTAATATATCCAATGCCCTTTGATTGCTGATATTCACTTTAGTTGGTTACCTTCTGCATCTCAAACCAAATATACAGTATGTACAACTTTAACATTTCACAGTTGACACCAAAGACGGCAGGAAAAACATAATGGTATGCTATGGAAAGTGGTCAGTAGAAACAGAAAGCATACACAATCAGCAGATTGTTTATGAATTTGCATTTGCTAAATTTACATTTGTACATTCAACAACATTCAGATAAATGTGTATAATTTCCTCTTCCTTTGCAGGTGTTATTATCAGCCAAAAGTACCTGTTTGATTGGTCCACCAATAAGTTAAGTTGGTTCCAAACAGACAACAGACACCTTGTATTTAAAAACTCAAAATGAATTTGTACAGCTCTGTGCACTTTCTATGGCGTTTAAAGTAGAATTGAAACTTCTCTTTGTCTAATGTGATGGAGAGCCACCCATTTATGGTAACACACAGCCCTAATTGGGAATCTGTAAACTCAAAGAAAAATAAACAAAACAAACAAATAAAAGAAATGGAAAGCTTAGGAATGAGCATGCAAAGTGAGTTAGATGCGGGCAGTCAAATGAGCTGTAAAGCCACTACAGGTTAGACTCCTAACCAAGCTGTTGGGTTGGCTGCCTTGACGTTAAGTCATTTAACATATTGCCAACAGGATGGGGAATTACTTTTCTATTACAAACCACCTGCTATAATTTGCACTGGATAAAATCCCCTCCAGAATGAGTAGTAGTTAATGAGGAGCAGTGTTCACAATGCTGTTTGTTAAAAGCATTCATTCAGAATAATCACCATCTTTAATTAATCCCATTTGATTTGGTGTAACTTTATCAATCAATTTGATATTTAATGACATAACAGAAGAAATGAATAGGTATAAATATGTCCAGATTGCAGTGTATTACATGTTGATAATAAATGAAGAGTTGATACAAATGTAGAGAACCTGCAGAACTGCTTATGTGATTCACAGCCTTGGCTTTAATTACTGGCCATCCTGATTTGACTGCTACTAAGTAAGATGCTACATGGATTGCACTTATATAGCACGTTTTAACCTTAACGCCTCTCATTTCCACACACACACACACACACACACACACACACACACACACACACACACACACACACACACACACACACACACACACAATCAATCAATCACAGACTGGCCATCAGGAGAAATTTCATGCTCAGTGACACTTTCACATGTGTGGAAAGCACGAGCCACCAACCCTGATGACCAATGACTAACTTTAAAACACTCAGAGGAGCGGGTCATGTTCTTCCTACCTTGTAACATCCTACTGCCTTGTTGATTTCTCCCTCTCTCTCATAGAGCTGTCCAAGGAATTTGTGTGCTTTGGGATCCCTCTCCTGGACTTTGAGATACTCTGACACATGCCTAGGAACAGCATGAAAAATGCAAGATTGTGGTTAATATAATGAAGACCACTTAAGAAGCAAAAACACATTCAGGTATCAGCGGGGAGGTTCATGTGCTTACCTTTTTGCAAGTTCATATTCCTTTGCTTCAAAGTACAATTTAGCAAATAAAAACCCTTTGACTGGCTTCTGTGGAAAGAAGAAAACACTTAAGATGAAAATATGTGAGCAAACAATGTTTTGAACAAATCTAATCAAATTTAATCTTTCTTGTTATGTTACTTCACAGCAGGCACAGGCATAATGCCATTTATAGTTAAACATGATGTCTTACTGGGACACAAATGCCCACTCAGACCTGATATGGTAAAAGTGAACAACATGTGAGCCAACATGGTGACTGGATTGTCTCCACTTATGATTTGCTGCTGGCCCTCCTTGCACACGAGACCAGAGTTAGTCCGGCTGACCTTCATGGTTACTTGTTCCTTTGAGACTGTGGTGCCAGGAATTTAAATGAGTTACCTCTGCACATTCAGTGAGCAAGCAGCCAGATTTTAAAGAGGATCTAATCATAGGCATGTGGTAAACTCTGAAGCATAAGTTTATCTGAATTTTAATGTCACTTTTTTAATCATCTTAACCTGAACTTTTGCATCTTTGCTATCTTTACATCAAGGACCACAATGGAAATACTGATACTCAAATACTGCGTTTGGGACTTTTATCACTCTTAACATTTTTGTGGTGTAGTGGCCTCATTTCTCGTGCCAAATAAACTAAACTACATATCTACGAAGTTATTGTTGCCCTCCTTCTTCTTAGTAACGTGGGCGACTCAGAAAACATTAATTGCAACTTTAACGTGAAGTAAGAGATGTAACATTATCACTTCCACTAACTTCTGTTTACAGATAATCTAGTCGGCATTGAACTTTAAGATCGTCGGCATATTATTTCTGAGCAAGGTTTGACGGTCACCTACTTAATTATACATGACTTATGTTTGGTTAAGGGGCGTATAAAACTAGTAAGAACCAAAGCTAAACGTAATCGGAGAAACTGAGTGGTGGCTAACTAGCACGGCTAATTGGCTAGCGCTGCTATAACAACCCCATGCCGCGCATTTTCTGAGCATGGGAGGACACGACGAAGCGTCATCATGCGCCAAAGCTAGCAAACCGGTAGTTAGCATTGGCATCCGCCTAGGGTGGTTAACCACAAAGTTTAAGATAACTGATAGAACGTCAACTTAAGATACTTAAAACTATAACTAGTGCTAATCTGATCTCAGCGTCCGGTTGCCTCCTAGCACCGGCTCGTCTGACACGTTTGTCTGACATGATGGCAGCAACACGCTAACACTAACGTTAGCAACCGCCGGGTCAACTTACCTCTTTAAGTGAGGGAGAGGAACTCTGTACTGAGGAAACGTAACGGTCCACTTCAACCTTACTCCGCCGCATGGCGTTCAAAAAACAAATACTTTTAAAACGGCTGACTATGGGGCGTAAAATACCAAGAATTCACAAAATAATATCGGTTCGACTGTCACTCCGTAACGTTAACTCCCCATTGCGCAGTCTCATAACCGACAAATGGAAGAAAGTCACGTGGTCCGCATTCGTTCTTGAATCAAGCTTCTTAACCAATGAAAACCGAGTATTCAGTTTGACGCACACTGACGCAGTTTATTTTGAAGGCTTGGTGTACTGGCTGGGGTGAACCCTCCGGACCTCAGACTCTTTGTAAAGCTGTAATGGTGTAATAGTTTGCAATACTATTGATATAATTATTCTATACAACATTAATCAAACAAAATTCAAACCACATTTGGTTAAATCTTTCAAAAATGCATAGGTATTAAGTGACAATGAAGGGGAAAGATGAAAATCAAGTAATCGTGAAAGTGTTAAAGGTTTATATTGTCTTCAACAGGTAATTTCCTCCTAAGTGTGGTTTAACACCAACTCCAATTATTCTATATTTTAGGTGGAGTAAGCCCAAATATGTTAATTTCAATGTAGAACAAATCTGTTTCAAACATTTAGAAACTATGTACAAGACAAAAAACACTCCCTATAGGTGGGATTATTAATATTTAATCATACTGCAAATCATACTGGAAGCTGTCATACTTTTGGATGCAATGATGTCACGTAATACTCTCGAGAGAGAGCTGAGAAATATTTAAAAGAACATAACTAAATACACTCTGGTAGCATTGATATACATGTTTATTCTCAGATTGCATGAAAAATATCTCTCCATTCAAGTCGATAACATGCACTTTGGTGTGTTTATATGAATAAATATTGCCTCTTGACAAGCATTGCAAAGATAAAATACAGTATATGAGCAGTGTCTGTGTGGAGACCATCCACTGGACTATTTTTAGTGGAGCTGACATTCTGTTTCACAACAAACAGTCCAGTGGATAGTTTTACTTCTACGTGACATGTGAAAAATGCTGTGGCATAGGTGGTGAAATTCAGACCAGTAACACAGGTTTGTATTCCAGTAAAACAGTGGAATGTGGTTTTCAATTAAACTACTATCTACAAGACAAGCATTCTACGATTAAATACTGCTCAAGTGAAACACTTTGCGAACGGAAATTATTCTTTCCCATTCACAACAGTTGGCTTTCCTTCTAAATAGGGTCTGAGCCTCGAGGAAGCCGGTACACCTCTCTAAGAGGATCACTTTCTCTGGATTACAAACAGCAGAGACACATGTTCTAATATCTAACATTACTCCACATCCGGTCTCTGCACATGCCACAAGCCGTCATGTTGGAATGCACACACAGTTAGCAGTTGCCGTGCAATAAATCCTGTTATTGTGAAGCTTACTGTGTTCAGTTGTTGACAGTGTGACAGGCGCTGCTTCATCGCTGAAATCATTTTTAAAATGCAGTTTTGGCGTTAAACTGGACTGCATTACATTGAGAGGTGTTTGTAATAATATTCCGTTGCCCTCATGTATTGACTGTAAATGAGAGAAGATAAAACAATAACTGATCATTAAATTTGGGGATTTATTTCTTTTGTATCGGATTATTAGATTGTACAATGGAATCTAATAAGATGGTAACTCAGTGTAAATACCAGTTTACATAAAGAGATTGTTCCACGCATAAAATGCATAGCACATAACAAGGCAATGCAACATACTGCAGGTGATGGCTGAGTCCATCAGCACTGAGGAGGCCACAGTTTGATGTCAATAAACTGTAGATGCAAAAAGAAATGCACACTTTTCAGAGCTCAACACAAACTTGCATAATATTTAAGGAAATACACATTAACAATACATAGACATGAAGGCAGAAAACGGGAAATATAAGAGATTTATATACACATTCATCAAAACAACTTTTCTCAACTGTCTCTCGGTTTACTCCATTATTATAAAAGAGAATCAGTAACATGAGTCAAACAGAGGACCAACGGCTCGACAGCATGAGACAAGTTGGCAAACTGTTGAACCCCATTTTTTTTATTACTCTCTTAAAGCTCATATGTCATTTTGAAACACAGGACTGTCGTCATTTGTGTTGACGTTCAATATGTATAGTGAAATAAGGCAAGCATGTGAAAAATGTACATTGCAGCATTTGAGCCAAAAGGCACCAAACAGGTTGATGTTAAACCCACTGACTGACTGACCGACAATCTGTCAGTTTCAGGCTCCATGAAATGATCCTCTGTAGGCAAAATGACAAAAAGTGGATTGTTCCACTGAAATAACCTAAATTTAACATACCAATTATATAAAACACACTAATGCTATCTTATACGACTGTCAATTTTGGAAATGTTGCAAGGCCACCATGGCATCTCATCTATTCCTCCCTGCCTCCAGCTGCTCATCTGTGTGTTCACTTCCGTGCAACAGTTTCAGACAGCTTCTTCAGCCTCTTCTTCAGCTCCAGGGGGAATTTCTCGTAGCACTTCTTACACACTGGCTTCATGTCAAACTCGACAAACTTGTTCCTGTGGAAGGAAAGAGTTGGTTGGAAGTCAGACGTCATCAGACCCAGCGTCTGGGTGGTTTAGTAATTTGCTGGTTTGGAGCTACACTTTAGAGCACTGGTTATCATATATTTGACATGCTTACAAACCAGCAATGGCACATAAACTGACATGCTGATATGCACATGTTGCCACAAAGAAGAAACAAAACAAAACAGTGGTCCAAAGTGAATATTGTGAGTGGACATTTTTAGTTATTTATTGTTTTCATCACGAACTGGACGGGTACTTTTGTACTTTTGTTGTAACGCCAAACATCATCTGGAACATTGTCATACTGAACTCTGTCCTTCTTTATACACAGTGTACAAAAAAACCCTTAAAAATAACACTTTTCATTCTTTTTCATTTTATAGTTCCTGAGAAAATATCCTCTTTTAGATTGCTTATCAATCTATAAGCTGGTTAACTCCAAAACTTCTTTTTCTTGTCGGCCTTTAAGCTGTTACTGAAAAATACAGCCAAGACAGAAAGGACATAAGGGAAGAGACAGGTGGAGAGATGGATGACTGCAACAAATGTCCCCAGCCAGAGTCGAATCAAGCAGGGATAATGGTGAAAAGTTGATTTGTGTTTATGAGGTCCTGTGAACATTTTTGATAGTTTTTCATGAACTACTTGATCTCAAGACTGTCTATCTTTCTGTGTATTGGTTTAGATCCACATGCAGATTAAAATTTACCATTTTTTACACTTAAAATAACACGTTTTGAGAACTGTGAAGGCTTGGCAGAGGTAAAATGTGCTCCACTTTACCCACCCACCCGTCAGGACGACATTTCTTCCCAAAGCAGATAATCGCTGGCAGGACCGGAGCACGTGTCAAACCCGGTTGGACCTCAGCACCTCTACTGCTGCGGTCAGAAAGCTGCCGGAAGTGATTAAGGCTTTACGCTCAGACAGGCCGGGAGACCCAGAAAACAACGCATTCCCTTCACCATGTGACTGATCTGATTTTCCTGTTTGCATAGCAGGGGTTACAAGAGTACCAGTCTTAATCCTGACCAGTGTTTGGGGCTGAGAAGTGGTCATGAACTGAAACCAGAGCTAAGTCACTTAAATGTGTTAAATACCTTTCATCATTTGGCTTAAAAGCCAGACAGACTAAGTAAAACAGCGATACATGGAATAAAAGCAGAAATGAAGTACGTTTGAAATACAGTCAATGAAACAGTGAAAGAATAGAAACAGAAAGGAAAAAAGATGGAAACTGACCAAAGGAAGAACAGTGGAAGTGAGGACAAAGGAGAAAGAGAGGATCACAGACACATGGGTATCAGTGTTTTTTTCTTCTTCTCTTTTGAGTCGCGTTCACGTTTGGCCAGCCGGCGTTTCATGTCGTCCGGCAGGCGTTCGTAGCAGTGCTTACACACCGGCTTCAGATCCACCTCGACAAACTTATCCCTGACAGAGCAGGGAGGAGGGAGAGATGGCGGAGGAAGAGAGGAGGAAGGGCAGATAAGAAGGATGAGAAGGAAGAAAGAAACAGGAGGAGGAGGAGGACAGAAGAGGGTTAGAGAAAGGGCAGGTGAAGGAGAAGGGGAGCAAACAAGAGGATAAAGAAGAGTGATGATGAAAAGGAGGAGAGGTGGAGAAACAAGCCCATAGAGACACACGATTAGAAGAGAAAGATGAGAAAAATCAGGAATGAACAGGATTGAAAACAGACAGTTAACAGCAGCAAACTGTCCCAGACGCAGGGTAGTGACAAGCAAAGAGAGAGCTTGGCCAATTCATTGAGTATCTGAATATAACTAAAACCAAATGAGTACATAACCTTGGTTAACATGTGGATTGATCCATCCACAGCGACTGTATTAATGTTATAGTGTCTCTCAGACTTGTGTATGACTTACTTGAGGGTGAGCTTGGTGTTGCAGGTAGAGCAGGCAAAGCAGTTGACACACCACGCCTTGTTGAGGGCAGACACCACTGACAAAAATAGAAGAAACACTGTCACATGAGACACTGTTACACTGTTCCAAATCATCACCGTATGACTACAATTAAACAGATTTCAGAATCTCATTTTCAAGCGAGACGGTGCACACAAGTGCATGTCATATAAAAGTACAAGGTAAAAAGTGATCTAATGAACACTGATGCTAACAGGGCTGCACAGCGACTTATGACCACTCCACCCACAAACCATCATGCATTTCCAATCAAAACAAGTTTTCTCACCATCTCCTTCGATAACGCGATTGCAGTGGTAGCAAACGTCTCCAAACAGCTGAGTGTGACGAGGGGAGAGAAACAGACAGTGAGCAACACTGTGACACGTCTGATGAGTCACGAAATTATGCAACACAGTGCAGCACTGGCAGCCTTCATCGTGGCTCATACGACATGCTGTGTTCAAAAAACATGCAAACACAGGAACTTTCCTGGCAGCGCGAGTACAACACTAGGTGGAGTCGTTACACTGACGTCCTGATGCAGCATAGTTTAGAATCTCAAGTCAAGGAAATAACATATTTTACTGCCTTCTTCTATTACTGAGTTATTAAAGTTACTTTTTAAAAGAAGTAGTACTGTCATTAAATGTTCTGGAGTGTCATTCTGCTGATGCTACTGTAGTGTATGCAGTCTTGTCATGGCATATTTATACAGGTAATTTTCAGAAACAATGAAAAGTGCACTGGGAACAGGTAGGATATCTCCCTCTGACTGCTTTATTTATACCAGAACAATGTCTTTTTGCTTTTTCTTTCTCTGAAGGTCATGTCTACAATGCATTACAAGGACATTCTCAAGATATCGTCAAGCATTTATAAGGCTTTATAAAACTAAACCTTTATAATCATGCATTACAGCTTGTGTCAAGGTTTCTAAGGTGTTATAAGTGGTGGACATATTGTATTTGACTTTGCTTGATACCTCCATGCCAAAGTGACAACAGCTGTCGTCTGTTGTCAGAAAGGCTAAGTACCTTTTCTGCAGCATTTCTGGTTTCTAAAGAGACTTTGTTATTTTTTATTTTAACATTTATTTGGTGTTGGTTGGCTGAGCTCACATCCTCTATTTGTGTGTTCAACATAAACAGTCCCAGTACTGCTGAGTGTTACCTGGTTATAGTGTGTTTCACAGTAGGCCAGGCCCTTGCGTTCGTAGTGACGGTGTCCCAGGAAGGGTTTCTCACACTTAGCACACACAAAATGCTGCAAACAAAAACCCACGGCCAAGCACACATGGTTAGCACAGCCGTCAGTCAGTACATTATCACGTTCAGGCAGCAGCACAGTCTGGCTCAGACATTATCAGGTCAGACCATAAGCAGATCAGTTCAGTCCAGATGTCCTGTTACTGGGTCCAGACAGAATACACAGAGCAGAGAAGGTGGACAGAATCGTGAGCTGTAGAGGGTGTACTAATCCTCCAGACATGTGAGGATTTACAGGTATGACAGGAATTAAAGGGCAAGGTACACTATTTTTGATAATGCTCAGGAGGAGCTGATTGAAGACCCTCATGTGTCTGCGTACGAGGACATCATGGATGAGTATGACAGAGCAGGGTTACACCAATATGAATTCTTAAAAGTCAAAACAATGTTGATGTTGATGGAAGTTTTGCTGTCCAGTATTCAATATTAAATGTTCTTTGATTTCACAATTTTTATACCCCAATAAAGAACAGATTTTCCCCATAACTTTAACTTGTTGTGAATAAAAAGCTGCCAAATTGTTTGCTGCTATATACACTCAAACTTTATGTCTTATCCTTTTTTTATCTGTGACTGATGGGAAATGTCAACACATCATGCACTGGACACAGATTGGTGAACTTATATATTGGTGTAACCCTTGTATGGAGGCAGGGAGAAGTGAGACACGGGGCAGCAGTCAACGCCAGGCCAATCCTTCATCTCCTCACCATGTCAAAGTGCCTCTCACAATAGGCACGACCACCTCGCTCATAAAATGGGTGGCCCTGAAAAGGCCGCTCACACACAGTGCACACATGATGCTGCGTGTGGAGGAGGGAAGACAGGAAAATGGGCATAAATTATGAATAGACAGAAGAAAAGACGAAGGCGGTGGAATGATGCCAGAGAGAGAAAATAACAAAGAGGCAGACAGATAACGGAGGAATGATGTCCACAGCCCAGAGACGGGGCGCTGAACACAACTGTGGAGATAAAGCTGGTAAAAGTATGAGTCACACATAAGGTACATATTGAAGTGAACTCATTGGTATGAAATGAATAAAAAAAGAATGTCTCCTAGTGTCTCCTAAGCCTCGGGTAACTGGAGTTGTGAAGTTTAATATCGCACCTCCACGTGCCACTGCTTGCCCATGGCATTAACCACGCGGCCCTCGATGGGTCTCCTGCAGGCCCCGCAGATGGGGACACCCATCTTGTCGTGGCAGGGCAGGCAGTAGAGCTCCCCCTTCAGCTCCCTGGCATCAGCCGTCAGCTCCTTCCTGCAGAGACAGAGGTGAATAAAACTCCGCTTTGACTGATGGGACACAGTACATGCCCAAAGAAAATATGAAAAAACCCCAAATCTGGTGGAAAAAACACAGAGTGCAATGGGGCTTGAGACTGTAATTATAATGCAATTAAGGAGTTTTGAATATAACATGTCATTAGACACTTAGACCACAGCATGGGTACAGCATACACAGTATCTCGGATGTGTACATATATTTACAATTACATAGTTTGTCCACCAGAGAGCAGTCTTTGGTCCATCACTCAGGCAGATTGAACGTGCTGCATGTGGTCTAAGTCTGCATATACTCTACACTTGTAACCTACTTTGTTGGATCTTGTGAAGTTTTCATGCTAAGAACATTTCACCGGTGCAACAAATATTTATGTTATGATAATCATGGACGATATGTGTCATCTCAATATGCTCAAGCCACTGGATCATCAAAGTGTGCAGAAACTTGGCAGCATCATGACTGCATAACAAATGAAGCGTGAGTCTGGCATGGAACTGAAAGACCTCTATCTGTGAGTCTGAGGCATTTTCAGGACCTGACGCAGCTTGCACCCACCATCTCCTGCAGCATCTGGTCCTCCCACTGCCGTCATGCTCTGGATGCTTTGTGAGACTGACACAGCTGACCAGGTTTTTGTGTGTGTCTGTGTGTGTGCATGTTTACCCGCAGTTGTTGCAGTTGAAGTGATCAGGGTGGTAGGGGTCATTCTTGAAAAGCAGAGGCTGCTCCTCAATAATGGCGTGACACTTCTGACAGATGTACTTGCCGAGGCCCCGAGCTTTCTCTCTGTTGTGGCATGGACGACACAGGTGCCTGAGGAGAGCGCGAGCAACAGATGAGAGAAGAAAATGACAGAAAAGAAAGAGGGATACTGATCAGATAGCACGTTCTTCAAGGATCCTGCCACTTGAACAGCCATATCTCAAAGCACTATTTGTCCTGTGTAATACAGCTGATGCAGAGATAGTCACTGAGTGCTTGAACAAACAGCACTGTTCACGAAAAGAAGCCTGAAACCTCACGCACAGCAATACCTGGTCTATGCTTCACAGTTAAGAGCCCATAGATCCAGATTTGCTCACCAAAACTAAAGGAAGCGATGACATTTTACAGGTTATTGGTCATTGTAATCATTCCTCCTGTCCATACCAGCCCTGAAGAAACCAGTATGAGGCTATTGGTTTCTTTAGGAGTCCTTTTTACACAGAATGAGGACTGTGAATTACATTTGGTACAGCCCTAATCTTATCTTATTATTATTTACACTGCATTAGGGAAGGTTGTCTTTGAAAGTACTGTACGGGCATGTGGGTACTGTTTTAACATGGACTAAAAAATCTGAACCTAACCTTTATAGAACTTAAAACTTGATGTCGTTTTCTTGACAAAATAAACCAGTTTGTCAGTGTCTGATCCTGACACAGCGTGTAGCAGACTTTTAATCCTGATTTTTGAGGCAGGACAATTAAAAGGTAGTCATGGAGGATATGGTCTTGAGAATACATGACATGGGTGTACAGAAGTTGTCGAAACAGCAAGACGAGATAAAACAGCATCACAGAAAATGTCGTCCTGCCTCCTAGTGGACATAAACTGAATGATGAGTGTAGACTGATGCTGATTGGCTGAAGTGGAACTGACCTTCCAGCATTCTTAACAAATCCAACATCAGCAAGCACAGCCTGGCAGATATCACAGCAGAAACAGTCCGGATGCCAACTGTTGTTCATAGCCTTGATCACACGGCCAATGATGAACTCACCTTGAGAACAGAGCAGAACAGAACAGAACAGAGAATTATAGAGGGAATATTTATGGATATTTATCGATTAAAGGGCACAAACACGAAGAAGGGACGGGGCAAGCTGCATAAAAACAGACCAATGTCTTTAAGTCAGACTTGCTATAAACACTTAAATGTATCTGTTGCACTCAGATCAATGTTTTCAGCATATGGTACAAGAATCCAACAAAAAAAGAAAGTAAGAAATGAAGAAGTCAAGTGACTGAAGGAGGACCCCCCAAAGGCTGAAGAAAACAACTGAGCTCATCATTGAGTTTTATGGAGATGAGCCACTCGCGTTTTGGGGGGTTTCTGGAGGCCAAAGCAGTTTTCCCCAGCAGTCACCTCAGTAAACACCCAGTCCATCTCTCACCGCAGGTAACATCATTAAATACGTCAGTGTGTCAGTTAATGAAATACCACATAAAAAACCTACTCGAATGGCATTTTCTCTGTTACTGCAGGTCGTGGACTTACCACACTGGTGGCAGCAGGGAGCGAACAGCATCTGGAAGTCATGTTCACAGTATTTCCTGCCTTCAAACTGTCAACAGAGTTCAAACAATTTGTGCACAATTAATCAAAGCACACAGCTGTAGTAGAGTTTTAAAAAACATCTCTCCCACCCTTTCAATGGACAAATACTTTCTAACATCTGTACTACCAGAAGATCAAAAATGTACCTTTGTTACCCAGCTAGAAATGTAACTCAGTGAAGTTTTGCCAGTGCAGAACTGCTCTCTTTCACATTGTGAAAGAAGTTGTTGGTGTTCTATTATTTTGTGAATACAAGTGGAGGCTCTTTAGGCTGAAGCTGTTATATTTAATGAATCAAACTAGTGCTGGAAACTGTCAAATAAGAGACTGGGAAGAATAGTTAGATGCAGTTTAATGGAGGCAGCTGTACAATATTACTGAGCAATGCTCACTGAACAAGCAAAGGGGGAAGAAGACAGATTTTAATGAGCCCTTCAGGCTGCGCTGAAGCGCAAATTTGCCCGAGACTGTGAAATTTAGACTTGTTTGAGTGTTTCTAGAGAGTCGCTTCTTGATATCCAGCAATTACTCAGCATAGAGGACAAAACAGACTCAAATCAATCAAGGCAGTAAAAACTTGAAAGATGGATGGTCTGTGTGACATTATTTAGGAAACGATGGTTGATCTGTATGTCTGCAGATGTGGGGTTGAATATCTAAATCACATGTTCCAGGTCACATGTGACACTAGTCTGTGCCAGCCTGGCGAGTATAAACACTGTGGTGTTCCAAACAGCCATCAGTGCGCCATGGCTTCACATTTTCTGTACACTTAATACAATACATGTGCTAAGCATATCAAAACCAAATATTTAGAATTTCTATGTAGCAAAAATTATTCTGAATAGCTCGTTGTGTATGTTATGTTACATAACGTCTTTATATAAGATTGATGGATTCCTTCCCTTTAAATGGCTCTCTAATTTTTCTGAAACAACCATTTTATGATTCTCTTGTAGTCAATTTAATTGCGCAGTACCTCTTAAAGCATTAATATCTAACTAATAAAACAGTGATGCTCAAAATAATCAACAAAAGAAGGAGCCAATTTATCCACTGAGACTTAAACTACTGCTGAAAGACATCTTTTGTATTTCAAAGGCAAACGAGTAATAGTCGACTGTTATTTATTTCTGGCAACATTTAGAATTATTTACAGGGAACCAAAGGTTAATGTAACGCCCTTGATGTGTATATTGATCTCTCTTTGATGAACTGGCTAAACAGAGGAGCATCAGGCTCTCTGGGACCTGCCAGAGTGACATCTGGCCTCGTACACAGGCTGGTAAGCAAACAGCTTACTGGAAGTGGTCCTCTAATAATTCAATGCTGCATTAAGGTGGCCCTCACCCCTCTTTATTTACCTCAGCAAGGCCATGTGTTTAGATTCTTCACTGAAGGAATGTGCAATAACAACAGACTTGCATGAAACTGTGATCTAAGTGCCTGTGAAGAGCGAGCCAGTTCATTGACCCATCGCAGCCATTTGAAATGCATTTCTAACAGTTTGCAACGCCCATGTTTATATGTTTACTGTAATGCATTCCCTTCTAGGTGTGTTTAAACCTGTCAATTACCGCATCATGTCTCTTTTAATGGATGATGAAAGCCATGCTGAAAAGACAATCGTGAGGACAAAGTGTTACCTCATAGAAGAGGCCGTCCGGGAACTGCTGGAAACACTGGGCGCACACGAAGCACTGCTCATGGTACAGCTCCCCGTTGCTGTTCACTATCTTCTCGGCCGGGGCAAAACCACTCTTGCAGCGCTCGCACATGGCATTGGCCAGAGCGTTGGCCATGTTGCTGAGAGGAAAAAAAGAGTTAAACAGTCAAACAACACTCACAAAGGATTCATATAATAAGTAGAAGCAGGGAAAGCAGCATTTGCAGAACAAACTGAATCATACTGCAACCAATAAAACAGCATATTATGACCTTTACTGCCCGTAGATTCTAGTTGACTGTTAATCTATTACAGTTTATATTCACTGTTTTCATACTACAGTATATTTGACTCTAATTTTCAGTTTGGCTAATGGTATCAAGTTTTTTATTACATGTCTTCAGCTTTTCTTTGACTTGAAAACTCGGTTCAATCTGAAATGTCTCAAATACAGAAACTGATTAAGCAGCATCACTGTGTTTTATCATTTCAGTGTTTGTTAATACGAGGGTATTCTGCTATGATGAAGTTCTCTAACCTACTATGTTTTATGTCTTCTTCTTATTTTTTTAGTTTTTAATTTCTTCATACATTGGTCATTTGTTTCTGTAAGTCATCTTTCTATAGGAAGATAATGGAAAGCAGCGGGGTCATATCAGGACACACCTAACACCAATATTATCAACATGTATCACATGTTCCTCCTGTCATGAAAACAGCTGGAATGTGTACTCAGTACGAGGGGAGAGGGAAGAATGTGGTGTAAGAAGGTTATCAGCCCATTTTAAACACACACACAGACACAATATCTTGGCTCTCGGTTTATTTTGGCTCTGCTTATCAGGGCGGGGGAATCAATGAGGTGTGGAAACTGCATGTTGTCTTTTGAGAGACAAGCTGAAGTTACCGTTTATTCATCTGCATTGTTTCAGCAGTGTATCAGAAGAACAAACAGAGACGAAGGGTTAGTGTGACACGTAAAGCCCATCCCTTCATTAAACAATCAGAAGTGTTTCACTGCCTCTCTGCAAAGCATGGCTGCAATATATCAACGGCTCAGCTCCCCAGGCTAATTAATTTTTCCATTGGAGGGACTGGTGCCAGAACCTGTGGTCATATCCAAAAGCCAACCACTGGCTGCATAAAGCTTATTTATGTCTTTTTCTGCTCACTGTCACATTTGTACGACCCTTTGAGGAGGGTCTAATCATGCAGTGGATGAATATAACTTCAACAATTCAATAAGAAAAACCATATGAATTTCACTATTTTTTATCAAATGGATCTTCTGCATGACGGCCTCCATACGCAGCTTGAACACGCCGGGTCAGTGGGTCTGATGGAGGCTGTCACGTTCTGTCAACACTCCTTGTTTGCAATGCTTGACCAGAACTGGACGAAGCTTTTTCATTCATTTCCACCAGAATATCTGACTCTGAGCACACAGCCGTGAAGTCTTCAACGGACTCGAGTCACGCATCTGCCGATGTGGTTGCACTTCTGAGAGTCTGATGAAGTGTTGAGCTCTCAGAGGGCATTTTCGATACGCCTCTGTGTTTGTGTGCGTGACACCAAAACATACTGTGTGTATATATATATTAATTTGGCTGCTTCCTGCATCATGGAAATCAAGGGGGACTACATTTGTTAGTTAGTCACTGCCCATGGATATTAAAAAGCTTTCAATTCAATAAAGCTATAAGCATTAGAAAAAATCTGATCTGAACACACCACTCACACTCCTGATCTACAAACACACTACTACACTATCATCGCATCGCCCGACCCTGCTTCTATTACACATTTATGCTTAGGCTGAAACTGGGACTAAATCCGTGATGATCATAATATGGGTGACTCCAAAAAAAGACTTGAAAATGATCTAACTGCTCCTACCAAGCATTAGCACCCAGTGTACCAAAGTGCAACATAGTTAATCCCCAGCAGAAGTATTGATGCTGATGTACACACAGGCAACACCTTTAATGGCTGAAACAAAGTGGAAGCAAATGGAAACATGTTGCAGACAGAGACAAGGAAAAAGGACGAGAGGACGGTGGGACCATCCTGGCTCCTCTGCTTTGTTTGAAAGGTCAGAATACCAACGTGTATCCAGGCAACACACACACACACACACACACACACACACACACACACACACACACACACACACACACACACACACACACACAATAAGGCCATGTAAGATTTTTATGGAGTGATGCCATCTGTTCATATTAACTTATCCAGATCAACTTGGGAATTAACAAGAATTCCAGAAACTCTCCTGGACGCGCTGCCCATCCCTTCTCATTTTTTGGGCTTTACTCTAAACCGTTTATCATTCAAACAACACACATCTCAGTTCTGCCTTTAAGATTCTGCATCACACATAAAAAAGTAACCGGCATACCCTTTTTAATGTACTGGCTACACTCAAGCAGGATGTAAGAACATGCTCTGCTTCCATCTGGGTCCACTCCTCACAAGCTTATCAAATACATATTGTTCCATATACCCTGTCTGGCCTGCTATCACACACACTGACAGCCCTGCCCTGTCCAGAGGATTTGTGGGAGGAAGTGATACATCCCTTAGGCATTTCCACCCTCCTATCTGCCTCCAGCACCCTGCGTGAGTGAGATGTAGGACTAAAGCAAAATAGATTTTCTTCATTAAACTCAACGCAGTGGTCAGATTCTCACAGGCGTCACTGCTGTAACGCCAACTCTTTGAGAGGATTTAGACTGAAGGAGAAAACAGATGCAAAAGTTGGAGGCAAAAACAGGCAGAGTGAGCACACAGACAAAAGCAAGCTGGGAGGAGATCTACACAAAATTAATGATAAAAAACCACACATGACTCCACCCAGTAACCCCACCACGCTGGCCTTTGACTATAAATGGAGTCTGGTTGTCAGCAAAGGGAAAGGATGCAGACTGTCACTTCTGTTATGAATACCCTCTGTTGCCTCCACCCTCTCTCCTCTGGTCTCCTCTTGTCATCAGTTTCCTTTCTTTTGCATCTGCTCTCAGTGGCCTGTACTCATCCACAGACACTGACTCTCCTTAATGACAATATTTTGGAAACCTGAGACCCAGATATTGCTGACAGCCATCATAAAGCCCCGTCAATGTCTTTCCTGACCAACGACATGTCTAAAGTTCTTACTCTTAACTCTTTTCATCAGCAGCTTTAAGTATTTTCTTAATGAGGATAACATGATGGACATGGACCCAGTTATGTAACTGAATATATCAGCTGCCAAAGACCAAATTTGACAGAAATGTGTCTGCGGTGGACAAGCATTTTTATGTAATACCACTAGGAGTCACTAAAGTCAGACATTCTAAATACCACACACAGGCGCTTTAATGTCTCCATGGCTGCTAAAGGTGGCTGCTGCCTGCTTGTCCCACCTGACCTCTAATATCTTCACCTCAATTTCCATTTTTTATCCCCGACACGGACAAAGAAATCTCCAGGCTTCACAAACCTGCGGGTGACCCTTGTCCATGTTTTCCTGCAGCCTACGATGAAGCCAGGTCAGTCAGACATGTATATTTAGCCTTCCTGTCCCTCATGCACACATACTTGGAATGCCAGCTGACATATTCTACTTTGCATAACAACTCCCCCCTTGGCACAGAAATAGCCCTTCTTATGTGCTCCTCCTGTAGTGCTCGGCGCTACCCCTGCACAAACATGGCACCTAAGGCAGCTTAAGTAAATCAAACTGGCTGGTAAAGCCCAGCGACTAGAATATCAGAATTCTTCACATTCTGTAGCACCACAGTAAGCTCAGAGCATACAGACTAACGGCATGTCGGCGTAGGACGAGACCGAATCCCTTAACGCACACATCCACTGTGTCGCACCATTTTTTCCTGCTCTGTCATCAGTTGAACTGGCACGTCAGTTATAAAAATATTATTCTTTATGTGCGGTGGAAATTCAGAGATGTGGTCGATCATCACAACCAAGCCAGGGAATCAAAGAAGCACAGCTCCTGGCTCGATGATGACGAGTGAGTGGAGGTGTGTCCCTGCGAACGACGGAGAACAGCCTCTGACACTAAACTTAACCCACCGTGTTAAATCCATACTAACCCAACACTTTTTAGAGGGTCAGCAGCCCCTTTAAAGAGGATGAGGCAGGCTTCACTGCAGTCTTTAACTGCTGGGTGAAATATTTCATTCCACATTAGTAGGATTTCTCTGGTCAAACATCTCACACATATAATGATTCAATGACTAAAATCCAATTATTAGATTTGTGTCACCATCTGGGCAACAGCTAACCACAGTGGTTAAAGCCTTGCCTTCTAAACTGTGTACTCACAAGCGAGCATAAAAATCACAAAACTCCTTATAGACTTTCACATCGCTCTTCCGTCTCTGGGACTTGGACACCGGGACCTCAGCCTCGACCCCGTCATCGCCCCGAAACCTCTGGTGGTAACCGTTCGTCTCCCCGTGACGAACGTGGTCCGGGGCCTCTCCATCCTCGGGTATTGACGGCGGCAGGGTACGACCGTTCATCTCCATACTCATCAACAACAGAGCTGACTTCAGAAGTCCATCTAACACCTCTGGTCAAAAATCAAAGCACTCCAACAGAAATCCCCCCCCCCCCGAGGTGGTTCAATACAAGTTTCCAGGACTGGGAAAGACAATCCAGTGAGCGGTGGGAGCTGCAGTCCATAGAGCAAGCAGGAGACCGAAACACTGATCAGACTGCGCTGGGAGTACACTCCCTCTCTCCCGCTCACACACACACTCCCTCTTTCTCTCACTCCCACATCAACTCTTTCTCTTTTTTCCTCTCTCTCACACACACACACACACACACATACACACACGCCCACACACACTCTCCCCTCCTGACACACTCGCTGTCTATTCTTGGGCAGGTTACTGAAATTAAAGAGCCCACCATGATGTCTCTCCAGAGGTCATTGTGCCATCACACACAGACAGAAACACAGACACACACAAACAAATCTTAGCTGTATTTATAAAAAACTACTACTATCTGCAGTCAATGGCTAATATCTACCCACACTGTCCATCTATGTGTGTGTATGTCACACAGCTGGAGCTCTCAGCTTTCTGACAGATATAACAACATGGCTCCAGCTCAGCATTGCGCAAAGCGGGAATGTCACACAGGAGAGCAGAGAAGCTGAAGTAGCCGGATACCAAGTGACAGAGCAGAGCAGATAACACACTGCTGTATATGTCAGTCATTGTTTAAACACACTGGAGCGACAAATCAAGCAGCTGTGTGTTCAGATGCACATGCGGCGGCTGGAGCCAGACACTGTCCCACCAGTGTCAGCGTCCTGATGTGACGATGGATGCCGATCAATGGATCTGAGCTGATTTAATGCAGACTTTTCAGTTGACCTTTGCACACGTTCACTATTTCTAAACACACTAACTGGCCTACTGGTAAACCATGTCGTGATTGTTTATGGGCTGCTTATTTTCGGCCGTAAAAGGCACTTGACAGGATTAAAACGCAAGACCTCCAAGTCGTCTCCAAGTGAGCCAACAGAGCAGCTTGAATATCAGTTTGAAACATCTTCTTGAGGACGTGGGGAGCCGCAATTATAAAATATGTTAATCGCCCTTAGAAATCCCATATTGGTCTAAGCCTAGGCATTCCTTTAAAGCCACGAATCTGTGTCCCCTCTGGATAAATGATAGCTCTTTATGTCGTTAAACTCAACTGGCATCTCAAATTAATGACCACTTCCCAAACCATCAAAACAACATAAAGCCAGATCCGGAAATACTCTCCAGTGGGACAAACATGTTTGACGCTCCATTAGAGAACAGATGCTGTGTTCATCCTACAAAACTAAGGGATGTGCAAAGCACACATAAGTCTATAAGGAGTCAAATGTTCTCAGCCTGTGTGTGTGTGTGTGTGTGTGTGTGTGTGTGTGTGTGTGTGTGTCCAGCTGAAACATGTCTCTGAGTCCTTCAGTATAACAGTCTTCTACATTACTCCATCATTCTACAAATAGACACCTAGTGGAGCCTCAACTCCAAACTAGGTGCTGGCAGCTGCTGTTTGTGCCTGTGTGTGTGTGTGTGTGTGTGTGTGTGTGTGTGTGCGTGTGTGTGTGTGTGTGTGTGTGTGTGTGTGTGAGAGAGAGAGAGAGAGAGAGAGAGTAAGAGTCTGCATGTACTGTATACATATTAGTGGCCAATTGTACCTCCTCTAAAAGGGGGTGATAAACTGCATATAACATCCAAAGTCATTCAGTCACATTTTTTCCATCTAAATGCAGCTTTTTTAAAAATTTGGATGCTTGATTTGTTTCTAAAATGCGTTTGTTTCTAAAATCCTATTTTCTGAATGCATTATCACTCACAGCACCCTCACTTTTTAACCCCGCTTCAACTATTCAGGGGACTGTCTGACATAATGAGCCAAACATTTCACCAGGCACCATCCAAAGCTTCAGGAGCCTTTCCAACAGAACAATGACTGCAGAAAAGTCACCTGTCCTTAGCTGGGACTCTGCTGGGAATCTTGTCCACTGGGAACCAGTGTTGAGTGACTGGGGCACAATGGATAGAGGGTGGGTGCTTAACAGGAAACACGCGATCTTTCCTTCTGTTTACAGACGTGCTGCAGGGTGTTCCACCCTAAAAGGAGAGCTCAAGAACGATTCAGCTCTCTGGTGTCCACATTAACGTGATCTAATGTGTATTGTTCATGTCTGATTTAGGCTAAGTTGGACTTCAGCACCGAATATTATTAAAGCAACCACAAGGACCTTTCGTTGTGTGTTGATTTTGGCGCCCCCTGCAGTGTTTCCACCACCTCATGTCTTAAAGATCTTGAACTGTTCACGTGATCGTTTGCTTTGGAAGCATTTTCTTTAATACTATTATCCTTTTTTAAACAGCTGTTTGCAGGATGCATAGTGATGAGGTAATCTGTGTATTTGTGGCCATGTGAGATTAATAACTGTAATATGACGATGATGAAACAAAGTAAACTTTGTTTTAGTGATTTACATCTAAGTCAACAAACAACAGATCTAATCCCACAATTTTCTTCATCTGTCGCATGACTGACCAAGGCTGACTTGTGTTTTCACCCGTGCTGTCACTTTTCACCTTTTTTTGGTCTATTCTTTCCAGTTTTTCTTTCCTAACCACAGAATATAACATTAAAATAGCATTTCATAAAGAAAAACCTCCATCTGCTTGCTTTAACTGGCTAATTTTGCAGATAACCAAGCCCGATGACAGGCATTAAGAATAACTGTAGAAATAGCCAGTCCTCTCATGAATGGTCTTGTTTGGTTATGTAGGTCATGTAGAGGCATCAGTATTAAACTGAGACTGGCACTGCAACACACTTTCAAACACTTTTCAACAGGGATAGAACAAAAAAGCCCAGCACACCCTTCTCCCTCCCTCACTGATACACAGATATAAACAAACTGCTGAAAGATGGTAAGTTTCTTCCAATAAAATAGACAAAAAGACAAAACTTGCTCTTTCATCTGCTTAAACAGTGTCTCTGCTGGGACATTATTCTTGTGCCAGTGCTGGACACACTCAAACTAACTCTAACAGACCTCAAATGGGAATTTTCTGACCACAGTGTCAACGACCAAACATGGTAAAAAGAGAGGGATACATCACTTTAAATAATAAAACAATATCATGAACAGTAATATATAATCAGATTTTTAGCAAAAGGAGCAGTTTTCAATGCCTGAGAGAGCGCGAGAGAGAGCGAGTGCGTGAGTGTCGATGTGAATGTCGACCTGAGCTTAAAAATGGCTCCAGCAACTGTCAGCAGTCGACAAAGTGTCTCTGCTGTGTTCCCCCTGCAGGATAGGATTTTGAGACTTCCTCACAGGGTCACTGGAGGTCACCGGAAAGGTCACAGGTCAGGTCACCGAGGTCAAAGCCACTGTTCCACTGAACTGACCTCTGTAGCTATAACGGAGGTAGAGCCATGAAGTCTCCAACAGAGGGAGGGTTTGTGCATATAATGCACTGCAGAGCTTCTCAGCAGTTCATGTGGGCATGGCTCCCACAGTCAGGAATATTTGACCCAATAACACGCTGGAAAACATCTGTCTATGACATTTTCCGTCCTCAAAACAACTCACGACAAAAGGCAAAAAATAACACGAGGATTATCGGACGAACCTCCATTCACACGATGATCCTGGAGGAATCTGGTTCTAGTTGGATCTTGGTTAGTGTTAGCTTGTCTTTGAATTCTTAGATTCTAACTAAAGGTACAATGTAAGACTTGGCCAGCTGTCAAAGGTTGGTCCAAACAAATATGGGGCAGCATATCACTAGAGTAACCGCTAACTGCGCCCGGTATACTCTTTGCTGTATCTACAGTATCTCTGCTTGTAGCTACTAGCCGCTGTTAGCTAGTTAGCTCAGTAAACCGCACAGCTAGCGGCCCATGTTCACGTCTGCTTTGGTGAATTAACGTTTTGGGGAGTTTTATTTTATTGATTGGCCAAAATTACCACCTTATACATAAAATCTAATGCTGATACTTGTTCCGTTAATAATCTTTGATTAAAACATGCGACACTGCAGTTAAAAGAAACTCATGCAACACAACATTTCTGTTTAAATTTTGTCTCAAGCTTGGCTGAATGGATCTGTGTCTACAGACAACATTTGGGATCAAACACACCCTGCTGACCCCCCATGCACTTTGTCAACAGCAACCATGGCAACACAGACATGAGGGCTGCTGGCAAGGTGAGTTTGCACACTAACCCAAGCACACACACACACACACACACACACACTCAGTGACACATACTGATTTAATGACTGTGCAAACATAATTGATGACGAACATTTCCTTTGTTTTGCACTTTTTGTTCCAGACACCCACTTTGACCTCAATGCTACATGGCGGCCTGGAACGCACACAGCCCAAAGGAGTGTAACAAAAAAACATTACACACACATCCTTTCTCAATACTGTAAAGCAAACAGCAATTCCTTTTCTCAACACTTTGGAAACCTAGAATGTGCCCCTGCAATGTTGCTGGTTCCTTTCTTATATTGTATTCACTTTGTGTGAGCGGTGCCTCTTCATGATAACAGTGCCTGGAAGTGTGGTAGAAAGTGTTGCTTTGTAGACCTCGTTCTGCTTTCGTTTCACACCACAACAGTTTACATGGTAATAAACCACAGCACTGAGTTAGAGAAAGTTTCAGGGAAGGCGTTTTTAAAGAATAAAAAGTCAGGACTGTATGAGGCTCATGATGACTGTATTTTGTGCTGACTTTTGCTGACGGTTGGTTAAGATTTGTGACGTTGCCCTGCGGCGGGGCAGGTGGCAAAACGTTTCTTAGAAAGAGCAGACTTTTGACAGTCATCATGTTTTCATCTGAAAAACTTCCTCATATCAGAACATTCTCTTTCTCACCACCACTCGCAGCGTATCCTCGGTTCTGGCTCCTTTTTTTTAGATTTCCTAAATCTTTTCTTCCCTCCGCGTCACTGTTTTGTCCCTCTCTCACATGCTTTGTCTCAGCTCTCTGCTTTCTTCGTCTGTGGTTTAAAGAGGTCTTGTCATTTACTGACGCAACTCTCTGCTGAGAGACAATAGAGATGTTTGGTTCGATGCAGACAATCTCCAGGCTCGTGTAAATACCGCAATCAGAATTGGTGTGAAAGAAGGAGACTGCATGAATACTAGTGTGTATAATTACTGCAGGTAAGCTGTAATTCTGAGGTTGTGATGAAGCATGTCAGTCTTGTGCTTTGCTGGCTCAACACAGTGACCCTGTCCAGTCAGATGTTTTATTCTCATATGAATGATACGTAGTGCGACAGCTACGATGAACTGCACAGTGTGAAAATACAGAAGAACCCACCAAATTATTTTTGCATAGCATGAGAAAGAGGGAGGCTGCTAAGTGTGAAATGAAGTGGGGACACCTCTGAAGAGAGAGCTCCCTCTTTCTGTCCACATTCCTCGCATTACTGCATTCCTCTAATCACTTCAGGATCACACACACACACGCACACACACACACACACACACACACACACACACACGACAGAGAGAGACAAAGGCAGAGACAGAAAGGTGTTTGTGAAAGGCAACGAGCATCCAAAACTAACTGATGTTATCATATTGTGAAACCAATATTGCAAAAGTCTGTGCATGTAGTCTAAAAGGGCCGGTCACACCGCTGAGAGGAATTCAGCCATCAGCTGCAGTATTTGCTGATCAAACACTCCACCACATCTCACCTTATCTGTCCTCGTCGATACAAGACACAAGGAAAAGGACTTTTCCTCAAAGGTTCTTTTGGTAATGATTCTGTTATGTAGCAGCACAAACAAACCCTCCCTGATTCATTACATGATGCAAGAAAATGTCAGTCAGCGCCAGCTAACGATAACGAAGCTGATGCCCGGCTAATGCTGGCAAAGCCAACCCAAAAGACGACCACAGGACAGCACATTGAAAAGTCAGCGATCATAGCTCACTTTAAATAGTTTCAACAGCTTCAACAGAAATATCTATTCCCAGAAAAAAGGCACTTATCAGGAGGAATAAGGACTTTGGAAGCGAGGAGTGAATCATGTATTAGCCGGCCAAACGGCTGCAATTTGTTTGAAAATTACAGCAGTTTCTTAAGCAGCCAATGAGGATGCTGGACGCTCTGACAGGCATGAAAAGGCACGTTTTACAAAGTATGGTTATTGTTAATTTCCTTATTTTGAAATCATCCCTTATTAGGCCGTGAAGTTTTTATCTGGAGCCATTTATATCTATTTACGTCGGCTGCTGTCAAGAAGCAAACGTAAAACCGATTCACTTTTAGCTAAAAGTCTCCACTGCAGAAGACCGGTGACGTGAAATAAGGCGACTAAAACACCAGCACTGGTAAAAGTCATCCTCCATCTGAACCAACATTTCCCAAACGCAGCCTCATCAATAATTTCACATTTGACAGAAGATGAAAAGCCTCACGCAGGTTAACTCACCTGAGGCTGTCCCCTGCCAGACTTCCATAGCTGTCTGGTCTCTCCTGTCTCCGTCTGTACAAGTCAGAGTTTGACAACTCTTTCAGCCTCAAAGAGTTCATCTCCCCTTCGCCTCTCTCCCTCCTTTCCTTCCTTCCTTCCTTCCTACCCCTCGTCTGCTCAGAGCGCTCTGTAGAAGGCGTGTGTGCTGAGGCCAGAGCCAAATAAAAAGATTAAGTCTTGTTCCGCTCTTGTTCTCTCTCTCAAACACACCTCCAGGGCTCACCCCCTTGAGGAAGGACACATGCAGAGGAGTGGTTTTACAGCCTGCACACCTATCAAATACCTCCTGCCCCTCCTCCCCCTCCTGCAGCAGGTAGAGGGACAGTGTGTCAGAGGAAGGGAGAAGAAGAAGAAGAAGGAGGCATTGCCCTGTCTGGCCTTTACCCCCACTGTCTCCTTTGCCTCCTACTTCTCTCGTGCTCATTCCTCTGTATAAAGAGAAAGCCCCAGATAGACGGGAGACAACAGAAGAGGCTATTTTCCACACATACATACAACGGCAAGCACTGATGACTCGTTATGTGGTGTAGAGATGCCGCAATCACCCTCATGACGTCATCTGAGGTATAATCTGAGGATACTGTTTGAAGCTAAAGCCTAAAAATCTTTACTTTAACTGAGTGCCGCAGGAATGAGTCCTAAAACCTGGAAATGAGTTTGTGTTGTTGCACTTCCCCTTTAAGTTTAAGTTTAAGGGATTTATTATCAAATTTAGATTTTTGTTTGCCACAGAGTTTATTTACTACATTAATCCAGAAGCCAATGCTAAAATCCCACCCGCTTTTTGTTGAGGGAGTCAGAGCGATACTCACCTTCAGGCCGGCCAAATAAAATACGTCATCCGTGCAGCACTCTGTATCTACACTAATACCTTATATTTACACATAATACCCATTTTGGCAAGGATTCCTCATGTTTGGCCATGACGGAGCTGTGAAAAAGACGTACTAAACCAGGGCATTTAACAGTTAAACAACTAATATAAATACAATAATGACACATTTTTAGTAAATATAATAAGAGAACAGTAAATATTAACAGTAAAAATGAAATCAGCCTGACTATCTATGATTAAATACAACAAAAGGATTAAAAAACAGGGTTTAAATGTGCACAAAATACCCTTTATAAAACATTTTTGTGATGCCCTTTCCTTTTTACGTGTGTCAGCATAAACATTTACACAATATATACTGATATTTGCAGATAAAACCATGATCTGAAGTCACTTCCGGGCATCTCGAGCACTCAGTAACCTGATGTACCAATGTCTCATCTGTCATCAGTCAGCCTCACCCGGGCCAGGCAGAACAGCAGCACTGTGGTCTGCACAGAGGTAAAAACATGTTGTGGATGTTTCAGTCTGAACGGCAGCTTGTTTGGAAGGATGGGAACACAAAGACCGAGTAAAGCTGCACTATACTGAACAATGCCACCAATTATGGAGTAATATTTTCAAGTTTCACGCACACGCCGCTCTTCAATTTGACTCCTCCACCTTAAACTGCGAGCGTGTTTCCCAGCCGAAACAACAAACTATTGACAAAGGGGAAAATGTCAACCTATGAATTATTCATCACACTGTTATGTGGGAACGACAGACCCTCCCCAGCAGAGACAAAACAGCTGAAAGTTGCCCCTCGTAAAATCAAAAACAAAAAGCTGTGACGTCAACGAAACGGGGGCACACGATTGGCCACCCGACGTGAAGCCAAACAAGCAAAGTCAACAAGCGGCTGAAAAGAAACAGATGTGCGCAGAGCTCAGACTGCGAAACATGAACATGCGAGCTGATAAGCAATTCTTTAATTACCTGCTCAGGTTAACTGTGTTTATTCTGTCTATACCTTTCAGTCAACACGTGCACCTGCTGTTGCAGATATTACAAAGGCGTGTGAAGGTTTGACGTCTTGAACGGCTGCGGGTGGACTAACCATGTCCCTCCTCATGCGCAGACGCTCGCATGCCTTATGAACAGCTCACGCGATGCAGATTCACCTTCGGCAGCTTGTCTCGACCTGTTCAGCATTCCACATGGGTTTGATGAACACACTCACACACACACACACTTAAAGCAGGAGAAATGTGAATGCTGAACTTCTGTAAGATTTTCACATCCCTGAACAGCTGTGACAGGGTCACAGCAGCACGGGCTGACATGTCTGAGTACGCCAGAACATTCATGATGAATCACAGTTTTAGGCTTTATATCCGAGCTCAGCTCACTTCCAATCCGCATTTGGGATGTTCATTTCCCTCAAAATTGAATAAATTGGCATACAATTTAAATCTAAATGTGAACGGTCATCTGCTCGGGATTCGCCGTGTAAAGTGAATGCAGCGTGTGTGTAATGATGGCTCTGTGACCGCAGTGGATGTAAAAGCTAACATTATGTTTTGGATTTAAGATGCATGCAGCTTAAGTTTTGTACTGGGACAAATGTGCTGAGAGTGCTGTTGTTACACGCACTCACACTGACTCATCACACAAACACACACACACATCACTATTGAAACTCTGTTGACATGATGCATCTTTTAGCCCCTTGCCATAACATTAACCATCACAACTGAATGCCTATTAGGTGGCACGGTGGCACCACTGTCGCCACAGCCAGGTTTGATTCCTGCTGTGGGCGCTGGGGGCGTGTCCTCCACCATGCCTTCGGTGCCTGCTGCTCGAGGAAAAAAAAAAAGGGCCTTTCTGTGTGGAGTTTGTCACCAATGGTGACAACAAGGAACTGGGTCCCCGGGCGCCGCTGTCGGCTGGCAGCCCACCGCTCCTGGTCTGCCGCGGAGGAAGGACATTCCAGGATGGGTCAAATGCGGAGAAATGATTTCACAAAGCATGGCGTGTGCATGTAGTGTGTGCATGTTTGTGTAGTGAAAATAAAAGTACGTTTCTTCTCTTCTTCTTCTTCTCTTCTTCTTCTAACCCTACGCATACCTCTAACCCTGACCGTCAAACCGAGTCTTAAAAAGCTGGACTGGACTTCAACAGGTCACCCACATGGGTTGATGTGTTGTCAGGTTCAAGTCCCCACTGAGATATAAAACACACACACACATTTCCTACAAGCCTTCGAAAACTCCTAAACCAACCTCTCAGCCACATGAGTGCACTGCCACCGTGTGGACAACACAGGTACAACAGCAACTTCAACCCCTCATGCTGCAAAATAAAAACACTGTAATGGTGACAGTAAAATGTGTTCCATATATAAACAGTTGACTGTGGGATTACTATTTTCTGTACTCTTGAAATCAGTAACATATCTAGTGGACACAAAACCTGATTATTTCTTCATACGTTCTCACTGCTTTAAGTTGAATTAACTATTTCATCTATTCTTTTTGTCTACTGAAGAACCTTATGACTGCCTCTGTGCTGTAGTGATCCTATTTCCATAAATGTATCACAAATCAATACAATAATATAGCAAAAAGAATAAGTCGCACATATAAGAGGAAGCATACAAACGAGCACATACACAGCCGTGCTGAACCACAATGAAAAGATTTACATCATACAACAACACAGCTATCAAGCTAACTTCCTAATACAATACTCAAAGGCACACTGTGGTGTTAGATCATGCATAGCTCTACAGAAAACATAATACCATGACTTACACATCTAACATGAAGCTGATGGAGCCTAGCTGCATTACTAATATTTCGACAGTAATTTGAATGAATCATACCGTTGTTTCAGGTCAAACTGCAGTGAGGATATTTCAGTGTCTGCTAAAGTCCCTTTGCTGCCACTGCAAATGCTCCTATAGCTGTTATCTCAGCCTGCATGGCCACATCACTTCCTGTTTGCTGTGCTGTGTGTGTGTGTGTGTGTGTGTGTGTGTGTGTGTGTGTGTGTGTGTGTAAATGTTTGCATCCATTTGTTCCCATGTGCCAGCATGTGTTTGTGAGAGATGGGCGGACGTAAAGCGAGCACACGCACTTCTCGATGCGTGTGTGTGGCTTAGGCCTTTGGATGCCAGACCGTCCCGAGATCAAAGGTGGCGCAGAGAAGAGGAGGGAGGACCGAGGAGGTGTGAGGAGGTGTGAGGGGGTGAGCCTTCAATGACCAGACTGAATGGATAATCAAGTAGTTCTCACAGACATGCTATGTTAAGTGTTCCTCTGCAGCTGCCATACAGGAGGTGAAAGGCCGAGCCCACTGACCACACTGGCTGCCACTGACACTTCATATTGTTTGGGAACTGTGTTGTTAACTTGACAACAAAATAATATAAATAATGTTGGTGAGACTGGCTGGAGAATACACAGGAAAGTGGTTACAGCATTAGGAATGTGTGCAAAACCAGTATAGATACAAATATCTGCAGTGTAAAAACAATCAAGTGCACACAAAAAATATTAACTTCTTGCAAGTTCAATATGTGTCAAAGTGGAAAATTAGTGTAACATAACTATTTCAAAGACTCATAACACACACACACACACACACACACACACACACACACACACACACACACACACAGTATCACGGAGGAACTGCTGTAAGTGTGACTGTTGCACAGCCCGTTGGTCCATACTTCCTTCTGCATCAGTCAGGCAGTTGTGTATCATTGGTGTACTAAACACACACTACGTCCTATGAAGACAAACCCGATGCGTCCCACAGACAATCAATCAGAACTTCTTCCTGTAAAGAAGAACCAATGACTTCTAGTTTCACAGCGGCGTGGGCCAGCATGAACAGGAACAACCTACACAGCAAATCAACACTATGACGAGGGATGCACCAAAATCACTCTTTTAAGACCAAGTACAAATACTTACATCTGGGTACTTGCTAATACCGAGTACTTGTATGAGACTCACTTTCGGACTGTGACATTTCAGTACCACACAGCTGTAGCAGAACAACAGGAATGACTTGTTACCTTATGTTCGTGCTGCAAAGTCACTTGTTGCTGTTTCCCGCTGCTAGCGTTAGCATTAGCTAAGAAGTCAAATTTCTGACACAAATTTCTAATTTAACGCCTCATAATTTTAAAACATGTCATACATGCATATGACAGGACTTCCTTGTGTAGAGAATGACCTTATGTGTCATGAATGAAAGCAGCATTTCTATCCCTGAAAAATGCTTTTTCACGGATTCAGCTTCATTGTTTTTCTGTTCATTTGTTGCAGACAGCATACATCTACTACTGATCCTAATAAAAGACCTGCGTCACAGTAAATGTGTTATATTGTGTAGACAGTGGTTGGTCTTTGTTGTGCTTCCAGAGGATTAAGATCACGGGATATCCACATCTTCCAATGAAACCTCAGTAACTTGAACTACTATTGGAGCCCACTGTACTTGTGTTAAAAGTCCATAATTCAATGCAGTATTAATAAGCTACAGGATGCGTGAGTTGCAATAAACATTTCACACTCAAGTGTATGAAGTCTAAGTTTCTGAAATCTAATGCAGAAAGTCCAAATCCAGCATCACACAAGTTCCCCGCTCTTCCAAACAAGGACAAGTCCACACTGGAGCCGGGGACATTCTTCTAAGCTCCAGTTGTATCAACACAGTGTGAAGTCAGATAAAACTGTAATGCGTTGGGAATGCAGCAACGCTCGGGCCTTTAAGAGACTCTCCCTCTGAGCTTTCAGTGTCCACGGAGCTTTATAAAAGCCAGATTCATCCCAGGCCATAATTAACTGCGCAGTGCACACAGCAGCATTCACACCAGTGGAAAAAACACAGCTCTGAATGGCCGTCCCCGGGGAATGGATGGTCAGGAAGTGGTTTGGAAAGCAGTAACTACTGTCCAGTGAGCTTGTGTGGACATTCCTGTGCAGGGAGGAGGTTGACGTGCAGAAAATGGAGGAACATCCTCTTTCTATCTTTAAAATTTCTTTCTCTGCTATTCCGTCACTTCTGTCTAACGTGAGTGTAGGCTGACGTCAATACATCAAGTGGCCTTTAAAGCTATTTTGGCATTTTATTATTAAAACTGCAATTAGTGTGGGCACCCGTCAATTGAAAGAAAATTAACTGAGAACTATTTTGACGTCCAATTTATCATTTCAGTCATTTTTTTCATAAAATATGTCAAACATTTGGTGGTTCCAGCTTTTTAAATGGATCGGCAATACAAATGAATGAATGAGTGAAAGGAAAGACTGATTAAAGACTTATTAAAAGATCTAATTGAGAAAGCAATCAAAAGCTTTAATAATGCAATCACTTCTGACAAAATATGTGTGTGCGTGACACCACAGTTAGCCCCCTCATGAAAAGCTAGTCAGATAATTCTTCTGGCTATTATTGAAGCTGTCATAAAATAATTACATCCAAATTCAACTCAGCAAAACTTTATTAATTTTCCTGTATTTAAAACGGAAGTTGAGCAGCTAAGAAACAACAAAGCTAGGTTAGCTAACTTAGCTAGCTGTCAGTTGCTAAGTAAATTAGCTATCTGACATTTTATGCTCCATTAAAGATACATATCAAATTTGTTGCATTGTTAACAACAATTATAAATCAATTTACATTATTTTCCATGCTGTTAGACACATGGGGGGATTTGTGAGCCACAACAGCACACACAATCCAAGAAACAGTTAATTTTATAGTTAACTCTGCGAACGGAGGCTTTTCAAACCAAACTCCATTCTGTAAAAGCTGTTTTTGATTTTAACTGATCAACAGTTCAGCATTTCAAACAAATGTCTGACCTCTGCAAATCCATTAATAACACGATGGGGGGCGCTGGCGAGCAGTTTAAGTGACCAAGTTCAGATTGTAGCTATACAACATTAAAGTACATTAGCAGCAGCTGCTTAGTGTGTCGCTAATGTACTTTAACTGTGACTGATAAAAGCCATTTTCTCCCATGCATATAAGCACCGTTAAACTGGCAGCTTTCTAAATGGAGTTTGTCATGACTGAATCATCCATGAGAGAATGGAACATACCGGGGCTGCGTTTTTTTTTTTCACCCCCGTCCATCGAAAAACTGTCAACTTCCCAACTTATCAGGCAAAAATGTCTCGTTTAGGGAAACACTTAGAAACTTCTAACTCACCCGTTTGTCATTTCCGTAATGCCGAGCATCATGCCGCTCCCTCCCCGACCAGGCTTCAGCTTTCAGACTTCAGCTGCAGATGTCCAGATGTTGTCCAGTCTGGGATGTAGCGTTGGCCAGTGTTGGTCTTCACACAGTGGGAAGAATGGCGAAAACGGGCCTCGCCTCAGTTCACCAGCCGTCAAGACGGACTCAACGGAATATTTCACTTCCGCTTGTGACTTTCAAAATATAATCTAATTCTTCTTATTAGATTGTCACACCAGGGTTCAGCTGACTAGAGTAAGTAAATAAAAACAAAATTTCATCGAAATACTAACAACATAAAATAATGGAAATGTCTACACATTCATGTATATATTTTTTGATCTGCATGATCCATCTTAGTTTGGCGTAATGATTTTACACAGTTGATGTAATATTCCAAAGAAATTAAAAATAATAAAGCACAGTGAAGGTGGAAATCTTCTACTGCGTCTGTGCACAATATGTTTTCAAGTACAGATGTACTGTGTTGCTCATTCTCTACATATTTTCAGTGTTTATACATGTATAGGCATATTTGTACTTTATATATGTAACTGTATGAGCTCCTTGTAAATGTAATCTTAGTTTTCCTGTTAATTTCTTCCTCTAATGCTCCTTTTATTTGCTTTGTCCATATCAAAAATTTGAATATTTGTTGCATGGAAGGAGCTGCACCTACATTTCATGGTGCAATCCTGTGTTGTATAATGACAGTAAAGCTGAACTTTGAATCTTGAACCTAATACCAGTTTTTGTGCTTGGACAGTGGCATATCATAATACTTTTTTGATTTCATATCTGTTCAACTGTGACCGTCTTAAAGCAGATTTGCTCACAATCAAAAGTCAATGTTGATCCCCAGTTTTGAGCTATGCTGTAACATAAAAGTGACTCTACCGATTTTTCCACAAAGGACATTTTGACATGTCATGGTCAGCACGTGTAAACAATAGAACGGATAATAGTTGAATTCCATTTAGCTGTTTCAGTTTCAGGGCTCTGCTTTTGTGCATACTGGCTCACTGTCAGACTCAGGCCCAGTCAGAAAAAAGCCATTGTTACTGTAATTAGTAACACCTGACAATAACATCTCAAAAGGACCAATTGCCAACTATGTAAATTATTAAAATTTTGACACTTTTTTCAATTATTTTCTTTCTTTCAGCAGCTAATTCTGTTATGTGCAAATAAAAAGATATTTTTAAAAATGGTAATAGAAAAAAAACAAAATAAAACTGGGGCTTCACACAACATTTCTAATGCCACTAATTAAACCAATCCATAACCCACTGAGACAAACGAGCTCACATTAAACAGAAAAGACTACTTTTATTTTGAAGGCCGGGGCGCTCGCCAGCTGTTTTTGCGTGTATCTGCGGCAGCTTCTCGCTCAGTCTGTGAGCTTCCACCGCTGGAGAATTACAATTTCGGTATCAAAGCCAGAAAACGACAAGACCCGCCCTGTGAGCTCAGCGCGAAGACGTGTTTGTATCGACAGATTAAACGCTATCCGTCAACAGACTGATGCAGGATGCTGCTCCCGCATCCTCTGTGGTTTGTGAGGCATCATTTCAGGATATATGGAAAGTCTGACTTTTCATTTTCTGGCCGCCGAAAACTATCCAGAAGTTCAACATGGCGAGTGGGTGCCATGAGGAAACACACATCCCACATCAAGATCTTCACAGCGAGGTTTTGTAAAAGTCATTCACGGGTTCTTACAGACACATTTGGTGGAAAGAATGTGCTTCCTGCCACCTCTCTGCAAGGATCTGCAAAATAAGTTTAGAGGATAAAACGAATAGGAAAAACTAATAGTAGGAGGAAAAGCTTCAGTGAGGTGTTAATGATGGTGCTGCTCTCCAAGGGGGAGAGCGCAGATAATAGCATGTTTACCTTTCCTTCCAGTGGCAGATGCAGTAGCTGTAATTTGTTGTTTCCTCCCCTGGCTGCGTCATGATACTAGAAACCACATATATTTCCTTTTAAGGAGAGCCCCTGCACCCCTTTCCCTCTCACAGGAGGGATGAGGACTTTCATAGCAGGAAAAAATGCTCAACAGCTAAAAAAAATATATATATATGGATACTGTACATGAGCTCACACTCCAAACAGACTGAAGTTGAGAAACTGATGATGTTAGAGCAATAAAATTAAGGATTCACAGGCCTGAAAACATGAAGGGAGATGTTAACACTGCAGATGCTCGTAATGGCCTGTAGATGCAAATGTCAAAATGCATCACAATGAATGAACATGCAAAGCTGAACGCACAGTAATCAGAAACATTTTCATCCATGTTGAGTTTATTTTAGTTTACAGGCGGAAATAACTAGTTGTTGGAAGTTGTTCTACAGTGAACTAGTTATACTGGAAATGCTCCCTCGTTCTTACCCAGATAAGATTTTGTGGTTACAGTAATCTCTCCAAAGCTTCTGCTGAGGTTAAGAACCAAACATATAAGAACTCTAGATACAAATACATTCACTTACGCTGAAGGAATCACAAAAAGCTGCCACTGGAATGAGAAAATGAACAAGCCAGTTATCTCCTTCATTGGTAGGATGTGAGCAAAAATGGACTCGTGTGATGTGGGTGGATGTGTGCTTCACTTGGAGGTCAGAGGTCGTGGCCAGGCACTGTGAAAAGCTGCACCCAGGGTCTGATAGGGAGTCTTGCTCAAGGACACTTTAGCAGGGTGGGTGTGCCCGCTGTCACGGGGGCCGTCCTTCAACAAGACGGCTGTGCAGATGAAGTCGCGACAAATCTTTCATGTCCAGTGATTAAACAGCAGCACAACAACTGACGCCTCATAAAGTATTCCCAAAATACTCATAGAAACCATAACAATAATGATTTGGCATTAAATAATAACAACCACAACAAACAGTAACAACAAATTACACAGTAACCAGAACAAAATCACAAATCAACCTACAGGATATGAATCAAAGCTCAAAGAAAATACACCTGCTCCTGATTTCAGAGTGTGAGGCATTAGTGAACAACTGCAAAATCAGTCAGAAAAATGTCTAAATAAGCTCTTTGTGATCATGTTGTGTCAGTCATGTTGGTCAGGTGAACCTGAGAATGTAAGAATGCGCGCTCCTTTGTACTGAAACGAGATTATGAGAGACATACCGGATGTTTATCACGTTTTAGCCCATTGAATAAAATCACACAGACTTCACACAACTGCTGATTGTTTTCCAAGCAGAGAAGATGTTTTTCTCTGATGCATTGTGCAAACTTCATGCTGATTTTCTTAATGCACGGAATAGAAAAGAATGGCTGCCTCTGAGGTGATAAAAACACACTGAAAAATCTTTCAACGCTTCAGTATGGCCATGAAAACCGTTGAAAGACGTGTAAAGCGTGTGTGATTTGTACCAAATGAGCTAAACTCGAGCAGAGTCCTTTGAGTGCACTGTGCTACAGAACACAAGCCCGTCAGAAGTGCAAGTAAAATGTTGTGATATCATGCCACTAACTACGCAGTTATCCCACAATTCTTGCACATCTTGTGCTTTATACAATGCTGTGATTATATCGCGTTACACAAATAATGTATTATATCCACTCACAATGTTTTCGTACTGCTAATGATGCCTAATAAGCCCCACGTCAACGAGGAGAAACCTCATGTCCAGTAAAGGTTGTTATAAATATGTGTCAATAGTGAGAGTAAGGAAGACAGAACTTTGTCACAGTTAACATTCATTGGTAAGAGCCTCATCTAACTATTGCACCGCAAATTCAAATCAATCTTCAATCGTCAAACGTTTGGTTGGATCTCTGCAACACACACCTCCTCGTTCTTATCTGATACATTCCTTGGTCCCTTGGCCCGTGTTGGTAAATGCCCCAGTTAAGCTTCCGCTTTTGCCACTATTTCAAGCATCACTGCTTAGTATGGGTTGTCAGAAAAAGGCCCAGTAACATCTGTCCTCATCCTCCTCCTCATCCTATTGTTTTTATCGGGTTGGTTGATCATTAAGTCTACCTGATCCCAGACCAGCTGTGGAGATAGGAGGTCCAGCCTGAGCCCCGATTCCCAGACCCCTCCTCCTCACCTGCACAAAGGAGATCAAACAATCATCACTGACAGTAAATTCTGTTGCACTTCACTAACCTGGTGAGGAGCCTTTTCCTAAACAGTACTGACTTATTCTTTATGTGTATTTTAGTTTATATCTCATACGATAAACCATGCTTACCTTGTGCAATGGCAGCCAGTTTGCTTTTCTCCTCTGGGCTGAGCTGCAGCATCGTGTGAATGACAGGCAGAAGGGCCTGCCTCTCGCTGCCGGATCGCAGGAAGATGAACTGCAGCAAGACGTTCTTCAAATACTCCAAGTTGGCCACACTCTTCTCCCTCTCCTGGTTTCGCTCCAGACGACGCAGCTCACTCTTCAACAGCTAGCAGGTAGAAAATAACAAGAGCTTTGAATGGCAAAACCTTCAGCTTTGACAAAGTCCCTCCATTAAAATCATTAAACAGTCGTTAATAAACATTAAAGTCATTAAATAATTTGCATTTGTTGGTTTTTACAGTGTATTCGACCGTTTAATGAGCGGGAATTAATTTTGGTCGGCGCTGCTCTCCGTAACCGAATGTTACGTCACACATAACAAACATGGCGGCGCCCTCTGCGGTGCAGCGCCCTACTGTGTTGGCAGAGAAGCGTTAAAACGCGAGTAATGAGAACGATTTCCGGGTGTACACTATCGTAGTTGTCTGATCAAATAGTTTTGTGAGGATTTTCGCCGTTTTTCGTTGTGAGAAATGGGTTTACAGCGTTTGCTCTGCGGGGCACTGGAGTGTTACTCCAGACAGCTTCGACTCGTTAATATTCAGCAAAAAGTCAAACAAAATGCGTCTCCACAAATGTCTGTGGCAGGTCTGAGCAGCAGGATATTCGTCCACACAAGCCGCCTCGGTGTCGCTCACAGAGAGCTGGTCGGCCGCCGCAGCCTCGGCACCTCCACCCAGCCCTCCAGAGACGTCACCCTGTTCGAGCACGACAGGAGCCGTTTCTTCCAGCTCCTGTCCCTCTTCTGCGGCGGGCAGTTTCTCTTCTGGACGTACCTGGGCCACTTCGCTTACACCGGGCTCAGAGACACGCGAGCTTCTACGGAGAAACCGAAAGCCATAGCGCCCACCACCACCACCACCGGGCTGGCTGGGATGTGGAGTTTTGAGATGAACCTGGGCTCAAACACCTGGAGGTACGGCTTCACGCTGGGATGTCTGGCCATAGGAGCAGGGATAGCCGGGCTCGGTCTTCTGTTTTGCCGGCGCTCTGTCAGCCAGGTGGTTTTACACAAAGGTGGGACGATGGTGACAGTTTGCACGCAGTCACCTTTGGGACCAGGCCGAGGACAGAAAATAACAGTCCCGCTGTCCCAGGTCGCCTGTCACGCTCACAGGCATGAGGCCCCCTCCTTCATCCCTCTCAGGATCAAAGGACACAAGTTCTACTTTCTCCTGGACAAAGAGGGGACCATGAACAACGCCAGGCTGTTTGATGTCACTGTCGGGGCTTACCGGCCAGTGTAACGTGTGGTTATTACACCATTTCCAAAATGCCTGTGTAGGAACACTGAACACCAATGAAACACTGCTGTGATTTTACATGGCTGCCAAACAAATATGTCAGTTTCTGTTTGTCTTCAATGAAATGAAATCTGAGCTCAAATATGGACTGATGAATGTCAATTCATGCCTAGTATTAAACATTACATCCTGCTATTGATGAAAAAATAAATACTTCAGAGGAGTGTTTTAAGATATACTTTAAATTCACTTAGTAGAAATAATGAGTAATTTGAAATTATACAGGTGTCAAGAAACTTTAAATGAATTTGCTGTGAAATTAAACAGATTGACATATTTGCATTTTCTGCCTGTTTGTGTGTGTGTGTGTGTGTGTGTGCAATTATACATACTGTGATCTGCTCCATGAGAACAGCATTGGTGGCCTCAGTTTCATGCAGGAGGCTGTTCATGTGCTCCATACTGCGGTTGGCTGTGCTCAGCTTTTGACTGAGCTCTTCTTTGGTTGGCTCCACCGTCCACACAAATGGCTCTAGAGACCAAACCAAAAGCCGCAGACAAGTCATGGTTTGAGAAAATCATGGGCATAGAGGTAGATTTGCCTCGGTTCAGGTGTCGAGGATGAGTAACCAAGTGCTGTTTCTGATTGCCATGTTTGGGTCAGAGACTGAATGACAGGTGAAGTACTGCACATGGTGCTTTTATAAACTGAATAACTGTTAAAAGTGGCACCTCCTCCCTCTAACACACCTTGTTTGGGGTCTGGGGATGTGAGAAGATGCTCCAGAGAGGGCAGCGGCGTCAGAGCAGGAGAGGGGCTCTCAGTCTCCGTGGTCTCCATGCCCTCGCCCTCCTCCCTGGCCATAGACTGGAGGTCACTGAGGGCCATCAGTCCCAGCCCGGCCTGATCCACGTTTCTGCGCTGGGGGTCTGATGCCAGGGGCTTACGTCCGGACTGGACCGACACTGAAACTGAGAGAGTGGAAAGGTTTGTGGGAGAGCAAATTTTCAAATAAACCTAGTTTTTGACTTAAAGGGATGCACTTTAAACTATTCTTCAAATTTTAGTTTAGTTCTCTGCAAAATGAGGTTTGTGTCATCTCCACTGGTCTTTAGTTGTCAGTGATCATGTCTTATACAGTGTTTGGCTGCATTTATAATTATCTTTGGTTTGAATCATGAAATAGATTTTTACTGAACCAGCTGTCACTGTTATTAAAAACTGTACAACAACGATCAATCCCTTAGCACACGAAACACAATCCCTACTTCATCTAACACAATCGCGAGTGAGTGTCCTACTTCACTGTGACATGAGGGGGCACCAGACACACTCCGGTGTTCACCATTCAGCCGGCATACACAATGACAACAAGTGTGCAGAGAGAGGGGTGAGGCGCTTGAGAGAGCGGGTGGACAAAAGAGAAGATTGTGATTAATGGACCTGAGACTGAACCAAAAGAGCAGACACCAAACAATCCCCCTCACCTTCCCACCTCCAGTCTGGCGCTCTGCCTCCTCACCCTGTGCAGCTGAGCGAGAGGAGCAGGACACTGAAGTCCTGCTACGTGCATAAATGCATTAGAGTTTGACCAGATTTTGTCGTCTGAGCAGGGTTCAGAATAACTAACAATTTCACTTATGATTTCCTGATGGCTTGAGGCCTGTAGAGAGATTCTTATCCATCTCCTGACACAACACTCCTTATTACAGAGAGGATGTGTGCAGATATACTCGATCAAATCTATCACAGGCTCAACACTCAAGAGGACAGTTTCAAGATAAATCAAGCTATGGTAGAAGACAGCAATAGGGAAAAAGGGCATCTATTCATAGAGGAATGAATTTCCTGGACAGGATATGATCCACAGATAAGAGAGCGTACAGCAGAAAAAGCTGCTGCCTCCATCGGTTTCTTGTAAAAAAAACTGTTTTTGGATTGCATATTTGCAGTTTGTGTTTATGTACTGTTTGATTGTTTAGATTAAAGAGTAAATGGGGCAAAACATGTCAATGAATATAGATCAATTTTACTGTTTGTAACAAGTGATCCATTAAAAAAAAAAAATATGAAGCCAGTAAAAATTGTCCAGGCGTCCAGCAGCTTTATGACCCACCTGCCCATCAGGACCAGTAAATCACACAGATGTGGAACTAACTGCCATTAAACCCAAATATAGTGGTGAAAACGCTCAAATATGACTTTCAGTAATATTGGCTCTTTTTATCGGGCTACTCCATGTGTGAGCCGCTAATGATGAGCCTCTCCAGATGCCACAGTGAGCTGTTTGCCCCACCGAGAGGCGGGAACAGAGCTGAGGAGCCTCGCCAACACCTGGCCGTAATGAAGTGACAGAGAAGAAACACACGCGCACACACATCCCTTTCCTAGTCATTACTATGTGTGTATTTGCTGTTCGACTCCAGAGGGCAGCTGTGTGGGAGGTGATGAACGAGCTTTCAGTGGCGCTCTTCTGGTAAACACGCCAGAAAAGCCGAGTAAACAAGATGGAAAAGTTCAACACACCTGATGCTTTCACGGATCTCTTTATAAGATATCAATCATGCACCCCTTGAGCTTCCTGTTGTCTATTTGAGCAGCAGCCACTTTTTTCTGTCTCCGCTGCTACTCCGTGCACAGAATGAGGCACTTATAGCTTGATCAATTTAAACGGATCGCGTTTGAGATTTGCCTCCACGCTTACTGTTCTGGCTCTGCAGGGTGAAGAGCTGCTCCTCGACGCGGGTCAGCTGGCCCTGCAGGGTCTCCACAGTGGCCCGGTGGTCGTCCTGCAGCTTCCTCAGCTGCTCCCTGTAAGCCTGCCGCTGGGTCTCGACCTGGGAGGACAGGTCAGCCTGAGCCTGGGACAGATCTGTCCGCAGAGTCACGTTCTCCGACTGCACTGACAGCAGCCTGGAGGTGGAGACAGAGAGAGGGGAGACTGAGGGAAGAACTAACAGACTGTTTAGTGAAAACAAATGGAAAATAGATTTAATAGAGAAACAGTTCTAACAAATCACAGAGGCAAAGGGACTGTGAGAGAACATACATCAACATGATAGTATGGTAAATTCAAGGAAAGACAGGGTCACCTCTCGCGGAGCTCAGCCTCCTTGCTGATGGTTTCCTGGAGGATTTTGTTGTGTCTCTCCAGCAGAGTGTCGTGCTCAGTCTGGAGCTGCTGCAGCTCTGCTGTGCTGCTCTGGAGGTTCTGATGGCTCTCTGCCAGCCTGGACCTCAGCTGTTCTACCTGAGAAGACAACTGCTCCCTGCCAGACACACCACATATTCATTATACTCACATAACACTCTTGCAGCGTTAACTGGCTCATACTGCTAATTAGTGTTGACTTAAATATGCTTCACTGAGCAGCTGCTTTTGCACCTCAGATATATAAGCTGGGTTATCTCAGCACTGATCTTGCAGATAGCTTTTGCTTTTACACAATATGCGATATTTATGAAGTATTTGTTTGTTTTGGCTTGAAAACATCTAGAAATGCAGCTTTTCTATAGTTATATTTCTTGCTATGTCTGTATACTACTAGGTGTGGTCCTTACCTCTCTAATTTACCAGAGTCTCCGTCACTCTGGCCAGTGGTTTTGCTCTTCTGCTGTTTGAGCACATTGTGGACTCGCACCTTGTAACTCTCAAATTCACCAGCTGTTGCCATAAGCTCAGCCTGGAATCAGCACAAAGATTAAGCAGAGATACTCAGTGAATTAAATTTTTGAACATCGTTCAATTATCTGATCCATGACTGCTCTATGACTTCATACACGCATTACATTTTGCATGTCCACCTCACAAGGTTTCACTTACCACTGTACTGTTTTTATTGCCAATCTTGGACATTAGTGAGGAGTGAAGAGGATTGTTGGACTGAGTTCTGAAAACTGTGAGTTAATTACAGCTATTTATATGAAAACATACAGTAGTCTTTTGATATCACTATAATTGAACCTTATAACTATAATTGTTGCGGTCGCTGTATCGGTGTGTCGTGGTGAGGAAGGAGCTGAGCCGAAAGGCGAAGCTCTTGATTTACCGGTCAATCTACGTTCCTACCCTCATCTATGGTCATGAACTTTGGGTCATGACCGAAAGAACGAGGTCCTGGATACAAGCGGCTGAAATGAGTTTCCTCCGCAGGGTGGCAGGGCGCTCCCTTAGAGATAAGGTGAGGAGCTCTGTCACCCGGGAGGAGCTCAGAGCAGAGCCGCTGCTCCTCCACATCGAGAGGAGTCAGCTGAGGTGGCTCGGGCATCTCTATCAGACGCTCCCTGGACGCCTCCCAAGGGAGGTGTTCCAGCCATGTCCCACCGGGAGGAGGCCCCAAGGAAGACCCAGGACACGCTGGGGTGACTATGTCACTTGGCTGGCCTGGGAATGCCTCGGGATCCCCCCGGAAGAGCTAGAGGAAGTGTCCGGGGAGAGGGAAGTTTGGGGGTCCCTGCTCAGACTCAGACTGCTGCCCCCGCGACCCGGCCCCGGATGACGCAGGAGAAGATGGATGGATGGATGGATATAATTGAAAGGCCTTTGGTCAAAGCATACAAGCAATTAAAAGTTGTCGCCCTATGAACTTGAAACCTGAAACGAGTATTTTTCACATTTTTTTGACGTTGCAAAGAAGAAACGATTAATCAGAAATAATTGAGATTTTAATAATGAAAATGGTCACGAGTAGCAGCCCTATATAACACTGCTCTCTGTAAGTAGTGAGCATGAGCTGCTGCAACCTTCAATTAAAGTCATCAGAGTTGGCAGTGTCTCCTACTGTTGCAGCATCTCAAATGAAAGTGCTGATGGGATCTTTGGCAATGCACTTTACTCTTACTCCATTCTGGTGGAGCTTTTCGCTGCTCCGTGTATGAAAAATGACACACTGAAAGCGTGTGTGTACCTTAGCAGTGTCTCTCTCCTGCTGCAGGCTGTTGATGCGCTGCTGCAGGGAGCTGCTGGTTCTTTGTTGCTGTTCCACCGCAGACCTCAGCTGCTCCTGCAGACGATGGCGCTCGGCCGTCAGCTCGCACACCTCGATCTCAACACACAAACACACACACACACTTCAATGTGTGACTTGCATAGGACTGAAATGCTGATTTTTAAAACTACAGGTTTCATGAAAAGGTATCGCTGAGAGAAGGTCTTCTAGGAAGTGCTGGCTGTGTTACCTTTGAGCTTTCTAGCTGCTGCTGGTGAGCCTCCAGCTCTCCTTTCAGAGAGGCCTGCAGCATCATGAGGGAGCTTTCCTGCACGTATGCACAACACACACACACACACACACACACACACACACACACACACACACACACACACACACACACACACAGAAATTGTAAATGAATACTCTCATGTTCTCAAACATGGCAGCACACACAAATGATTAACTTTTCCCAACATCTTCAAGGCCTCTCCTACAATCATGCCCACACATGGTTGCATAACACTATTTACATTCATCAGGCAGCAGTGTTACACATCCACCCACACACCCACACACACACACACACACACACACACACACAGAAACAGACCTGTTTCTTGGCATCGGCCAAGTCCTTTTTGGTCTTCACCAGCAGCTGTTTCATCTTGGAGGTCTTCTCCTCCCCCTGGTCCAGCTGGGACTTCAAAGCCTCTGGAGACACAAACACACACACACACACACACACACACACACACACACACACACACACACACACACACACACACAGACAAGACGGTTTAGGTGAAATACATGCTGTAGGCTTTTCATTTAAGCACATCTTTTTCCTGTGTGTGTATAAAGGATAAATGAGTTTATACATTGTACTTGAACAATTCGCACATACCAATTTCCTGTTTGAGTGTGTTCTCCTTCTGGGTCAGTGTGTTTATCTGGCCCTTCAACTCCTCAGCACACTCATCTCTATCTAAGAGTTTGGCGTTGAGTTCTTTCACCAGGCGTTCGTAGTCGGCCATCTCCATGTCCAGCAGAGAGCTCTGCTGTGCCTCCTAGAGGCAGAGCCAACATATTACATCATTACAGTGAACAAAGCCAACATCCCATCTCCCCGTCACTTCACTGATGTCAGACTTAAGAGCAAAACAAGAAGAATAGATGTGACATGTTTTTCAGGAGATTTCATCTGTGATTGTGTGTGAGACTGGTGAGGAATTAGCAAGGCTTAAGGCGACTTCAGTGGCTCTCACAGCTATTTAGGACCTGACCTTTAAAAGTGCTAAATTCTTGAAACATGAAATTATTACATTTCTGGACACATAATTAAATGCTGTCCTGTCAAAGTGGTAAGAGAGCAAGGGCATATTTTTGTGGATATTTGACTGAATGTATTTCTGTTGTACTTAAGTAATCCCAGTGAAATTTACAAGAAAAAAAATCTTATCTTTGATCATAATCTAATAATACTTATCAATTGTCTTCGCTAAAAAATGTATAGCGCCCTATGCATCATCAGTTTTTTCTATATTCTCAGAGATCACAGTGTCAGCCTCAAAAATGCCATGTTTGTTTAGCTGTGCTACCAATGTGGACACATGACAGAGTCAGACCTCCTGGCAGGTTCCACGTACCCTGCTGAACCATGTAGGGCTGCACTAATGGAAAAGAAACAACAGCTCCTGTGCTGCGGGCTAGAATTGCTTTCTTTCTCTGTGAGAGGTGCTGCTGTAGCTGCAGGCCAGCCATCACCAGTCCAGTCGCTTGACTAGACAGGCCCTCTGAGACACTGGTGTCTCAGGAGCTGCGTGTGTGTGTGTGTACCTTGCGTAGTTGCTCCAGCTCCTGGGCAGTCTGCTGAGACTGCTGCTGCTGCTTGCGGAGCTGGGCTGTCAGCTCTTCTACCTCCTTCATGGCAGAAGACAAGTCCTGGAGAAGCAAGGAAACACACAAACACACACAAATGGGTTTTCAGTTTGTACAGTGACCCTTCATATTTTATATCATTTCATCAGCCTTTAAAAACCTTCAGTAGTTTAAGGCTACGTTTACACGGAAACGATCTGAATAGAAAACGCAAAAGTGGCGTTGCGTTCTCACTTTTTATTCCACGTTTAGACAAGCGTTTTTTGGGGGAATCTGCATATATACGGTGACGCAAAAGTGTGTGGAATCAGAGAATGTAAGGGACGGGCTCTGGCAGATCGAAGCACACTTTTGCGTTTTTACCCTCTAGACGGGAACGCGACGGTGGAGCGTTTTTAAGATTTCCACTCTGGAGGGCGTTTTCACTTTTTTGCGTTTTTAAGCCCCAAAAACGCCGTCGCCGTCTAAACTAAAGGCACATCCGATAAAATATTTTAGCGTTATCGTGTAAACGGGTCGTAAGTCTTATGAGTGGTTAAAGAAGATGTGAGGACATTTAAAGACTTTGAAACAGGTTTGTGTAAAATTTCACCCCCTGCATGTGGGTGCCAAAGAGGAAGTGGTAAAACCTGCAGTTCCTCAAATGACCACTCGAGGCTGGTTCCCAAAGTGAGTCAATCCCCATAGACCTCCATATTAAAATGCCGAACTTACCTTTGGAAATAAACATGTTTCCAGCCTGGTACAAAGAACCTTTTTGGTCTCTGTAGCTAATTTCCCCGATCATGACAATTGCATGGGGATGAATTTAGATATATATTTTATATTATATTATAGTTATACTAAGGCTTAAAGTTATGCTTAATTATGGGCATGGCTGCTTTGAGTGACAGCTTGTCGCTAAGTTTCAGCAATCAAGCTTCATTCAGCCCACCTCAGCTCCACCCATGCTCCACCTCTTTACTCATTTTGGGAATAGCTGGGAGTTTTGCTGAGTCAGGCGCTGCCAAGATGCTAATGGCTGGAGCCACTGTCACTAAGCTTCAGGAACCCATGGATCACGTTATGGAGAGTACATCCATGTTTCATACAGTCTGTCCACAACAGTAAAAGAGTATCTGCTCTCCTCATTACTACCTTGATCTTCTGGTCTTTCATGGCTCTCTCGGCCAGCAGGTCTCTTTCCAGACCGGCCGACTGTCTTTGCAGCTCCTGGTTTTGGGCTTCCAGGTGCCTCACTGAGCTCCTTGTGGTCTCCATGCTGGCCAGCAGGTCCTCCTTCTCACTGCTCATTGTTTCCTTCTGCAAAAGCAGAAACAATCCATGTTACCGTCCCTGTCAGGCGATAAAGAGGCTCTTACCGAAAAACAGAATGAACTGAGAATATTCTATGATCCTGCAAAATCTCATTGAAAAGAAGATTTCCCACTGAGAAAATTCTGTTTTACATGTTTCAGACTCAAGATTTTCACCTGAAAATGTAGGCAAATGCGCCGAGCCTGCATGAACACACGTGACGCATCTGAAAGTCATTCATGCAAATCTGACAGCGGCAGCCTCTGAGGGCTTTCTCTGCAAGGAACACTGAACCAGCAGCAGCAGCAGCAGCTACCTCCCATCATCTGTCAGCTAAACACTGAAACTATGATTGGTAAACAGAGATGTCCAGACGTACTCTGAGATCCCTGACTAGCTTTCAGTCTGCCTGCCCCCCCTTGAGGCCCACGAGCGCACACAAGAATAAACCCGCGTCTCAGAAAATTGTGTTGCACTAGAACGCAGCAGATGGAAGCTATACTCTGCTCCATTTACCTGCCTGTTGTTCTCTCATTGGAAAGAAACTGTTATGAGCTTGGGGAGCGAAGAATATATAAACAAAATTTCTCCCCCGCTCACCCAGTCACATCTGATGGGCTATTTGTGGGTGCCGGGCTTTCAAGCATAGCTGGGTAAAGTGTCGCTGAAATGACTCACTGCAAATCAGATGGAAACTGAGTTATGCGAGAAGTATTGGCGAGATGTATAGCTGGACAAAGTGGCACTGCTTAGATTTACTGGAGGGTGAGAGCAGTATGTGTATTTGTTAGGGGTAATGTGTGGGTGTGTGTGATTGAGTGTGTATCTGTGTTACCTCTGTGACAGCACTGCTGAGTCGTTTGGTCAGCTCAGCAATCTGTCTCTCTGCCGCCTCCACCTTCTCTCTCTCCTTATCCAGTTGCTCTGTCTGCCTGTCGTAATCTATCTGGAGGTTCTACACACACACAAACACACGCACACACACACATTCATTCATTACTGGAAGCCGGTTGAACAGCTCAGTGAAGGTAAACACTATGCATCTTCAATCTCAGCAGCATTTACATGAGAGTATGGGACAAAACTCTCATTAGGCACAACAGAGCGGTTTCTCCTCTAATGGGGACACAGTCGTAAAGCACAGTGCAGTCTGGGGGCTGCTTATGGAGACCTCTGGGAGTGACATCATGCAAAAAGTCTGGTTCAAAGCGAGCATGCTTCCACTTGCCAATTAGTGTATTAGCAATGCATACAATTAGTCAAATGTTTAACGATCAAAAACTGTCAGCTCATGTCGGGCTTCTCTTTCCAAGAAAATCTAATCATTCGGTTCTGTGATTTTCAATCAGGCCTGGAGGAAAACTACAACAAGGCACACTGTAAATATTTCTGAGTGTTGTCTATAGTCTCACATGTCAAACACAATGGCAATATTGACTACACTGTATATTTAGCAGTGCTCTATTATTGAACCTACTGTGAGGATTAACAATTAATATGCTAATTATGTCCTTTCTATGCAACAGTATTTCTCAAGTGCAATTCAACATATGACAGTGGTAGTTTTCTCATAATACCATGGCAATAGTACTTTTATGGGCAGTAGTATTTTTATAATCTGTACATAATGTACATATACATTGTTGACTACTCTATATCCTGCATACTTTTTATCTCTTATCTGTGCAGGCAGGTCCTACCTTGTAGCCTTCAGCCCCGTGGATGATATCTTTCATAGAGCTGTTCACTTTCTCCCTCTCTGTTTTCAGTGATTCCACTTCCTCCTGGAGGGTTGCAAGCTGGAAAAAAATCAAGGAAATTAGACATTATCTGAATACTGAGGCGGCATCTATCTATAATCCATGGCCCTTTCTCAATATGCGTTCTTCTCTGTACTTGTGTTCTTATGTGCTTTAGAAACGTCATCAGTCTCAGTCCAAGTACTCTTCCAATTCAAAAGTCCGCATCTCACCAAGTACAGTCAAATACCTGGATGTGTTCTTGCCCCTCCCATTTTATCGAGGATGCATCGGATGGTGACTTGTGCGGACTTGGGACAGCCACGTATCCCAGAATGCATTTCATAGCAACAATGTCGGAGGAGAGGACTCACAACTGTAAATTACAAGTTTCAAAATACTACTGTTTTAGTAGTACGGAATGTGGTTTTAGGATTATTTTATGTGAGAAAGTGGATGTTAAAACTTGAAATCTGTGGTCGATTCATCACGATAGCACGTAGTTTAAAATTTGCTCCAAAGTTTTCGGAGATGTTTCGTCCTGCTAACGGACGAGCTGAGATGGTGACGTCATCAAGTACGCTGTCGTCCCAATTGCAGAATGACTGTCCTGCGTCCTCCCGTCCTGGAGAGACTGTACTCCCAAGTCGAACTTGTTAAGTCCGAACTGCCAAGTTCGTAAGTCCGAACTTGGCGTACTTGGTATTGAGAAACGGCTCATGTCTATCTAGTGTCCTGAACATAAAACACAATTTTACCATGCTATACACTGCATAATGAGTCTGAATGCTTTTTGATATTAGAATTTCTTCTACAACCCTGATTCCAAAACAGCTGGGACACTGTGCAAAACATAAATAAAACAGAATGTGATATAAATCCATGATTCCATGATTTGTCATGTTCATGTTGTTAAAAAAAGGGATACCAAGCTCATATTTAGAGTTTATGCTTCACTCTACCTCTTTCTTACTGATGTCCAGCTCCTTCTTGGCTTTGATGGCCACTGCCTTGATTTTGTTCATCTTCTCATCCTTGTCTTTGTGTTCTTTCTCCAGCAGAGCTGAGGGGAGCAGCAGTTAAATGGGCTGAATTTGTAATCTACAATTTATCACCTGCTCCAAAGAGCAGGCAAAGTAGATGTGTTTTTGAAGCACCATGTATTTAATGAAACCACTTGCAGTTTGAAATGGATGTTACTCATTAACCCAGACAAGTGTCACCTCCATACCTATTTTCTGTGTGATCTCGCTTTCTCCATTTTCCTCAGATGACGCAGACTCCTGAGAGAGTGACAGAGGAAGAGCAGAGAAAGCAGGAAAAGCAGAAAACAAAAGAAAGAAAAAACACAATCACATGTTAATCAGTATTGTTTTTTAAAGGAAACATTGTTTTTTGGTTTGAAACTGTCACCATCTAACATTTTTTTTGCTGATATCCAATACTTTTATAATTTCCATGAGAGAAACAGACACATGAGGAGCTCCACTCACCTGGAGAGCAGTCATTTCACTCCTCAACTGAGAGATGACAGAATCCTTCTCTGTCAGCTGGTCTTGGAGCTCTCGTCTCACCTTCTCCATATTCTCCATCTCTCCCTCCATTTTCACCGTCTCCTTCTCCTCTTTCTCCACTGTCATGAGGGAAATGTGAGCCTGCAGTTTCTTGTTCTCCTCATTAATCCTCTCATTGACTGACTTCATGTCCTCCAGGTCTTTCTGCAGGCCTTCAGTATCCTTCACCACCTCCTCCAGGTTATTTCTCAACATGTTCCTCTCCTGTTCCAGGTCCATGATGCGAGCCTGGAGCTCCTTTTGCACCTCCTCTGATGTTATTACCCCTTGACCCTCGTCAAGACTACTCCTCAACAGGCTCCTCTCCTTTTCCAGCTCATCCACACGAGCTCTGAGCTCCTCAACTTCTTTGGTGGAGTTTCTGTGTACTTCAGACTGATTTTCCTGCAGAGCTTTAATGGTGGCACGGGCCTGCTCTGCTTCCTCTGCCATTGAATTCAACTTCGCCTCTAGGTGGTTCTTTTCAGATGTCTCCTGTGCTAGTTGAGCCTCCAGGGCTTCCAGCTTGGAGCCCAAAAGCTCCCTTGTTTCCTGGGCTTTGGAAAGCACAGAAGATGCCTCTTCCAGTTTCTGATGGAGGTCAGTCTTCTCCGTGGAGAGGTCTTTGATGGTCAGCTCTAAAGCAGAAACTGTCTCCTGCCTCCTGTCCACCTCCTCTTTCAGGTGTTCCTCTGTCTTTTCTCTCTCTTCTCTTAGATGTTGCACTTCATCTTCCTTCTCTTTTTTCAGGCTTTCCATCTCCTTCTCTTTCTCCTCTCTGAACAAAAGTGCCTCTTTCTCTTTCTGCTCCAGCAGCCTCTCCATCTCTGTTGCTCTCTCATTGTTCAGCTTTTGCATTTCCTCTTCTCTGTCCTGAAGCTGGGAGAGTATTTTGTCTCGCTCCTCAGTCAGTGTGTTGACCCTCTCTTTCAGGTCTTCAGTCATGTTTTCCTTCATCTGCAGTTGGGAGACGATCTCCTCGTTCTGCCTGGTCAGTTCCTCCACAGAGTGCTTCAGCTCACAGGCTAAAGCTGTTTGTTCCTCCACACAGGATTGGCTTTTCTGCTCCTCACCAGCAGAAACTTCAAGCTTTAGCTTTAGGTCTTGTACATTATTCATCAGAGTGTTTTTCTCCTCTGTAACCTCTCTCACCCTCTCCAACAGATCATCCCTCCCCTGGTTAAGTTCTTCTATCTTGTCCTGGAGTTCCTGTACAGTGTTAGCCCCCTGCTCCTTCATCGCTTTGTACTGAAGAACAAAATCTTTGGTCTTCTCGCTCAGCTCTATTTCCACACCATGCAGGATGTCTCTCATGTGCTGACACTCAGCCAGGGCAGAGTCTCTCTCTCTGGTCAAGGCCTCACACTGGGCCCTCAGCTCCTCTGGATTCAAGTGGTTTTGGTCTCCAGGACTGACTGCTGACTCTTTGGGTTCACTTTGGAGGGTATCCTCTGCATCTTTGTGTACTTCACCCTGCTGCTGGAACTCTTCTTGGACTGCTTGTTGGTCAGGGTCCAGGCTTACAGCTGCGTCACTGGGAGCACTTTCCCGGCTCATCTGCAATTCATTGATTTTGAACTCCAGCTCTTCTCTCTCCATTTGGAACTCCTCCCTGACCCTCTCCAGCTCTGCCTCGAGCTCACCCTTCACATTACTGAGCAGGGTGAGCTCATCCTGAAACATGGTGCTCTGGGCTTGAAGTTCTTCCAAGGCTGCCTTCAGTCTTCCAGTCTCCGTCTCCTCTCCATCAGTGTGGTTGGTGTCACCCTGACTGCAGCCAGAGAGCTCCAGCATTTTGGCGATCCCCGATCCACGGGCAGGTTCCTCGTCTTCCTCTTGCACATCTTGCAGGTAGCTGTCTGGAAAAATAAGGCTAATGTTAACTAAAAGATCATTTTAATTTCCACCCCATCAATGATGTAAACACATGCACACAGATGTAATATTTGGTAATACAATTATCACAAAAAGCCTGATGTTTACATGAAAAAAGGCTGTATGTACACAGTATGATAGCTTGGATAGGTGACATCACTCTTGCTCTAAATGAAGTGCTGTTATACCTTTGAGAGCGAGCTGCTCGGTCAGCTCCTCATGGAGCAACAGGAGGCGCTCCCTCTCAATTTCGCAGTCCTCTTCCAGAGCCCTCATTTCCTCCTCGTGCTGCAGACTCTTCTGAGCCAGCTCCTCTTTCAGGTTCTCCACCTCCTGCTGGGCCTCTGTCAACTTCCTTTGGTGTCTCTCCTGCAGCTCGACCATCTCCTGCGATTTTTGCTCTTGGATCGTTTTCAGTTCAGCTCGAAGGGCTTCCAGCTGAGCTTCTAGGTGGCGGTGGACTTCTTCAGCACTCTCTTTTGCGCTGGCATGTTCAGCCAGGCGCTCCCTCTCTCTTTCACTCTCCCTCTGCCGGTCACTTTCTTCTCGTTCTTTCAGTAACTTCTGGAAATAAGCCACTTCTTCTTGGTGTTTGTTGTTAGATTGCTCAATGCTGCTCTCAAGGGTCTTGATCTTCATTTGGTGCTCTTCTATAACACGGTCAAGCTCTCCTTGCAGCAATGCTAAATCATCCTGCACAAAATAACAGTTATTTAGGTGGGTTATGACTATCTGGTTTCATTAAACATACAAACATCAATGAATGGACTTTGCAGTACAATGTAAAACTGGCTGATTAACAAGCGTTAGACATCATACAATATTTGTGTTTCACCTTGGCTTGCTGCTTATTCTTCTCTAGATCTTTACGAGATAGTGCAAGGCTTTGCTGAGTTTCTGCCTTCTCCAGTAATAAGGCATCCATCCTCTCAGTCAGCTCCTATTACACACACACACATACTAGATTCAGTATAAATGATGCAATATGAAATGAGGTACAGCGTGTTAACAGAGGAAGATTCACAGCAGACACGTGATAAAATGCTGGCCTACAAACAAACCTGTATCAGAGTGGAGTCATCTGAACTGCTGTTACTGATTTTGGATTGTTGTTTCAGGGATTCCACTTCTTTTTCCAAATCTGAAAAAGGGAAATAATGTCACATATTTGTATACTCTTGGCCCACAGAGCAAACGAGTCAAACATAAACACAAGCGTTTACAGCATTTATAGCTACCTGCACATCTGCTCTTCATCTTCTGCATGCCAGCCATCTGCTTCTTGGCAAACTTGATGAGGTCATCTTTGGAGAGTGTGTCCAGCTGAGAATAAAATACAAGGAAAATAGAGGTACATGAACCTGTATTAGTACATATCTAACCATAAATCATGTTTACACAAATGTAGACACATATGATAGATCTTGATAGACATTTAGAGCAATAACATGCTTGTATATGTGCAGTACCTTTGACTTGGCTGCACCTGCTGGTGACTGAGCCACAGCCTCTGCTCCGGTACCACCAGGGTCCTGTTTCAGTGAAAGGAAAAAGAAGAAATGACCTAATTATGACCTATTTAAATTGTCAGGTATGCTATATTTCGTGTTTTACTACTTGTCTTGGACGCGCCAGCTGAAAGTCAACAGTCAGCACAGTATTTCCTTTGAAAATCCGAAAGTTTAATGTTGCTCTGCTTGCCGGCAAAACTGCATTGTTGACAAAGCAAGTTTTCAAAGCCTGTATTCTTTATTAGGAGCCACTTTTCAGTTCGGCACATATAGCGCAAGTATAAATGTGGGCTTTAAAAAAGGTTCGTCTTTCCAAGTGCCAGCGTTTTCACAAGCACACTGATTGACGGAGGCGAGCAGGGTGAACCAACCCGGAAAGCAGACTTACGGTAAGGCGACATGGATAAAATATGTCTGATGTACCAGAACAACATACCGCTAACCCTTCAGAGTATTGCCTGTTTTACCAAATAACATAACTTTCGACCTTTTTCAACCCATTTAATTACCGAAGTTTGGAATACAGTTCGGTGAGTAAACAGCACATAATGAGTAAGTGAACCTGCTGCGGGCTGTGAGTGTTATCAGCCCTGTTTCAAAGTCCATTCACAATTAAACGTGAGTATCTTAGCGCCGATATTACAAACGGCGGAGCAGTATATCATTAGCTAACTTGAAGATGCCATATACTCATTACTATGTTGTGGCAGCCTGGCTAAAGCTAATTCCTCGATTCTGAACATTTACCTCCATCTCAGTCGCAGTTTATCTACTCCTCCGTCGTCTGACACACACAGAGACACGACCGGTAAGTCGACCGGACAAAATCAAAGCTATATCCGAAATAATTTGCGTTTTATTGGAGATTCAACACGATAACATCCATCTGTTTTGGTTTTGAGTTAACAGGCTACAGCATCGACTTGCTTCCGCAAACGTCAACCAAGTGACGTCAGCGAAATTTACGTCACACATACAACAGGATGCCAGGAGGAAAGATACTGTGCCCTTCTTAAATGTGCATGCTTTTTTCTTTTCTTTGCCGTGGAAATGAAAAACACTGGTAATAAAATTTAACTAACACCCTTTGGACACGGTTCCATAGTTGCGATGTATTTCTGACCACCTATGTATTATATTATAATGCAATAGAACTATTAATATGGATAGTAATGCATGTTCAAAACCTTTGCGTATAACCTGATATATAAGATCTTATTAATGTATGATATTGATCAAACATTTCTCAGTGTATACTTCTCATTCCCTAGTCATCATTTATTTGAATTTTATTAACCCCATCAGAATAAACTTAACACTTAAGGAATATTCAAACTTTTATCATAGTGCTGTAACTACACATAAACATCATACTTAAATTTTGTTTATCAGCTAAAAGGAGAGGTCATTGCGTGGTGCAGCGTATGCAGAACTGTGTGTCTTTCCTCTGAACTGTTTGTAAAACATGCAGTGGATTAATGACAATACAATATAGACTCCTCACTGACATTAAACACACGCCTTAATGACAAACACATCTTGATGACCAGTATTTGAAAAGCTTCAGTGCAGAAATAAACAGGACACCGGACCTTGATTCAAAAGACAGAAGCTACGCAGCTGCACAAATGTGTATAGTGACTGCAGACAGCACACACTTTGAGAACCTAAAACTGTTCTCATTGTTTGTTTTTACGGTGTATGCAAGGCCAATAGGGGGCAAAAAATCACCCCAAAGCTGTCTGATGCTACCATGATGTTGTTTTTGGGACTTCTGTAGGGAGGTGAGGGATATCTGCCCTCATGCTGACATCAGGCCTGTCACAAACTCAGTGGATGGCTCAGCTGTGCTTCTGTATTCCCATCACGTGAGGTCCAGTTTTATCTGTTGAATATGGAGAGCGTCTGTTTTGACACGAGTGATAGAAGCACTGACGGAGGCAGCTTAGCGAGATGCCTCTCATCCTGACAAGCCTGGGATGCTGTGAGCAGAGGGGCAGGGGCTCTGCCGACTCCCTGTCTCATCTGGAAGAGACCCGTCTCTGCCTTCCACCCCGCTCGGGTCAAACACACCCATCCATCACAGCCCCTCCCTTGTTTTCTCCCAGGCATTCAGCAGTATTTTGCAGCCATTTTTCTCCCCCCACTCGTGGCCGTCAGTCAGGGATGGCTTTGGAGTAATATAACTGACACTGGCTGGCGTTCAGGGAGTAATGAATAGCCTAGCTGGGTCTATCAGGAGGCGCAACAGACACTCTTTCATGCTTCTCTTTTTCTCTTTTGCCTTCCCTCTCTATTTCTATCTCTCTCTCACTTTGTCCTGCTGGTTCTGCCTCACCACATTTCAAACTAACATGGAGAGTGAGATACATACACCTCTTACCTGTCCCTCTCTCTCACCTCGTCTCTTTGAGTCTGGTTAGAAAATGCCAGGACAGATATGTCTTGCAGACTCCTCCGACTGTATACTTCAAATGTGTTTTGTGCACTTTGTAAATATAAATGTTGCATAAATGTTGTGGTGAATAAAATGATTGTAGATAATCATCATAACTGCTGATATAAAAGCAGCTATTTGTTGTTAAAATAAAGTGTCACTTGCAAAGATTTGTCAGTCTACAAAGATATGTACCCTGCGTCTATACAGAGTCACCCTCTGCTGCACTGCTGAGTATTATTAATGTCTTTCTTCATGGCTAAGAAGTGACATCAAAGTGTAATCTATAGCTGTGGAGCCAGGTCCAAAACTGTAAATGTGTTATGGTGGCAGACAAAGTTTTACTGTGAAAAATAGCATCCCCTGAATCATGAAAAGAGCTGAATGCACATTTGTTATATTGTTTCTGTTAGCTTTATTTATTAAAACTGTATAAAGGGTGTAAAAAGAAAGTAGTTAAGAGAGCAAAGGAATTTTCTGCCAGCCCAGCTGATGATTCAGCGTTTCCCCCGATGTGACCAGGAGCTAGATCCCAAAAGCCTTGATGGAATTGGACATTGTGATATTCTTCATCACCTGCATGGTAAATATGATGCTACAGCCAGCAGCTGGTTAGCTTAGCTTAGCTTAGCATAAAGATCGGAGACAGAGGAAAAAAGCTACCTTGGCTCTGTCCAAAGCTAACCAAAAATGACCTGTTATTTCCCTTTTGTTCAATTTTGACAAAAAATACTGCCTTGTCATACTTATTGTCACTATTTTTATCTCCGTTTTTAACCTTTATTAACAACAAAATGATATTACAACACACCACTAGCTTTAGTTCCCATTTTTGATGTTAGCTTTGAAAGACGGCAAAACAGACTATTGTTGTATTGACAAAAAGTTCAAGTAATGTTTGGTCTTTTTTCCATCATTCAGTGGCCAACTGTGATCTTATTTTATGCTGCTCATGACATGAGCCTGTTGACAACAGGGCACAGTGAAACTGAAAGGAATTGATTATATCACTGAGAAGTTGGAGGTGTGCAGCCTGTCGCCTGCAGCGCTTCATGTAACGGCTCACTGTGGCTGCTCCTTCCTGTTCCATCACTCCCTGCAAACTGACACGCTGTCAAAAAATACTGAAAATCACTACTGTCTTCTTTTTTTAATGAATGACAGCAGTCAGTGTCAGTCTCATTGACAAGTACATTGCATTTCCTGCAGCCACTTCACTGCTTTGTAGTTTGATAGTTTACATAGAGCCAGGCTAGCTGTTTCCCCCTGTTTCCAGTCTTTGTGCTAAGCTAAGTACTGCTGCCTGACTTCTTCATTAATGTAAGTGAGCTTTAAGCTAACACCAGACGACCATGACAACCATTACTTTTCAAGCCTTGTTTAAGTTGAGCGCAAGTGTGAGGTGTCAGCTTTGAATTGTACATTTTGACTGTTAGCCTCAGCTGTCCATTGAGATCAATCAGCGTAGTTGTAGAAATACACTGAAGTGATGCTGTCACCCTCTCTAGCCTCCATTCCCTCTTTCCTCCTCCACTCCACTGCACTTGACCTCCTACCCAATCAGTGAAAGGTGACTTTGGGGGTGGAGTGGTTATGTCACCGACCCCCTACAGCATGATTGAGGCCTCTCAGTGGTGCCTCTTCAGAGACCAGTAGTAGTAGATGGCTGGTAGATTATTGCCTACATAAACAAGAATTTGACTGTGAAGACAATATAATTTTGATTTAAGATCAAATTAGCTCAATAAACAGGGACAACTGATTGATCATGAACAAACTCGGTATATATAAATGCAAATATATCATACAGTTATGCTCATTCTGACCAAATACACCTGCAAAAATGTAGTTTTCTTCAGTCATTGCTCACTGTCTTACACTTTTTTTTTTTTAATTCTAACACTACTCATTGTTAGGAGCGTCTATAGTCTGCATAACAACAGCACCTGCCTTCATCACAACATTGTATTTTTGCATTTATTTGAGTGAATCTTTCAGATAAGATTGTTACATCTACTCAGCATTTACACCGGTCCACACCTTATTTTGTTCGCTGCGTCCTGCATTTGTTTTCTTGCTGACATTTTACCTCCTCAGACTGGCAGTACCATTAATAGGTTTGACATTTTAACATATAGCTTTGACATTTTAATGTATTAATGAAGGAATTGAACCTCTTAGATTGTTCTTTTCACTATAGACCCTGAGAGAGTGGGGTTTTCTAATAAATAACCAAAGCCTGTATTCAAGAAAGATGACAGAATATTCCATTATGTTCTGAGTGAATAGTGTTGGCTCTGACATAATAGGTTAAAAGTTAATAAAGTCTGTGTGTCATAATCTCAAGAGAAGGCAGTATGTCAAAGCTTGTATATCATTAATCAAACATAGAATAAGAGATAAATTCTTTTTATGCTTTTTATGAGAACTGATAAATGAATCAGGTTTGGTTACGTTTTTGTTTTTATTCTGTTTTGTAATTGTCTAAAGGGCTTGACCTTCTCCCATCACTGCCACATGTGTGCAGGGAGGACACACAGCACTTTACCTTGATTTTATGTTAGTTTGTGTGCATGGGCAAGCATGACAGAAGCAGTGGATGCTTCATCCTGATGCTCGTCTATTATTAATGATGTCAAGGTTGCGTCCTGTAAGCAGGGCCTCTGATCTGCTGAATCCAAACTGCATAGTTGACCTTTGATCTCAGCAATGATCTGACTGTATGGTTGTTCTGACTTTTTGACCACCAAAGCCACTTGTCAGTCACTAATTGTTTTAGTCAAAATTTTGGCCGTAAACCGTGCTGGGTCTGAGTATTGTGTACAGTAAATTTACACCCTTGATTCAATCTACCACTGTGAATAGAGGGACCAAAGTGAGGGATCAACTGATTAGGAAGAAAGAGCAGTAAGTGTAGCACTTTTCTCTTCCTTGCCCATAGGCTGTCAGTGTTTTGTGTATAAATAGTTTGGTGGCTCAGCAGGAGAACAGCACTTCATCAAGGACCACGGGCACAGCTTGCCTCCGTCTGCACTTCGACTAGCGCTCAGCCTTGATTACAACAGTCTTCCTCTTCCTCCTCCCTGCTCAATGCCCTCCTCTGCCCTCCTCTTCTTCATGCTTATGGTACATTTTACACATCCTGTACAGTTGTGGTTTCACCTTTCTCCAAGATAACACATAAAAAGAACTTCTCAGACAAATAACCCCTGGCCCAAGAACTTTGCTGATTATCTGTATCTTGAATTTTCTGCTGTTTAATGGCTTTTATTTTCCAGTAGCATCAGTTAGGCTGCACTTATGTGCTGAATAAAATGTCTAACATATTGGACTTCCAAGTTTGAAGTTACAGGTTATAGCTTTGTGACCTAATAATCAGACTAAATTGCTATTTTGTTTCATTTTGTTGACATTGTTTTCTCTCAAGTTTGTACAAATGGGAACTAGCATGTAAATAGTTTGAATTAATTCAAATACAACCCAGGTGTCCCACACCTAATCATCAAATCAAATACCACTTAACAACATGGAAGCAGTGGTAGGTGTTTCTAGTAGCAGCTAACTTATTATTTTCCATTACAGTCTTAGAAATATGCTGAATTAACTGAGAGGTGTTGTTTGTCTAAGTTTGTGGCCACTTTTCTAGCTCGGCAGTTAGTGAGCTATGCAGAAAGATGATGTGCTCATTCTCGATTCCGCCTACAATGCTCTGATTTGTCGATTGCTCCTCCACCCAAGGGAAACAGCAGTGACTAAGCGCAGTACCAGACCTGAACATCACTGAACAAACTGAAGACGAGGGCAGTTTTTCAGAGGCTTGGAATCAGGGTAGCAGCTTTTCATGCAACACCGCTTTCTAAGCACTAATAGAAGTTTGCATTTAACTAGACCAGCTGTCGCAGAACTGCAACTGCTCTTTTAAAGACCATCAATGTGTATTATTTTTCAGTGTCAGCGTGCTGTACATTACTCTGTTGTGCAGTCACCATGGAAGCTAATGTACACATTCACTCAGCCTAGTGAGGCAGCCCTGAGATGGCAGCCCTGTTTAATGCACGGCCCTTTTAAAGACACAGCCCGACACAAACATGCAGATAGAAAACACGCACAGACAGACAGACACACACACACACACACACACACACACACACACACACACACACACACACACACACACACACNCAGGAAGAGGGTGCTCATTTCTGTGCTCATTTTCACTCTGGAAGACAACCAATCCAACCAATCACTGGGGCAAATAATGTCATCTATTTATATCAGCACAGAGATAATACACACAGTATCTTAGCACACCTTAGGTGCACACTTTATCGTTGTTTTATGCCCTGCAATATAATTTGTGTTATAACTTTTTGTATTGCAAAAACAAACCTATTGCTTGGTGGGCTGATCTCTGCCAAGGTGCCTTCCTTAATGTGCGATATATTAAAGAGAGATTTAGTGTGAATGTAATGTGTTATTGACTTGTAATACTAGGGAAATGTTGATAACATAGTTTGTGTTGCACCTCTGCAATGCATTCATCTGGGACATATTAGCTTTACATAGGGACTAGATGAAAGTAGACTGCCAGCCAATTAGCCACTGGTAAACTTTGTCTTTGTTCCGAGTTGGAGGGTGTGTTAACCCCCACAACTTCAATATGAGGTTGGGTTCTCCAGTACAATGTGTGCAGAGAATGGGTCTAAGCTAGCTGTGAATGGTCAGTAAAAACCTGATAATGAAATTACAGTTTCAGTGACCAATGAGTAATTGATAACACTCTGCAAGTCATTTGCCCAACACTGTCTGTAATTTGTGTCTATTATTTGTTGCATATTAGTGCTAATGTGTCAAAGGTATATTGTGCCCTTATTTATTCCTTTCCCTCCTCTATATTATCTCTAAAGAATATGCAGTCAGTGTTCAATTATTTTCCATTCACATGGGGAAATTTTCCTTCAACATTTTTTCTGCTTTTTAAGTTTTTTTTCTTTATATATCCAGCTCTGTAGTATACAACTCTGCTAAATAATGGCTTGTCATTTTGTTCATGAGAAACAGAAAGGGCTGGCTCAGCATTAGTGTGCAGACTTACCATTTAATTTTGCTCCCTCGTGACACCGAACAGGATGTGCTTAAGTGTAACACGTCTTGGGCATCATGATGAGAAGTCCTGCACCTCTCTGTGGCCACATTTATGCTTTATTTAGCTACATCCAGGAACCACTCTCTATTTTTTCAGCAATTAAGCAGCATCAGTCACTGTCAGAAAAATGGCCCTGAATGGTAAGCACTCCATTAGTGGAATTACAGCAGCCTCAGAGTGCTGCAGAGAGAGACAGGGAAACGAGGGAAGTTAATGAATTCCAATACGTAATCCATCAGTTGTAATATGCCTTTTGCAGGAAATGCTCGCTGGGTGGACTAAAGCAGATTCCAAAAAAATACCCATCTTCAAAACATTTGCTTAAATCTCTAGTCTGAGTTAAGGTGTAAATAATGAATAGCACATTCAGGTGGATGAGAGCAAAAACAGCAATTACAGTGTGGCCTTGTTGAGGAGCTCCAGATGGACTAACGGAGGACAGCGTCTGATGCTTAAACAGCACAGTGTCTGTTTGAATTAGGAATAAAAAAATAAAGTTTGGGTTTGTTTGTGAATTTGGCAATTACTGGAGCGAAAATGAACTTTCTACACATTCAGGCTCCACATAGTGTGATTAAATTTGAACTAGTGTCCTCTGATTTGGCTGTATATGCCACATTAAGACCAGGTTTTCTATCATCAAAAATGGAGAATACATTCACATCCCATGTTGCACCAACAGTTAGAAATGGTCAGATTGGCTGCTCTGGAAGACACTGACAGAAACTGAAGTCTCTGTCTGACACCTTGAACACTCACTCAGCCATCCCAGCCATCCACCTGACCTCCTCCATGAGTGCTTGTGGCAGTAAAGACTACACACTACTTCAACCTTTGCTTCTGCTAAAGGACAGTCACTGTTCATGTCAGGGACATGTACCCGTAAGTAGTTTTAATGAACGACCGATCAATGCTGTCTTTTTCCCAAAGAGGACAGTCTCTCATCGATGTTTTGAAAATGTTACAGTGCTTATGGAAAACTGAACTGTGTCAGTCATCTCACACTTTTCTAATACAATTTAACCCTGAGCTGTTCAAAAGGTCCCAGCTGATGCGCTTTGGTAACTGCTGATTGCCAGAGAGTAACGTGCAATCAGAAGGTCAGATACTCAGGCATCTGCTAAGTAACCAAGGTAGTGAGGTCAAAGGTGGTGTGACTGGTAAGTGATAAGTAGCTCAGCTCAGCCTAAAGCCGCGGATAAGCATTCCTGTTTAGCTCAGCCTCTACATCTCAAATCAAACAAATGAAACCAAAGGCTGTGATGGCCTTTTCGTCACATTATGTTACCTCCTTCATTACTCACCCTGAAAGCTCCTTAAACACATCATACCTTCCTGTTTTCTGGTACTTTATGGGCATCATATACACATTTAAAGGGGAATTCTTGTATTCTTCTGTTGGTGCATCTCCCCTGTGAGTGCTGATCAAGATGAACTGCTGTGTGCAGCCCAAATTCAATCCGGCGAGACCCAGACATCGATAATATATTAGTGGAGCAGTTAGCAGCCTAAAGATATCAGTATTGATCTCCTACTTAGATTCAGCTTGTTTGGACTAGGAGACAAATAGCCTCTCTGCCTCTCTCGAGGAACCCATTTAATTTTCCAGAAAGAGTTACTCTCATGTTACTGCATCTCTGCTGCTGATGTCATTCACATCATCTACTGTATGTAGAGGTGACATTAACAAGGGCTGGATGTGGAACTAGAAAGTTATTATTATTATTCCCATTCATACTTTTACAGAGTGCTATGGTCATTCGTCATCATTACAATCACTCTGACTGACCTGATGGCCAAAGCGAGGACTTGGAAGTGCTCATGTTCAGGCTTGTTTATAGGTTCAAAATGCCACCACTGGAATTTTCCATCAGATTGATGGAAAGCACTTCCTCCAGATCTGTGAGTATGGCGTCCCTCCTATTTTAAGAACGGGTCAATCAATGCCCTCTCTTTCTTATGCTGTTGTTTTCTTCTACTGGCTCTTTGTCCAATGGATCAATGCGAAGGGAACATTTTAGTGGACTGAAAGGATGGAGAACCAGCAAACCGTGCCTGATCAGGGTTGCATGCTAATTGTGACATTTATTACACATTCTGTCTGTGCATCATGTCTCTCTCTTTGAGCAGGCAATTTTTAAAACTGGGTCTAATTTCTTATTGTGTGAAATATTGAACTATGAGACAGTAAAAACCCTTGAGCACTTTTATGAACGACAGGTCACAATTCAGAGGTGGGCTTGTTTTCTGTCCTACCAGGAGTTTTCTGCAGGATTGTCAGTTTTCTTCTCTGTGCATCCAGTGGACAGACCGCTGGGGGACGCTCGGAGCAGCTATGGGTTGGAGATCTAGATTTCAAATCCCTAAATGAGAACAAATCAAACACAGAAATAAAGTGAAACACATCAGGAGATGGTATTTGTATTTGCTTTTAATGTAAACAACAATGTTGTAATGTAAGCAATTGAAATTGTAAGTTAACACTAGCTAGCTAACACTAATTAGCTTAGCTGTCAACACTTACTAACAATTCTACTGAGAAGTATGTTTCTCAAACTGTTTCTTAAAACTACAGACAGTCACAGATAAAACTAAATGTGCAGTTGACACGAGTCTCCTGCCGGCTGGCCGGCCGACCCACAGGACATTGTTTTAACATGAAAGGCTGTATGTCATGGCGGCCATCAGCTCCCGTCAGTACCCCCAAAGCTATGACTGGACATTGCCATCGATGATGCGTCTTTATCTTTTAAGGAAATTGCTTCCTCTCACCTTCTCATGAAAACTGCAGAATCTGAGAATGGCTCATTTTCTCGTAATAATAGGTTAATTTATCTCATTATGTCAAGAAAACCAAAGGCTGATCTCTCAAGATAACAAGATAATCATTCCGTTATCATGAGAAAACAAAAGGTCATTTCGTCTTATTTCTTAAAATGCTTATCAGAGATCAGGAATGCCATGCCGGCCGCGTGGCGTCTTGACAACTGCGGCAGCTGATTTAAGGCGAAAATGTTAGATCAAGATGTTAGAAGTTAGATTCTCAGTTATATACATACTTTATGATACAATTCAAACCCCCTTTGCCAACAGGAATTCTGGTTGTAGCCTGCTGGACAGTAGCACATCTGCTTTAAGTTGACCAGCGTATGTAAGCCATGTTGTAAATACCCTCATATCAAATCGATAGGAAAACACTCTTAGCATGTTTTTTCTAAATATGACAGAGTAAATGTATAAAGTAAATACAATTAAAATGTGTGTTATGCTTCTGTGTTTGATTCTCTGCTTTCATTCAGGCATTTAAAATCTTCCATAGATGTTGGGAGATGTGGTTAGCCCCTAATCGTGGTTTATAGAGCTTTGTTATCCACTATATACACAATATTTAGACAGTGTACTATACAATCAGTTTTACCGTGTCCTTCTCAGACAGTGATGGTCATGCAAATTGTGTGCCCCTGCATCAGCATCCCTTCTGGGGCAGCTTTTGTATATAAAGCAGACAGTCCTTTAGAAACTAGTGGTGTGTTGTGCCTCCGTCGCTCAGAAACTTGGTGCCTCAGTGTGTGTGTGTGTGTGTATGTGTGATGTTTTCCTTACCATTCATCACAGTCTTCAGGGCTTTATCCATTTAGTTCTCCACTCTCACTGCCCCAAACCAAAACCCACCTCTATGGTGACCCAGATGATGCACTTTACTTAAGAAATTCAGCGCACAGAAACATGCAGACGGAGAAGAGCTGCAGTGTTTTCTAGCAGAAAGCACAGACTTCCACAGTCATTGAATGAACAGAACATAATAAATATTCATGTCGGTTTGAAATTTTCTAAAGTCAGTCATTTGAAATGGAACAACAGATAAAGTACAACATCTCATACCTAATTTAAGTCTGCATGTAAACACAATCGGAACTCTACAGCTGTATTAAAGGAAGAAAGAGAACGTGAATCTTAAACAATGTGATTTGCATTTTATTGATCTCAATTTAAGAGCCATTCCTCTGCATTTGGAAAGGGTGTCCTGATCCGTAACAGCGGCATTAAATTTTTAAATGGGTTAGCTCATGTTAGATTTAATTATCTTTCCCCATTCAGAACAGGTGATCTGATTATCCTCTGCCGCTTCCTGTACAGAGTAGAGGAGGACATGAATCTGAACTGCAGCAAGTTGGTTGACTGTCTGAGCAGCTTTTTCTTTCTCTTGCTTAGTTCACTTCATGTTTCTGTCAGTTGAATACAGAACGACATCGAGTGAATAATCCGGTGAATAATCTACATACAGTAAATTACATTACATGTCATTATTTCATGACAACTGTCCAGCTGAAGTTGCACACTGGTTTTCTTCTCTCATAAACAAGGAACTCGTTTCGCAGTAGATATTAAGAGCAATTACATTATGGGAGAACTCACTTAAAGAACACATAAATATTCCCTTGTTGATAGCACTTTCTGAGCCTGAGACAGCTCTGAATCAATAGGCCTTTTGTAACTGATGGAAAAATGTCTCCCTAAAATAAAAGCTTTGCAGAATCATTTAAAAGGTACATCCAGATGCAAAGTGAATGGTTGTATTAAAAAGTATATAGGGCATTAATTAGTCTCTTTAGCCACAGTGGAGTACACACAGGGTTGTTTAAATGTAGTCATATGGCTGCGTGGTGTTGGACCATCCATCTACAAAATCTCATTTCAAAATTTACTGTCAACAATAACTTTAGTGTTCCCCAACACAGAAACATAGTCTCCTGGGTTAAACCGAGGCCGCTGTTTCAGATTAATCATTTTTTCCCCATCCATTTGGTTTGTTAAACGCTAAATATGAGCTTCACAGGCTGCTACTTTAAACTCCTGATTTTAGCCAGTAGTAGAGTCTATGATGCTTCTCTAGGCTGCACGTGGGTGGATGTTCACAGGGGTCAGTCAGGGACATTCATGTCGTGTTTCTTTTACACTTTCATGTACAGCAGTTTCAAACCTGCCTTAGTTGGATTAACCAATCAGCAGCTTCTTGGGGAGAATGCCTAGCCTTACTCATACAGGCACACCCTTCTTCACCTGACTTTGCAGGGACGTTCATGAGTATCTTCAACGCCGGATGACTCAAATGTGAGTCTCTTGAGACAAGGAGGATTTTTGCAGTTTTTGCTTGTGGACAAAGAGGCTGACATCGTGTCAGGGTGGAGAGACATCTAACACTGTATTTTTGACAATGCAGTAGCGATGAATGCATCTCTGCCTGGTTCCATACTCCATATGTATGAGCACTAACTCACCGTAATGTGATTAACTGCAGGAGTAGTGTCTTCGCTCAGAGGACTGTAGTTACATATCTAACCTTCCATCCTTCAGAGGAGGGTGTTGCCCCCTGGCTGCGTCACAGTATAAGATGGCATTAATGCCGCAGTACAGAAACATCACAGTACTGAGTGCTCTACATCTTTACCGCCTCAAGCCAACACTCAAAACAAAAAAGAAAGGAAAAAAGAAAAGTACTATTTTTGTCTCGTGCTTTTAAGTTGAAGCATTTCAAGTGTGTGTACAAATCTCTCTATCTGTCTGTCTGTGAAAACAGTACGCTCTGCCTGCTGTGTACTATAATTACTCACTTTCTGTTGTTAATTAATCAATAATTAATTTATTAATTAATAAGTAATGTGTCTGTTCAATTAGTGATTACTTATGGGACCATGGAGTCACCTAGGCCCAACATACTGTATTATGTTGTGCTCGGGTTGTAGACATCATGTTGCTGGGTTGACACACACGCACACGCACGCACACGCACGCACGCACGCACGCGCACGCACACACACACACACACACACACACATACACACACACGCACACACACACACACACACACACACACACAGAGTTATAACGGAGAAGACGGCCAATATCCAGAGTCACATGGACCCATTCCTATTGATTCATGAGAGACGTAAAACTGGAAAAAATAATCAAATAAATGACTGCACTGGTCAACACACACACAGGCGCACGCACGCACGCACGCACGCACGCACGCACGCATGCACGCACACACACACACACACACACACACACACACACACACAGCAGCTGTTCATCCATCTCCGCCTCTCTGTCTGCCTCTCTGGGTTGCCTCCTCAGCAGCTGTGTGTGTGTGTGTGTGTGTGTGTGTGTGTGCGCACGTCATCCTCAGTGTGTGTGTGTGTGTGTGTTTGTGTGACGACGGGGGATATTGGCAAGCTAAACCCTGCTCCTATCATATGTCATCTTTAAATGACAGTGTCGTAAAGCATTACGGAGAGCAGAGTGGAGGACAGGGGCCCTGCCAGGGCTTTGTTAGCCAGATAAATGTTTCTGCCCTGTTAGCCTGTTAGCCAGCAGCTGGTATCACTTCTAATCAGAAACACATCCTGCCTGCTGCAACAGGTGCCCTGCAGCTGGGGGACAACAAAAAAGAAGAAGAAGAAAAAGAAAAAACAAACAGATACTGGTTAGACTGATACCAAAACTGATAATCTTATCTTGGTTGCAAATTTTCATATTCTATTCTACTTCAGTCTTTTCTGAATTTGACCGTTACATAAAATCCCTTAAATTACATCTATGTTTTAATTATGGAGCTAAAGCCAGGAGGCTATTAGCTTAGCTTAGCTTAGCATAAAGACTAGAAACAGGGGAAAACAGCTAACCTGGCTCCGGCCAAAATGGACGTTCTGCTCTTTGTCTTTGTCCACCTCACACTGAAGACAAGACTTCAGGAATTATTAATTATACAAACAAGAGATAACGTGTTGATTAGTCCGCTTTAGAGTTGCTGGTAGGTGGGTTTTGTTACCTTTGGGCAGATTCAAGTTAGCTGTTTCACCTTGTTTCAAATCTTTATGCTAAGCTAAGCTTCAGATAGTGTATATTGTGCTGGACAGGATGCATGCATTCAGTTTTTAGAGCCTCTTCAAGGGAAACAACTGCCGTTAGCATACGGAAAACGGTTACGTTGTTGGCTGGAAAATCAAAATAAGAACTGAAAGATGCTATAAAGCAGAGCTGAGAGGAACTGCAATCATTACCAATGACCCCTTTCACTGCAAGTAGTCGTGTGATCCATTGTTAATATAGAAATATAGATTATATCCGCTTTAAGATCATGGTACATGAAACGTCAGAGTATGATGCAAATATATAGATTGTAAAATGAACTGATGGGGTTTACAGTATGTAATAAATGTAATGAATAAATCAGAGGAGATTTTTTTTTCTGAAATGGCACAATCAGGCATTTTTACATAAACCTCTCAAATTATAATTTCAAATGGGATAAATCATTCATTTGGCTGTTCATCAGTCCCACCAGAGTGGAGCTTAAATAAAGAAACGTTTCGCCTGCGCCAAGTCAGTGTGTTATTAAACCAGAACTGACAGCTTCAGTTTGAGATGAAACATGCTTTAGTTTTCCTCCACATTAATGTATGAGCATCATTTCACCCGCCAGCTTTCGTCTTTTTTTTTTCTTTTTTTTTTTTTGCTGTGTTTGGAAGGGAACAGCCATCTTAGCTCGTTGGGTATACTGCTGCTGGAGAAAGCCAGATGTGCAGCAGCAGTGAAGCAGAGAGACTACCCGACTTACAGGTGGACAGACACACACAAACACACACACGCACAGCCCTGTTTGTTGCACTCCTCTGAATGTATCTAATGTCTCTCCAAGGCTGCAGCTCTTTCGACATACATTGTGAGTCCAGGCATTAACTAAATCACTCGAGGGACCCCCCCCCCACCACCTCCCCCACTACCCCCAAACTGTGCTGTAATATAATTTGTGCCTCGAAGATTGTGTGGGTTCAGCTGATTACCTTAGCATCGCTGTGACGAGTGTCAGCTCCTGTCAGCTCTTCAACAAAGAGGCAAAACGAGCTTAAGGCAGCTGCGGACTGGAGGTACAATTGGTGAGAAAGAGGCGAAACAGGACTTGATTTTCATCGATCACTGAGTTGTAACTAACATCACATACAAATAATGGGATAAACTGTCTATATTGTCCTGACGGGAATCTGTTTTCACCTTAGACTTTAAATTTAATGATTGGCTGAGCAGCTCAGTTTATTTCTATCCCACAACACCCTGCTCATTACACTGATTTATTATGTAATGGCAATGCAGGTAAAATACAGCTTTTGTTGACGTCCACTCTTTACATGGAACTTACTGTATATATAACTCCCATTTCATATAGTTTGATACAATCACAATCCCCTCTCCCTCGGGCCTAGTAAGGCCTAATTGGAGCCAAGCTACTTACCACTAATGGGATCAATAGGAGAACCAACAGTGGACACACACCATTTTCATTACTTACCGCAGCTCAATACATAGGCCGCCACCGCAGCGATCAATGAGTGCAGCAGTAATAAGAAAGGCTGCAGAATCTGTCAAAAGAAAGGGGCGCAGCTGAGTAATATTCCATAATGTGGATGGGTGATGGTAATTTTCCATAAGTAACCTGAATATAGCTGAATATCTAAAAATGACATTTTGCTTAATGTGCATTGCCATGCAATTGAAAAATAAAGATTAAAGAAGATACTTTATGGTAAAGCAGGCAGGTTTGAACTTTCATTGGTGACATGTAAAAGAGTATTAGCACGCACACACACACACACACCACAGCGGCCATGATGTGTGTTGTTGTGTGAGGTGGTCTTTCCTCACAGTGTTACATCGACAGGAAATCGATAGGTGCAGTGTATCAGTCACATATGCACGAGAACACCGTCAATCACAAGTCATAAGATATGCTGCTGTAATCTTCTGTCAAAACTGTGGAACAAAGACGCTGTTTGTGAACCTTTTTTTTTTATCACAATCAGGGGGGAAAAAAATCCAATTCGCAACCAGATTAGAGAGAACAATTAATGTGGCTTCACAATGAAAACACCTGTGGTTTGTCGAAACAAAAAAAAAAAAAAAAGGATTAAAAAAAAGGAAAAACCTGCTTGATTGCTTTCCTGGAATGATGATAGATGAAGGCTATTAAAGAAGCGTTCTGTTGTGTTACAAGATTTATTCTTTAATTTGAGACAAAAATCAATGCGAGTTAACCAAAAGTGTCCATCAGACCTTTCACTTCCTCAAAAATTGTCATCCATTATCCGTTGTTTTGACCTCTTTTCTTTTTAAACCATCAAACAAATCAAAACAAAAGGGATGTCGGTAAGTACAAGAAGGTTGTCTCAGGGAGTCTGACAGCTGAGATATGTAGCAGAAGAGACCAGAACCACACACCAGACAGGCCTGTCGATGCATCTCACACACAGTGTGCATGTATGATGGTGCACATAAACCCTTAAAATACATTAGAGTTATGATGAATGTGTACTTTGATGTCATATTGTTTTAATATATTACTCAGATATTTAGGACATTATAGAAGACAATACTTTTGATTCCTTATCAACTCACCTCTGCAGTCTGAGATGACGTCTTCCACAAGGCTGATCAGCTGAGTCAGCGAATCAATGAGCGGATGAGTCAGCATCTTGGTGATGTTTGCAAATTTGCTCTGATGGGCTGAGAGGATCCTGAGAAATGTGATTAACCTGTCTGCTGGGCAAAGTTGTGAATGTTTGATTGACAGTCTGCCCTGGGATGGATAAATAAAATATCACCTAAAAAAATTAACTTTAAGTATTGTACTTCATTTCCACATAATCTAGTGCAAAAACACGGTGCCTTCAGCAAACAGCAAGTGAACACATTTATCGCATGTCAGTGATAAATTCTTCCTCCCTCCTTTTGCTAATCCAAGTCTCCCGTAGTTGAAGAGGTTTTTTTTCTTAACCCTTAAAGGCTGCATCGTATCTGCATGGAGAGCGACTATAATAAAGGATGTTGTACATTAACATGACTGGAGTTAACTCAGTTACAGCCATTATCCAACCTGACACTGTACCTGTCCAAAGGTATTGTCCAGAGTACATCCAGACCACAGACCACAGGCATAATTTCATTTTGCTCCTGGAGGAAGATGAATATTAGACATTATCAACTCTTGTGATGCAGAGCCTAATAAGGATGTTTACTACCTTCAGACATGATTGATTTACATCATGTTCTAATTTTATGAATCAGAAACTGTTGCGAGGTGGAGAATCTGTGTTTTTTTACAGAATAAACGATGTGGCAGGTTGGATCTCGAGGGACAGTGTTTAACTGTCAGGAAGAGCTCTGCCTCTGCTTCTGTGTATTTACTGTGGCAAACTGTCTAATATGAAACCAACTGAGACTGAAAGCAGACTGCTAATGACACAGATTTGATCTGAAACACAAAGGAATGAAGGAAAACTGAAACTCTCCCAGCACAACAGTAATCACTGACATGGCAGAACGTGTACACCACTGTCACATCTGTCCTGTAAATATGAATCTCTAGTTGGCATCTTAGTTTAGCAGATGATGTGGGTTACTGCTGTGTTCACGTCACACAGAAACTGTGACAATAAAACATCAGTTGCAGAACATTAGTACAATATTCTCACTAAGTGATTCATGTCTGTGTTCCCAGTCTCTGTTACTGTGCAATAATATTTTTGCCGTAGCTCCAGTGGTAATAAATCCAATAATTTATGCTCCTGTCTGCAGTATTGCGAGCATTAATAAAACGTACCCTGGGGACAGGGTGGCTGTGTGTCAGTGTGTGTATGCAATGAAAAATAAACTGACTACAAAAACACAGTTACACAAGCAAAGGAGCAAACGCTGATGGTCTCATTATGTAACATGGTGAAGATGTGCAAATTACACCCTGACCAGCGTACTGAACATATCAAAATTATAAAAAGGCAGAAAGTGAGACGGACTCTCGTGTAAATAGCTGTGTGGAAATGTCTTAATACAACAAAAATGGATGGTTACAGATCAAACAGTGGCCAATGTGGTTTTTTATGAATAAGTTCAACAAAAGGATATCTGCAATAAAATATATCAGGTTGCATGTTTAAGTATGGTTCATCCATTGAAAAAAGAAGCCAAGAGCAGGTGTGGCTAAGGCTGGCCTCTCTGGTTTTCGTGGCCAGCTTGCCGACCTCGACTATGGAGAGGAAGACACAGCAGTTTAACATGATGGACTGGACAAAGAACACAGCGTCACTGACAGACAGTCACTGAAAATGAATGGAAAAAGGCATCACAGTAATTGACAAATTGTTGGACTGTCATGTGACCTCTCAATCTCATACTCAGCAACAAAACTGGATAAATGTGCAAAATAAAGAAAGAAGAAACCCTGCTTTGACTTCCCATGAGATCAGCTCTGAAGTGAACAGGAACAGCAAGGACAAAGCTGGTGGGTGAGTGGACACTCTCAGTCCAGCCCATCCCTCATATGAGCTAAGGGTGCAACAGTAAATGTCTGGCCTTCCCATTCATTCCTCCCTCCTTCCCTTCTTCCTCCTCTATCCCGAGAAGTGGAGCACTTAGCCTAATGTGAATAACGATGGTGACTGTTTTCCAGGCTGGCCGTAATCCGCAGTAAATGGGCCAAGATTTATTGCTATAAATTACATCATCCCCCTCTCTGTCTCCTCTTTAGCTAACCTTTGTTCTTCCATTCAGCGTCTTATTATTCAACCGTCTTTGCTCGGGATTCCAGGTATTGCTTCTTTTGTGCTGCATTCACGACTGTTTTCTGTCTCTCAGATGAATTCACATCAGTTTGCTTTACAGGTAAAATGTTAGATGGGTAGAACAGCCAACACATCTGAATATGGTAATGAAAAGTAAAAGACCCAGGGTGGACACTGCAAATGATTTCCCACAATTTGTCTCATTGATGAAGAACATAAACCTGAGCTTTGGTCACTTTCAAGGCTTCATTCCCTCTCTTCTGCTCCTTCGTTCACTCCCTTTCAGCTACAGCTCTTGGCTCTGAGCCATTCATACATTTTTACCACCTCTTTATATTATCCTATCAGTTTAAAATGTGAGAGGCTACTTCCCATAAAGAAGTATGCACAGCTTAAAGTAATGGACTCCTCTCTTTTCCCCATTTTGGAGCCAATCTATTATCTGTCTGTCTGTCTGTCTGTCTGTCTGTCTGTCTGTCTGTCTGTCTGTCCCACTTTGGTGAATGTGATATCTCAGCAACATCTTGAGAGAATTTCATTACATCTGGACCATGACAACATCTCATAGGATAAAATGATGAAATGACGATTTTATATTCAAAAGGTCAAAGGTCACCTTCGCTCTGACATCACAATGTTTTGCACACTTTAAACACTTTTCTGGCCATTGTTCAACACCATAACTCAGGAACAGAAAGGCAGATTGTGACCATATTTCACATTTGGTCAGATACTGAATTAGTGACACTAATCTTGGGCGTCTGACTACAAACTGTGCTGATTGTTTAGATCTTCTGTGCTGCTCAGTTGAAAATGTGTGTGAAGCCTCTGCGTTTTATAATCTTGGCAGCAGCATCCATATTTGAAGCACTGCAGTCCAGATCATTGGTTCTGCTGGTCTTCAAAGTCTTCACTACATACATGAGTCTGTGCAGACATGGATGCAAGCAGCAACTTGACTGGTTGGTGGAGGAATGCAACCATGAGGTGGTAATTCTAGTTTAACTTGAGCAGCATCAGTAATGACCAAAAGAGTGGACCAAGTTCAAGCTGCATCTCAATCTGCAGCTCATCTGTCTCCATACATCAAACCAGCCAGTCAGTGTTTTCATATACATGGATGTAACAGCCAAGAAGAGCATTTAAACTGGCATAGAAATCTATTATTAGGCAATAAAACATAGCTGTTATTAAAAGTTCAGAGTAATTAAAATATAGGATGATATGTAATCAATAAATAAAAGATAAGGGGAGTCAAAGAGTCTAATGTTTTGTCTTTTCATCAGCACTTCCAACTGCCTTCCTGCCTTTTTTTGTGTTATTTTAGAGAGAATAAGTCATGAGCTGTGCTGCAGGGCTGAACGTATGTCTCTCTCTGTGTATGTGTGAATTACATGCTACATGCTATGGATGACGTTCAGGGAATTCTGTGTGGTTTTCAAACACAGAGGAGGCTTCGGCGAGGACAAAGCTTGGGTCGGGAAGCCTGCAGCAAGGCCGTGGGGTTGAGAGAGATATATGCAGTATATGGATTCATACGTAGAGACCAGCTGGGAGTTCAATCAGAGGATTGTGGCGACACACAAATGATGAACATTGGAGGTTGTGTGTTTTTCAGTGGATTATGTAGGGGCCAATGATACATCAAGCACCTCCATTCAGGGAGAATAAGACTTGTTATTTGTTTATTTGACTCTAACAAGATGGTGTTCACACAATAATACTAAAACAATATTCTTGCATTATACAAGCTGCTTTGTACAACACAGTGTTTAACCACCTCCTGTGTCAAAGTCTAAATGCTTGCTGTTTCTGAGTAGCTACTTATGCCGGGATTTTTAGCATTTTCCAATGCTTGTCCCTTGTGGGTCTTGTTGAATCCTGGTTCTGACTGTGCACATATTATTTGAATAACATATGCACCAAAACAGAGTATAATGAACACAAAAACTACCATTTTTTCTACATTATTCTCATTCAAACGGAGAAAAAAGCAAAAGAAATTTAAATTACAAAGCAGGTTTTATGTTTATTATTATTTCCAATATGAAAACAAAAGCCAAGCCTCTCTCAAATCAGACATTTTGTCATACTAGGAAAAGCACAAGTGTCCTGGTAAGTGAACCTGAAACAGCTGGATGGACTTAATCTAATATTCATTTCATCATTTACACCTGTGCTTTTCCTACTGTGACATGTCAAATGGCAGAGCTCAGGCGTCGGTATCTTTCCTGGGTTGTGCAGGTTATCACCAAAATGCTAATTCCCATATGTCATTCTGCCCTTTCCTTTTAATTGCTTTATAATTGACTAGAAAACAAATGATTAACTGAAACCCTGGTTGACATATGTCTCCCCCAACAACCAGTTCCCTGGTAATATATCACTTTTCTCTCCAAGCTGCCTGCTGCTTGTTTGATTTATATGAATCTCACAAATAGTGTCTCTGATCATGTCCTTATACACCATATCTGCATGCATCTTGGCTGTGGTGCCTTATTGCTCTGTAAAAAGACAATGTGATCACACAGGAAACATTATTTTCCAGTGAATGTTTTTGTTAGATGAAAACACCTTTTAAACATGCAGCCTTATAATATTCAGACCAATCTCAGGTCTGTCACCTGCAGGCGAGACATCTGACTCTGCGGCAGGTTTCATTGGCACTTACACTAATAACTATTATTCCTGCTCACATACCTCACCCTCTCTCTACAGACAGAATAATAGCTTACTGTCAGGTATTGGTCTGGAGGCACGGAAGGTGCATGTATGATTCCCACAAGATGAAGCAGTGACAGTGAGAGAGGTGTAACATCCACGTCTGAATCAGCTGTGTTATTACGAAACCCTCATATCAGATTTCAAGATTGTGAACATGATTTAATCGAGCAAGACTGAAATGCACATCAGGGACTGTTACAGAGGTGGCTCTAAATGGAATCGTATCATTAGCTAACAGCTAAGTTACAAATCAAGATGGAAAAAAAAAACAGCATGGAGCTTTCTCATAGATGAACAGGATATGATTCCTTACAGCACAATAAAGGTCGATGTAAAGGCTGTTTATTGTGCTGCTGTTTGTTAATCTAAAATTAAGTTTGGTGTATGGTGAGATGTTAATCATAACTCAAAGTTTAGAACATGGACTAGATGGCTCGCAAAACAATAAATGAACCTTGCCTCTGTTTCTGTTGGTTAGGGATTGTAGGATTTAATGTTGCTGCTATGGTGCTGTCCTCTTCCCATTTCTTTAACTGCGTGCAAGCTAATGTCTTAATAATGAGTACTGATTCATATTCCTATTAATTAACATCATAGAGCTTCAAACAAAAATGTTTTGATCAGGCTCCAATTTGAACCTTTTAATACACCACTTGCAGTCAACAAGCAACTTCAAACACACACACACACACGCACACACACACACACACCCACACACACACACACACACACACACACACACACACACACACACACACTCAGTTCTTAACACCTTTTAGTTGTTTCTGCTCGGATGGCAGAGTTTAATACTATGAGGAAAAACACAATTTGAAGGTTTCTTCCATCAGCCAGTGGTCAGATTGGTGTAGTGATGCTGGGGTCTGAGCAACGCGTGTATCTGTTTGTGTGTGTGTGTGTGTGTGTGTGTGTGTGTGTATATGTGTGTGAAAAAGAGATTGACAGCACTGACAGTTTTGGCAGTTATGAGAGTCTAAGGCAGGCGTTTTGATTGATGCGTCCAAGCAGGCGGCAACCACAAGATTAAACCCTCCACCAGTCAGTGCACACCCTGTACACACACACACACACACACACACACACACACAGGTATCCACATCCAGATCAGGTATTATATGTTTTTCATATCTTATTAAATAGTTGAAAATAAAACAAAATTTAAAAGTGGATATGTGTGAAACAAAACTTGCATAAATCTGTAAATTTTAAAACAATAATACAAAAACAGTAATGCTAGTATGTACATATGGAGAGAGAAAACCAAATCATGACTGTGCTAAATCATATAATTTATTCAACTCACCTCACATATGTTTACAACTATACTCTTATAGACACTGCATGAATAAATAAATAAATAGCTGTAATTTCACTGTCAACAAACATCATTTTCAATGCTGCATTTAAAAGTAGATTAATTTGTTCCTATGCTTTTTCGGTATATACATTTATCACACAAAAATACAGCATCATTGCAATTTACGACATAGAGCCACAAATGTGCCAGTTCAACAGCTGACACTGATTCTTTTCTGTGCGCGTTCAGGTTTGTGAATGAACCTAAGCTACGACACACTCATCATGAGGCTTTTCAGATGAGGAGGAAAGTTTACATTCACATTTAAGTCCATTGAGATTGCCTGACACTTTGCATGGCATCAAACCAGCAGTCACCCCGCTCAGTTTGATGCTGATGTCATTGTGGTAGCAAATCATGAATCCCACAACTGTTATTAATGTTTTAGAGACAGAATGGGATCTAGTTGGGATTTAATGTGTCTACTGTACCTCAGCAGATATGGCTCCATACGGGGATCAAGACCCCTTCTCTCTAAAGACGAACTAAGGCCATCTCACCACCATAAAGGATAAGGCTGGCATTCTCATAGGTTTTTCTTATTGTCACCAAATCCCCTCAAAAGACCAAACTGACAATGTAGTGATCCCACTAACATGTATTATCTGTGAGCTTGTTCCACTGCACCACAGAGCTCCATTGTTGCCCAAAAAACTACTGAGAACACATCAGCGAGAGATAGCTTTTCACTGGATGACACATTCCTTTAGTAAGATTAACACAGGTGTTGTAGTTTAATATGAGTCAGTTTCTGCTACTGTAAATACTCAATAGTACACCCAATGTGTATTCATCTGCAAGTGAAAATAGCCCCCAATTTATGCACCATTTACATCTGCTGTAGGGATGACTGGGCTTGCAGTTGAGTGCCATAGATGTTGTAGAGAAGTCAGAGAATACTGAGAGACAGATTAAAACACTGTAGGTTTTGGTATCAGTTGTTGGCAATAAATTAAATGCTCAGTATCGCCAGCCTTATCCTTTAACTGAAAAATGATTTCTACAGAAGTGGTCACTTCTTGCAAGTGCTCCAAACTCTCATTTTCCACGGCTGACCTTTGAATTAAGGCGAGTCCATAGGTTCAAAAAGATGGCAACAAACCACAACAGTTTTGAGAGGAAACAAACACAGAGAAGTTAAATGGACAATAGTAACACTTGACAATGCCAAAAATCATTGTATGAGGTGACAGATGCTTTACTTGAGTTTCCTTATATTTAGCAGCAGGGTGCCTGACTTTGGGGAATTTACTGTATTCAGCTTTCATCACAGCATATAACACACCGAACAAACGGTAGTTTCTAACCTCTTTGCAGCATTAATCAAATGTCCTGGGGGCTAATCAACTGGGGACTGGATCAATAATGACCGGTGCCACTGACACCATACCGGGAGGAACAATCATTTCCTGTCTCCACTAACCTGCTGTGGCTGGCCAGTCAATACAGGTTTAGTGTGAGTGAGCAAACCATCACACACAAATTTCAAAATGTCCTCTGTGAGATCATTTTAAAGGACCACATCAGGCCTTAAAAATTATGTGAATGAAGTATACTGTAGGTTAAAGCCAATCAAAGCTTGCTGTAGTGTTTTTGGATGTCTGACTGTTCGTACCAAGCTTCCACTGGATTCCATTCATTCATACGTGAACTTGCAAAATGAACATCACATATGTGCTTTTATTCTCATCAGTTGTAAATGCACATTAATTCAAAGATGGACCACACAATCACAAGTTTGACAAAAATAAAGATTGCAAATTGATTTCCATAATGTATGGAAATGAATGGAAGCCAATGGCTACCTGGAGGGAAAAAAAAATAGATACCAAGGTTTATATTGGATATTTGAATTTAGTTGGTGTGTAATGAATGCCGAAGCTCATATGAAATTACATTCATGCTGTTCAGAATTATTCTGCAGTGCACCTTCTATGTCCAGTGGAGGCATTCAGTGCCAAAAGGTGTGGCCTTATACAGTTATATAATCTTTTTATGTTTAATTAAGACCATTATCTTTACTTAAAGCTGCTCTATATTGTTATTCAAACATTGGATCAAGTTCCTAATGAATATCAAATGACAGATAATGATCATCTGCTTCTACAGACAGTTTTAGCATGTTTCAGCTAATTGTTTTGGTTTTCCATCCCACAACTCCTTTTTTTTTTTTTTAAATTCCCACTGCTCTTTCCAGTGTACACTACCTACCATAGTTAGCAAGTAGCAGGTGAACATAATGGAGTATTTTGAGGCTAAGAGCTAGATATTTCCCTCAGGAGCTGGTGGAGAACAGAACTGAGCTAAAAGGAGAGTGAATATTGGACTTACATTCATCGGATTATGGCTCACCAATATTGTAATTGCATCATAGGGACATTGTTGGAATAATTCATTTTCAAAATGTTGGCTGTGAAGGTTAAAAACTGTTGCAACTGAATGTAATCTGGGGTCTTGCAGAATCATCCAATATCAACCTTCTGTTTGGTAAGTTGAGGGTTTGGTGATATTTTGATGGTATGCGCTTCTTCACTCTTTATTTACTGTGTGTGGAATTAGCAAGTATGACCAGAGGACTAAGAGCAAGGTGAACACACAACATAAAATAATAACAATTAAAAAAAAGTTAAAAACAACGACAGTCACTTTGAAATTCAGTACAATGTATCTACCTATACAACATAGATCCTAAAAACATTATTGCTCTATCAATAAATATACTCTACGTAAATTTAAAACCTAAAGTCTGAAAAGTTTCTGGAGCATTCACGCGATGCTGCTATGTTGTCAGGTGTACATGTACATCAACACACACACACTGCTATTTAGATGTGGACACAGTGCCTTGGTTATATATTGCACTACTCTCATTACCCACAGCAAACCCTTGTAGATGTTGTCACGTACTGTATGTCCACTGTAGTCTCTCATGGTTTCCCCTTGAAAATCCCTCTGATGACTGCAGCGGCACTTAAATTAAAGTGGTTGTTGTGGTTTCACTGAGTCATGATAAAAAAATGCGAGAATGAGTATGGTATGTTTGACAAAGCTGATTTACCGTCAACCTCCTGGTTCTCGGCAAGCGATGTTTAAAAAGAAGGAGGCACCATGTCATCAGCATAAAACAAACTTGTGTAGTCACTCGGAAGCCACAGCAGATTTCTGCTGATTTGGCTTCCAGTGCGGCAGTAGCAAGTTTCCTGAAGAATGTTGATGCCTCTTTGATTATTCCTTCTTCTTCAAATTCCGTGGTTTCTTTGTGCCTTTGTTGCCTAGTCTTCATTGTGAAATGCCTCTGGACTAGACGCCCCATCATCACTGAGGATATCAGTGTTGCTGAATGTCCCAGCGAGTGACGCGCCCAGGACCTGGTTGACAGGCGCCATCTCTGAAAGAATGATGTTATCATGGTTGCTCACTAGCGTGGCTTTGTCCATGATCTCCTTGCTATGCTTGGACACCACGGCATCCAGGAAGTCGTACTTGTGTGACAGCATACCACTTTCAAAGAGGTACTTTGTCAGGTAAGAAACAGCCACATTTGCCAAGAAGGATGCCACCATGGACACGGACTTGAATGGAAACCTCTGCTGGACAAAGTACTCCACATCCCCTGTGAGGTGGTGGACCTTCTCCTGGGTCACCCAACCGGGATAATAGATGAAGGGAGGAAGTTTGAGGTAGGGCTCCCCTCCACCAATGCGCAGCAAAAGACCAACGACATAGGCAGCCACAGAGCCATAGGTGTTGGTGCCTTTGACGAATAACACACTGAGAAGCTGGGGAAAGATGATGACGTAGACCAAGTCGGAGCTCAGGTACCACAGGCCATACACTGATCCTGTCAACAACGCCATAGCAGTGGCAAGAGCTCCGAATACAAAAATGGTGATGCGCATCACCCAAACAATCTCACTATCTGAGGCCTGGAGGAGATAAGAAAAAGATGACACAGTGAAGAAGAAAAAGGAAAATGTGAAGAGGGCAAGGTTGAGAACATGGAGGTATAACAATCTACAGCCATGATAGGAGTGCTATGAGTCTGTAGTGAGGCACAGCAGTGCTTTGCCCTAATTGCTAATGTCAGCATGCTAACTTACTCACGATGAAAATGCCAACCTGCTAATGTTTAGTAGTTTGGCATGGCAGCAGGAGATTGATACATAATCCAATCTATTTCTGAGAGTATTTCATTTTTCAGTTGTCTGAAGGGTTGGGATGTTCATCAAGTACAATAAGTAACATCTGACAGACTTGCAAATCACTGTAGTGGAACAAGAATTGATTTATGGATTATTTGACTGATGCTCACAACCACTGACTCAAATGGTGCAGATGTGTTTTAGTATTATTGTCAGCACTCTTACCGACTGCCGAAAGGCGAGCTGATAGATGTTCCTGGCAAACATGGAGCTAGCTGAGAGAATGGATGAGTCTGCTGACGACATGACCGCAGCTGACACCGCCCCCAGACCAAAGAAGGAGACGTAGGGCGGGCAGAGGTGCTGAAGCACTATGGGAAGGATCATGTCAGACTGATCCTTATCCTTTGGTGCGAGGGACCCATAAGAGGTCTGGTTCCAGTCTGGAAGAAGAAATGGGAGCCATAGTCAAAAATATATTGTTGTCATGGCTTATTTTTGGACTTCTCATGAACTGTTCAGTAATATTTGTTGTGTCCAAGATCATGTATGTGACATATCAGTCTCATTTTCAGTTTTTTAAAATAATTATTGTACTGAATGACATGTGTCATGCTAACATTAGCCAATGAACACTGACCCCAAAGTAAAGCCGAGGCTGATGAGAATTTGTTCATAAACGAAAGTATTTGACAAATTGAGGAAACGGTGCTCAATGAAAAGTAAAGAGGACACCAAAGTGATTATCATTAATCCTGAGGAGAACATGAATGTGTGTAGGCCATCCAAATTTCATGCCAATCCATCCAATACTCATTGAGCTATTTCAGTCAAAATTCTAAGTGGCACCTCATGGTGGTGCTAGAAGAAAAGACAGAGGATCACCAAAGTCAGTAGGATTCACCATCTGAGAACCATGAATGTCTTTTGTTCTACTGAACTGAAACAACCAAGTCCATACTGAAGGTGCTCTCCTGCCCTTCATAGACATCAAACTCCACCCATTCTCCACTCCACTGTAGTCTCATCCTCCCATTCAGTGGGCCAACTTTTGTTTTCATAAATCTCTATCCTCCAACATCCATCTATCTTTCTGCCACTTTTTCATCCTTCTCTTCATCCTCCAGAGGTATAAATACTCCCCTAGATATTCACAGGCAGTGGTTGATTAGTGCCTGTTACACATGAAACAGCTTCAGACGGACGAGATTAATTAGCTCCTCTTCAGATGTAATATTCACTAAATCGGCATGGTCTGATGGCTTTCTCCTCTGCCCGTCGTGACAGAATCCGTCTGATGTTGTTTACCCTCCAGATACTGTATACATCTGCATTTACACATCTGAAAAGAAAAAAGCTGCCAGGGTGTAAACAACCCAGGAAGGCATTGTGTTCCTTTTGATCACACTTTCCTGTTTCAATAAGGGATCAGATTCCTGGATGTTTCCGATGTCTTGTGATGTTTCATTAACTGCTTAATAAGTGTGTGTGTGTGTGTGTGTGTGTGTGTGTGTGTGTGTGTGTGTGTGCGTGCGTGCACGTCATTCATGGATCAGTGTCTGATATGTCTGCGTTCATCTGTGATATGATGTGAACAGCTGCAATCCAGATGTAAATGTCTACGTGTGCAGAGGTTGGTCATTTTTGTGTCATTTGTAGGCATCTAATGCAGATGTTAATAACATGCAGTCGTAGCTATTTGATCAATAACAAATCAATACTTACCAATATTTAGTGTAGTATATGCTAGTAAAAATGGCTACACACAGAGTTAGCTCCATTTACTCCCGTTTTATAAACTGAACTGTTTTTAAATCTACTTCCACATGTTCTGAAGCGACTTGAATATGTTACATTCTGAGAGCGTCAGAGTGACTAACAGGAATTGAGTGCTGAGGTCCTCAAGAATTGCTTCAATTCCAGCAAATCCTAGTGTGTGTTTGTGTATATATTTACCAGTGGAGGCCCCTATAGCTCCTATGAGGACCGAGGGGACGGCCATGACCAGGCAGCCGAAGGCGGCGAGGAAGGAAAGGACCTGTGCGTAGGTAGCTGAAGAGGCAGAAAGAACCCGTTGAAAATAGACCTGCCAGGGAATCCCCCCCAACATCTAGAAACAGAAACACCATAGTAAATATTCATGATTCATAACAGTCAGCTAGACCACCACACCTCTGAAACTTACTCTTAACAGCAAATGTTACAAATCTGTTTTCTGATTATGCTTTCAGTTACTTTAAATGATACTAATAATCACCTGCTATTCACCTTTAGAGGAAACTTTGAACATACAAACAAAAACCACATGCCTGAACTGCACCTTAAATGCAACACTTGACAGTGGAATCAGAATATGCACGCAATTTACCTTAACCTTACATCTCTTGAATGAATTTTCTGATAAAAAAATATAACTTACCAGCAAACAGAAGTTGTCCAACCAGAGCCATTTGTCTTCAGGCTCAATCTTCCCCAGCCAGGGTGACTGATAGATTGTTTCCTTGGCTGTAACACTGATGTCCGACACGGCAGGATTGGACATGGCAAAAGGCACGCTGATCCACTGATGAAGAGGAGGGCATCAGAAGGCAAATATTATTATTGTTATATAGATGTTCAGTTGTTTTAATGTGATTCTGCTGTCAAAGCTGCTGACACTGACATTGGACCAAAGCTCTACTTATTGTTTATTTCTTGTCTACCCATGCTTTATACTGGTGTCTTTAGATGTAAGTCAGCGTGCAGTGGTGGGCTCAGACTGTCTGAAGGGCAGGGGTGGAAAAACTAAAAAGGGTACCAGCGCACAGAAAATCATGATGCATTTATGGTGAGATACTTTCAAACCCTGCTGGGCAACTTTCTCTTGTTTGATCCACACAACATCTCCGATAGGGGCATTTTCCGTGCTGAATTAATACACTTTAATCAGTGTTTTGATCAGATTGCACATCAGTATATGAATGCCTGTTATCTCTCAGTGGTTTCTGGCAAGAAACTGGTCAAAACACCTCTAAGGTTAGATAAAATGTTGGCTAGTAACAGCTTGACATTATGAGCTGAAAGATCAAGGCAATAGCTTTGTCCCTCCAACTATACTGGTATTTAATCATACTGAAGTCCATCCAATGCTTGAACTCATTGTTACCTTTAGAGTCCCTGGCTTGGTGGATGCTGACAGTAAAACTCACCAAGCCCACAAAGATACAGAAGAGCTGGACCACATCTGTGTATGCCACGGAGTAGAGTCCTCCAACCAGTGTGTAGAAGATAGCTATCAGGGCTGAGATCACCACCGACATGTTGATGTCTATGTCCACGATCACACTCAGAGTGGCACCTGTAAGACCACACATTTAGTTCATCAGAGCGTCAGTCAGAGTGAAGAGGAAAAGTGCACCAGATGTGATAGTTAACTTGTTTGTGTTTAGACATATAAGCCTGTTTCTAACAAGTGAGCCTGTCCAAAAATCACCCACCCAGTGCAGATAAAATGGCTGCAGACCAGAAGATTTCCCCCATGAGTGCGGGGATGAAGAGCAGGCCGCCCATCCTTTTTCCATATAGTTGCTGGAAGGGATCCAGCATGGTGACATATCCACGACTACGCATAGGCTTAGCAAAGAAAAGGCCACCTGAAGGATGTCAGACATAAAGGTAAGACGGGCAAATAACTTAAGAGACCATTGTACAATAGGAAGTGTATTTTACAATCCCTGAGTCTATTAAATTGTATAATATGACAAACTTGAAGTGTGTATCTGGTGCTTCGGTGGAATCTAGTGACCTTACAGAACTTCCTGTTTATCTCTGGCTGAAGCAATTTAGCATTCCTCTTTAAATGTGTGATCTACTGTATTTCTTAGAGACCATAAGAGCATTTTGCATGCTTCTGCTACACTGTTTTAAATGGACTGAATCATATAGTGCTTTTCTAATCTTGCCACATCCACACATTCACACAAACACATTCATCCACTCACACAGAGTCTATCATGCAAGGTGCCACCTGCTCAACATGAGTGATAATTATTCACATACACTGATGGTACGGTGATTGCGGGCAATTTGGGTTCAGAATCTTGCTCAAGTTCATGTTGACATGTTGAAAAACTGCACAACATAACTGTTAAAGTACCACAGGGCAGTATAGCATTTGTTTTCCAGCAATAATCAAACACAACGATGACGTAGAGTGACAAAAAGAAAAGCAGACATAAGCATCACTGTAAGAGATTACCTATAATAATGCCATAATACTGTAAAATGAGTGGAAATCAATGGCTGCCTTGAGGAAAAGCACATTCATGAGATTTGTAGTAAATGGCCAAAACATGCAAAATTACTGGTATGGTTTCTGGAGAAATTGTCAATGCTGTTAATTTGCACCAACTCCTGCATTCCCACCGTGTGTGGCTCTTTACACTCGACACACTCTTTTCACAGCTTTTCACAGGTTAAAGACTTAAACAAAGACACAGGTTCTCACCTACTACCAGGCTGAGAGCGTAACCAAAGGGAGCCTGTGCCCAAGCCAGGCCGTAGTCTGGCAGGTAGACATACTCTGCTGTCCCATTGATGTAGCCCCCACCCACCCAAGTAGCTGAAAACAAGAAAAACACAAATTTAAAAAACAAAACAAAACACAAAACAAGAAAAAACAGACTTTTATGAAAGACTAGTTTGGCGTATGCTGCATAAGTTTGTTTTAATAACAAGAATCCTACATGTAATGGTCGAATGGATACAGGCCTGTATTCATTGAAAATATGACACTGATCACTCATAGTTTGGACTTCAAGCACATATGAAGAACTTTTTAATCATCATTTGTTGTATCTTTAAGTGCTCAGAATTTTAGGGATGTAACGTTGAAGCTTATTAAATTATACTTGTGGCCGCAGTGCTGTTCGTGCGTAAAAGACGGAGTTTGTGGAATTTATTGTTTTCTTCTGACCTCATGTGATACCAAAATGTGACAGAATGTATTTCATGTTGAACTCCTACCAACAAAGAAAGAATTCAAAGACCCCCGTAGTTAACCAGCTCACCGGTCATTGTAAATCCACCAACGAACAATCCGATGTCCCTTCCGCCGACCATGATGCTCTCGCTCCGGTCTCCGCCATCGCCAACACCGGAGTTCTTGTTCTTCCACGCGGCCCAGATCCCCACGAACAGAATCAGGAGGTAGAAGATCACGATAGCCACGAGACCATCGGCGTGGATGGTCATCTTCCCTTCGTCCGCTTCCTCCCGCCGAGATCAAGTGCTATTGCGCGCGGATGACTGGAATTTCATGGAGAGAACTTTGAAGGAAGAAAGGCAGAAACACATTTCTTTCGACTGTGTCTGACTTTGATCAGGAATATGTACTTTATATAATTGTGACACACCATTTTATCAGGTCTGTAACAGTACAGAGGAACTGTAATTAAAGCGCTTCCATGCGCATTACCTGGAGCGTGGATAAACCCACGTGAAACTATAAACCTAATTATTATCAGCTTTGGAACACTACTATCCAAACCTTTTATTTGAGGTTACCATATTTTTAAACGCTACAGGATTTAATTTGGACTCAGTTTAAGTTGTTGAGTGATCACACCATGTATATTACAAACTGACAGATTCCAGTTAGAGGATATAAAGTGGTCCAGATTTCATTTTTTCTACGCTCATTTAATCTTCACGCTTACTGCAAATGTCCAGCTGTGATAGTCATAAAATCCACTGTTTACCAAAGTAATAGTGGCATACATTATTCTTGCCATTTTTCCCAGTTAAAGCCTCAAAAGTGGAATCTCTACAAGAGAAGAATTAAATTTCAATTTCGTGCAAATTACAGTCAGGGAAAACAACATCAGGACGACATCCAACCCACATTTCTATATGAAAAACTAGAAATTTTTAGTCAAAGTTTAGTTAGTAGCCTCCAGTCGGTGATGTGAAATTACCAAAGCGCGACAAAGTCCCTGCATCTAACACATGCAACCAATAATATAACCTACAAAACTGCTCGTACACCCCTTCTCGTTGACCACGTTTTACCCTATACACAATACATTTTTTAGACAAACAGCCAGGTGGTGCTGAAAGCCTCTTTGTGTTAAAAAATCATAACTACTTTCGTACCTCTGTCCCTTTGATCTTTGCTTAATAGTGCCACCATAAACGATGATGTTTGGACTCTTTCGGCAAAAGCGATGAAGAGTAGCTATACCTTATCGTGTCCAGCAGACGCACAAAGCAAAGGAAGAGGAACAACTCCATCAGGTGTTGTCAAATCAGAAGATGTGAATTAAAGTAATCCAAGTCTAGAAACAGTGGTGCTGATCAGAGGAGTTGACAAATTATTACTGTAGCACTTGTTGTCCACCTTATAAGACAGTTGAGGCTGTTTTACGCGCGCATTGCCGCCTCGCTTCAGTTCAAGACGTCGCTTTCCCCGATTATTGCGCCACTTTACTCACGCGATCTCTTTTAATTTTCAATCAATTCTGAAAAAAAAAGTGTTCAGGCTGCTTTATAACCCAGTATGATTTTAAAAATTTGGACGGACATGGTTTGTTTCCTGTAGCGATATCGTGCGTAAAAGTCCATGAATGCGTCCCAAACGCGTAAAAAACCTGCGATCCTTTAACCAAAAGAGACCTAAAACAGATGTTTAGGGATTTTGAGTCCGATGTGCTACATCACTAGAATTAGACCTGTGGGTTTCAGCTCCCCGTTGCGCTGACACCATTGGTTCCAGGAGGCCAGTATTGCATTATTGATCTCTCTTTAAATCAACATCTGTCACTATGGTTAAATGCAGTTAGAGTCAGCCAACACGTATTTATAAAAGAAGAAAATACTAGAAACGGACATTTTCTTACCTTTCCTTTTGAGAAACAGGTCTAAATAGATTTCAGGAGAAAGGCCTTCAAAAGCAGATTTAAAAAAAAAAAAAAGTGTCGGACGATTTTGTTGGGAAAATGTGAAGGTACGACAAAGTAATCCTCCTGGACGACCAAACACAATTCTCCTGTGTTGTTTTTTTAAATCACTAGTGCTGGTAGGAATGACAGAGAGAGGGAGAGGGAAAGAGCGAGGGACGGGGAGAGAGGGTGGAGGTGGGTGGAGGGGTGGAGATGAATGGGAGTGGTGGGTTTATTGGGTGCTGTCAGGGTGGGTAGATGGTGGATGAATGTCTTCCAGGGCAGGACGAAAATAGCGACTAATAGAGAGTGGCATGACGCACAACCTCTCCGGGAAAGCTTTCCAATATTATAAAATCATACTGGCAATGGATGGAACCTTTACTTTGCCAGGTTACATTTCAGGCCTGATTTATGATCTTGCGCAGCTCCCCGCTTGCTCCGCGATTAAAGCATCGCGTCTATTCTGCGAACGCAGGCTGTAATGTCGAAGGCGTGAGACCCGCATAGGGTTACTTTTTTATTTTATGACCCACCTCACGCATGAAAGAACATCACCCCACCCCCAAGTCTTTGCATGTAAACGTCAAAACTTCCAAACCAACTTGTATAAATCCAGATACTGGAAATCATAAGGAAGGGGCAGTGGCGAACTCAGGCTGTCTGAGGGGCAGGGGCGAAAAAAAAAGAAAGAAAAAGGGATCCAGCGCAGAAAGGCGTGATGCATTTACAGTTCCAAACCCCTTTCTAGCATGTAAAGCAGCACATATGGCACCGCACCATATTTTCTCCATTAGAAGGGCAATTTATCACGTTTTCTTCCACAGATTTGATCTACCATGGGGGCTTCCAGGGCCACCAGACCACCTGCAGGAAGGAGCAATGGTGACTCTCAGGACATTATTTTGGTCACTTTTAGACCACTTTAAATCAAACCAAATCTAGTCTTTATGCATGAAGTATAATTCTGTTTTAAAAGACTACAACTCTCTATATTATGTAACGATGATTCAAATCTATTATATCACATATTATTCACCTCACTGTGAACATTACCTCGTACCTGGAAGCAGAACTATTTGTTATGTGTTACTTCAACTACTACAGTATATAAGAGGAGGTTTCCTTTGAGTAGTCAGACCGCTGTCCATGGTGCTGAAATGTGAAAGTGCCCACAACAGAAACATTTGATGCTTAATTCATTTATTATACTTTCTCATTTGCTTTGGTCTGAAGCCTTTTTGTCTCATTATACATTAAACTTAAATAATCAGTTTGATGTGGTATTTCTGGAGTGATTTTTGAAAATGTATTTACAGTTATTTTACTCAGAGTTTTGTATGGTTCACTTCCATTAGCTATTGAACAAGAAGTATTTTTCCCAGAATTAGAATTCATTATTTGAGCTTTACCAGCAATATAAATTAGCTCCTTGATGTGAACTTTGACTAGTCAGCCTGCTGGAAATAAGATAAATGACTTGCTTGGATTGTGACATGTCCTCTTAATTCGGTGTCTGTGTGGCTGACAGGCTGCCTGGCAGAGGCCAGCTCTAATTGGAAGGTTTTTCTTACAAATAAACCTCAGAAACATGTCACTACAGTATTACAGGGAGTTTTAGGCAGGCAGCCTGGGAAGCCTCACAAAAACAGCCACAGAAATGTTGAATTCAGCATCTATGTAATGATAATAATTCTTAATTGCACGTATATGGCTAATGACTCGGACTCTTTGTTAGTGCCATTCATAAAAATTCAACATTCATCAGCTGGTAGGCTATATCATATCTACCAAATGATGCAGTCTGATGAATAAAAAGAAGTTCCGTGGGCTTTAAGCTGTGTTCTCAAAAGAGCTTTGTCGCCACCCAGTGGCGACTGAAAGGTGGTTTCAGTAAAGGTATCAGGATCAAAACACTAAATTTTTCTGTACATTACCATTATAATTACAATTTGTCATGTAGTAGACACTTTTATCCAAAGTGACATACATATGAGATTTTCTTACATCAAAAGAAAGGTTCTGGACAGGAGAGAACAAGAGTAAGTGCCATAACACTAAAGACATAGGTGCTACGAGGCAGTGCTATGAGGTAATGCATAGAGTGAATAGAGAGCTTTTTTTTTTTCATCAAAGAAGGTGTTCAGTAAAGAGCTTGGTCTTTAGCCTTTTCCTAAAGATTGAAAGGAACTCTGCAGATCGAATGGAGTTTGGTAACTTGTTCTACCACCAGGGAACCACAGAAGAAAAGAGTCTAGCTAGAGACTTAGGGCCTTTTTGAGCTGGGAACACCAGGTGCCATTTCTGGGTAGTGAGCGGGAGGGAGCAGAAACCTGAATGAGGGAGTTCAGGTAGGTCGGAGTGGTTTTGGTGGCAGTTTTGTAGGCAAGCATCAAGGACTTATAATGATACAGGTAGCAACTGGGAGGCAGTGGAAGGATATGAACAGCGGAGTGATATGTGCTCTTTTGGGCTGGTAGTTGTGCCGCTATTTCATCCATGCCGAGATATTGGTGAGGCATGCCGATATCCGTGCCGAGACTGTGGAGTTGTCTGGTGGGAACGAAAGGAGGAGCTGGGTATCGTCCGCATATGAATGGTAGGAGAAGCCATGTGAGCGGATGACTGCACCAGGTGCGGTAGTGTATATTGAAAAGAGAAGGGGTCCAAGCACTGACCCTTGAGGTACCCCTGTGGACAAGCAGTGTCCACACTGCAAAGCAACAGATAGAGGGCATGACCGTGTCAGCTGACCCACCTATTGAAACTCAGCAAGTGAGAATGAGAAGCGCTCAGTGGCAACAAGAGCCTGCTAATGGCCTAGCTCCAAATTTAAGCCAGAAATAAAGAATGAAAACACTTACTGACCAATTGTAAACTCCAATATTCCACAGCCAAGTTTGTTCTGTACATGGAAAATAAAAATGGAAGAGATCTCCAGTAACAGGTTAAGTGCTCAGCAGAGTTTTCTAAGGGTGAAACTGTAAATGATCAATGGATTTTAAGCCAAAAAGTGTCACTATATCACCTACAGCAGGCGTTTGTCCCAGGAGATGTTTTGCAGACAAAACACAGGTGGAACTAATGCTGTTAATGATGGCTCAGTTACATTTAACTATCCCAGTAAAGATAATCATCAGAGATTGAGCATGAATTCAGCTATCGATTGATGTTATTAATCACAGCTGTGTTTCTGTTGTGAGAAGAATAAAAAAAAAACATTTAGAAAGTACTTATCTATGTTTAAATTATAAGAAACTGACATTCATTGTCTTTTTATTTTCTTTGGCATGAAATTATTTAACACTGAGACACATCAGTTCCCTTAAAAAACTATTATGACTGAGCTGGCTTTCACAAAGACTTAATCTCAAATGGAAAGTAGGCTACAACAAGGAAGTGACAGAGCCACTGCTTATCCATTAACAGGAGCGTTACAGCACAGAAAGCAGAATCTGATTTACTCTTTGGTCTCTTCTGTGACTATCTGCTATGACGTACTGCCACCTACTGGACCTTCAGGTTCACAGCAGCAGGTCAACAGGTCTCCGTCCTCGGTTCTCTCTCACACAGACACGCACTGAGTACATCTCAAGTCCCTTAAATTACATCCACATTTTCCTCACTCATGGCTTTTCCTTGAGTCTTAGGTGCCTGGAGAGCAGCAGGGAAAGAATGCGAAGAGGGAAGAAACAAGAAAATATAAATTTATTGATATTCTGATTGTGAATTAATTATGTAATAACCCAGAGTAGTACTAGTTAGTAACCCATATCAAACGTGACGCTCATCAGCCTCACAAGAATGGAAATGACAATAAATGATAAAAAAAAAAAGTGTTACTTGCTGACTGACAGACTCTCCGACTCTCTCTCTGACTTTAATTGTACACATAATGTGTTTGTGGGTATATATGTTAATAGGGTAATAACAGATCATGGAGAGAAGTTGTTTTTGGTCCGTTTGTTGTTCAGACCTACAGTTAACACAGACTTGTATTCAGATGGTGAATCAGAAAACAAATAGAATATAAAACTTGGGAGTGATACATTTGAGTTTAATCTGTTATCTGTCTTCACTCTCGTATGAAAGTCATGTGATTTTGTGATTATCAGATATGTCTGATCAGCTACAGCATCCAATCAAGGGGTGTGTTGGCCAGTAAGACTTCTGTGAAGGCTGCTCTTGTGTGTCCTCGCTCCTTGATCCTCAGAGAAGAGTTTGAGGCGGCCTTCAAGACGTGGGACCAGAACGATTTCCAGTTCAAGCAAGGAGCGAGGAAATATCCAATGAGAGACTTGGGATGTACCCAGTCTGTGGTTTAGAGGTTTGTCAGATCTGGTTATGTTAAAGTTAGAGAAAAGCCTGAGCAGTTCTCATTTTTGGTCAATCATGATAATGTGACGTATGAGTCTTTCCTTTTCCATTTTTAAACTTGTTTTATGGGTACGGCAGATTCAAAAACTGCACATAAAGATACTAAGAATAAGATGGTGAAGTGTTCAGTTGACTGTTTTGTCCCATGCAGTGTTCATTTTATACTGTTAGTATTTCTTCTAGTTTTAGACGTAGTTATTGAGCCTGTAGCCGCTGCTGGAAAGGGAGCAATGTGAGGGAGCACGATTGTCCCTCAGAGCCTCGGGGGGCTTGTAGAGTGGAGCTGGAGGATATATGTGGTTGAAGGCAGGAGGAGGTGATAGTGGTGGTTGGCTCCTCTGCATAATGAGGGGGCTCCGCGATCTGTCACCGCTGCTGCTCCAGCACAGCACCAGTCCTCCGGTCAGGCTGAGGCAGGCGGAGGCATAACCGAGATACACGGCCAGGCCGATCTCGTACTTCATCCCGCTGGGGAGGAAGGGGTCGTAGAAATCCATGATGACGTCGTTGGTGGTCCAGGACACGGTGACCAGGCAGAGCAGGCCGGCACAGAGAAAACAGATCGCCCCACTTAGCGCCAACGGAGATTTGATCAAAGAGCCACGAGCGAAGCGGGTGCACTTCATCCCCATCACAGACACCAGAGAGGCCAGGACGGAGGTGACGCAGGAGAGCACCATGAGCGCCCGGGCAGCCTAATGTGGAGGAGATACAGGAGCACTTTAAGAATGGGATTAAAAGAGGACTCAATCAATCCACCGGTTAATATGAATGCATTGATCTGTCCCAAATACTTAGAGTGGCATTAAAGTTTTAGTGACTTTGTATTATGAGTTAATTCCTTACCCTGACCTCAGTGTTTACTCATTTGCATATAACCCAGTTTACACACACTGAAGAGCGAGTACTGTGGCCACAACTGGCGCCACGATGAATGCTAAAATGTAGTTTTAGAGAAGCACCAGTAGAGAATAAGAAAGTCAGAAAAATGACTTACTGAAAAGTCTGCTAGCATTAGCAAACATTAGCCGTAGTGATTCTGTTGCTGCTTGGTCACAGCAGAGCAAGCAGCAACAGAATCACTGAGTGTACAGAACTGATGAGAGCATTTTATTGCTCATGAATTTAAGATTTCATTTGCAAGAAGGAGAATAAGATTCATGTCCTTTCATAGGTTTGTCTCACTGTCAAACATTCTCCTGAATTCACACAGCTACTTGACCTTCCATCCATCTATCCATCTTGGCAATGCATTTTAAAATTGCTTACAGTGTGTGCAAATGCTTTGGGCTTTCAATTAATCAGTACACAGCGTTGTCCATAACATGTCAGAAAATAAGATATTTGGTCTACAATGATACAGAAAGAGAGAGAAGCAGCAACTCCTCACATTTGCAAAGCTGAAATAGGAGAATTTTACTGAAATGGTTAACAGATTATCACAATACATGTAACACATAATAGCAGTAGTACCTGCAGGTCACGTGGCAGCGCCAGAAGAGATCTGTACAGCTCACACTGGTAAATGCCAGTGCTGTGCCAGACACACTCCATCCACAGGCCTTTCATGTAGGACGTGGCTGTGATGATGTTGGAGCCCACGTAGGCTGTGCTGCGCCAGTGTGGGAGCAGAGTTGCAACTACAGTTCCTGCAAACCCCAACAGCCCCAAGAAGAAGCCAAGGAGTTGGACCGCCATGCTGGCCATGATTTACTCACTCGGACAGATGCTCAAACTGCAAAGCAGAAAGTTTACAGTTTGAATTCACTGCTGAAGAGCAGATACGCGCTAGGAGACAATCAATAGCATTGGATGTCTCATATGTCACGGAGCCGGCTCATAAATATACACTGGATCCATAGATAAGACAAAAGAAAAGTCAACAGATAGAAACAACATGTCGCCTCATAAAAATGAAACACTTATAGCGCAAAACTACAATCCCAGAGGCTGCAGATGAGGCTGGATTCCTCCTGTTTTCAGCACGGTCCCCATCAGTACAGTAAATTCCACTGAGCTTACATCCAGTCACAGAGTCTGAGCCATTCCTCAAGTGTCTCTGGGCAGAAAAGGCTGTGGAAAGTTTCTGGCATCAGTCTCTGGTGAGTGGCAGGTGACTGCATCTGTAACTAATGAGAGCAGTGTTCAGCTCCACCTGTTCAACGCTCTCCTCTGGAGGGCAAACCACAGCAGTCTATTTGTTAAGCTCCCCACCTCCCCTCAGGAAAGGAAAGAGGAAATTAAACATTTACAGAAACCACCCAAGCTGAGAGAACTGTTATAAACCACTAACTCTGAACATTTTTCACAGCTCTGCGGGATATTTGAGACACTGAATGACTTGATGACAGAGCATTTCTACCTGGTGGGCCTCAAACTGCGACAAAAAGGGATAGCAGCGACTTATGTTGTAATAATTGGCCAAATTATATTATGTCAAATTGGATCTCTGGCCTGAGATCATCTGGTTTTACATTTACAAATTCACACATGGCAGTAAAAATTCCCCAACAGTCCCGAAAGCTCGAGGCCACAACTAAACAAAACCCTCACGGTAAGAACATGTGACTAGTTAAGCATTTACTTTTGTTCCTTCTCACTGTTATGAGCAAAATGTTCTCTCGGTGAAGAAAAAAGAAATCCTGAATAATGACCGGACCTTAAATTTGAAAGCAAAGGAGCCAAACTGTGCTAATACAGACCCGTTGTTTTGACTTCCTCAGGGAACAAGAGGCTGTTCATGCAGACTGATTATTGTTCTGTGTTAGACCCACAGATAAAAATATCAGAGATAGAAGCCTCATTGTGTTTACTTAATGATTGACTACACTGAAGGCATAACAAATAAGCAATAGGAACAAAGCAAAGCTGTGACAAGCATCTTCCTTCACACTGGTTTGTCCACAGATTACATCAAAGCCAATGAAATATTCAGTGTATCTACACTATGAAATGCTATACACGGGGTGCTGTTTAACCTATTCCATTTTGATATTTAGCAAAAGCTCTAAACAGTTGAATACTCACCAACAAGGTTGCAGGAGGATTACAGAGCCATGGTCACAGGTGTCCAGGCGGCACACTTCCTGATAAATAGGGCCTTTGGCATTGATTCCACACTGACCCGCTCCGTCTGTCTCTGCTTCTGCCTCAACAGACAAGAAATATGCGTCTGTGCTGCAGGGGTGTCAAATATGTGACTGGCCAGTGTTAGATATCATCGTCAGCATCATCAGCAGCATTATCCCTGTCAGGAGCATCATGTCGGAGATGACATGAGAGACAGTCCCAGCGCTGGCTTGTTGCTGCAGACAGATAAACAGGGCCGATGTCAACTGTGGACCCGGAGGCAAGAGAAGTGTTGCCAGGCAAAGGCAGACAGAAGAGATATTGTCCTTAGTGGAAGGGCTGTTTTTGTCTCTCTGCATCTCCAGATCTGTGTGATTGAATAATGGACAAAAAAAGGAAAAGAACTCCATAATCAGCGTATCAACTTATAAGCAAAAACTTTAATATTTACAAACTATAATTAGGGTTGAATCAGCAGGCATTTCAGCAGTAAAAGAACTGCCATACGTAATCAACACTGCAAAGTTGAGAGCCAAATTGGACTCTGCAGTAATGCAGCACTGTGAGGTTATTCAAAACGGCAGCTTTATCTCTGGGTTCCTCTGAGGTGCAACAACTTTGCAGCTCTTGCCCCTCAGTCCCTCTGTGCCCCAAGCGTAACCTACCGTGACATCCTGTTGGTATACAAGGGGTTTTCCCCGGCCCCTCTCCTGGGTCCCTTGCGTAGTATTGAGTTCTCTGTAAAAGCTCTATAGCGAAGGGATGATCCTCTCCAAGGTCTGCCTGTGGGAGACGCCATTTGAATGAGGAACGCTTAATAGTCTTAGTTAAGCAGAATAATCCTGTGATTAGCGGCTGTGCATCGCTGGTTTGTTGTGCACAGTGCTGGAGGGTAACACCACCATGATGTCTTCAGACGCCTGAAAAGCTGGACTCTTTCTTGTATTACCTTTTCACCAATATATGTACAGATAAACACAGCATTATCAAGATATAAACTACCATATCTTAAAGGCTGTGCACACCTGGGTGTGGGTGTTTTGGTCATTCTGGCTGATTAGACCTTGGCTCAGGTTGAGGTTGGGTGGAGCAAAGATGGGAGTTATGTGAGGTCACCACACTTCATGAACTGGTAGGAAAGACAAAGGTGAGAGTTGTCCCACCCTGACAGGTGCAACAAAACTACCAGATGAATGACACAGCCTAAATAGTTGAAAACAGCAGCATAGGGCCTTTAATAAATCAAATAATTTATGGCATAACAGCAATCTGTAACTACTGAAATATTATTTGATATTTGAGAGAAAAAAAACTTTTATTAGTATAACACTGTAAACTTTATTTAATATTTTAGCAAAAAAAAAAAAAAGCCACCTTATGAAAATAAAGAAAAAATCTTATCAAATTTAATATTTCTAACCATTTTCTTCCATTGAGCTTATTAAATATGACTATGTAGTGTTACTGTGGCCTAGTTTTGGACCGTGTAAACTGTGAAACTACATCAGAAACCCAACATATTTTTCACAATTAAGCCACTTACTCTATCCTTTTACTTCACTGATATTGCTGGTGAGTAGAAGTCCCTGCTATTACTTACTACTTGCTTTTAACATTACTTTAGTGACAATTTGAATACTTAATCCTGACTTACTTGCGGTAGTGTATTTTTATGTATACTTACCCGAATAAGTTTTATATGAGGGGGATATACTTTTTAATCTGAAGAGCAAAACAACTTGAAGTCAACGTTATTAATTTAGCGCTGTAATCCGCTGTTATCAAAGACAGCTAAGCTAGCAGCCTGACTTCAGAAACTTGTAGCTAGCTGACATTTGCTGCCTTTCAATATTACAACATTAGTTAATAGTACTGGTAAGATACTCTAGTGCTTAACGGTTGGCTTGTATTCCTTTTAATCATATGTGTCAGTCTGTGACGACTAAATCTAAAAATTAGTCAAGTCACAGCTAATCTAGTTTGTCAGGAGTTCTGTTTAGCTAGCTAGGTAAGCTAGTAATAGCAACTTAGCATAGCCGTCTCCCCTGCACGAGACAGTGGAGCGAAAACTCACAATTAGCCAACATTTGGTTAGGCTGAGTTGCTTTTACATTTAAGTCAAATGTGCCTTATCTTTTTAAATACAGTCAGTTTAGAGGCGGTGGCAATGGAGAGGAAAGCCTCCCGAAAGGGTAGGAAGTACACAGTGACACGCAAGTTCAAACAGTGCAAGAGAACTAATTATCGGCCCCATCCAGCCCGAACCATCCTGCCCCACAGCCAGTGCAACATCAGCGGCAGCGTCTTTCACAGGCTCCCGCTGGAGGTGTTCGACATAATCCTGGATAAACTGTCTGGTAGGTGTAACTGGCCAGCTCTGTAACATAACATAATACCATGTAAGTTCCCTTCCAAGTGCTATTCAAACTTCATTCAACAAATTAAACAATAAAGGTGCTCCCTTTGAAAAGTAGGTAGCTAAAACATAATTTGAATAACGTTAGCGCAAATTCAATTGGTAAGACTAGCTAAATTACACACTCCGCCTACTGTATGAATGATAAATTACATATACAATATAGAATTTATCAATAAAGTCTAAGTCTGTGTCTACACTTGTCTTGAGTGAACTGTTTTAGGAAACTTTTAGACAGTTTAGTAAAGACAGTCGTGCTTTTCTAGTCCTAATATTAGACTTATTGATTGAGAACTTAAACTCAGACAGCATATGAAATAGGAGATCAGTACATCAATATTGCAGTAAAACAGGTTAATTTAAATACACAGTGTGCCCAGTGAATGGAAATGTGTGTGTTTGTCAGTGCTGGAGATCAGTGTGTTCTGCATGGTGTCCAAGGAAATCACTAGATACGTTGTGGACTACATCTCCACCCATGCCTGGAAGAGAAAAATGATCACTGAAAGCTTTCACTCCTTCACCTGCCTTGAACAGAGATACACTATTGGGCACTACAGAGACCTGGGTAAGTGGCAGTTAAAATTTTTCTGAATATATCATTTTGTAGAGCTCTTTTCCAGACTGCATATGGCACATTTACAGTATAAATAACAACCTGTTGATGTATGGTTGGCATGTCACTGATAACATGCACTTGAATGATCACCATAGAGTACTTTGGATAAGCTGCTCTGTGAAGTAAAGGGATACGAAAGAGCAGAATTTGTCATTTTTCAATTTGATAATGTGCTTTTGTGTTCAATGCAGGTTTGCTATTCAAGAGATGCACCCTGTTGCTACCAACAAAGGAAAGGTTAAAGTTCATCTTTAGCAAGTTTTCACAGGTAAGAAAAGTGTAGGGGAGACAACAAGCAAGAACGTTTAAGGTCAGAATAATTGTGTTGATGAGAGTTAACAATGCATACCATATTTTTCTCTAAGGATAGAAGATTTGAGAAAGGAGGCAAGAAAGAGGAGTGCAGGAATAAATAAAATTGCATGCACTTTTAAGTTATTCATATTTAGTAGGGTTGAATCATATAGGGAAACAATATTTCAATATTTGTTATTTTCCTGTGTTTTTGCTTTGGTGGTTCTCCATGTCTTCCTTTAACTTCACTCACTTTAATTTTAAGATGCAAAAACCCACACAAGACGCTTGTTTGCATGCTAAAAAAAATCAGTCATATCAACAAAGGAAAATGTAATTACACCAGGCTAAATGATTTAATTTATCAGATGGATTAGACTGTCTTTAAGACTAGGCATGAAAATGATTAATGGTTTGCATCATTACCTCACGTCCTTTGGACTGATTCACATTGCAGTGTTGTTGCTTGTCATTCTATCCTAATGTCTATTGATCATAACCTATGCTAATGATGAGGCCAAATAAATAAAACCGTCCCACTGATCTGTTGCAGATTCCCTGCTTCATGATAGAACAGTGCTCATCACCAGACTGCATTGGTTTCTCCAGCCTTGGAGCCTTCCTCCAGGTGAGGGCCTCAAATACAGACAGAAAACTGAAACTCTAACGTAATTAAAGTAAATCCTAAACCAGGCACAGCTAAACACAACATGATTGTATGCAGATTCTGAGCTTTAAGAGATCCTCTACTCTCTCTCTTTAGCAACAAACACCTACGTCCTGTTGTTACAGCCCAGTAAAGTGGCAGAACAAAAACATGCTTTCTTTTACTGTAGCAAAGGCTTTTCTATGAAACTGGAAAGTTTTCTGTATTTGCAAACGCTCCTTACATCACGTCTTCATTACGCTTTATAATGCAACCATTCTTCTTATGAATCACATCTCCCCTTTGTGTCCCATTCCAGTACCTGAAAACATGTTAGCAGAAAAATATCAATTGTTTCTGTTGTTGATAGTGCTTAGATGTGTCCTGTTCTACTTTACAGATACTGATTGCAGGATGGGATGAGCTGGAGTGCCACAGAGTGTTCAACTTCCTGTGTGACATCACAAATCCGCTGCAAAAAATTGAGGCAGTCGTCACTGGAAAACCAGGTGTGTGAAGAAGTCAGTACAGAACAGGACAGAGTCGAAGAGTAATAATGAGGAGAGTCTGTTAGAAATCATTAATTTTGAGATCATAATTCGAATGCAGAACAATGAAACAAACCTGGTGAAAGCTGGTGAAGTCTGCATTACGTTGAATCTGAATGGCTACAAAAACAGAACCGACAGGAGACTGAGCCAGTAGCATTGCAGAGGGTTAAAGTGGCAGTGACTGGCCTTTTACTGTGTACTGATCCTTGTGAACATCTTAAAAGTCATGATACAAAAAAACATATTTCTTTACATGCTGGTCCCTCGTCAGGCGTAAGCTGGGACCAGGAGCTGCAGCTCCGGCTATTCTGCCGTCGGGTTCTGTTGGACCCGTGGCCGAACCACCCAGAGAGCCGGTTCTGGCTAACACTACTCCTGAAGCCTTGGCCCCTGGTCTGCCAGGCACGCTTGCTGCTCATCCTCTATGGACCTCTGTTGGAGGAGGGTAAAATAACTTCTATACTCACAGTTCATGAAAGCAATAGTTAGTGGGGCTTGTTTTTATTTGACTTCATGAGAAAAAATGAAGTGGGATGACTTTTGTAATGGGAGAAATTTCATTACGCCGCTGCTCTGAAATCAAGATCGGTCAGTATAGTGCGACATGCTTAGTAAGTGAGGTGGTTTCCTCCATGCAGGCACCCTTGGTTGGCAGGATCTGGTGGTGAGGGGCCTGCCTCACAGCGCTCTGTGGGACCTGGCCAGGGCTCTCCTTCTGCTTTTTGACCATGTAGAAGACAAAGACCTGACCACCAATTCGATGCTGACAATCTTGGAAGAGCTCATTGGTATCAAACCTCAGCGGTTCTCAAAATGTTCTTCATGTGACACACCCACAGATAGACACATATTAGGGTTAAGTTCCCCTGAAATGATTACTGTCCTCGTCCTCATCTTCCCCAGTCATTCCACGGCCATGGTATGTGGAGAATGTGGCTCGTCTCTTGGTGCTGTGTGGCAGCAGTCTCTGCTATGCTATTCTCGCCAGCAAGGCCACCAGTGGACGACTTATTGAGATGTCCAGGCTCATCGTGTACATCATACTGGTGAGAATGCTAGTTATTTTATCATGAGCTGAACAGAGGAAGAAAGCTTTAAGCTTTAAGTTAATCCTCAGTTATGTGTAGCCTGGTATGTTTGGCCATTATTTGCTTTTAATAGAGAATCAGATATTGATGATGCAGTTATGTTGTCATTTTGTATTGCTGAAGGGAAATGAGTCATCTTAAACTCAGCGCCTTTTCCTTGCCCTGGTCATGGTGACTCATTTGTCTGTGTCTGCTCATTCCTGCTCAGGGCCAGGGGGCTGCAGCCTGACTAAGCATGCACTTGGCAGAAGGCAGACATAGATTGGACCTGTCTCACTTCTATTACAGTAGTCTTTATTTAACTGACTAACTAAAATTTAAGTGTCATCTGTGGGCTTGAAGGGCCACTTGTGCTGTCCATGGTGCTGATTTAGATAATTATTCTGTTACCTCCTCATCGGGGCGCCATAGCAGCTTTAATTCAAACATGTCGGTGTCAGCCTTCCAGAACTGCAAAGTAAGCTGGTGGATATCATCAGAGAGAGGGTCTTTCTCTCTATTAATTTTATTAATTGCAGCTAACTCAGTAATGAAGTTATGACAGCCTTTGTCTAAAGATATATTTGTTCGTTTTTTTTTGTGGTATGGCTTCATCCATAGGTGTGTGAGAAGGATGGCTATCACATGTCCTGGGCTGTGAAGTTGGTGCAGCAGATCTGCATGGTGTTCAGCACAGCTTCTGAAAAGTTCCGCTTCATCCAGCATGTGGAGAACATGTTTTCAGCGGTCACAAGGGAGATTTTTGAGTTTTCTCTAGCAGGTGGGGGATTTTTCGGTAGTGTGAATTTCCTTTTAATGGAGTTCTTTGGTTTAGTCTTGACACTGAAAATTTGTCTTGAAAAAAGTTGGGGTGGTTGACATGAAACTGGGGAAAATGGTTCTTTGCATTAAGTAATATTATACTGTAATGTGGTGATATTACAATCATAGTGTGAAGAAACAATAAATACAGCGTTGTTGTCTAACTACAGTTAGAAAACTTTGAATGAAAAATAACAAAACAATGGGAATCACATCCTATGTGGAGACTGAGAGCCATGTTGAGGGCAGGCAGATTCAAATAGTCTCCACATAAAATAAGCTAAATTTACAGATTGCAGAATTTATAATTCTAAATTAAATATAGTATGTGCTCTATGAATACACAACACATTCTGTATATAGAGTTTTGAAAGTGTGTGTTGATGGCTAGTTGTGTGTGTGGATCACAGCTCAGATCTGCTGGTAAATCCTTATTTTTCCTTTTTTTAATAGCTCAGGTGGATGTGTTTTTGTCACCTTGAGAAAACCCTTATTTGTTTTCCTCTCATCACATCCCTACTTTCATTTTGGACCCATTTCATCAGCACCCAGTGCTAATGAGTCTATTGTTTCACTCTCTGCTAATGTGAACATAAGAAAACCTGTTTTAGAGCAAACAGAGCGAGTTTCTTTCATCATGAGTAGCAAGTAAGTGTGAATTCTCATTAAATCAAACAGAGAAAGTGGAGTGATTTTAGACTGCATGAGTGGATACCTGCCACTCAGCAAACAGTCGCATGCTGTATATGTAGTCATATTCCCTAGATGGTGACGTTCCCCTCTCAGGTTATTTATTAGTCTTTAAACTGAGGTAGATGAGAAAATCCAGAAAAGACAAACATAAGTAGAAATGCCTTTTGTCTGTCTTTGCTAGTGTATCTTGTTAATTATATTGCTAACCCATGTGACTCAAATTGGCCTCTCAGACTGACTTAGACTCAAATTTGAAAGTCATGAATTTCATCATCTGTTCCCAGGAAACCATTTTGAGGACAGGGAGGCTTTCCAGACCCTGTGCATCCTCCTGAACTCCAGCGCTCACTTCCATGCCAAGTTCCTCCACATGCTCCTCAAATAGGAATGATGATGTCAAGATGTGGATGACAGAGGGAGAAGGTGGAAAGAAGCAAACATCAGTAATGGAGGGAGCGATAGACTTTTAACATGGGGAGTGTTGTGAGAGGTTTTGGTTAAAGTTCACTGTATGCTATAAACAGCACTGCATTTGTTTGTGTTGAAAATTGTGTTTAATTACTTTTAGCAAACTGCATAGTTATTTATACAAATGTTATATTCCTCTCAAAGTTTTAAAAATGTTGTTCTTAAACTTAAAATTTTAACTAAAATGTATTTATTAACAATAACACCTTTATTATTTATTTGCATTGAACCTTCATGTATGTGTAGTTGTGAAACAATCATTACATTGCTTTTATATGATTTGTTAATTAAATTGTGGTTTTTTGTTTTATTTTGTCCTCATTTACACATTTTAAAGTTGACCTAGCATTACACTTTGTGGCTGCCCTCTTACAGAACAGAAGCACAGCATGCGCTCAGCAAATAACAAGCTTTTATTTTCCTTCAGCTAGTACAATACCCTGCACTGACAGTATGCCCCCCCCCCCCCCAAAAAAAAAGTGCAGGTGATGAAATAAATTAAAGCATATGTGTCATAGAATAAAAAAGAAGCAGCTTCAAATATAACTTTAAATGGTACAGACACAATATTATAGATATGATCAGTTTTAGTAGTACACTTAGACTGTATTCACATCTGTATTCACATTTGTATCAGTGACTAGCTAACTGTCGGTGACCACTTTAAATAATCTCTTCACAGAGTAGTTACATACAAATTCTAATATTAGGAGGATTTTTTTTTATTCAAAGAAACATGGTGTCAAAATCGTAGCACACATGGGAAGTACTAGGCTGTTTGACATTGAAGTTTAAGGCCTACAACATCAAGCGTGATGAATACTCCAAGTGGTAAATGAGATTGAGTTACCACATCCACACCGCGTCTGTGGTCACAGGCATTTCAGTCTTTCATGTGTTCATTGTTTTGATGTGATCTGGCAGGGGAAAAAGCAATATATTTCTTTAACCTCATTATGTGTACACAACACACAAGCTTAACCTTCAAACTGGACACGGGAAGATCGAGAATCAGTCAAACATGGACAGTACATCCTTCTGAGACCCAGGCTATTCATTTATGTCCTCTGCAGTGGACATTTGGTTTTGTCTATATCTTTTGAGTCATTTGAGCTACCCAACTAAGTCCTGGTGTGCTCAGTAGAGGACATCCTGGCCTTTCCAATGATATCTCATGTGTTTGGGTGGGATGAAGGGAACTTTGTTTTCATGCTGAGACAAAATGGAGACTGCAGCAAAATGCAAATGCCAGGAAAAGAAAAGATCAGTCAAATATTGTTAAGATATTAGTTTTTTTTTGTTTGTTTTTTTTTAACTATGGTAATCATATATTTTCTTGTTTATGAACTTGTCAGGAATCATAAATTGGAGTCAGAGTTCAGTTAAACTCTTTGTTGGGAAAAATAATAGTAATGTTATGAATGTTTAATAATTTCAATTTTGTTGAGTAGTTCAACAAAAGATACAGGCCAAATGTTCAATTTCATTTAAAAAAATGGATTGACATTCTTGTTTTCTTGTCAGCCTGTTATGATTTCATTGTGTTACGGTAAAATTGTTCTGTTGGTCCACTACAGTGGACATGCTGTAAAATCTAAAAATATTTTTACAAAATTCTAAATTGTGAGTTGTTGTTTTAGCTCTAAAGAGGCAGGAAATCACAAAAAAATTAAATGGAAAGATACTTCTTACCCTTGGTTCTCAGGAGGATATAGCAAACAAAAGCCCAGTTTGGATGGGATTATTTCTGTATTGATTTTAATATTGCCTGATTTTTCTCTTAAGTGTTGCAATCAAATGTTTTGGGGCTAAATGAGTCCCATGACTCAAATCCCATCCAGACGGACCCTCAGATACAATCTACCACCACAACCACTTTACATGCTGACCTGAATTTGAACACTGTACTTACTGTGCAATTTGTTCTGTGGGTTTAAAGAAAAGATGTCTTAATATAGCAGACAGGATGCAGAGAGCCTTGACATTTCAATTCTGAGCACAATTTAACTTTGTTTTGGCCCAGTGCGACAGTTTTATTAAATTTACTGAGCAGACACATTACCTTGTAGCCAGTCCAGCCCTTCCTGTAGGCCTTCTCCTTTGATGGCATTGCTGGCACTAAAAAAAACAAGACGTGGAGGACTTAATCTCCTCGTGGCACACATTCACTTTCTCATGACTTTTCTTGGATCCTGGATGTTTAAAGCCGTCTAGCTCTTAATCTACCTGCCTCCCATCTGTCTAATGAGTAAACAGGGTGGAAAACACACGTATATAAAAAGAGCCTTGGCTTTTGAATAACTGCTCGTTGCTATGCCTCCTAATAATGTTTAACCGGAGCAACGGTAAAGGACAAGTGAGCACACGCTGGAAACAGACCCAGGAAGTAAACAGCGAGTAAACAAGCCTGCTTGGTGTCTGTTTATTGTCTTTGTTTAAGTCTTTAAGCTGTAACTCTGGAAGCACAAAATGTTGCAGATGGGGACAGAGCCTGGCTGTTTGGCTCAGTTTAATCCAGGTGAATTTCTTTCAAGTCTACCCAAACACGAGCACAAGTTCTGTAGCAAACTACTCAGCCAGTGTCTCTGGAGGTGGTAAACTCTTGCTCCCTTTGCTTAGAGACGTTTCATCAGGGTGAAATGTGTGGTCCCAGAAACAAACAACTCAACCCAGTGGCCACCTGACGAGAAAAACTCAGCTCATAAACAAGTATTATAATCTAAACTACATCACTTTGATACCTGTTGTAGAAGCATTGATGCGATCTGCATCAAACGCACTAATCCAACATATCTGTGGTTTCAAGAAATGTACACTGCCAACATATTATCCTGCTGATTGGGCTGAATAATGAACTAAACGCTGGTTTGGACTGACAGAATGCAGCCGGTTTGGAAAACTTTGACAGGTATTTTACCAGATGTGCCAGGGTTTGTCCTTGATGTTCTCCAAACACAACATCTGCGAGACCTTGACCGAGGACACGGCATCCTGGAGATCCATCTTGTTAGCAAAGAACAATACTGGTATCTTTTTGCAGCGAATATCTGGACAAAGACAAGATATGAAGACCAGTAAGCAACAGATTTCTGATTTTTATAGATATATAACATACTTAAGGGTGAGTGTTTTAATTTTTTTTAAGAATACAACAGAAATTGAAAGTTGTACCATAAGAAAAATGGGACTCTAACAGATTAAACCCAGGACAAAGCTAACACTAAAATGCAAATGTTGATTAAAACTGCATCATTTCCATTATTTCACAGATTTCATAATATGAGCCTTGAATCATGCCTGCTAATGTCAGTTATGCCTTTTCCTGGAAAGGCTGCAAACAGTATCCATACTGTGTCTTTAAACAAAAGGAGTAAAGCAGGGTTGCAGGTATTTTGTACCTTCGTGATTGAGAAAAGTATCTAGCTCCTCTTTGGCAACAACCATTCTCAGTTTGTCACCGCTGTCGATGACAAATATGATGGCATGGCTTTCTCTGAGGAGGAGAAGGAGAGAAGGAGGAGAAGTTAGGATCGACACAGAGTCATGTCACTGCAGCGTGGTGTAATAACCGATGAGTGATGTCTTTCATACTTGTAGTAGTGCTCCCATAGGTTTCTATATCTGCTCTGTCCAGACATATCAAAGACTGTAAAAGACAAGCTGCATGCAGAAAAAGAGAGGGAAGGAGAGAGAAGAGCTTAGAAAGATACTTATTGGTCCATTAGTTATTAAATTCATGAATGTTAACTAGTCAAAAATGAATAAATATGCGTTATAACATGTCTGTAGAATTCTACCTTGAGCTCTTGAACTTTTCAATGTTGAAGCCAATTGTTGGGACTATTTCTTGTGTCTGCGTCTGCGTCACACACACATACACACGCACACACACACATACACAAACACACAAAAACAGACAAGTAATGGCAAAAGTATGTCAACGAGGAAATAGTATAAGAAAAGTATGATATGGGCTTTACCTGACTAACATGTTTCCACTCTTCTGACAATGGGCCTAAATGATTCGAATGCTGGAAACAAGCAATCAGTGAATGATTGCAGTGAAATGAAGATTTGACAGGCCTTCTCACAATATTTAGCATATATCACAAGTCTGTGCACCCACATGGTGGACAAAGGCCTCTAAATGCCACAGTAATGTTTCAAAATGCACTCACAACAAGGCCCAGTTTCATGTACTTACATTAGAAGGTTTGAGTTGGTTGATAATGGTCGTTTTGCCGCTGTTGTCCAGCCCCAAACACAAAACGTTGACCTCTTTCTTCCTCAGGCCGAGCCAGCCCGACAGTTTGTCCAGCAGCCCCATTAGACTCGATGCACGCTATAGCAGTAATATGTTAACGCATCACCCCATAGGTGGTCTGACAGTTTAAATATACTAAATGTGCGAATTCTCAAACAGTCGTGATAAACAGTTGAAGAGTGCGTTCCCAGTGCTTGCTGTGACAAGCTGAGATGCCGCCTGGGCATCCCAGCTTGTGACAGGTAATCCTATTAGGGCGAGTTAAGCTCTGTGAACCACCGGGTGACCTGATCGTGGAGTGTGAAGTTTTCCAAGCACCCCCGCCCATCCTCACCTTACATTACTTACTTGAAGCCACAATCAATCTGTTGTGTCAGTCTGTGTGTTTTACAGTACTTGTTGTTGTTGTACATCCACATGTCACTGTAAAATAGGACAAAGGGGTCAAAAATGTCTTAAATTTGGTGAAGATGAACTCTTATTCACTATTATAAGATATTATCATCTCTGGAAATCTAATTATATTGGTAAAATATGGGCTATAAAGAAAGGATGTGGCAAATATAGCAGAAAAAAACAGCATTATCCAATCAAAGGTAAGATTATATTTTCATAAAGATTGCAGGATTTCAATCTGGACTTCTCACAATGCAGGTTTTGGAGCTGTCACTGGTCCAACAGCTCCATCTTTTGGTTATCAGTCATGTGTACGACTTCATGTTAAGAGGTGTATAGACGTCTGATATATCTGACAATAATTTACATTAAAAGCAAATTAAAGAGATGAGACTCAACGAGAATCGACTTTGTTAAATTGAGTCCACTGAAGGGTCTGCTCCGGCGAGGCTTCTTCAGTGAGGTGAGGCGAGATCGGTGAGGGCTCTCCCTCACTTCAGTGTTGAAAAAAACAACGGCATGTCACAGCCTGAAAGATATAAGACAGCCTTTCTTCCCTCGAATCAATCGTTTTCCTTCTCTTGGCTTGCCCAGATTAAAAATTGAAACAAAATTAAATGAGCAGTCAACCACCAGAACTGTTCATCTTTATTTGCAAATAAATATTCGCTGTAACTGCCTCTTACAGTGTGCAAGATCTACAACATCTCTTTGGAAATTATAGAAAAATAAAATACAAGAATTATAAGTATACTTGTACTTTGTACAAAAGAACGTCCTAACATTGCTCAGCAGTAGAACATGCTAAACAAACAGCATCTGATATCCTCCATATTCTGTAGAGAGGTGGTGACTGTGAGCGCGTGTGTGTGCAGATATGTGTGTGTATAGGTGTGTTTGGATGTGTGTGTGCATCTTTTCTTCTCCTGAAGGCCTGGATGCATAATTACGCTGTGACCGAAAGGCACAGATCTCTAGATCCAGTTAGCCTTCGACATAAATCACTGAGCCCCAGTTTGTAAGAAAACCCACAGCTGCAGAGGGGCCAGTCGCTCTCTTGGATATGGAATACAACTCAAACTAATGGCTAGGTCCTGTTACTGCACTGAAACTTGCGAACTACTCTGAAGTGTTTCTGTCTTGTATGGTTAACGACTGTAAGGCATTCCGTGTGTGTGTATATGTCATTGTGTTTGTGTGTGTGTGAGTGTGCGTGTGTTACTGCTGATGACACATGATGAGTTATGATGCTGCTGTTCATGTTCGTTCTCGCTCTGCCGTCCTGAGAGTCATACACTCTCTCTGTCCTGATCGCATAAAACTAAGACTAGTCCCTTTTCTCACCGATTTCCACCCACCAGGTTTCAGCTGCGTCTGCTGCCTCTAACTCGACTTACTAGCTATGTTCTGCCGCACTGCCTATCCACCACCCACTTAGAGAATGTAGAAAAATGTTGATATCAATGGCAAACATCTGACAACTTGACATCATCTACTGCAGATCCAACAGTTTTCATTTCAGACTACTTCTATGTACACTGGTTTCCCACACTGCCACAAACTTGACATGACCACAATCCACTAACTGACTGGAGTTACTCTGCGAAATCTGTCCGGTAGCTTCGCACCATCCGACGGATTATTCTGCTCTGACATCTTCGATCAACTTTGTCCCAGAAGTGCAAACCACTGCCTGTGTTAGTGTGTGCAGGCAAAAAGAAACAATGAGTGGATATGAAAGGTAATTCTGAAGAACCATATAAGTCCATGTTAAGTTTCCAGACAACTTCAAACATCTCCTATCTATATCTAAGTTCTGTGAACATTCATATGTTAAGACAGTGGAGAGTGTGTACTTTCAGGCAATGTATAACATTCACAATCCAGAAAAAAGAAAAAAAAATCAGGCTTATCACACAACTGTGAGCACACTGGTTCCAAAAACTGTCAGGATAGACTTGTATGGTTATTCATATGAAGGCAACGGATCCGGTTCTGCAAGCTTAGCACGAGACGATGAGACCAGGTGGATGTTGTTGCGTGAGCCTCGTGGCTGAATGCCAACAAGAGGTCTCTCATTGCACGATTCTTCATCTCTCTCTGAGATACTGAGGTGACTGCATAATACTGTATTGCTGATTTGGATCAAAATCTTAAATAAATAAAACATCTTAAATAAGATCCAGATTTACTAGGGCTTTCACATACAGGACTGCACATATATAGATATTAGGTTATGATAATAATTATCGATTAATTGTCTATACACTTTTAAACATTCAAGAAATCTCCGTAACTCGCTTCTCACGTCTTTCTTCAAGTATTAGCGTACCAGATTCTCTGGAGAGAGGGTAAACTAAAGCGATGCAAAGAAAACCTTCATGATAACTTATCGAACCCCAAAACGAAAAATATTGAGGATACTTTTTTTCAAAAGACGAAACTTTTCGATTGCACATCCGATAGCAGCTACATGAGCACATAACTCGGAGCGAGAAAAGAACAACAACCGAAAAAAGAGTCAAAAGATTCAGTAGATTATGTCTGCAAATCTACATCTCTAGATATTGTTGCTCCACACATAAAGTACTGCTGCTGCAACAAGGCATTACATTCCCCTAAGTGAGGGCCTGGGCCAGTCTGTAAAGTCTATCAGGCTGTAATAGTCTGGCAGAACCAGGTATACTGGGTAAGGGGTTTATAGTAGGAAAAAGTCTGTTACTACTGGATGTGAGGGAGACCGGGGGCAGTCTGCTGTGGTAGTCTGTCCAATGACCTCCTGCATGAGGGGTTAAGACTCAGGCACAGGCTGTAGACTGTCTGTCCAACGGTCTAGACTTCACTTCCGTCTGGTCCATCTATCTGTCCTTCCCAGGTTGTGTTAAAGGGTATCCTCATACATGGAAACCCTTCTCCTGTTCGTGCAGTAGCTGAAGGCGGAGGGTCTGTACGCTGCTGATGATCCGCCTCTGGTGGCCGATCAGCTCCACCCCTAGACGCCTCACATCTCTAGGCCGAGAGTGAAAATGCAAAAAACACACACACAAACACAAAGCACTTTAACTCATGGGGACTTTTCATTGACCTTTGTTGCCTCATTTTTTCTGACTTTACGATGTCTGGTAAAAGATGGTGACGTCTTGATCACAAATGACTCTTTTTTTCATTAGACCCTCCATGCGTGATAATTTATCCTGTGATTGTTCCTGTGTTTCAAACTCTGCATCCACACTTTAACACACAGGCTTTCTGTTAAAGGTCGAAGTCTCCCTGATGATGTCACTATGACGTCATCAGGGTTATTCTGAAAGCCCCCTGAATAGTACCCTGCATAACAAGCAAGCTAAACTTCACTTAAATCACCACTACTGCTGCTACAGAGACGGGTCCTGTCTGGTATCATGCCATTTAATAATAATATTTTGGCTCTTCAACTCACTCAATATTCATCCTCGCCACAGAATCCAATGTGTTGTAGCCTGCTGCCATGAAATTGCTCTTGTACTGACTCATCTTAATGGAGTCCAGCCAGTCGCCGATGGAGATGAACATCGGGTAGTCCATTTCCTCCCCCGGAGACTCTGGTAGACTGACAACACCCCCCCCACCCCCAAAAAAAGATAATGTCAGATCCTGCCAGCATTTCTGAAGCATCTCAGAGTTAGACAACTGGCCTTATTGGCTGAAAGTTCTCAGAGTGACACACACTTGCTCCTACTTTTAAGTGTAGGAGTAAAAGCATTTTAAAACTTTTGTCAACAGGAAAGTCAAACTATCTTTGCCTGCTTTAATAGAGACGTCCTATCATAGCCCTCTGTTTACTGAAACTTACCTGCTCTGAGGTTGCAGTACCCCCAGAGATGGGTCACTTCTAAATTAACTTAGAGTGCATTTACATTTAATTTGATACTAAGAACTCTGAACTATTGTACCTCTGAATGTCCTCTACCAGAGGCAGGAGGCTGCTGGGGTTACGGATCAGTTTGTCCAAGAAAGAAACAACGTCGGTGAATTTGGGCCGATGACTCCTCTCCTTCTGCCAGCAGTGCAGCATCAGCTGGTGCAGGGCCACGGGGCAGCCCATCGGTGCAGGCAGCCGGTAGCCCTCCTCAATAGACAGAATCACCTGGAGAGACAGATGAATGTGAGGAAGGAAGAAGTCTAAATGTGGAAGACGACTGCTGTTAGAGACTTCTACTGTGTGTCATGGCCAAACTGCTGTAACACAGCACTGCTTGATATTACATGGATTTGCACACATAGTCTGAAGATCTGGAGTTGCATTCACGGATCTTTATAGTGACACAAGTCAGAGTTTCTTTTCGAATTACACGAAAATTCATGTGACATTTGAGTTATGACATTATCTATGAATTTTCAGCATAAAAATAAGATTAACATCTAGTCAATAAAACCTTATTTACAAGGCTTTAGAATATAGTAACTGGTGAACTTGAACATAGTGTTTCAAACAATTAAAATCTATTCACCAAAAAACAGCTCCCCGAGACTGACTGACTGGGCCGGACAGCTAAACAATGAGCCGAAACTCACTGTAAAGCTCTGTAAAGCAGAGGTGATACTTCTTTGTCATCACTCCGAAGACCCATCTCACATCACACGCTGTCATTTGATACGTTGTTATTGTGAGGGAAATTGATTGTGACTGCTTTAAGATACATTAATGATAGCTCTGCCTGTCGAACTATAAGCCTGCAGCAAAGAGACAGATTACTTGCTTGATCCTTCACCATGAATCAGAGAAATAATTGATGAGATGAACAAAGCAATTAAAGTCAAAACAGGAAGCATCGTCAGATTTAATACTTTCTGTAAGCTTATTATTTCCCATAACCTCCTCCTTGGATGTCTGATTTCCTGTGTTGCACAAATAAGCCTGAACTTCATTCTTCTTTTATTGATGTGCCCAAACTGTAATCTGCACTATCAATCACTTCATCGTGCATCGGAAATTCCTCTTTCATCTGATTGTGTGTATCACTGTAGCCTCCATACAGCAGATCTCCCTATCATATCTGTGAGTCTATGAGAAAGCTGAGATCCATGTATCTTTGCAGGGAGCTGTAGTAAGTGGCTGACCAGGATGAGATAGTGTTTGGCTGCTTTTGCGGCTTGGCTGGCCTTTTGCCTTGGAAAGCACTTCTAAGCAATTCCCAAACAGCACAAATCCTCCCCAAACCCCGGGACTGAACTGAATGTGCGTGTGTGGATGTCCGTGTGCGGATGTGTACGAGTCTGTGTGTGAGGGGTTGAGGGGATTACGGTGGAGCTTTCACACTCAGCGGACAGAGGGATGGATCTGCTTCCTCCATGGCCCCTCCAATCCCTGACCACAGCCCAGGGATCAGCGGGTTGCTCAGCCACACTGAATCCACAGCTTTAAACTCCCCCTCTGCTGGACCGAAGTCCTCTGAACCTCTGACCTTCACTGCTCTTTTCCTTTTCCTCTAATGCATCTTTTTCATCCTTTTGTTGGATTTCACCAGCATTTCTGTTCCTCCCCTCCTCTCTCTCAGAGGTAGGCTTTTGATGTGAGGAAACAGCCAGGGAGCAGGTTAAAGGGCAGCAATTTAAACCGATATAACGTAAAACAAACTTTACTCAGAATGTACTCAGCGGAGCAGAGAAGTTGATATTAAACTGTGTTGTGGTGTTGAAGTTAGAGAACCAGGCTTGTGAGGGGAAACAACATGAATAAGTCTCTTCCATCCTCTAAGAACGACCACTGAGCTGCCTCACAGGAAATCCTTTAAGGGAATGGTTCTTCAAAAGTGAATATATACTTGTTTTTTCATTCATTTCTTGCTCTGTAAAACAGTGTGTGAAAGATCTCAATACAATCAGTACTGGAAGAGAATGGCTGAGCCTGATCTAGTAAGCACAAATTGGAGATATTGCAGCCAAAACAGTATCGGTAGAGAAGTCACATTGTACGATTACAAAATGGAGCCTGATTCTGATATTTTTTAGACTAAATATCATGAAAAAACACACACAATCACAATAACAGGCAGATCAGATTTACATAAATACAATTCAACAGCTAAAGGCATACTGTGCAGGATTTTCCTTAAAAACAAACATAATCCCTCTCGATGATCACTAATGGCTCTCTGGCAGTGTGCGCCTGTGTTTTTACTCTCCCTCTGCCTCTTTTTTCTAATCATTTTGCCGTTTGTCTCTCTGTGTATGAAGAGCTGCAGATCTGTGTCTTTTTGACTGAGGGTTAGTGGACTGGTGGACGTGTGTGTCGACTGCATTCACACAAAATCCGGCAGTGCAGCACCTTCCCACAGTGCTGTGCGTGGAGATGTTTTTTTGTGCTTTAGAACATAACCGCTGTGAAACCCTCAGAAAATGATGTTTTATTTCTCTCCTTTGGAGGAGGAGGGGTCAACTCTCAATGGTGTTTTTAGCAGCAACTGACAAATCCTGCATAGAGCGCCTTTAAATTTACTGGAGATACCGAAGTCATTTTACTTATTCTTAAGTAAAAGAAAAGTGTTTTACAAATGCTTGAAAAGTGATGAATGGCTCGTTGAAAATGTCTCAGTGTGTGCAGACGGAAGGCGAGGTGAGTTTCAGATGTGGCTCAGTTGCATATAAAGTCAATGGAAAGATGTGGTGGGCGTGAGGTTTTCCTCGGGCGGCGTGAACTGAGGTGAAGCCATGAGTCGGACAGGTTTCAGCCTGGGTGAAAATGTGCATTTGTTCCAGGGCTTTATGAATCGAGCGTACAGAGAAGAGAGACAGAAAAGAAAGAGACCGGAGGAAAATAATTCCAAGAACTAGAGACGAGTTCTGAGCTGCCACACAAAGCTGCTTCAATTACCCAACCAGAGAACACAGAAATGATTTCAACTGTTCACCTGTCACATACTCACGTGTGCAGACTTTTTTACATTTCTTGGACTGACTGAATACAAACTGCACAAACGGCCCAGCAAATAACGCAAACCAAAAATTCACTGAACGCACATTTTTAACTTTTTCTTTGGGAATTTGGAATTTTTTTATTTGAATTTTTGTCACACTTATTTGTCAGAGACCTTAAAAACATCAATCTCAAACAAGAGATGTTTTGTATCAGATTTATTTTCCCTGGGCAGCAAAACATGGCTCGTGATGACCTCAGAATTTCTAAAATCCTGGTTACAATCCTGATTGTTGCATCCCAACAGGACAAACCATGACTGCTATTACAATTACCATTTCTTATTTCTTTTCATTAGACTCTTGCTGAACATATCTCATATACAGTAAGCTATACTCGCTGTTATTTATTCTCGTAGCTTTGATACCTTTATTAAAATTTTATTAAAAGGATTAAACATAAAAAATAAAAAGCCAATAAATTAATTGAGATATCAGTCACGAAAAGGTCCTGTAGTAGCTTTACTTCTTCTTTTCTGCAATCACCAAAAAGCTCCTTTGTGTCCATTTCTGTCAAATCTGACTATAAGTGTCCTGAATATGAAGTAAATTGCATTTAAGACTCACAGACTTGGCAGCAGAGGCTTTTGGGATTAAGCGAGTGAGACTCGAGAGCTTTTTGATTGAGGAGGGCGAGTGAGTCTAAAATAACGAGGTGGAGTTCTCTCAGCACTCCTTTTCCGGATTGGGCCGATTGTTTCCCATGTGACGCAAATACACCATAAACAACTGTTCTGATGCCGACAAAACTCACATCCTGATTGGACATCTCCCAGTATGGCCGCTCCCCGTATGACATCACCTCCCACATGACGATGCCGTAACTCCACGCGTCACTGGCTGAGGAGAATTTCCTGTATGAGATGGCCTCAGGGGCAGTCCATCGGATGGGGATCTTACCACCCTGTTAACACACGCACACACACACAAGCACATACACACACACAAGGTATGAAATAAAGACACTCGCGGTTAGACACACACAAACTAAAGCATCAGCACACTGAGTACATCCTGAAAACTGACAGGTAAACCTTCCTCAGTGACATCCGCTGATTGTAAAAATGTTTATCACTGCCTGCACGGCATCTAGTGAATCATTCAAAGTATATCTCAGCATCTCAGGGGCCTCAGCCTGGCAAGTATTGCTTCCCAGCAGAGTTTCCACTGACGGGAGTAGTTGTTAAAATGCGCACAAATGCATGCTGAGTCACTTTAAAGCACACTTATAACATTTCATAAATACCCCTGTCCAAGTGCTCTCATATTCTGAATCTGAAAACCCAGATTTTATCACAATTTCTGTGTTCATCACCTCCAATTTCCACCTCACCTCATCTCAACCTTCACTTCTTCCCTTCTGTGGACTTCAACCCCAGTCTTGCGGAGCAGAAAGCTAAACTCGGAACCATAAACACAGCATTTCCTTCGCACAATAACCTCAATACAAACCAGGAAATGGAGGTCACTGCGGGCTCAGACAGATTTACAGAACAGCGTCTTTTCAGCACAAAAGTTTATTTGGAAGTTTAGCTTTTGCTGTCTGCGGCAACTCCATCTTTCACCGGCCTCAGGAGAAATTTCATCAGCCTAATCAGGCGGGAGTATAGCGATGCATCAGTTTGCTGATGTCTCAAGCTGACGCAAATAGCATCAGTATGTAAATAAAATCTTTGAATAGAGAATCCAAAGCGTCCCAAATTCTGAATGCATTTTCCTCAATGACGAGGCTTCTATTTGGGGAAAACAATGCACTTGCTTGCGATACAGGGAGGATCAGCCACACAACAGCTGGTCGGGAGTGTCTCCTAAACCCTCAGTACATCTCTGTAAATTGAGCTGCTGTTTGCTGGGTCTCTACTCCTGTGCCTTTCATAGGTCAAGACTTCTCAACTCTACTTATAATGAGGCTCTCTCACAAAGCCAGGAACAGAGCAGGAGAAGTCAGACAACTGGCAGCAAATATGACTGGACTGAGAGAAACTTGTATCCTTGTTACTCCTGCCGTGGTGCTGTGAATGACAATAAAGCTGATGTATGTATTGCTTTTAATTCAATGTATTGTTTTGCTAACTCATCTGCATTCCTGCACTAGTTGGACACATTGTTTGCTGTAACAAGGAGAGGCGATCTAACAAGTGCAACACTAAATATTTCACTATTGCTCCTAAAGTTCTAGACCACGACGTGAGGACAGCAGATTACAGATTCAAGGCCTTAGAAGACCCCGGATGCCTTTCTCAAGAGAGTACAATGAAATAGCTTCCCTGTCATGAAACACAAAAGCAACCCAAATAAAAGTAATAGCAACCTCTCAAAGCAGTTTCCAACAGCTACAGGCACAAGAGATGTTTAGTGCTGTCACCATTTGTACTTGAAGAGCTAAAACATGCTAAACTTGCTTCTATGAAAAGGAGGATATTTCTGTCACAATATTTTCTTCACAGCTTTAGAATACAGATTTTGTAAAATACTATATTTGGGTCCAGGAACATCCCTGCCTTCTACCCCTGAATCAAAAGTTTTTCAAATAAGCTCTGAGCAGAGACATTCAGAGTGAAGATGCTCCAGTTGTGAGGAAGGTTTTGGAGGTCAGTACCAAACTGCGGATACAAAATCTTAACATGTGATTATTTCATTACCTTAAATGCAACATTTCAGTTCAGTAACCTCAGTCTGGAGACTTTACTATGAGGATATGTTAGCCTGTTAGAAAAGGATTAACTCAGCTTTGTAACAAATTAGAGGTAGCTGCTTGGTGTTAGAGGGTTGTGTCAGCTGTACCGTTGTGGTGTAAGCCGCCTCCGGGTCGTCCTCCAGGACTCGGGACAGGCCGAAGTCTGACACTTTACACACCAGGTTGCTGTTGACCAGGATGTTACGAGCTGCCAGGTCACGGTGAACGTAGCCCATGTCTGACAGATACTTCATGCCCGAGGCGATGCCACGGAGCATGCCAACCAACTGGATGACAGTGAAGTGACCGTCGTGTTGCTGACAGGGGAAAGAAGGACACAGAGAAAAATGAAGTGACAGAAGGAGCCACTGCAAAAACCGGAGACAGCAAAGGACGGCTGATCTGAAATGAGGTTCCCATTTTAGATTCTTGACAGCCAAAACAGAGACAAAGTTAAACTGCCTGTTCTTCTTCCACTTTTTAGAAATATTTCAGCATGCTTGGCCCCCAGCCAACCATGGGCAATCTCGCTACCTGGCTGTAAGGCTTTAAAGTGCACAACAAAGACATGCAAAGGTGGTGCTGTTTTTACAGACTAAGACAAAAGTCCTCAGTATCAGTAGGCATACCTTGTTTCACGCTATATTTATATCAGCATTGTTTGTATTGGCTTTGTCATGGGTTTATTTCCCACAAGAATACCACCTGAAACCAGAAACAGACAGACTGGAGTCCCCAACACTTACCCTCAGAAACGAGTCCAGCGATCCATTTTCCATGTACTCCACCACAATCATCACCGGCCTGCCTGCAAACACACACACAACACACACTTCTTACTTCTCCAAACACTATTTCTTTGCTATTATGGGTATGTTTTTCTGTTAAAGACAGTCTACAGTGAACAGAACTGCATTAAGACTCACAATGTACCAAGTGAGACACATAAACCGATGCATGTAAAGTCAGCTTTTCTGATGTCAAACAGCCAGAAGGACCCACTGCTTCTCTGTTTACGGGGACTAAAAAATACTTAGTGCTCTGTGTTGTGTGATTGTGTGTTGAGATGCCATCTTTTGATCCACAGATCACGATAAGGTCATGTAATGACACCTGAGCTACTTCAATTAACTGAGTACAAAATACAGTTAAAAGGATCTTTGTGTGTGCTTAGATTTTCTTACAGGCCTTTAAACGTAAATACAGAGGCTGATATTTTTGGTGTTTTGTGTCCAAATTCCATATATTCAAATTTGGCCTTCATAGGTTACACCATTATTTGTCAATGAACTCTCAAAAAGCAGGTCCCAAATGATCCTCTGATTATCAGCAAGATTGTATTAGTTGTGCAGGTGACACGTCAGGCTCAGGTAAGCACTGGCTGACAAAATCAGACTGCGTATGTGTGTGTGTGAGAGTATGTGTGTGTCAGTCTGAGACATAGTAAAGGAAAGCGAGGGCTGGGGAAACACACACACCATCAGCAGCTGATTGAAGAGTCAAGTCACTCAATTCCTAAAACTTTTCCATCTCAACATGCACAACCTGCTGAATGGGACCTGTTCAGCATTCAGTTCATGTATGACGTAAAACAGATGGAAACAGGTGTGAGCGCGAGTTCTCTCTCCAAACTTTTATTGTTTCCCCACAGAGGATCCCGCCGGTGTCACAGACTGACTGGTTTACAGCTGGGAGGCAGCTGTCCAGGACTTTGTGCTGGTGAGCTGTAAACCACTCTGAGCTGCTGGAAACAGAGGGAAGTGTTACTGTGGTGAAGTAACACCATGATATCACACTTCAGATCCTTTTTTCCTCACATGCTAATGTGAAAAATCACACAACGGATGCGCTTTCTGTGCCAAAATGCAAGACCACAATGCGATGAAAGGCATTTGATTTAAATTTCCATTATTCCCACAATGAAGCATTGCAGACGGGGCGACAACAGTGAGCTGCATTCGCTCTACGCCAGTGTAATTAAAGGAAAATCAGTCACAAAGAGATATTTCACAGATGGTGACATGTCAAAATAATGAAAACTGTTGTAACAGACAGGCAATAACAACCACTGTGTTAGTGGTGTTATTGTTTTTAAGGGAGTCAACATCTCATTAGAGAGAGAGGAGACAGGAGGTGAGACTGAATGATGCCAGCGAGGCTTCTGCCATGGTCACATTATTTGTTTTCAGCTGAATAAACAAGTGGAACTATAAATTAAGATGACAAACCGAAACTGTTCATTTTAATCTATGTATTGATTAAAAATACACTGTGCAGAACAAGGTATTGTGTTGGACATTTGGGACTCTCATTAGCTGCTCTGGGTACAGTCCCAGCTGCTTACCAATGAGCTGAGGGAAGCATGCTGCTCTTTACTGGAGATGGGGAATTTAAGCAGACGTACATTTTCCAAAACACTTGGTCCTCATTGTTCAAGCCTTTTCAGATGTGAAAGAAAAAGATGAAAACACTTCAGATAAAGCGTCAGTTTCACCTTTGTGTGGATTATTGAAGTAAGTTTGGCGCATTAAACTTCATTTCCCCACTTGCCACAAGAGGAAGGCTTCAAGGATGAGAACTAGTCCACCATCTTTGATAAAGAGAGGCTCAAAACCACTTCTAGACGTTTTTTCAATGGGAAGCATCTGGGAAAGTCCAAAATGCAACATAATGATAAAGAGACATGGTGCAAGCTATTGTCATTTGGACACCAAAATGTAATTGGAGCCCTGGATTGTCAGGGACTCATCTCCGGCTGCACCTTCCACTGAGGTTCACATCGAATACCAAACAGCCGCAAGTGACAACACACACGCTTTGTGTTGTGCACCTTCATAAACACGGGCTGCACGATGTGTGATTGATTTAATTGGAAGGGACTTTTTTTTTTTGGAAGGGCATTTTTACATTTTGAGTGATGAGGTCATCTGGAGAAAAATATATCACAAGGAGGTAAAATACTGTGACATTCAGAAAATGATGCAGCAGCTTAAAATCAACAAACCGTCAGACAAAACTAAGAAATATTGATCGTGTTAACATTCATTTTTTAACAGCTTGAATGCTTTTAACATTTTAAATAATCAAAGCCGAATCAAGCATATCATCAACAAGGGTATATTGATCGTAAACCTTCATTCCTGTCGCCAGAGAAAAGAAGGCAGAGTGGGTGTGTGGATGGATGGATGAGCTGAGCCTCACTTTCTTCAGACCAAAAGAACATGATGTTTTTTTTAAAATCTGCTAAATCTTACCCTTAAATTTGCAGATACTTTCCCCCAGCACCAATGCAACAGGGATAGACACGAAATTACTTGATCAAGCTTGGCTCTCCTGGGCTAATTAGCCAGGTCTGGAAACAATATATAGTTATGAAGTGCAGCGCCTGAACATGAAAAAAAAAAAAAACCCTGCACCTGTTAACAGAGTCTAATGCGTCACCTGTTATTTCTGAGCAGGTATAGCAGTCAGTCACAGCACAATACTCTCCATAATTAGTCTCTGAAGGACAACAACAGATGTAGGGAGTGAAAGATGGAGAGAGACAGTGAAAGACAAACATCCAGGCAGACAGAAAGGAGATACTCAGAATTAATGTCTCTCTGTATATGATGCCAAGCACAAATGGCTAATTGCATGATTTAGTGTGTATATATGCGTTCTGTGTGTGGGTACAGGTGTGTGTGCAGGCACTACTGGAGAGGCAATTATGGGAAATGGTTTGGTATAATAACTTCCTGTGAACCCGGTAAACCAGTTTATGTCTTCTAATGTTAGACTCAGTTCATTTCACTGACTTTTAATATTAAACAGTGAAAACAATGCTCCAAAATTCAAATATTATAAAAATACATAACACCACAGTACCTCTTTGTTTTGCAACATACACACAAGATCCATTCACTTGTTGTTTGCTGAGCTTTCAACTGCACTCCATAGAAGACCTTGAGAAAAAGAAACTAGTAAGGGGACCTTGAATTATTCATCTTTTTGTCCAAGTATTGTTTCCGAGTCAGAAACTAAACTCACACACGCTACTTGTACGGAGTGACATTCAGAGTGGATTTCTAAGCTTTAAAGCTACTTATAACTTAAAATGGAAAATTTATGAGTTCAAAGGTTCATGATGTTGTTTTTCATAAGATTAACTGGATTGAAAAGCTAAAAAAATGCTTCCAAAAATGGGAAATACAATGTTTTCACAGCAGCCGTGGTTCAGTAATATTCAGTAATTAAGTGCAGCCAGCCAGTGGTGTTGACCTCTGATGTGATGAAAAGTCCTTCCCAGACTCAAAACGCCTTTTAGTCTTTTTTATCATCAGATGTCTTACCAGAGAAATCATCTCAGTGTTGTGTGGGAGGATGCTTTCGCTCAATAGCTTCAGAGGTGGAAGGCCATAAAAGCTAAAGGTAAATCCAGCGGTGCAAAATATCAGCAATCAGCAAGCGAGTGCAATAATTGCAGTATCGGCCTTTAAAGACCCTTATCAGTATTCCTCGTCAGCAGGGTCAAAGCTGAGGAGTGTCCTCTATCTACATTCAGGGAGGGGAAGTGAAAGTCTTCAGGGGACGCATTTATATTCACAGCGACGTCTCAGTTTATACACCCCCTGTAAAAACAACCATATGTTGCGCTGGGTGAGCCCCGTAAAACAGAGCTCGTTAACATGTCCTCACACACACTTACAAACACACACCTTTTGTATATGAAGCATATTCCTGCACAAAGATGGGGGCAAAAACGGAATAAAGACAAGAATAAACACAAATACACACATACTCACTATGGGCGTGCAGAGGATGATGCGGGCATAAACACACAACAAAACTATGTGTATAAACAGAACAGAGTCAGTTCACTAATCTTGTAAATGTCAAGAGAAATGCATAGCGACTAGTTATTCCATACCTGAAAATGACACGGCCTCAATAAAGAGCGCTTTCACTGCAATTTACCGTTCCGACAACCCGGGGCATACATTTATCCATCAGGCTGCAGTAAACAGAGTGATGGGTAAAGACACTACAATTTCAAACGCTCTTGTTACATTTTATTTTGCTTTTAAGCCGAGCGCTTGAAGCGAGAGCAGCATCTGGGTCGCCCCCAGACAACAGAAGTGAAGGGAGTGTTTTTGATTAAAAGACGGTGACTCAGGTACAGATGTTGATATGACACTTTGTCAGTGTGAGTTCCTGGAATTCATACATGGGAAAATGCACCACTCAGACTGACATGTGCAGAGGAAGAGGCAGGGCTGCCAGTTACATGTGCATACATACATGTATTCAGCACTCTCTTCAAGGCTGGATGTGTGAACATAGAATATGTAAAGATGCATTGGAAACAACAATGTTATCAAATCTCCAAACTAAATCCAGGTGACATCCCCCATAATCCAACTTACTTTTGGTGACGACGCCCTCCAGCCTGATGATGTTGGGGTGGTCAAACTGGCCCATGATCGACGCCTCACGCAGGAAGTCCCGCCTCTGTCGCTCCACATAGCCGCCTTTCAGTGTCTTTATCGCCACGGCGATCTCCTTCTTCCCTGGTGTTCTCAAGCGGCCGCTGCACACCTCACCAAACTCACCTGAATCACACGCACAAATGGACACACTGAGGAGTCTATCAGCGAGCTGCTGCCCCACCATCAGCAGGCAGCACAGTACGCCACCTGGGGGCAGTGTTGCAGTTTCCATCCACACTCCAGCCTTATTGGCTCTTCTCTGATTAGTTAAAACTTGATGAAATTCTCTCTTTCACCTTCTAAAGAAAGAGCTCTGAATCTATTCTTACACTTTCTTTTGTTCTCTAAACCTGTTAAAGCTTTAATATTCCTGCAGTCTGTGCAGAGAAAATGACAGAGAGACACAGGGAAATGGAAAACGGCGTCCCCTTCAGCGTGTACAATGGAGTAGAGGGGGATCACGGCAATTATAGCTATGGAATGAAAATAGATCCTCTCCAATTGCACATTTAAAGGTATTGTTATCCTAACCGAGACGAAATGACCCTCCCCCGCCCACAAATCAGTGAGACACAAGTAGATGAGTGTGTGTGTGTCTATAGGCCTGTGTGTGTACAGACCGGCTCCGATCACCCTCTCGATGCGGATCCTGGAGGGGTCGATCTCCTTGGTGAACTCGTGGACCGCCTGCGTGGGGTCTTCATATGTGTCAGGGTCCACATAAGTCTTTATTCCTGGGAAAGGGACTGTGGGGACAGACAGAGAGACACAAAGACAATGAGCTGGAGTGTATTTTTTGAGCAGGCTGGAAGGTAAAATTGGCTAAACTTAGATGATTTAAATCAGATTAAACAATGTATTAAACTTCTTAATGCTACTGCTAATAAGTGCTGCAGTACTGCTACTGATTTTACCATCACTCGCTCTATTTGTACTACTGCTACTGCTGCTGCTGCTACAACAAATACTACACAACCAGGGGTACTTGTACCAAAGGGAGTACATCCTCAGTTACCATGGGGTACGTGGAAAGATGGTGAAATTTGAAATAATAGAGATGAAGATTTAATTAAAGATATATATTAACATATTTTGGTTTAGGTAGGTGGAAAAGAAGCACAGAAGTACGAAAATAAATTAATATGATGCTCCTCTTCAGTATACGATGTCGACAATCAGAAGCTACATTAAAAGCTTATTCATCTGGGGACAGGATCACTGTGAATGATCTCCAGCCACACTGCACATTCAATGTCACTGACAATTTATTTATCAGTAGAAAATGTATTTCTAACTAGAAAAGAATACACTTCATAACATACTGTAGCCTGTTCATAACATGAGGTATGGCAGGGGCCAAAGGGCCAAACTTCTTCTAAGCAGATGCTACTCTTTAAAATAATAATAACAGGTCTGATTAGCCTATTATTGTTTAATATTTTCACTTTCTCACAAAATTAATGTTATATTTATGAGCCTGTATCAGTGTGACTCCTTAAAACATGGAAAATCCATACTGATAAAGATACTTAACTAGAAAATGTTCTCAGACCTCCACCAATGAGGCAAAATCCAGTCAGCGAGTCTTTATCTCAACTCCTGGATCCCAGGAAGCAAACAAAGATACTCAATTTGAGAGTCAATTCAATAGTTGGCCAGTGAAAATAAATCCAAGTGATGTCTCTTGTGTCTAATAGACCAGCTTTGTGATTCTCTGACAACTCCAGAGTTACCTCCCTAAGTCCAGCCAGTGTGCTGCTGTCGGCTCCAGGGAGTGGCCAGCCTGAAAGCCAAGCAGTTTGGTGGCGGGTCCACAGAGAAGAGTGGATGGAGTTGGAGAATAATCCGAGCCTACAGACTGGGTGAACTGTGAATTACAGGCTTTTTGGCTCATTGCCAGGGGTTGGCAAAATAATCTACACTCACTGTCAGGACAGACTGAGCCTCTTCCACTGGTGAGTAACACTTTCTGAATTCATCATTATTCTGCAGGACGGATGTGGCCCCCGGGCTGCCAGTTGATGATCACTGAGTTATGGGCTGGGTCCGGATTGAGCTGTCAAAGCCCAGCTCTAGACTAAAACTAGTTAGCAAGCGAGCAAAGAAGCTAAAAGAGAGACGAAATAAACTGATACATGTTTGAACTGTCCTCATGGACAATTCAATAAGAAACAATGTTTGTCTTTTTAAATTCTGTCTCTGTATAATTAATAATGTGAGACACAAAATATTCAGTATTTCTGCAATGACCCTTCTCTCCCTCCATGTTTCCTGTCTACATCTACTGAGCTGTAGTCTATAGAGAGATAATTACTGCACAAATAGACACAGCATTGTTATGTCTTTGTTTTCATCCTGTATCAGCGATGCATGACGGAACATTACATGTATAAACACAAGAAAGATTTGGTCACTCTTTACACGAATGCTGGAGACACATTAATCTACTATTGATTATGAGCTGGGACCCTGCCGGATGCTCAATGTTTGCTCTCTGACAAAGCACACGAGCAAAAGGGACTTGAAACAAGCATCCACCCTGTTGAAGTGTCCTTGAGCAAGTCAGTGAATCTTTAACAGACTGCTGCTGTTCTGGCTCTTGACCCTGACCTCCCAGTGGACGGGCGGCGGGAGGCTAGACAGAAGCCGTGTTTCTCCTTCAGGGATCGATACAGTATCACAAAACAAAAAACAACAATCAGTTGGCTGGGATGCCTGAACCGACTCCTGCAAAACCCAGAGGACGCCGTTCTCCTCTGAAGCTCGACACCACACTCAGGGCTAAGACCTGAGACAAGACACAGGAGTTTGAAGAGCAATACTTTAAATTAGGAGTGAACACACACACACACACTCGCTTGTAAGGTGTGTGTTTTAATACTGAAGATCAGAGAACGGTGTGGCAGCTCGGTGGCCACCTTCAAAAACTAATTTGATGTATATTTCTTCTCCTTCCCTTTCCTATCTCTATCTGGCTTTCTAGCCGCAATCTAACTTTCCTCTTAAAACTGCCTCATTTCTCTTTGTCCTCTCCTCTCTTCCTCCGCCTTCCAACCTGCTTGCCCTCATCCTCGTTTTTCTCTCCTCTCTGTTTCTCCTCCTGCAATTTCCCCTCGTCTCGTCCCAATCTTCGTCTTTCTGCTCACTTTCAGGCGTCTTTTCTTTTTTCACTTTACAGCTCTCATTTCAATTTGTGCTTTTTATGAAAAGTTGGGAATCAAAAGACAAAAAAAAAAAAAAGTTAAAAGAGACAGAAGGGTGCAGGAGTGCAGAAGCAGACAGCTCAGGGATGCGGCTCTGTAAGCAGATTGATAATAATAATAAAAAAAACGCTCGTGAACATCAAATGAAACCTGAAGAGGAGGTGAGGAGGAGTGCTGGATATGAGGAGGGAGACAGAAAGATGAAGGAGCGTTGTAGTTTCAAGAATTTTAAACTGTTGACATGTCTGACGTCTTAATTCCAGACACTATAAATACCACATTCGCTGCTTCTTTTCACGTCAGCATTTGGGACAATAGCAATAGCAAGTCGATGTTTTTGCATTATGTTAAAGCCTGTGGTGCCGTTCATGAGCAGAGTTCAAACATGCATAGGCACGGAAACACACAGGGAATGGTCCATACAGCAGTACGCTGTCCACATTGTATGCAAAGAGAAGAGCATGTAGCTGCTAACAGAGGCACACACAACCTCTCTCTTCTTGTTCCGTCCCTGCTTGTTGGCAAAGACATGCCACAAAATGAAACCTGGCACTTTCTCACCAAATGGTTGGGCGTTCTGGCGAAAAGTCATTTTCAGCATTAACATGATGTTAATGTGTAACGTGCCAAACAGATTTTACATGTTTATTAAAATATAAAATTCAGACTGAGCAGACTTGCCCTGCCGTCATTACCATAAATATGGAAATTAATTATTCTTGACTCAATTTTTCTGTGAAAACACAAAAATTAGGGTCAGAGTGAGAGAAAGAAGAAGGCAGACTGATTGATTTACCGTGCCCATTCTGATAGTTGGTCCTCCTTTTCTCCTCTGAAGTCATCTTGGCCTTAAAGTACCACTGACACCTGGAAAACACATTGATTGATGGACAGAGTTAAAGAGATTTTCCTCATATGTGAAATCATATTACTTTTTGCATGCAGCGTCATGGTGGAACTGACTATGCAGGACCGGTACAGGGGTCCCTCAAGAAGCCTGAAATTAAAAGTTTGTGTTTTTGTGAGAGAGAAAGAGAGAGAAACCTCAGCAAAAATGTTGTATACTGTATATAACCGTTATCTGTACTGTACATGTAAAAGTGTATGTACTAAAATGCACTGACACTGATATTCATTATTTTTACTGTTTCTCTTTTTTACCATCCTCTTATGCTTAATTACACACTTTTCAGACAATGTCACTATCCGGTGACTTAATGCCCTCACTGTCTGAAATTCCAGCACCTTGTGTGAGCAGCTTAATACGGATCATAAAGATCCGCTGTGTGTAAGGCCGCTACAGGAAAGGCGGGTTAAATATAGGCCCTGATATGTGTGCTTATTCACTTGAATGTGCGTTTTAGCAGTTTTGGTTTTTGCCGTTGAGATGTGAAAATTTAGATTCTTTAAGGGAACACTTGGCAACTTTGTGTCTCTTTTCAACCACATGCACAAACACCCAGCTGCTGAGGGAAAGTGGGATTTTAACAACATCATGCTAACAACAAATTTAAAGGAACAGAGGCACCTGACTTTTACATTAGCAGTTCCATGAATGGCTGAATGAGGCAGTAAATAAAAAGTTCATTGGAGCTACGGGGGAGGTTGCTGGCAGGTGATATGTGGAAAAATATAGCAAAAAAAGGGAGAGAGGGAACAAGCAAACCAGGCTGTAAGGGTAGACAGAGAAAGAGATAAAGTCTATTTAAGTTGTTTTTCATATATACACAGATCCATATAACCAGTTCATGATAGATTTAACATTTCTGGTACAAATCTTACAACGAACAGGAGCAAACACCAGAGAAATGAGACAAAATTGTAGGTTAAACCACCAAAAATGAGACTGAATAAAACAAAATAATATTGCAAGCTTGACTGATCACTGGAACATATCGTTTGAAGAAAGATGCTGGCAGGCAGTGAGAGTCTGGCCTTCGAGGAGACGGTTAACAGATAAAGTAATGAAGATGGAGGTGGTGTGATTTTGTGATTTGTGCAGAAACACACACATAAACGCACAGATTCAAAATTTTTGAGAACTTAGAGGAACAGACATCCTTTCACAGAGACAATTCAACACTTTTTCTCAGCACACCGCTATAGAGGGGAAGTACACTTGCTTCCACTAATGCAAAAACTCCCTCATCCTCCTGTGTGTGTGTGTGTTTATATGAGAGTTTATCTGGGAGCTGAGAGACCGAGAGACAGCCAACGACTGATAAAAAGCCGCTGCCAAGAAAGTCTGAAAAGCTGAGAGATTAGGCGACAGCATCTGCAAAAGACCACAGAAGAATTTATCCAAATAGATGCTTGGATGTTACTGCGAAATAAAAAGTGAAGAAGACACAAAGTACCCAGTCAGAATCACACACAAAACCGGAGTCACGGTCATGGCAGGAATTTGACTGGCAGCTCAAGCACATTGCTGTGAAAACAGTCAAAAAGACGCCAACTGTGTGCAGCATACATAATATATCAAATAGAAGCTTAAATAAAATGCATACATTTCTGGAAATCCTGGAATCTAACTGTGGAAAAATAGCCTGAAGAAAGAGACTCATCAGGTCAAGTCACGCCATTATTCCTTCATTACTGCTACTATTTAATCAAGTGTTTAATGCATACCCTACTTTGCCTCCGATATTGAGCAAAAAATTGAAGAAGACTGTCGGAAACCCCGCCCATGGCATCATGTTATTTTAGTTGCCTGCTTATCTCTACATTCTTATGCTCAGTGAAAAGTTAAGCAGTACATCAGCAGAAGCTATGCAGAAGCTAAAATATGTATCAAGGGTGTAGACGTACAGGCCTATTATGTAGAAACTGGAGCACAAATTGCAACGTAACATACATTTAGTTGCCAATTTATGAGCTAATACAGTCTAATACAACAGCAATATCCCACAAACTGTCATTAGTTTAGTTTAAGCCCTCACCCTCACATGGCACAGGCTGCATCACTGATTCACTTTAAAACTTATTTTTGCAGTCGAGGGCTTAATTAATGACCGTGGGCACACAAGATGCTCGCCTCCACTTCTCTCGAGAGGATCCCCTAATAGATTTTCTCATATTTCATAGTTTATTAGGTAGAATATAGAATAGTGCTGCCTGTCTCATCAGTCCCACAGCCCTCACGGATACTTAGAAATGACAAAACTCCAGGTTGTGACCTGTTTGCTCACACGCTGCAGCGTCTGCTTGGATAATAATGCTGTTGGCAGTTGGCACGGATGAAAGCTGATTGTTTTGACAACTGCCCCCCCCCCCCAAAAGAGCCTCCTCAACAACTTAAAAGTGACTCATGCACAGCATTTTGTGGTATATTAAACTGTTTTTTGTGCATAAGAGATAATCATTTAGTGATTAATACATTATGGTGCTCTTAAAAAGGTGAAAGCTTTTAAAATCTCTGTGTATTTAATCTTGTGCCTCTCTGGCCTGTTGGTTAATGTGACGACATAAAATTCAGAATTTAGCGGCTCTGGACATCTTACTGAAATGTTATTACCTACTGAGAGAGATTGCCGTCGTGACTTTTACTGCAAAGTGTTCGATTTATGGGTGTTTATTGATTAAGAGGCAGACATGCAAAATGTCTATCACATGCATCCAATGAAGTGCATGTCTGAAAGAAACTTAAAAGGAGTGGCAGTAGAAGAAGATCAGAGTCCAGAGGCTTGACCCAAACCCCCAGCAGAGACAGAGATCTCACAGTCACACTGTCACTTCAGAGGAGAGTCCTCTCCTCACTGTCACTGCTGCAGACGAGTCCACCTCTCCCCCCACCCCAAGTATGCACACCACTGTGGTCCAGAGATGCTATCTCCCCCCGGAGATGAAGCTGGTGGAGGGACAGATGTCTGCATCTCGGCCTGCAGGACAAGGTGGTACTGACATATTTTACGGCTGCTTTGGGTCTGATTTGGCCCTAAAATATAAATATTGCTAACATCAGATGTTACAATTAAGTGTTACTTTCAATATTATTACTTACAGCATTGAAGTAGCAATGATAAATGGGTTACAGTGCAAATTCATAAGCTCGCCTTTGCTTGCTTGTGTTGTACAACTATTCCTCCACCACTAACCCCCGACACAAGAAAAGCCAACAGAGGAGAACGTTAATATTCAAAGGGCTGAGATAAATTAATAACAGAAAGATGCTGTGACTATATATAGTAAAAACAATCCAAGTGGTGCACAGATATCTTTAAAAAAACGTACAGACGTGGTGTGAGGAGGTCACTACTGCAAAATCATCATAGTCCCCAACAAACTCAGAACGAAGCACCGAATAAAAGCGACTAAAGATGTGGAGCAAATTTAAACAACACAAATTGGACAGAACTGAAAGAAACTGTTTTCTCAGCACAAGGACTTTTTCTTTGACGTACATTCCCTAAACAGTCATTTCTACACAAACATACATCCAGCAAAAAGTCAGATCTACCCATTCCCAATTTGACCTTTTCCCTCAAACCAAGGCTGATGCTGGTGTTTTTTCCTTAGTAATGTTTTCCATCATTAGACTCTGATCACAATCTTATCTGTGCATCACAAAGACAGCGAATAATAACACACGAGCCAGGAAGCTCTTTGACATATACAAATCACAGTTTACCCCGAAGCAATACAGATGAAATTCTTAAGAAATCATTAAAGGAGCTGCTTGTCTATACAAACTGTGGGATTCAAGGACTGTTGATGTCAGTTGTTAAAGCTGCAACACTGAAAAATACCTTCAAATAGCTTTGTGTAAGAGGGCATGAGAAGCTCTGAAGTTACAGAGAATTAATTCTCAACTCTTGACAACTTTTTAGTCTCTTTAGCTCGAAAATGTAAGTTGGAGTTGGAGGAGACCAAAACAGAGCAACAATGAAAAAGAACATTGAACTTCGTTTGTCAGCTGGGAAGAAACACGACCGTAAATCAATGACACCTTATTTTAAGTAATATTTTCTTCTCCATTCTTTTGCTTTTTTCCCTGTTTTTGAGAATGGACTTTTCGCAAGAAGCAGAAGAAGTTTCAATTTAGTTTTTGATTTCTTCTCTTCAAGTTTGATTCTTATGCATTGCTTGAGTTTGATCTCGCATCCACATGATCTCTGCAGGAGATTTCTGAGTTTCTTAAAGAGTAAATTTCCTCTGTCTCTAATGTGTAACTCAGTAACTTTTCTAATTAACAAAAAACAACCTCCCCTGATTAGCAGAGAGTACTCTACGGCCAAATAAAGTGGCTAAATGATGCAATAATACAGGCTGCAATTGAATACGTTTGGTGTGAAAATGCCCACACCTCACTACTGGAGAAAGTGTGTGTAAGTGCTTGCTTGTATGAGTGTGTATGGGTTCATGTGATCACATGTGAGCCTCCTCCTCTTTGAAGACTTAACATAATCCGGGTTGCCAGATTAGAGCAGGTGTCAGAGGGCTACGAGCCGCAGGTTGCCAGATTGGGCTTCGGCTAAGTGAAGTCTGTGGGATCCTGGACACTGATAGACAGTTCAGATAACATGGCGGGCAACACTGGCTGAGAGGACAAGAAGGGGATTTAGAAAGCTACTGTTGACCTCTGCTGATGGGGTCAAGCTGTTCATTAAAGAAATGGTGGCATGTGCCTTTATCAGTCTTTTGCAGTCCTATCCTCTGATCCCCTTTATCCGCCTATCCCTCTGTCTCACCGGCTTTCATGTTGAAAAAAGGCCGCACACACAGACAAAGACACACACAAAGACCTTGGCTTCTTCCACTGCTCTCTGGGCTGTTGAGCATTGTTACAGTACATATTCACAAGCACTTTACACACCCACAGACACAAAAAGCAACCTTGCCCAGAGCCCTAATCAAAGCATCAGTGTAATTCAAACCACTCCTCTCTTGCCCCAACACCCCTGGCTTTCACCTCACCGTGGCACATCTGCAGAGGCGACAGAGGGCACACAAGAAAGAATGGAAAATGATAAAAGAGTTGCACAGACTGACAATTCAGTGATAAAGAGTACACGTGGTAAAACTCTTCTTCAGCTAGGCTACATCTGTGCAAACCTGACAGCTTTGCCCTGCTCGAATTTTTCACTCTTCAGATTTAGCATGAGCAGATGCAAACATATAAATTTAGGAAGCTTTTAGGGCAGTCAGGTGTTAAAAGTCCTCCTACAGCAGGTCCTCTTATATCCTCACTTGAGTTGTACAACCTTACTTCTCTGAGTGACTGAAAGCTCTCATCTTTCTCAGGCAGCTCAAGTACATTTGGAGCTTTTTGAAACTGAAAGAGAGTGAGAATCCCTCCTACACAGGGCAAAAGGATCGCAGATATGACAGATTTTGATGAAGTCAAAAAACACTCTAACTGCTGCTGCAACTGCTTTTAGCAGGATGCAGGTAGAAAAAAGGTCCTTCTTTTGCAAGAATGCAAAAAGTGTAAAAGGGCTCTTGTAACAAACTAGGAACACAACCCTCCTACACACACTGAGCTCACACCATAAAATGAGAAAATACTGTTCCCACAATGAATCTATCAGTTTATTTTTTATTTATTTTTTGAAGGTGATGGACTTAAAATTTCTTTGACATTTGACTCATGCCAACAATAAAGAATTTCCCGGGGAGGTAGTGCACCTTGCCTGATAATAAAGCTGATCTCATATCTCATATCCAGCGCTTCACTGCTCACTTGTGGAAATTCTCCGGCAGTCGGCTCAGTTCAGAGCTGAAATGAATAGGCACGAGTTTTAACCTGCAGATCCGATTGCAGTTTAAGTCTGACTTATACAGTGAGCACCTTGGATTGTATCATTCTTATTCTGCAAGCTGGTATAATTCAATAACATGTTTGTCTGAGATCACCAAATCCATACAAAACTAACACAAAGATACTGTATAGAAATCCTAATGGCGTAACAATATATGGAAAATAAATTGCTGAGGCTTCAGTTCAAATCTACTTGAAACTTGAAAAAATGTAATTATGATATTTTTGCTTTGCTGAAACTGAGATGAACTGTGCATATAATTACTGCAAAATAAGATAGAGGCAAGCTTTTTTAAAATGTAACCTCATCATCAGGAACAGATAGAGATATAGGCAGTGTTCATCTGTGTCCTCGTGAAGTGAAGCCTTGTGATGTAGGGCCTACTCACAGGGCAAGTCGGTGATGACGGCAAACATCTAGCCAGCTGGGAACAAGGAGCTTGTTAGTCAAGAGTGTGATCACAGTAGCTCCCTGAGCTAACAAGCTTTCTAACTCTTGGATGGTAAGCTTATTAGCTCAGTTGCTAACAGGACAATAAATTCAGACAGTTTTTTTTCAAAATACATTTTTGTACCATTGACTCCTGTCTCATAACTGTCTGTTTATGGAGCAGTTCATTCTTAAAAGATTATAAAGGTGTGTGGTGCAACACCGTTAATAAGTTGGGATAGTTTGTTCCATTCTGGACTTTTTCTCAAAGGTCAGCACTGTCAGCAGTTTGTTGTAGTTAGACTTTACCTGTAACATTTTGCCTGCACAAGCAAATTCACTTATTGATGTGATTCCAATAGAATGAATTGATCTTGCTGAAAAATGCTGCTGTTTTAAACTGCGAGCGTGACTGGGCCCTTTCTAAACACCTTATGAATACCAGGTGTGCTCATGTGCACATACCATATTTGGACCGGCAGTTTGAAAAAGCCCTTTCGGACATGATGTTAAATTTTCGCAGCACACCTGAGTGTTCATAAATTTGAAAATTAAAGGCCCTGCATAGACCCACACAGGTGTTTTCATTTATTTTGCTTGATTAGATCTCTTCAGAGGACTGTAAGAGTATGTACAGGCCCGGCTTGATTGACATGTCTCTGATTCTTAGATTTGTTGAACATGTCAGGGTGGGAGAACTTCCACCTTTATCATTCTATTGGTTAATGAAGTTGGTGACCTCGTATAATTTCCAGCACACAGACGGGTGAAAAATGAAAGGGAAAAATTGAATAAATGCATGGGGAAGTATAATGAATGCAGATGCTTCCACACAGGTGCACTGCACAGTATAAGTTAAGCAATTAACATCCAGTGATGCTCTGTGGCATATATAATCAGAATAACTGCCCCACGGTTGTATGCCTCTGGCAACCAGTCAAGTTGCAGTTTAAATCCATGTCTGTCCAGACTCACAAAAGTGGTGAAGACTTTGCTGAAATATGCTGTCTTCGCTGAGAGACTATTTTTCCAGAGGACTGGTGGAGAGCTTCATCACATGGTGCAATGACAATCACCTGAAGCTCAATATCAGCAAAACCAGTGAGGTTGTGGTGGACTACAATAATTCAAATATGCATGTTGCTGCAAAGGAGATACTAATTAATCTTCACCTGGCAGCACAGAAGAGCTATACAATCAAAATCAGTTTCAAGGTGGAAACTCAAGATTAGTGCCACCAGTTCAGTATCTGAAGAATAATGGATGGACAGACAACCTGACAACATGATAAAAATAGCAAAAGTAAGATACAATATATAATGAAAATGCTGAGTTCCTAGTTGATTCTGATTTTGTATCAGGAGGATCAGGTGTCAGTGACTTTGAAAGGGTTCATTGTTGGAACACAGATGGCAGGAGCTTCAGTCACAAAGACTGCACCTGCACGTAGATCTATGGGAAAAACATCAGTAAACAGGGTCGGAAATTGTGTTCGATAGCGCAAATTTGATGTCTGTGATGCTCGTGCATTCAGGCAATAAGGCAACTGTTCCTCAAGCGACCGAGATTGTCAATGCAGGGCGTGATCAGACTGTGTCAGCAACAACAGTCCATCGACAGTCACATAGAGAGCGATATTTTAGAAGGGTTGCAGTGCACAAACCTCTTATCGCAAAGATGACTGAACATCTGAGAGTGCAGTGGTGTGAAAAAACACATTCACTGGTTTACAGAGATGTGGAAAAAAGTGACATGGCACGACACGTGAAGCAAGATACAAAATAGTGTTTAATGAATACTTTAATTTGTGTCTGTATGTTTTGTCAAAAGGTGATTTAAGGGGGGGGGGGGGTGCCATCCACCTTGTTAATAAAATGCATCCCCCTTGTTCACTTGCCATCCTCCCTCTCTATAGCCTAGCAGCAGAGAGAGTTTGGGGGCAGAGAGGTAGTTTATTTGAATATGTTAGTCTCGTCTGCCTGACTTATTGGTCCTTTACCCTGCTGAGGTTTATGCAAGTTAGAATCTATGGCTCTGAATTATCAGTAGCCTAACTGCTCTGCATATTGATAAATCCATGGTGCTATCTGTGGTTCTGAAGCAGCAGCAGACAGCTTTGTAATTGCACCTTTTTCTCTCAGTCCTGGCCTTCTGTCAATTTTGACTTGGATCTATAATATTTTCTCAATTCTATACTATTCTATACTACTGTAGCCACTGATGAGTGAGAGGATCATAGAGACACATGCTGCCTGTAGTATTTCAATATTATTCCTATAATATCTCTATGATCATTCAGTAGCATCTGTGCTGCTGAAAATATACACCCAGACCAAGCAAATCACTGACTGTTTCTACTTCTACTCCTTGAAATCCCTAGAAACTTGGCAATTTTGATTTCATAATTTTTGACCAATATGTTTTCAGGATGTGTAGATGGATCCATAGTAGAATATAAGAATCAGTTTAGTCATGTAGTGTTGCAGTGTTTCTGCATGGAGATTTATCACAGTCTTTTGCTGTCATTTAGATTTCTCTAGAATTGGGATTAAATTGAAACCCTCACATTATTTGTGACTGAAATGCAGTCACATCATCTGTGAGTATATTTCACTCACCCAAACATTTTTATCCATAGAACTTTAATTACAGTGATTTGACCCTTCTCTGGACAACAATATGATCAACACATGCGGGTTGCTGCTGGGATTCTGATTTGGAAAAGAAAAGAAATAAATAAAAAGAAGAAGCAACCCAAAAAATATCTGACTTGAGCTTGAGGATGGAAACACACTATGCTGAGATAGAACCAAAAATACCTTTTGGAAAATATTGGATACCGAGAGTCTGATATTGCCTGCGCAGGAATGATCTGTTACAGAAAGAAATCTGAGGCTGCACAGATGACTGCAGTGGTTAGGAAGGCTTCAGAGGCTGAGATTGTTTATGCAAATCTGACCTGTGCAAATCATGTGAATTTCAGCAGAAAGTGCAATCAGCTATAATTATCATATCTGCTCCTGCTCCTCCTTCAACTGCATAAAGCTCTGAGTTCACTGCTGATGCATGTCACAGTGCATGTCTAATAAATAACAGGGCTTCCTCAATGTGTCTCTAACTGTCAGTGTTAACATACATGATGATTTTCTTTTCCCCACAAACATACTGAGTGTGTAGGAATCTCAATAATGCGTGTCTTACTGGAAGTAGAAATGGTTTCAACAAAAATATTTTACAAATGAGAGAGAAAGAGAGATGATTGAAAGTGTGCTTGCTGGATTTGACAGGACTTTCAGAGTATCACACTCAGCTCTTGTTTGCAGCTCGCTCATCCCACCTCATCTCTATCAGGTCTACACTTCAGAATTATGCAGTCTTGGGTTTTTCTGCCGCTGTTGCCCAAATGACAGTACTCAGTGCGGTAAAATCCAGTCCTCAAAATGTCCCTTTTGACAGCCAGTGATGACGAAAACACACTATGAACATATTGTTTGAGCTTTGTGTTTGACCAAAGAGAAACACCTGAAGCAACAGAAATATTAACAGGGAGGCTAATCTGTAACTGACTGGATTCATTTACAGTATTGTGGACAAGTAACAAAATCTCACCATCATCCCATATAAAGTAGTTATCATTGCTATTTTCACAATACAACTGTATAGAATAACAATGTGAAACAATGTGACAATATGAAAGGAGTCACTTGTAGTGGTGAACCTAATTATCACATGAATGTGCAGCTCTCCCTTTTACAGGGCCTTATAGGGAGTTTCAGCTCATTTTTTAGCTGTCTGGGCTACAACTTTACTATTTTAGTTCACTCTCACTGCTCTCAGGGCATTATTTTGGGACGCAGCAGGCAGCTGTTCACCAGAAATTTCCTTTAGTAGTGGTAGAGACAAGCTCACCCATATGAGCTTAAACGGTGATGATATGTCATGCTGTGTCCACAGCATTCAAACACTGAATATCTGAATGCACTGATATATATAAAAATAGTTATATTATTATTATTATATATTTAAACATGGCCCCTGTAAACTGCTATGAAACAAAACATGATGTTTGTACACTTGTGTCTTGTTTGGACTAGATCAGCCAAAGCAGTGAGTTTAATGTAATGGAATATAATACTCATCATAATTATTAAATTTGATAATCTAGTCTAGTCAAAAAGTGATTCTGGTTTGGCTGCAGGGTTGAGAAAGAGAATTACACACAAATGTAACTCACAGACATTAAGGTGCTAAACATGTGTGTAAAGTCACACACAGATCTAAGAGACCTGTGCAGACATCATACCCGCCTATGTCTTTGCTACCACTTCAGTTCAGTGGTATACAAAGTCCAAAGGCAACTGATGAAGCAAAATGAAATGCAGTCTTTTGTAGTATTCGTTTTGTACGTTTGCCAGTTCCCGAGAGGAAATATTGAACACTTACAGTAAGAAAAGGAATATGAAGCTTATACAGTACTGTAGGAACAGGAAGGAATTTCTACAAAACCAAATAGGTTTCACAGCAAACATTTCGATGCGACTTCACAGGAAAACCACAGGTGTAATTATATATTCTTAATAACTAAAACGGCTCTTTTGCACCAATATAACAAAAGCAGGTGACACTGAATGGTCACAGTCAGATGTTAACTTAATATACTGGCATGACTGTACATGCTGCACAGCGGGGTTGCCGCAGCAAACTGTTTTCCTGATGTACCATCATATTAAAATCGATGGTTGTCATACCATGTACATTTGCTAATCTACGGTATTGAATTCTTCCATATTAGTGTTATTCACGAAATATAAGACATAATATGTTGTGAAATTATAATAAAGTGTTTGTTCAACATAAAACAACCCTTCTGCTTTCATTTGTTTGGGGGTCAATGTAACTGATACCACTACTACTACTACTACTACTACTACTACTACTACTACTACTACTAATAATAATAATAATAATAAAAATAAAAGTGTAATACCGTGCAACACTACCACACAGTAAACTAAAGTAGCACACTGACATTGATGACACTCTCTTTGCATGAATTTAAATCAAGAGTAGTGAAGTGCTCTTACCTGCCAGTGATCAGGAGGAAGAGGGTGAGGATGACGAGGAGGGTAAAGCCACCAACAGCTGCTGTGACGAGGACCAACACCTGGCCTTGGTCAGATGCAATGTCTGAAGCTGAAGGTGGTGGAGACAGGAGCGTGGTTAGGAAGGGTTGCGCAGAAGTAGAAGAAGAAGAAGGAAGAGGACCAGAGGATTGTGGGAAAAGGGAGAACAGAAAAATGAAAAGGAAATAGAAAGAATATGAGAAGTTGACGGTACAGAGCAGGTACGTAAGGATGTTAAAAGCAGTGAGGAGAGAAAAGAGAGAAATGGGATAGATGGGAGTTGGGATAAAGTGAGAAGAAAGAGTGGATTTTCATTCAACATCATCTTAAATATTCCTCCATACATACAGCATGTACGCTCTCTTGACAGGCAGATTTTTCAGAGAGATGTTTGATCAGCTCTTTGTAATGCAAAAAACCCTCCGTCAGCCTTCGTACTGGAATGATTCATATGCCTGCTGCTGTTTAATTAATATTATTCATTCATGAAATTGTGATTTAGTCTATGATCATTTGGTTAAATTGGTCCCATTTGATATTCATGATTTTCCCTTTTCTGTGTCTTGTCACGAGGCTAACGAATCCAAGATAATTGAAAGATGATTGCTATTACCAAACTTATTTCTATAATATTTCACGCTTAATGAATATGAATTGGAGATCAGGGTGCGTAGTCACCAGCCCAAAGAGTGAGGCTCATGAGGGTTTATACAGTATTTGGGTGTGAGGCTGTTAAGTCGAGAGCATGTATGCGTGTGCAGGGTGTCAAGAAAGTGTGTGTGTGTCTTTGGCTGGATAAAAGTAATTACATACCACTCAGAGGGAGGGAGAGTGAAAGTGGCGGTGGCCAGATCACACAAGACAATTCTCCCGGCCGTCAGCTTCACACACTCTTCACATCACTAACTAAGCAGATGTGTTGAACTGCTGCTGCTGTAATACGGTGTGTGTGTATGCGTGTGTGTGTGTGGAGAGAGCGAGCGAAGGGTGGCCGAGGACAGGATGAAAGATGCAAGGTGAGGGATGAGGAAAGTGGACGACAGGAGAGCGATACAGACAAACAAGAGAGAAAGAGAGAGGCGGAAGTGACAGACAAATACACAGACGGATGGAAAAGACAGTGACTGACAGGCGGAAGGACAGACTGACAGGGAGGGAGAGAGCGACAGGGTCCAAATCTGCTTTCTCTTTCAGATAAAAGGCCAGCCAGTACAAAGGCTTGGCCAAGCACCGTCTGATCCGCAGATAAAGCAAAGCTCTGCAGCTTTGGAAGAGAGAGGGCCACTGTGAAGCCAAATCACCCCTCAACAATACCTGACCCAACATAAAAGGACAGCTGGACCTTTGTATTTTATGAGTAGACTTGCAATAAAGCTACTACTCAGACACACACACACACACACACACACACAAAAACATTGGAAATACATGGAACATCAAGGCTGTATTGTCAGATTCCCTCGTTGAGTGAATTGCATTCTCTCCATCGCCACTGCAGCTGATATCCTGACCTTTAAGGGGTTTAGCATTTGTGAATGCAACTGGTCTGAAATTCACACTGAAGGGAGGCCAAATGTTCCGGCTGCCATGTAATCACAACAATGAAATCAGTTGTAATCAAAGATATATAAGGGCTTCTAATCTTCATTTACTTCTAAAAGTTGACATTTACTCTATACCTGAAATGATAATTACCCTGCTTTAAAAGATCAACTCCGGACTGAAATATGTGACTTAAATGTCTACACAAATTGTCCTGTTGAAAGACATTTCCATGAAACATTTTATGGGTCAACTAATCATTACAGATCTTTTAGTCTTTTTGGGAAAGCTCCACCTTCCCTCTGTTGGACATTTGTGACACACTCTCTATGTTTGTTTATTTTCTATTTTTAATTGGAAAACAATACTGAAAATGTATTTGACTAAGTTGTCTACAATATATGGAAATGTGTATTAAAAGGGCAAAAAATGTCTGCAACAACAAGAAGTTTTTTTTTAAGCTAAATCTACAAATAACTGTTGAATCTTTGAAGAAGATGATAGTTCCCATGTTTTAACCCATAGGACAAATATTTCACTTTACCTTCCAACAATACTGTCTTTAAACTTTTTTTTCATGAACATTAATTTTTCCAATATTCTTTCAAAATCCAATCTGGAAACAAACAGGAGCAGTGTTTTTTATCTACTGTTGCAAAAAAATCATCAACTGGTTTGAAGTGAACAAATGAATTTCGATCAGGTTTTTCAAATATAATATTTCAAATTGGGCATAAAAACACCTTGATGGAAACATGACTAATATGAGGAAGCATGGGAATAGTGAAAAGGACAATGTAAATTTGGTAGCTTCTTGCAAGCCGTGGCTGTTCACCAGTCAAATATCAAGTCCTCCTTAAGCACCATATTATGCATATCTGTGCATATTAGCAGTGTAACTACTCTGTGTTCCCAAATGAACTTTTACATAATGCGCAGTAAATGTAATTGATTTCATACTGTGGTAAAGTAAAGCGAGATGTGTCTGGAGGGTAATAATAACAACACACTCAGAAATCAAAGAGGGCTATTGTATGAGTTAGAATATGAATAATCATCCATATGCAGCTGCTCTTAATGGGGAATCATGAGAGTTCTCCTCACATTAAACAAAGTTAATCTAGGAGTGACACATGAAAGTGTAATGCTGTAGTGTTTGTGATTATGTAACTGTGTAAGTTTGTTTACTTTGTGGGTGCCTATTCCAGGATCTTATCAAAAAGTTCCGAGTTGGGATCTGACTTTGGATGCTCATGTTGGTGGGCTCACATTCGGGCTTATTATCTGCTGCTGTGCCCTTGGTGCAGGCTGCCCTGAGCGCTGCTCCAGGCTACGTGAACTTCATCTGACCCTGAACTGCTGCTTGAAGCAAGCATCTTCTATCTGTAGTTGGGCTGCCTTGAAGATGATAAAACACAGACTTAAAAAACAAACAAAACATGCATTTTAATTATGTTTGGGACATTTAATTGACTACATTAATTCTCTTAAGGTTAACTCTAAGATTAAAGCTCAATTATTGTGCACTTTCTCAGCAGTAAATGGAAAAAAAAATCATGCAAAGAAAGGAAAGGTCTTAACTGGCTTTGATACAGCCCATAAATGTAGTGATGGATTTGTCTGCTAGAGCTCTTTTCATACAAAGTGGACCAGTAATGGATAGTTGACCCTTTTCACCGGCCTCATCCCAAACTGACACTAACAGTGAGGTGTTTTGTTTGTTGCTCTCACTTCACATGATACATGCATACTTACCACCATGCAGAAAACAGTACTTTCTCCTTTTAGTCTTACATAAACATAGCTGTGACTTCTCTGGTGTCATTAGCAGAAGTCCAAATAGACACATTCACACAAAGACAAATGTATCCCTCCACAGAAACAAGTGCTGTGCATGGTCTCCGGTACTTACAGTCTCCTGTAGTTTCGTATTCATATTTAGGGGTGTAGGAACTGTATCCAGCAGCCGAGCGAGAGCGTACACTGAAGATGTACCAGGTCGCTGGTTTTAAACCTGAGATGATCACACTGGGAGCCTTGGTGCGCGTGGACGAGTAGCTCAGCTGCTCATGTTCCTGTGGGAGAGAGTGGAGTAAGTGGTGGAAATGATGTAGTCACTGGCGGACAGATTTACATACAGCATATGCACCTAAATTTCAATTTATACTCATAATATGTGTGCAATTACTACAGTCTCTACTGATGCTGCATTTAAGTGCATGAGCTTTGATTTTCACGCATCTCTGGCCTTTATATTGACAACATCATGGACATGATTAGCAGGATAACATCCCAGGTCAGCAATGTTATATATGACTGTTTACACATCTGCATGATCCTTATTTTCTTCTTGAAATCTGAAAATTCTGACAAAATTCACAGCTACAGATAAATTCCTGACCTGAACAAGGGTTAGTTTCGGTCAGCAAAAAATATGGGTCAGAAGAAAATACTGTACCTTCTCATAATATTTGATCTCGTAGTCGAGGATGGGCAGCGCTGTTTGTTCAGGTTGCTGCCAGGAGAGAGCAATGCTGTTTGGAGAGGCCCAGTCCTTTTTCACAGCTCCAACCAGAGACGGACCTGGTTTGAACACAAAATACACACACATCAGCTTCAGTCTTCACAAGAGTCTGGCCATCTCTGGTGAGTATCTTGATGAATAAAGGGAGAAAATTTCATATGATAAATGCAATACAAATATAAACAGATCTCAGCTGAAAAAGATCTTAATTCAAAAGCTAACTGATTGTACATGAATGCAACATTGCCCTTCAATCATTCTGCCCTTCTAGCTGCTTTATGACACTTGACGAAGAAATAATAACTACATATTGTATATGAGAAAGACTGAGCAGCTCCCTCCAGCTTGATAAAATGTGATTTTTGATGTGTGTGCTTGCTGTAGCTCTGACTTACAAAGCTTCTGATAAATAGCTTATCTAATTCTAAAGACACAGACGGAGAAATATACCACAACACAGTCAATTGATGGATAAGAGGCCCATAAGATGATGAGGTCTGGAAAGCATTTGTGTTCTCGCCCTCAACTGTGTTGTTTATGTTGAAGGTCGTTGACGTGGGCCATGAATAATAGATTATGCTGAAATTAAATTGTAATTCATTGAGTTAATGTGTTTTAATGAGGCGTGTTGAACCTTTTTTGTCTGATACTCTGGTTTACATATTCTCACTCCACCTGTCACATGTGGCCACTTGGTCGGGACCTCTTGCCATCACCTTTTCAGGCACTAGGTATCCCTTTCTTTAGTGTCATTTTTCAGGTGCAGGGTAGTCTATTCTGTAGACAGCCCGTTATCGCTCCCAGTGCATCAAATGACGTAGTGTAAAAAAACAATAAAAGTCCACATATGGAGGAAGGTGGGATGGTTGGATGGGCCAACCACAGGACTGTTACTCCAGAGACCAGGGTTTGTGTCCCGTGTGAAACCAAAAGTGAAAATTGACTTCTTTTTAGCTTATATGCAAACTGTAAGTGACGTAATGTAACTGCAATACCATGAGTTAATGTATGTGACTAATATGCTTATTTTAACCCAAACTATGATCTTTTCCAAAAACATAGTAGTTTTGGTACCTAAACCTAACCAAACTGCATCCGTTTCACGACAGTAACAACGTGCTCAGCGAGCTTTATTTTAAAAGTCTAACCAGACATTGCATATTTATTATCGTTAACTTTATCATGGAGTCCAGCATGTGTAAACCACTGGGGCCACAGACCAAGCATTCGTATATTGAGATTAGGTGGATGTATTATTGTTGGTAGTCAGAATATGTTGTTTAGAATCAAACACCTAAAACCACAATGTTCAACCAACACCAGCATGATAACGTTACTGTTACCTTTTAGCTTCCATTTAGCATTGAGCTAGACTCTTAGTCTCTTAATGGTGTTGATTTAAGAAGGTCCTGTTGACCTCAGCAATCAGTCAATTTTATAAGAATGTGCACAGAGAGAAAAGGTGTTTCTCTGGTGCAGCCAAAATAATGTATGTCTATAGTAAAATAAGAAATCCAGAGGTTGACAGCGTGTTCATACCTATATGCACTTGCATGCATGATACATACAAAGTCGATTACCACCACTCCACCTTATGCTCACACTCAATTACTGTATTTCAAAATAGGCTTTATTCCATTCAAGTTTCTGTCTGAGAGAAACATCCACACAGCTATTCCCTGCGCCCATAAGATCATCTCCTTTTAATTGAAAATAAGTTGAGGAAGCTACATTTCCTTTTCTTGGACAGAACCGCATTAGCTTTGCTCTGTGAATTTCTGCTAGGTAAATAATTGCACTGAGCTCCCAAGAGAGGTCAGCAGATGTAACTGCCCTGAGAGTCGTTATTATATATTATATCATCTGATGTTACAGAGCTGACTCATTACGTGGACATAAAATGTAGGCTTGCTTTTCTCATGTGTATTCAAAGTGAAATGATGACACTGACACTTTTTTTTTCCCCCATTATTGTACAGGAGTGTGCCTGGGGAAGCTGTTTGTGGTCATCATTTTGGATGAGGCTGAGTATTAGGGGAAGCTTTGGGTTCAGGAGAAGCACAAGGGACCAGGGATGGAGGTTTAGGGTTTAGGGTTTGTGGAGGGGAGTCATGGGTTTGGGGTTTGGAGGCTAGATAAGATGAGGACTGCAGGGGTTTGAGCTTGTTAGCCAGAGACCAACTGCTACTAATCTGACAAAAGCTAAAAGTGAACACCCCTGTTCCCTTTATCCCTCTCTTACTCACTTCTCTCTTTTCTTCACCACCTGCCATCTGTTGTTGGCTTTATCTCTTCATATCCTCATACGGGGTTTTAACTCTCTGTCCTTCCAGCACATCTCATAATCTCCCTCCTCACTCAGATTTGGAGGAAATTAATTATGAGTATATTAGGGAACAGAGCTCCAAAAGGAGAAGGGTTCAAACTCAGTTGGAAGGCAATGGGAGATATGGGGATTGAAGAAGGACTTTAAAATGATGTTTGGCAGAAGAGGAGCAGAGAGGCATTATCTGTGGATAATGTTGAGTTGAAGAGGACACACAGGTGAGTATTCAAGCTCAAGTGGCATTGTGATTGTATTCTAAAATGTGGATAACTTCTGTTTTTGTTACAGTAAAACTATGTCTGTGTATTTGCAAAAGAAAGACATCTATGAAGACAAATACTTCACAAACTTGTGGGCCATTTTTCACATGCCTGACTCATGATTACAAATGACTAACACATGCAGCTAATCAAGCAGCCAACAACTCAGGTCAATGATTTTAACTGGATCAAACCTTGGTGACCAATGAAAGAGGGCTGGAGGGGTTGGGTGTACTGTGCAGCATGTAGTATAGAGCAACAGTCACTTTTACTTTAAATGGCTTTAATGCTTGGCTTCTCCTTAATAACCACAAACTTAATAGCCATTTAAAATTTGGTAGGTTGACTGAAATGTTAGCAAAAATAGAACAACACAATGTCATGCGTGAGAGAAACAGCTAATAATATTAGCATAATCAGCAAGCTCAAAGGGCATGGTGTGTGTATGCATACATGTATGTGAGGGCGTGTGCACATTTTTGTTTGAGAGTATAGAACAACTGGAGTAGAAAATGAACCCTCGTTTTTTCCAGCAACACAATAAGCCAACAATGCTGACATCTTATTAGGTGTTATTATTACATATAACCTCTCATATGAGCATTTTACTCAGAGCGTGTTCATATCCTCTGCTCCGTCCCTCCTCAGTGGCAGAGAAAATTCATCTCAGGGGGATTTTATCTGATCTAACTCTGTATAATGAACCACTCTGTCGACGCTGCGACGTTGTAGGGTTTCCTGCGCTTCTTATGCCAGCTGGGTACAACAGGGGAGGCAGGGCGGTGTGGTTTGCGGCGAGAGTCATCCAGTGGAGGCAACAAACTAAGACACAGCAAGATGGTTGGCATCTGCTGTTAGCATATTGGCCCCTGATAGGGAACAATAAACACAGCCTAAATACAATCTCCCTCTGACTCACAGATTCAAATCAGCCTCCCACCACAAGGCACTGCAAAATGCACGCTCGCACGAGTTGTGCAAACAAACAAGGGAAGGCAGTTCGCAGGAAGCCCATGCACACAAGACGTGTGCGCACACAAACAGTCGAGAGCTGACGTGTAAAAACAATGTTTGTTGGAGAAGGAGGACCACTGTCTGGCTAGCATGAAATAACAGACAGTAGCAATCTGCTTAAACGTCAAGACAGAGTTGATCATGCAAAAACCACAGTTGCTCTAATTGAGACATTTTCACAAACCTAAAAAAACAGTCTTTCAATGAGAGTCTATGTTCTTTACTAAGAGACATTGAAAAGAAAGTCCCTGTTACTTACAAAGCTTAGATTTGATTTTTGCACCTGATCATGCCATCAAGTATAATTCTCTTTAATTTCACCTTTGGCTGGCTTTTGAAGTTGCTGAGCTCACACTGTGGATGCAATCTGAGGTGATCTAGATGCATTCTGGGTTATTTTACACAATGGATGAGATGTAATGGGCTTTTAGACTAGAATTAGCTTTGAAGACATTTTACATTGAATATCGTATTAGACATTGAAGCACAGACATCATGTGGACAGAGATGAAGCACACTGAGTTTGCCTCTGTGTGCACAGCTGGTGCAAATTGTTTGTTTCCGAGAGGTGGCGCATGAAACCCACATCACCGCCTTAAGTTATTGGGAAGATACTTTGAGGACACCATCTTTAATGATTCAGTATTTTGGTTATTAGAGCTGCAGCATGAAATCTGCCAGAGGAACTCGTTCTCTGTCTCTGAGATGCAGGAGCATTGGAAAGCCATTAGAAACACCAGTCAATTACGATGCCCGATGGATGGATTTTCCAGTCAAGCGTGGTTAAGCTCAACATAAACTAATGGGGAGTCTTTAAATGAGCTTGACCTGCATATGATTTTAATTAGCTTTCCTGCCCTAAAGGCTTCCATTAACTGTTTGAAAAAATCAATAGAGCCACTATTGATGCTGTGCAAGAGCTTAAACGATGTCCCAACACCACTGATTCACTGCCGATAGAGAGACAGAGTGAGACAGACAAACACACACACACAATATAAGCGCTCTTGTTTACAACTGTCATATTGATATGTCTTTCTCTTTTCTAGGTGTCTGGTTGTGTTTGTCTTGCGGCCAGCCCAAATTGTCTTTCAGAAGGCATCTTCATGGGTGAATAGAATGAAAAGATTTATGGGAACAAACACGCCCACCTGCACACACACTATGCAAACATGCAAATATTCGATTCACCCAAATTTGATTTGATTCAAATTAGTTCAATTCAATTCCATCTGACTCAATTCTGAGCCCTGCCTGCCATCCACAAATACGTGGCACGCTTCAAAAGCACATCGCAGTTGCTTCAGGGAACTCTGGGAATGAATGAATGAATTGAAGTTGTCTCCAGTGTTACCACTGGGACCTAAAGTAATCAGTTGGAGCAATGTCACATTTGTAGAGTAATGTCTGTGTGTGGATGTCTGTGTGTGTTTGTGACTGCTTTCGCACGTACTGCTTTTACAAACTGCAAGACAAAACTGAAGTGACACGAGGTCTGCTTTGGGGACTATCATCATTACCCTTCATTAATGCTGGAGGTCATTCCCATTACACTGTGGGTCAATGGCTCTCTGCCATGAACTCCAAGTATAAACACATGGACCAAACCGCACAGACCCGACAACAGTCAAACAAACCATTGGGTCTAATTATGGAGAGTTGATATACAACCTAAATAAGTGACTGATCTGTTCAACTCAGTCAAGCACAGTGTAATTGAAATTGTTGCCTCATTAGAACTGACCTCTGTGTTAGCCACCTGACAATCAGATCTCAGCAATATGAGGAGCCTGTTGGCCTATCAAAGTAGGGGTTCAAGGAACAGGACTGAAGTGGTTTAGGATGGGGACTGGTTGAACCACTGTGTACCTTCTGAACTGAGATATTTCTCTTTTTCTGCCATGTTGGATTGCTGACAGATAATTACTGCACATGCTTGTCCGCTGTCCAAAGCACGGCATTCCCCAAACACCAGCTTTGTCTCAAATCCTAAAGGTGTTCCGGGCCAGCAATGATGATAATAATGATAATAAAATTCTTGTCACTAAACACTAAACTCAATCTTTCACTTGTCCACCATCTTCTCCACAATCAACACTTACTAATCATCATCATATTATGTCATGACTAGCTGATGTAGTGTTGCACGACTCACTGAAAATTGGGACAGTCATATAAAATGTCAGAAAGTAAATATAACGTACTAAGCAACAAATAGGGAGTGATTTGGACACAGCGTTTGTTAGTCATAGCTTTCATATTGGTGACGATCCATTTCCTGTGCAGTGCTTATATCTATTTCACCAAGAGGTTTCTGTAAAGTTTCCACTTCTGTGGCAAGCTTTTTGAGAACTTTCGGGAGCTTCAGATTCAGTCTGCAAAGGTGATACTGGTCATTGCATAGCACCTGTGCATAGGTACATAATGCCTGCTTCTGAATCCATTCCACTGTGTACCTACAGTAACTTCCCATTCCTCCCGCCATCTCCTTCACTACAATCTCCATATAAAGTGCAGCAATTTGCTGGCCCATCGTCTACAGCATTATTCTCCCCACTGTGGTGATATGGGCTTCTTTTTCTGGAGGCATATTGTTGCTTCCTGCAGTCTCTGAACGGAAAAAATGGATGTGACCCCTATGACACTAAATAGCTGTCAACCGGATCTAAACTGGGACAGTTTCTTGTTCTCCCTCGGTACACCTGCAATCCCTCCCTGCTGTGGTGGCTGTCTTTAGCATGACAGTGGAGAAAAGCTACTTAGACTCCTTTGCCCCATCCAGATGGTGGCTACAACAGTCACCCGGACCATTTATCATGTGTATCTGCTGAGTACAGAGAGTTAACAGGTAATTAAAATCATCAGTCACGCAACAAAAGCAAGGATCGGAGAGGCAGAGTGGAAAAGAGAAAAGGAAAGAGACCTTTCTGTGAGTTATTTCCACCGTCTCTCTGTGGCTTTGAGTTGTGGTAGGAGAGTACAGACTAGAAAATAGAAGCGTGGAAAGTACTCAAAAAAAGAAGAAAAGAGACAAATCAAAGAAACCTATTGAGACAAAGTCTGACTTTGGATGGTCTTTGACTTGCAAACAGTCTGCAGTGTTTAAACCTTTGTCTTCTTATTGAAAGACAGACAGACAGATACAAAGCGAAAAGAAGCACTGTTGTCTGCTGTCTTGTGGAGGTGGTTTGTGTGCTAGCTAGCCTGTCTGACACTCTTGAGGTCCTGTATTTAATAGGGTCCCAGCTTGCCACTGATCCCTCTTGTTCCCACTTAATGGGGATGTGGAGAAGCAATGACATGTGGGAAAGGCCAGTGAAACCGGCCTTATACTGGTCCACCACAATCAATACTCATTTGGCCTCCACCTCTCTTTCCCCAAAAGTAATTAATGAGAAGAACGGAAGTATCTGGCTGCTGACAGCTGATTTCCCTGCTGGTCCCTGTCCTTAACACCCTGTCCACTTCTCATGCTGCTACTTAAAAGCTTCATTATGGTTGAAACCAAGCATTCAGTGTTGGAAATGGACACAGATATGGGCAGACGCAGATATAATGTGCATAATGCTCTCACGCGTGTTCAGATAAAAATCCAACTGTCCACTTTAGTGTAGTTAAAACACGTGCATTTGCTCTTTAATCTAAATTAAATTAGCAACATAATATTTTGGCCAACTTGTGTCTTTCTCATCTCATTTATTGTACAATTGATAACCACACAGTCGTCACTTGAATGTGGCAAAACAGTAAAAGTTTTCTTAAATATCTGTAGTGAGCAGCAGGGGATGTTCCTTAAATGCACCATCTGACCAACTCAATGTTCCTCAGTAAACTATTGTTGTTTGCTAATGCATCATGGTAAAAACTAGTGAGCCATTCTGCTCAAACAGTCATGAGTGAGATGTGTGGAAGCCTTTTGGATTTAACACCATGATCTGAAAAATAAGTAAGTCTGTTTGCTGTCTTTATAGAATGTAACTTTCTTGCAGCAATGTACTGGAAAAATATTAGTTTGAATCCTTTTGAACTTGTTTTTCACAGCACTTAACCATACCACTCGCCTTGCCTTTGACTTGAATTAATTCTACTAAAACATTTAATTCAGATTTCACAATGATGATGACAGTAATGGTTTTGAAGATTATGATTAAGGGCTTTAGTGGAAAGGAGTGGTAGATAATTCAAATGCTTTTTCATCCAGCTCCTTCACATAAAAAATTGAGGTAAAAAAAAAAAAACTTTGACTTTTTACACATAAATAGAGTTAGCGCTGGATATCAGAACTGAATAAAAACTTCCAGTAGCTTCAAATCTCCTCTCGTCTCTGAATAAGAGCGCAGAGGGAGAGGAGTGCCACTGCAGTGGAGGTTCAGTATAAATAGCAGTCGACCCTCCTATAGCACCCAGAGCAGACTTACTGCAGCAGAACACACAGGAGGCAGAGTGGCAATACACTCTTTCCTATAGAGCTCATTTCAAGCAGTGCCATCTACACACAACCCTGCTGTCAAAGTCAACCATCCTGGAGTTCAAATAGCCTGCACAACTGATGCAATGCTGTGTGAATGGGTCATGAAGAGAGCTTGAAAATAGAAGAAGACAGCATGTGCTTTGAAAACACTCATAATGCACACGAAGTGACAGTGAATGTGTTGAAGACTAATGCAGTCCCCATGTGGGCCAATCACTCGCAACTTCCACAAACATGTAAAAGGTTTCATGGTTTTCCATGCAACAAAGAAAATGCCATTTTACAGAGTTGTTTTCAATTCCTGTTAATCTTTTTCTTTTGTTAGTGTGGCACCTCACATTGGTTGACCACACAACAGTTTTTACAAGCTGGCACTTCCATGTAACAGCTTTTAAAAGTGGGGCAAACTGATACTTAAGATGGAAAATGGTGCGACTAATCAATATTAACAAGCTATTACTCAAGGAGGCACATTTGCAGAGTGAGGACAGTGCACTGAGAGGCTAATGTCACTGAGAGAAATTAATAAAAACTGTGTGATGTGTAGACATGAACACAATGTGTTTCACAGAAAGAGGCAAAGTAAGAGGCAAAGTAAGCTTGATAAAAGAAAACTTGTCAACGTCTGTGATATCTCACTCTGAATATATTTAAATACACTGTGGAAATGGAGTATAAACTGTGAGACCTTAAGCTGAGTCTTCAGTGGTTGTTAAAATGTGTAAAGGTCTATAGAGATTTAAGGTGGAACTGCTGTCATTATGAATTGTTTGATGGAGTGAGGCTAATGCAATTTCATTTAAATGAACTGAAGGCACAAAAGGCATTGGCAACTGATTTATCTAACGCTCAGAAGACAATGGGGCGGCATTCTTGGGAGGAAATTCAACCCGAAGATTGAAGAGGGGATTGAGGTGGGAGTTGAGACAGAGAAAACTTCAGAGAACATCCATCAGGATTGCAGAACAATGAATCCAATCACTCTGTATTAATGAGCCAATGCTTAAAATAGTTCCCGTTGTGAGGTGAAGTCAGGGGAAATGATCTTTGCAGGGGGGGAGAAGCTTCCTGATAAAAGTCTGGGCATAAATCATTTTGTGGAGTAGAAATAGCTAATCTCTTTTCCTTCAAACTCCCCACCTGCTCTGAACACTGCTGAATAGCGATCCTGGGGAATAGCTATTCTTAACGCTGACTGGTGAATAGGTGACTTACTGTATGTCTGGAGGACTCACAGGAGCTGGCTGAAGACACAGCATATATGACCTCACACTACACTGTGCATGCAGGCAGCTCAATGTCTGCCTTCAAAGCAGAAAGACATGAAGGTCTTTCCAAAATCCAGGATCCAGCCCTTGCCCTGCAGCTGAGTGATCTATCAAGCAGATTTGTAGTGCTAGAGATTTGATATCATCATGGTTGTCCCCATAAGAGCTCTGTGACATTCAAATAGAGGTGCAAAAACACCATTGTTTCTGAACTGATATGTAGCATAACATCAGAAAACTTTTTGTTTACTGCTAATTGGCGAATGTTAGCATGCTAACATGCTAAACAAAGATATTGCTCATCTTATTCTATCCGCTGGAGCATGTTAGCATTGTCATTGCGATCATGTTGATGCGCCTGAAACTCACGAAGAGCAGCTTATTCGAGAAAAGTAAACACAGTAGATCAGTGTGTGTTTAATCCGAATAAACGGCGTTCATCCTGTACTCCTCATACAAATGCATGTGTCGCTGAACAAATAAGAGTTCTTTTTTTTTAATTATTCTTCTCACTGGTGTCAGGATCTGCAATGCCATAACAAAAGATAAGTCTTAGGGCAATTTTACATTGCATTAAAGCACATCAATCACTTGGGAGTTCATACAGATCTCATTCACACTAATCTATTATGTGTGTCCCTAAAGTTAACTGTATGACTTTGTCCCTTGCCCACCCTATCTGATGTTACCCATATTAAACAGGGGAGTATTTGTATGCTGTAACCTGAATACAAATAAACAGATACAAGGCCAACATTGGTACAGATGTCCCTACTGAGCCCAGCTGTGCTAATATGCCCCCTTTTCACCTCATTCTCACTCTTTCTCGCCCTTATCACCTCTCTCTTTCTCATTGTCCTCCACAAAAATATACCCAGATCCAAATCTGTCCAATCTGTAACAGCCTGAATTTTATGCATCTTCCTCCAACCTTTCCACCTAAATTCAAAATGCAGACATGCCAAAGTTCAGACATTTAATGGTGCTCCTAAAACATGACAATCACCTCTTGTATTCTCATTGTTTGACTCCACATCTGTTGTTTTCCTCCACAGGTCTAAACTGAACTAGTCTGAGCTTGTGTGTGCATGTGTGTGTGTGTGTGTGTGTGTGTGTGTGTGTGTGTGTGTGTGTGTGTGTGTGTGTGTGTGTTTGTGTGCAAGCAGGTCATGGGCACAGATAAAAGAGGGCGCTGAAGGGCAGGAAATGAGCAGGGGGCAACAGATGCCCCAGGTCACATCGAGCCCCATGGGAAGCCAGCTAAACAAACCTGCCAACAAACACAGTGAGCAAACACCTGCTAACATTATATCGCAGATGCACATATTCATTATGTCTACACACACACACACACACACACACACACACACACACACACACACACACAGTGTTTTATGTACCCTGCATACCATTATAGAATGGTAGGATTAATACATTGAGCTTAATAAATAATTGTCTGTTATATGACATAGTTTGTATATATTTATGAACATTTTATCACCTACAATTACATTTTGAGCAGACAATATTTTCAACTATTTCCAAGTAAATAGCCATTATATAAAAATGTCTATTTACCATGTTAAGAATAAAGAACTGGTTATCACTGTAGAGCAAGCATTCAAACATCTGCATTGATCAAATCATGCTGCTATATGGTAGCAATATCCCACCAGGGCTGAATGTTCACTATTGTAGAATTTCTGCCATACTGGGGTTTAATGTATGTGTCACACTACCAGAAACAGCTTTAAACGCAGCCATGGGTGTGGACATGGAGCCGGTGGCTTTTCACATAATGAATCTAAAACCTAAAACGAAAAAGTCCCAGGAATCAACTCGTTGGAGAGCATTTAAATGACCACTGTGTAGGATTTAGTGGCATCTAATGGTGAGGTTGCAGATTACAACCATTGAACACCCTTCACCTCACCCTCCTGCTAAAAATGCTGAAAGCATGAAAGGCGCTCTCTATAGCCAGTGTTTGGTTTGTCTATTCTGGGCTACTGTAGAAACATGGTGGTGCAACACAGTGGACTCCATGGAAGTAGATATAAAGAGCTCATTCCTATTATATTCCATTACTGCCACTAGATGCTCCTAAATTCCACACTGGACCTTTAATGTGACCATAAAGCTGCGAGGCCGTGCCTTTAAATGAAAGTAAGAGCAGGAATGTCAGAGTGACACAACTTCAAATAACTTTCTCCTTTTTTTGCATTTCTTTGCAAATTCAATTCATTATTGCCCCTTTTTATGAAGCAGCTTGTTTTCCCATGATATCCTGGCTGAAGAGTGAAATATGTTTCCGGTAGAAGGAGAACTTTACCAGATCATCTGATTCACGTAGTCTTCATGATAGTGTTTGCTCCCTCCACTTTCTGACAGGACTGTGAGAGGTCACAACTACAGCGCTGCGTTACTAATTTACTACCATTGTGCTGGAGCATATCCCAGCATGCATTAGAACGGCAGCATGCATATGAAAGGCAGAAAAATAACCTGGACAGGTCTGCAGTCTATCACAGAGTTGCAAACACACCAGCATGGTCACCTGGGAGTAATTTGCAGTGATCTGTTCTTTTGATCCACATTGTTTTTGAACTGTGGCAAACTGAGCACCCTGAGGAGAGCCACACAAACACAGATAAAACATTTGAACGTCACACAGAACAGTGCCGGGGCTCATATTAAAGCCTAAGACCCTGTTGCTGTGAGGCAACACCTGCCACCTCTGCTTTAGAATCAGCCTCAAACAAACAAACAGAAAAAGGCGTGAATTTAAAACTCACTTCATCACTTAATGTGACTCGAAACACTGTCAGACTTGGCCTTTTATGTGCCGCTTTATTTCTCCTTGAGGCAGTCTCTTCATTTAACATGCTGGGATAACAAGAACATGCAGTATGCTGCGGTAACCCTGCGCAAGCAATTTAGGACATAGAGCAGAACTGTGTGCTGTTTGAGTGGAGTAGATCTTTTTTAGCTGAAGACAGGAGCGAGGAGATTGAAAGTGGTCCACATGATAGGTAACCAACACGCAACAAACAGACTAAATCTTTTGTGTGTGCTGCGGTGGTAAATATGACTTGGAGAGCAAAGGCTGATGGGAAATATGATCTTGATCTTATGTTCTCTCTCTGTCTCATCTCCTCCGTTTCTCTTCCACCCACCACTAGGCTCCCTGTGACGACTCTCTTTATTTATCTCTTTTCTCATTTCTTTCTTTCCTGGCGTCTCGTTCTCCTCTTCTCTCATTCTTTCTCTTTGCCGAGCTGATGGCAGCGGCTGGGTTGTGATCCAATCACAGGCTGGCTGCAGCAATCACCGTCTGCTGATTGGTTTTATAATCCTCACTCAGGATCTCAGATGGGAGAGAATCAGCTGGCCAAGAAGTGCTGCTCTGAAAGCTGTTATACTGATGCACACGCTCATGCACCCGCAAACACGCACACACATGCATGCATGCACGCACACACACATGCGCACCCAAAAAAACAAAACACACACACACAGACTTTCTTCATTTCTCTCTGAATCTATATCACACTTCTTGACTCCACATCATCGCCTTCATTCTCTGTCCAAAAGTTCTCTATGAATGTGTGTGCATGTGTGTGAATGTGTGGTGGGATAGCAGTGATTGAACAACAAATAGGAAAGAAGGGCATTCACTCACCTGTATCTGAAATAACCTGTAATTCATTGTGCGTGTGTGTCTGTATGCTTTTAGCTTTGGTGTATGTACGTGTGTACATAATAATAATAATAATAATGTGCATTGGTATATTGTAGAATATGATGCAAGACTGCATCCTAGCCATGCAACACCTCACTAGGGCACAAAGGGACAGGATGAAGTAAAATATAAGGGAATGCAGTAAAGCTACACACCCTCCAGCCCAAACTCCCAGATCAATAAGCTGAGCTTTAACTCTCATATTTAAACATCCTGAGAAGACAAGCTAATCTTCAAGGCACAATATCGCAGCTAAATCCCCAAATCCTCACAGGTAACAGTGGAGGTTTGATTTGCTTCCTAGCATGGATAACCATATGAAAAGAGCAAATGTAATTAGTCAATACACACAGGTGCTGTTCATGAAAAACACAATAACTCTTACATAAATGCACACACGAGTGGCCACAGAAAAGACCGAATGGTACTTTATTTCCCTATTCTCGCAACAAGTCCTCTATTATCATTTCGGTATATTGTGCCTGAGACAGTTAATACAAGATGCAAGGTATTGACAAGGCTGTGCGTAACATCTAATATCCTGTGTTGGATGCTTTGGGGCTGGCTTTCTGCATTGTTCAGCAGGTTGCATCAGCCTGTAACCTACTGTATGTCCTATTTATTGTGTCCTTGTCCTACATCTGTGAAGCTGTATAAGGACAAATAAGACTCCTCCTGCTGGTAATATGAGTGTTTTCCAAAGTGTATATCAAAATTGACTGGACAGCTATTTGGAATTATTCATGGCAATAGTTGAACCCTGTGAAATAATCCCACTATAATAGTGCATTGTGCATACCTTGCATTAACTATTTCCTTTTTGATCCAGCACAATTAGAGAGTCACCACAGACGTTTGGTGTTGTTTTCCCCTGATAATATCAACACGCACTTGATGAACTAAAGCAGCACATACCTGTGCTTCTTTCTGAATATCACAATGGCTACAGTATCATCGTGCTGAGAGTCAGGTTGTCAAAAGTGTTGATACTTTGCTACTTCTTCAACACCATGTGTTTAAAAAGTCATGATGTCTGTTCATTATGCATTCATTATTCAAATCTATAATAAATATAATATATATAATATATAATATAATCTATAACAAACTAAACAGACAATCAGATTTCCAACACAAGGCTGCACTGATGAAACAACAGGGAAGAAAATCGACTGGTCTTCAAACATTATTAACAATGTGCTGGTGAGTGTTGAGCGACTTTTTCTGCATCAGCACTGTGTGCAGGTTGTTCATAAAAAAGAAAGAAAGAAAACTTTTCTCCTTTGTGTGCCTTGGACTTTTTTAGCTGTGGTATCAAAAAAGGCACTGAATATTGTTTTTTCAGGCTAGTGTTTTGAAGTTTAAAATTCTAACAACATTAGCTCTGAGTAATATTTGATACAGAAAGGTTTGTTCTCATACTTCATGCTGAATGCAGAGATGACAAGGTTACAGAAGAGATGAGAAAAGAAAGGTTCAGAAAGATTTTCTCAGGTTAGAACAAGGAGTTATTGGTGTTTTATGAGAATCCAATGGACTCAGGCTGGAGAAGTGAGAGCAAAACATTTGTTGAAACAGTCATTCAACAAGAGTAATTCAAGACAAAAGCCTGAAGTAGAGCCAGAGGATTCAAGGAGAGGCAGAGATGCCAGCAATGTTCAGGTGGGAGCACCAACCCACAGGCAATTAAACAAAGGGCTGTCTGCAGACGGTTTAAAATGTATCCATGTAAGGACAAAACTGCAAAACACTGGATTCAGAACTTTGTACCTCAATGGGGTGTGGATGGAAAAGGTGAAACAGTCTGCAGGGAGTTAGTCATTTAGAGGTGCCACCACTGTGCTGAAACCCTGCAGACCAGTGGGAAAGCGGAGAGCGCAAAAGCACACACCGGTTCAAACGTATGCACACACTGGACTGTAAGTGCTCTCTGAATGATAGCATCCCCCACAAATGCTTCTTCCCAACTCATATCTTTGTATTGTGGGCATATGGGCACATAAACAACTGCTGCCTAAAAGCACAGAAACCTTGGTCAAGCACATATACATGCACATGAGAGAAGTTTATTTAGTTTGCATCCTGTTACGAGCGCTGCTAAGAGTACACACACACCAACACACATACGCACAAACTGGCTACTTTTTGATGAAATCACATAGAATTCATTTCCTGAAGAGTTATCCGAACCCCACTCCTAACCTCTACAGTCGCCCCAGCTAACTGGACTTGAGTCTAAAATGTGCGTGTGACTCAGTTCTGTCATGTTTGGATGAACATTTTTGGCTAGCTTTCTTGCAATGCTGCTTTCAAGTTAGAAAATATAGACATGCAGGAAAATTGACGGTTTGGAGACATTTTCATTTAGTTGTCAATGCAGATATTAAAGAAGCAGTTGGTTGTGTGACATGTAAAACTTGTGGTGTGTGTGGGTGGTGTGACAGGATAACACAAATTCAGTGCTTCAGCTCACATTAACTGCGTCAGGCTTTGTCAGGCTTGGACATAAAAAAACAGAATGCCTGCCAGGTTTGGGTCGGCCTCGGATACGAGTCCTTTGGACAGAAGAATTTGTCCCGAGCGACACTGTACCCTGTAAGAAGCCTAAGTCTCTCACACACACACACACACACACACACACACACACAGACACACACAGACACGCACGCGCACATGGTCCCAAAGCTTTGCCATTAGCTCAGTGTGTGTTCGCTGGGGTGAAACCGAGCCACTGGGAGCATCATTCATTCCAGGCCTGCAGGGAGAGAGAGAATGTGAAGCCAGGGCCCCCTCTCGCTCTCTCTGAAAGACACACACATACACACACACACACACACACACACACACACACACACACACACACACACACACACTGTCCCCCACGAGGTCAGCAGGATAAGCTGGTTTGAGGAAGGCATGTACCCTTCACTTCCTGTCAATGACAACATGGGCTGGTAGCTGCTACGCACCACTGAATCTAAAGCACACTCTCTCTCTCTCCCACTGTTTTTGGTTTTTGTCTGTATCTCTCTACCTGACATCTCACCGTTGTATCTGTTCCTGACTCATATCTACACCCAATCTTTGCTTCCTGAACTCCCCCGGAATCTTCTTATAAGATGAAACTTTAATGATTCCCTTGAGGAAATTGGCTTGTTGCAGCGGTGAATATACAGTCATAACAATAATAGGATGCAAGAAAGAGAAAACGTCTGGGTTTTGTGTGTGTTGAGTGTGTGTATGTGTCTGCTCGAGGAAGGAGGCACTTTGTTCTGTTTACTCATTCTAGCTCTCTGTAAGGGTTTGTGTAATTTCCTGGGCTGATATAGTACATTGGTTAAATAATAGCTTTTTTTTTTAATATTAAATCTGTACTCTTTCTGGGTTTCACAATTCTCATTGTCTCAGTGTTACATGCAATCATGTTCACACTCTGAAGGCAAGTGTTACTTCTGTCTAACTGTGATCTTCAACCATGTGCCAGTTTATTCTGTGCTAACATGCAAATAATTTATTATTAATTCATTCCACAATATAAGAGATGTAGCTGATGTCATTGATTTGTTGTGTAAACTAGAACATAGCTGTCATGGAAAACAGATTTTTTGTAATAGGTTTGCATATATTTGATGATGATGATGGTACCATTTTATTGGTGTAAAAACTGGATGAGCACCTTAAAAAGAGACCAACTTTGTTCTTTGAAACTCATCTCTTCTGTCTCCATTCCTTCATTTCTCTCAGGGCTCTAATCACACAAGGGACCATCGTCCTCACTCTGTCTTTTACTCTCTTTTCTCAAACGTCATATTTTTTTTTCTGTCCATCAACCCCCTCAACTCGTTCCTTTGTCCCTTGGCTACTGGTGGATAAAGCCCTACAGATATTCCTGGACAGCTGGCTGGGACACGTTTCATGTCAGAGTCGTACGGTGCTTCATGGAGGTTTCACCTAAATGAAACCTAAAAGCAACTACAAGAACTTGAGACAATCACTCTGGACTCTAAAGTTGATGCTTAGGGTTAAGGTTATGGTTAGATACTGTTTGTAAAATTTCCATTGATGTTAATGACTGATTGTGTTAAGATACATAAATAAGATAATCCTGAAATTTGGTACTATCATTGTTAAAAATGCTGAGCATTTCTGATAAAGAACAGTTAATGTGCCTCCGTATATGATGTGATAACAAATTACTGTTGTAACGTTTTCTAATGAGACTGCTGCGCTTGATAGAGAAACGTATGACTGAGGTGAACACACTGATGAAGAAAATTGCTGTCTGTCCCCGAGGAACGTGAAGACGAGATTAAATTACTTGACAGCGGTCTATGTGCTGGCTCTATGCACCTCTTTACAAGAATATTCACATAATATTTTACTAATCTGGCAGAGGCTCTTATCTCTCTTATGATGAGTGACCAGGCAGGGTCTGACTGTCTTACTCAAGGACACTTTGACAGCAAAACCTTCTGGTAACGGGACTCTGTAGTCTGTGGGGATTTAGTGCCAGCCAGGCATGTGTGTGTGAGTTATGTGTGTCATCCATCTGCGGGTGTGTTGCTCACACACACACACTCACGCACGAACATGTGGCAAATACCCTAATAGATGGGCATTTAATGTCCACACACACATACAAAAACTAATAGATGTGCTTTGTCCGTGAGACTTCGAGAAATATATTCGGACAGCTGGCCATCAGCAGACTCTAATGTGTTAATAGTGTGAGAATCAATAATGCATAAGGTGTCTAAATGGAAATAAACACACAGATCTAGGGGTCACTTTATAGAAGTTTCTCCACAAAACAAACTGACTTGGATAAAGCAGTGAGCAAAGCTTTGGCTGAGTTTCTGTCCCTTTTTGTCTGTTTGTTCTTTTCATCATCGACTCTTAACCATCTGCCACGGGAGGTTCATTGAAAAACACCTCTGGGCTTACTTCTGCTTGTCCCTCATGCTCTCTTTTTATTTCTATTTCCAGAATTTGTTTTTTTGTTGAAAAAAAGAAGCTTCAGAGTGTTTGAATAGTTCATATTTGCAATGGGTGAACAGTGTAATGAACAGCTCCATTACATTTGACAGCTATCAGGAGGAAGTCTTTGGTCGTTTGTAGGATTATTAATTTGTACACTGAATCATTTGATACCGTCAATACAATAATACACTCTTATATTACATATTGGCAGAGGTAGACTGTGGCATGAAACAAAAGGTCAAGTACGGGACCACGTCCTGTGCATTATTTCTTAAATTGGAAAACTTTTGTAGTAATTATATCAGAAAGAACTATATCTATATCTATATCTATGAGCCTTTTTTCCACATACTAGCATGCAGTGCTGACATTTCTTTATTTTCTACCCTTCTTAACCTTCATTTGTTCAGTATTTCTTGTTATGGTTCTTAGCTGTACGTCTTTTCCTGTGTTAGTGAAGTGGAGTGAAATTCCTTGTATGTGTACACTTGGACAGTCCAGTTCTAGTGGTAATTCAGATACATTTCATTTGTTCTGATGCCAAATATGTGTATAAAATCACAAGTACACTTTCCAGGCATCCTCAGCTTATAAATGCGGATCTTAGGCTTATTAGGCTTAAGTGATGTGAGTCAATGTATTGAGCTCCAAAGAGGCAAAATCATCTGAAAGGACCAAAGGGTGCAAAATGATTTGATTTGTGAAAAAGCTATAACTCATTTGTAAACTAACCAAGGACACTGCAGAACATGACAAATTGGCAACCTACACTAATATTAGCCATTTTTGTGGCAATTTTTGCAACAGTGATGTACTTCTATATTCTATTTGAAAGTTAAATTGCTTTTACTTTAAGGGTTGATGATGTTATAATGTGCCCCTGGTGTGCAGATATGTCTCTTGGTGATGGATATACAGTATTTGTCACATAGCTCTGTGCTCCAGTGTGAATTTGTTCCCCTATAGACTGTTTATAGGTGCTATATATCACAAGGCTTTCACTGGTAATCACCAATGATGCTGCAATCCCAACCCATTTAGGTCACTAGTCTAAAGCCCATGCCAGTTTGATGGAGCTATAGTCATTATGTCTGTGTGTGTGCATGAGTGTGTGTAAAACTGTGTGTGTCTGTCTTACTCAGCATTATCACTCCATTACAGGTGCAGGGTTTTTCACACAGCTTTCGTCCTGTTGTGCGTTTGTTTATGCATGTGTGTGTCTGCATGTGTGTGTGTGTGTGTGTGTGTGTGTGTGTGTGTGTGTGTGTGTGTACAGTGCTATTTGCACAATTGCAAACACAGCACTCCAGTCTCCTAATACATAGAGCTCTCTCCTGACAAGTGCACTCAATCATGCTAATTTTCTACGAATGCAGCATTATTCAACTGGCGCGGACAAAACTGTGAGTTTACCTCCATAAGCTTTTCTGAAAGGTTGACTAGTTACCAGCAAACTTAGATTTGGGTTTCAGGTTAATTTATTTAAACCTTTGAAGGAACATCCAACCTATTTTAACAGGTTATTATTATTTTTTTTTGTTCACAAAACGAGAATTAATTGAAATAAACTATTTTGTGGCTACACAAGTATGTCACGAGCTGCAGCTGCTGAGCTTACTTCACCAGCAATGAAACAACCCAATACAAAAAAAATTTTCTCACTAAAGTCTAAAGTCTGGTTGGGAAGTTGGGAATAGCAAGAACAAACTCTTTTTGGTGTCAGCCCTGATTAATTATCACTCCCAAAGTGATAATTGATGACTTTCAACCAAAATTGTCACTTCAGCTGTGATAATTAATCAAGTCAGGAGATTTCTGGTGCCAAATTTTGTCAGCTGACTTTATTTCAATGATTTTCAGCATACTTGCATCATAGAATCACCGCTTACAGAATGTGACCATCATAGAGTCAAATAAACACACAGTATATCACAAATAATATATGCAGCTCTAAACATCATAGCAATGCAAGCAAAAGTAAAGGTAAAAAGGCCAAAATTAACTTCTTTCATATGAACTCATCTGTGTTTGGCATGAATTATGAAAGATTTAATTCGCAAGTTAGATAAATGGGTAGTTATTTGAAAGAGGTCGAGCACCACTTTTGCTGCTGTGTCATCTTTTGCCTTCCTTGTTTGTCTTTGGCTCTCTAAAACCACTATTTTAGTCTTAAAAAAGAAAATAATAATCTAAACCAAAGGAGCTGGGTGCAGCCTTAGGTTGACGGGTTCACGGACAGATCAGTTTCAATGTGAAGATTAATAATGCCTCTTGAAGAGTGCTGAAAACAGTGTGAGCCCATCGTGTGTGTGAGTGTGTGTGTGTGTGTGTGTGTGCCCTCGCTCTCCTTGAGGACTTCACTCTATTAAAAGTCAAGAGTGCCAGAGGAGAACAAACAGCATTATGCACACACCGAAAGAACTTACTGTAATGCACACACAAGCCCAGAGGCGCCCACCTTTTCCCCAAAGCACTCAAAGTGATAGGTGAGCTTGAAAGTTGGTCTGCTTTATAAAGTGTGTAAAACCAAACACATATTTACCGCTGAGACCTTCTCATCTGCTCAATAAAGATGAGAAGAGGTTCACAGCACAGAGTGACTATAAAGAGATTTAAATTATACTTTCATTTGAGTCTTCCTGTGGAAACCGAGCACCTGAATGCAACAACAAAAACAGCTTTGGAAATAAATTTGGTGAGTTATGTCTGGGGTGTATATACAGTATGTACTTGGTTGCCATGGCCACATGTTGTGGAAGAAAATATTGGAAAACGCTGGTTACAAAACATTGCAGCTAAAGGTAGTCGGGGGGTTTTGCAGATTGTCAAATATCAATGTTCTGTCTGGTTATAGGTTTGGGATATGAGCACAGCTGGACGTCTAACTGATGATCTAACAACGATCTAACACTATCAAAGTGTTGCACAGAAGTAAAAGTGTTTGACTTGCTATGCATCTGCTTCAAAAGAAGAGGTAAAAATTTCCACTCAGGGTCAAATCATCTCACCTAACCCAAGTTTCATTTACAATATATTAACTACAATATCTGTACGCTAAAGGAACTTTTATCCTACAGCACAAAGATGATACAGCGTCATCTTGCCTTCCCTTGCCTCCGCTGTCGACACCTTCTCTGAAAACTGTCTTCCTTTCTTCCCGTTCTCTTTCATCTATTTGCGTCCCACTTCAAAGGTGTCTGACGTGATTATAGGCCGGGCAGCAGAGAGAGATACTGTAGTTATACAGTAGATAGTTACAAAGCAAGAGAAGGAGAGGGAAAGAGGTGCAGTCAGAGGTCAGGGGTACACTGGGGGTGAACACCTTCAAAGAAGCACAACAGCTCCTCTGGTTTGCTGGAAGCCAATTAGTGACAGTGAGTTACATCTGTCAGTGCTGGTCCCAGTATAACTGTCATGTGCAATGGTGGCGCAAATCTATGGCTACTGAGTCCAGCAACATCAATAAGTAAATCTACTGTAAATACATGCATACTATTTGGTAGTCATTCTCATAAAGACTGATCCATTTACCCCCAACTGCAGAACATCCACATAGAAATGAAGCTGATTATAATGGATCCCAGCTATGAGATCTGAGATACTAGAGCATGCCAACAACTAACGGTCAGACAGATTTATGATTAAGTTTTGAATTCAAATGTTGAGTACGATAAATAATCTAAAAGCTGCGGTGGGCAAATCATTTATTTTGAAATAGATACTATAAATCGCCTCATTTGAAGTCAAAGATGAGCTGGATAATAAGTCAGTAGCTACATCCATCTGTTATCCTCGATAATGAGAAGTTTGAGGAAGTGTTGTCATGTCATTACCACGCCATGTCTTTGGAATGAGATTAGAAGGAGACATGATATAGCACGAGTGGGTTTGAATATCCTTGGCGTTGATCTCTTCCCCTCCAGCTTTAAATAATGTATAAAATATACGCTACATCTCTGTATTCTCCACCTTTTAAAAAGCAGCATGTGTCAGTGCAGTATAGTATGTGTGGGTTGACTGTCACATGTACCACATCCACAGGTTCTAATAATAACTCGAAAAGCAACAAACAAAAAGTTACCCAGGAAAATTCAACTGAGCTGTATGACATACACATACATGCATAGAGGCATCCTATATGCATGCACCTGTCATGAGAATGACATCTATATACATGAATACATGAATACATATACACATGCATAGACTAAGCTGGAATAGAAGCAGGGATGTTGTGGTTGAATTTGTATTTATACACCATGGCCACCTGGACGTTCCTGCAGGGGTGAAGTGCATAGACACCACTGGGAAAGCAGAGGAAGTTTGTGAAAGTACTGTCAAAATAAACACATGCAGTACACAGATCGAGTACTTCACTGGTGCAAGATCATAGACAAGAAACTACAATGAGGTTTTTATGTTCCCAATGGATCACATGACTACTTGTATGTGAAATGGGTTGCTTTCAGTGATGAGCCAACAGATAAATATTAACTAACTCTTTAGCTCCTATTAGCAGCTTATAGATAGCTTTTTTTTCCTCAAAATATCATCTTTTGGGTTACAATGTTACTGTTATGTAGATTCTGTAACTTAAGTACGTTAAAATAAGTAAACATTGACTTTGTTGCATGGGACACATGGCACATGGGACAACCGTCTCCTGGGTGAAAGTCCTGTGTTTGATTGACCTGACCTTCCTCCATATGCAGACTTTCTTTCTTTATACTACGCCACCTGACTTTTGCTCCCATAGTAATTACTACAGCTACCAGAGGTCGCACACTAACAATAACACACAGAACGTTGATGACAGTGGGGAAAAATCCTTTGTATTCTTCGAGTTAGAATGAACTCGGGAATAAAGCTTCAACAGCACACACTTTGTTATTTCCAGTAATAGAGCTGAGGCCTGCTCTGATCTGCTTGGTATTCATCACCAGTGGTAGAGAGTAAAGAATGAGAGTGAAGATGAAGAGATGAGGACTGTGGGGAAGCCAGTGCAGGGAAAAGCTGGTGATCTTTTATTTCCAATTAAACTATTGAGGTAATGTTCATATGAACTGTCAACATGTGCTTTTTACTCGCTTTGTCAGCACCGAATGCTAATGTTCTCACATTAACAATGGAGCTCATGTCTACTTGTGTAAAAGGTCTCATTGTTATGAATCCTCACCAGACTTTGCTCTGCTCAACTCTACAGAGCTGTATAGCCTCTTTCAGCTCATTGTTTTGGTTCTATGCCCACAGCTCTACTATTTTGGTTAGCGTACAGCTGTTTTCATTGAAAAAGATTTAAAACAACTCAAAGTTAGCAACTAGCTGGTGAACATAGCGGAACAGCAATTGCCTGGGAATAAAAACAGAGCTAAAAGGAGAGTGAACATTGGACTTGCATATCTGAAGTGGCCAGAATCATGACTCTGAATGAAGGACAGTGTTACTCTGTGTCTGCTACATGTGGAAATAGGCAACTACTTACCAACAAGTTCAACATATCAACTAAAAAAGTGATAATATGTCAGTGTTGTGTTTACCGCTTGGTTTTCTGCTGCTCCTAAGTGGAGAAAAATCAGTAATTATAGGTTTTATTTAACACTGATAAACGAGATGTGTGGTCACTGGTTAAGTACCGTAATTTCCAGACTATAAGTCGCTACTTTTTTCACACGCTTTGAACTCTGCGGCCTAAACAACAAAGCGGCTAATCTATAGATTTTTACGGGCTAATGGCCTCCAGAGGGCGCTCTAGCAGGAAATGCAAGAGCAAGAGGCTGTTCAATTCAGACACTGAAGAAGAGGACTTCAGTGGTTTCAGTGCACAGGAGGAAGATGAAGATAGCGATGACTTTTCTGGTAGGCTAACAGGCTATGGCTGGTAGGCTGGTTATGTTTTTTAACCGGCCGTGTTACTGCACTTTTAAAGTTGTTTTACTGCCGTGTTACTGCACTTTTACTGTTGTTTTACTGTCGTGTTACTGCACTTTTACGGTTGTTTCTCTGTCGTGTTACTGTACTTTTACAGTTGTTTTACTGCCATGTCACTGTACTTTTACAGTCGTTTTACTGCCGTGTTACTGTACGTTTGCTGTCATTTTACTGCTGTGTTACTGCAGTTTTACTGTCGTTTTACTGCTGTGCTACTGCCGTGTTACAGACACTGTTTGGAAAAAAAAAAAACATTTATTTACGGTAATTAAAAGTTAACAAATATCTTTCTGTGTACCATCTTCCTGTGTAAATATCTCATGTCACAACGTGGGCACCTGCGGCTTATAGACAAGTGCGGCCTGTATATGTACACATGTTTTTTTCTTTTTAAATTTAGTTGGTGCGGCTTATATTCAGGTATGCTCAATAGTCCGGAAATTACGGTATATCAAAGGCAGTCAATTCACTCTATGGGAAATCATATGAAACTTGAATTTGTTGAATTTATATAATTTGAACTGAAATAAATTATTAAATAGATGTTGGAAGTTCAGGATGAGGGTGAGGTGCTGGAGTGAAGGGGAAGTATGTAGCTGCTTGTTGACGTTGCCTCTGAGGAGCACCAGGAGCACAGAGGTGTAATCTCTCAGACTGTGCCCAAAATACATCATCTACATGAACTCGGATCACATTATTAGAAATTCCATAAACACAAAATATTTTTAATCCATTTTAATCACATTTTCTACCCACCTTCACATTAAAAAAGTGAAATGAATTTCATGTTTTAGTATTAAGCCACCTTCACAAATGCTTGTTAGATGGGATTCACATTAACTAACTTTGTGAAAATAACACGTTCAACACTTTTTGGTGTAACCACAAATTGCCAAAGTCTGAACAGTGTTGACACACTCGGCGAGGAGAATGGAGCAATGTGCATCTTTCAGCTTGCACTTCACCACATACTGGAGCATTTGGGGATTAGAGGCTGCAATGCAACACAGCAAACACAACAAAAGGGCAACTATAAAATATCTAATGTGATCATGCGAAATAAATTCTGAAGTAGATTCTGAAATCTAATCCTGAAATGCATTGTGATTGATTGGAGAATGAACGCTGTTGACGATTAATGAGGGCAGTCAAGTAATAAGCAGTATAAAACAGTTTTTTTTTGGAAGAATGACAGAATTTTCAGCTTGTTGATCTGAGGAATCAACTTTCAAACTTTGTGAAGAGTCATGATTAATCATATTCTGCCCTCCAGTAATAATTAAATGACAGTGATTGCACTGCATATTATGTGGAACCCAGGCAAAGACAGGCCAGAACAATATTTGAACATTAAGAAATTACTACATAGCTTTCTAAACTGGGGGCAATTTGTAGAGGCTGTGTAGTCAGCATGGTTGTGCAATTAGAAGCTCTGGGGAACTACAATTCACAAACCAATTGGAAATCTGCTGTCATAACCAAAAATGAAATGTATTATAAGTCTATATGTTATTGTGGGTAATAATCAGGAAGAATTTTATCATAATAATCATGATATAAGAAAAAATGCAGTGCAACTTCAATATTACAAGTTCATTCCCTCAAGTATCGTCTCAGAAATCTTTCTTACTGGGTGTAAAGCTTTGTTAACATTCATAATTAATTTCCTTCATATGTTACTGCACTTATAGTTAAACTGTACTGACATTATAATGGTGAACTCCTTTCACAGGACAAAAAGATCAGACAGGGGGAGATAAAAACAACACATTTGATCAACATCAACACAAACAGGATTATCGGGGAAACATAGCCTTGAAAGGCACAAGGGAAGAAAGCCAAACATTGTGAATAAAATGAGATAAGGCCTTTAAACTTTAGCCTTAATGCAGTAAATCAATGCCACACAGCTGCCTTAACACAGTAAAATATACTGGCATGTAGTGTCAGTGCTTACAATGATGAACACACACAATTGAAATGCACACACACCCTTGGCTGTAATGTAAAAGTATGAGAAGCAAAGAAAGATGAGGGAGAGAAGGAAAAAGAAGAAGAAAATAAAGATAAAGGCACATCAGCAGGATAAGCACGCTGATGAATCACTGTGGAGGCAGAAAGCTTCGAATACATTTATCTCATCCTATTGTTTCCTCCCGTATCTCCCTCCACAGGTGGCATAAGAAGAGCGTGTGCATGTTTGAGTGTGTGTGTGACAGAGAGAGGGAGAGACAGTGATGATGAAGATGACCCTGATACTGAATAGTTGCACTGATGTATACAGCAACATTAAGACACGTGCACACACACGACATCCATGACACTGCGACGCAAACTATTGCCTTGACACACCTTCACATACACACATGGCATACTGGGTAATTGGGGCCCCCTGGGGCCTATCCCTGGGCTTGGATGCCAAGGGCGTGCATTCCTTACAGAGAGGTAGATAAATCAACTGTTAATAAGCCAGCAGGCACGGAGGCTCTATTTACGACCGCTCTCTCCACAAGGCCAGTGCCACCAGCCCAGCTCTGGTCTCTGACTCTGCCGCTCGCTCTCACTCTCTCTTTCGCTCTCTCTCTTTCGCTCTCACACACACACACACACACACACACACACACACACACACACACACACACACACACGCATACTTAATCTTTATCAGACATAAGACCCCCAAGACACACATACCCATATAACTGTATGTCAAGGGAAAAAACTTCTCGTCTAATGTGATATATTCAGCATTTTTCATCAGCCACTCTTTTTTCCTATTAACCCATAATGGAGTAAGGATCATAGCTTAATCTATCCCACTGGCGTGCGCACATACGCACATACGCACGTACGCACTTACGCACTTACGCACATAAAGTCATGTTTCCATCACATCTGGGGACACTGCATAGACTTATAGATTTATATTCATTTCTTGGAGATTTACCTTAACTATTACCATAACCCCTCCCTCCCAAACCCTAACCTAAACCTCACCTTTCCCTAACCTTAACCCAAGTCTTCACCCTAATCATGAAGGATTTATGATATAAATGTATGATATGCATTACCTGATTTATGGGGACTCGCATTATGTCCCCATAAGGAAGGCATTAGACTGGAGTCCCCACAATGTGACTGGTTAATCATCCGCACACACTCAGAGTGGATTCCAGCCACCCCAGGCAGATCCACAATGGCAGCCGAAGCCAGCACAGGAGCACAGCGGAGAACAGTATTGATTCATCCACAGAAAGTCACCTTCCCCCTCACCCCACCCCGGCCAGTGCCTCGGGGCCCCGGGTCATTCCACTCAGCCAATTTGTATGGCTGTTGTTATTATTAGTGTTTCTCCGGCACGGTGCTTTGGTCTCGGGGCATGGACACACCGCTTTATGATGCCGCGCCTAATAAACATCATTGTGATTTTCCCAGGCTAGTAATTAAGTGTGGGGCTAATTTGTCATAGTTAGTTAGAGCGTGGCGCAGTGCCGGGAGAGGGCTGCCTGGGAGGGGTACGGTGGCTGAGAAGGCCAGGAGTTTAATACACACTATTCGTTTATAGCCACTGCTGCATAATTATGTCGGTGCTGGCTTGGAGCATGGCAGAGGGCCATCGCAGATCAAGGTGGGCCAGAGGTTTTACTATTCAGAATCTGACTTGAACAATTTTGTGCACATGACGCTATCAAGGTTTGGCATACACAGTGTGGGCGTTTGACAGCCAGTGACAATATTCATTTATTTTAAAACCAAGAATTTCTGGCTGGACTTAAGCCTTTGAATCTAATCATTTGTGTTTAAAAAACAGCGCCTGTTGTCTGTTAAACCAAATTAAACTAAACCTGTTCATAACCAACAAATGAAAAACTGAAAAAGCAGCTTCAGAGCATCTGCAGTTCAGTTAAGAACATTTAAAAACCCTCTTGTTTGCTGTTGCCTGTTGTCTTTATAATAGTTTCCCTCGACATGTCAGCACATCTCGAAGAATGTGTGTGAATGTGTATTTGTCAAAGCAACAATTGCTGCTTTGACAAATACACAATAACATATTCACTCCTACTTAAAGTCAAATGTGAAAAAAAAAAAAAAAAAATAGTGAAGCAAGAGACACAGATTAGATCTAGCATTCAGCTCATTTACTTTTTACAGATGTTTTAGTAACAGAGCAATAAGCCTCAAGAAGAAAACAAGCATAACTCATATAACTAAGAGCTTAATCATTTTGGGGCCAGAAAATTAGATGCTATAATGTGGACACAGTTGTAGCGCCAGTGCTCGTAAAAGAAAAAATTGGTAATTAATGGGGGCAGTGATAACAGTGTTGTAGTGCAGGCATTGTCAGATGCTACAAGATCATTTCATTCTCATTTTCCCAGCAAAGACTGCCACAAGAAGCGGTCTTTATGGAGTAACTCATTGCACATTTCAAAATAATTGCACTTACTGCAGTATATTGCGACAAAAGTTAGATGTACAATTTCTTGTCAAAGTCAAGGAGTCTAATGTGTAAAATGAAAAGATAAAACTGCAGATGTGAATGTCAGTCAACACCACTGCTTGCCTCAGTGGGTTTTTTGATATTAGCAAATTAAATATTCATCACAAAATTAAGGAACATTGGAGATAAGCCTTGAGCTCATAAAAGCATATGTTTCCAGTTCTGCATTGGGCTCCTATTCATTTCAGAATCTATTTAAATATATTTTTGATTATATTTAAAACCCTTCATGGTTTGCTTCCTTTATGCATTTCTGATCCTCTGGTCTGGTAACCACATAAAAGACTCACTGTCCAACTGCAGGTCAAAGGGGGAATTGTGCTTTTACTGTTTAAGCTCCAACAAAGGTCACGATCTTTCCCTGACATTAACCTTGGAAGATAACCACAGAAAGTTCAATAATGCTGTAGTCACGATGAGTGGATCGTGCATCGCAAGACTGCCGATTCTGGTGGAAAACAAATGAAATACGTTGTCAGTAAACATATGTTCAGACATTTTTATGACCTGCCAGGTACATTCATTTCCTCATTATATTAAAACAAAATGTAATTCAGTCGGCATCACATTTCCTTCAAAACATATTTGCTGTTGCAAGTTTGCTGTATATAAATGTAGTTTCTAAAAGACAAGTTAAAAGCATGATAGACTGCAGGCAACAGATGGCAAAGAAGAGTGAGGATGAGGTTTGCTGTAGTGGGTAACATCCCTGAGCATTCTGCACCGACACCTTCAGGTTTATCACTGAATCATCATTTTCATTAATCTTTCATTACTACACCTTCTTCTGCACACCATTAACTCCAAACTCTCAGTGTGTATGGTGTAGGAAGCTGCATGCAAGGTAAGCACATTCTCCAATCAATTTGGATTTTGATGAAGTCTCAGATTATGCATGGTGTTGGTACATCCATGTCGTCTGCACCGTTTACTGGAGGAAGTCGACGACAGATGCAGATTATAAAGATACTGATGGCTAACGCCAAGATAATCAGTGTCATGAAAAATTACATACTCATCAAGAGCAATATACTCGTTATGCACAAGCTTGATTGTATGCTTTCATTCGCTTTTGCTATGATAATCCCATTCACCCTGAAGTTACATGTAGTTCAGTGCATTTGCACGCAGGTAAGTGCTCTCACACCAACTTCGATTTTGTTGATGGATGTTTGGATGTTGTAACTTCCACATCTGCCCTCAGGTGAGTGAAACAAATGAAAATGATCTGGACACTCGCAGTCAATGCCAAGTTTGTGAGGAGCACTCCTCTCGCCAGCTCCTCCCACTTTATTCCATATCATCATGCAGATCTGAGATTAGTTTTACCCACCGGCTTTTCATCTACAAAAGACTGTCTGATTAGACTCTCTCAAGTTGCTGCAAGAATGATCCGATGCGTCGCTGCAACTGAGAACCCGATCTGTCTCTGATTGCTTACTGTGACATACACAATTACCCAGCTGCTTCCTGTGATTAAAGCAACTCTCCTGTTTCTAGGCCATTCTTTCCTTCTCCTCCTTTGCCTCTTTCTGCATTCATCCACCTGTCCACCCCCTCTCACCACTTATTTTGGAGACTGTATTATGAAATCCAGCTATTACCTCTGAAATCCTCCTGTCCATACGCTGTACACACACATACACAAAAGTCAAATAAGCTACATGTAACCACACGCAGACAGATATTACACATTGTTTAATGCCTCAGCTTCCTTTCTAATGCATATTTGTTGCAATCTACAGTCTTAATACACATGGTGTGTAGCAGCTGCATACCTACACATGTGCACACACATACACACGCACAGTGAAAAGAAAAAAAGCTGAGCTAACTCAAATTTTATTCAACTTTATTCAAGAAATTTTTCAATATTGAGTTTTAAACTTCAGCTTTTCAAGTATTTAACAAAACTTTGAAAAGTTTGTCAGATTTTTAAAATTTGAGTCTTAAACTTCCACAACTAAAATTTTTTTCAGATCAACTCCAAAAAAGGTCAACTGTCAACTCTAAAAACTACATTTAACGAGTCTGGATTCCTAAGACTGAGTTAACTTAAACCAAAACTTAAGGGAAAAAAAATGGACTTAATAAATTAAAGGCAATGAACAACTGTTTACATATACTGACAGAAGTTGGTCATTGGATTTCATGCCTAATCAATACAGATTTGCTGTATAGTTGACAGTCCCATTCAAACCATGATTAATACTGAATCACCATTACAAATCTGCCTAATATGCCGTCAGTGCGTACAAAGGAAGTATATAGGAGTGTGGTTGAAGTGGATTGTCTTGCTTATTTATCAGAGATGAGTCATCTTAGACACATGTATTAGAAAGTACATGATGTTACTATCAGGCTTTATGTAATTTTAGTCAGAAAATGTTTTTTGGAGACTTTTAATACAGTGCATTGTCTAAATGATCTTGCTTATTATCATACCTGAGATGATCTGTGGCCAGACCAGTCTCTACTACATACAATGAAATGTAATACATATCAGGGAACATGCAGTTTTTTTTTAAAGAATTTTCGTCTTTTTAGTCTCAAAGAGGTGTTGGCTCATCTGTGTGGTGGTGCTGTCAGTGGTTACAGAAGACAATATGGCCCTGTGCTGATGACAAAGGTGGCAAAATGAGAAAAGCAGTTAGCTAAACCACATCTGGAGTCTACCTGATAGTTAGTTGAAGCAAATAAGTTAGTTGGGATGATCACTTAAATTGTTTTTAGCTTAATCATTGAGGCAAAGACTTCCAAATTCAAGCTTTTACGGCGTATGTCTGCATCTCTTCTTCGGCACTCTCTTCATTCTCTGCCCACATTTGTCACCTGATTTACCCTCTTTTTCATTCTGTCACCCAATTCTTTGCTCTTTCAATCCCCTCCTCACTCAATCATCTTCTTATACTGTGCTTCTCATGTTCTATGTTCTTTCACCCTCTTCTTTGTCTTTTGTCACTTCATCTGTCTCTGTCCTGCTCCTCTCCTGCTCTCCAGATTCATAACACCTCTCTCTCTCTCTCTCTCTCTCTCTCTCTCTCTCTCTCTCTCCCTCTCTCTCTCTATTTACCTCTCAGGCTTACTCCCTCATTTCACTTCTGTTCACTTAACCTTCCACATCCTCATCCAGCTGCTACTTGTCCTCCAGCTGCCTCTGGCTCTTTTCTCTCCTTCCTGACCCAGTCACTTACTGGGAAGGCGCCCAGTGTTCCCTTGAGCAAGGCAGCAATTACACCTCTTGTCTGATGTTTGGGAGAATATGCTTGTTTAGTGATTATGAAGGCATGTGGGAAGCAACTGGTGAGGTACAGCTTTCGGGAGGTTGCGTTTTCTCCTGTTTCCACCTGCTGTTGATGGCCTTCAGAGTTTCTACTCGGTGTTAAAAAGAAAAAGCCCCTTCTGGCGGACGTGAGACTCCCTGTCCTAAAGCCCCCTGTAAATGTACAAGTCTGCCAGATCACTCCAGTGCCACGTTCCTGGTGCCGACTTCAAGAACTGCAAATGCACACATAATTTCCCCCGACGCTTTTTCTCTTTCTCCAAATATGAGGGGATTTACTCCAGGCCATGACACTCCCCTGCTGTTAATCCGTATTCTTTATAATTCTTCACACAGAGTCTCAGTGCATGCGTGTGTGTGTGTGTGTGTGTGTGTGTTATAAAGATTGATGCTCGTGCATACATCAGATGAGCTTCACTGTGTGAATCACGAAATATTAAAAAGGTTATGCCTGACAGGAAATTATCACAGGCCTTAGCTTTTCTATGCCGCTCATGCATGTGTACAGTGTGTGTGTGTGTGTGTGTGTGTGTGTGTGTGTGTGTGTGTGTGTGCCCAAAACAGCCCATCATAGGCACAACAAATCATATACTAACCTCACTGACACAAAGCATTGACCAAAAAGGCCATCTGCATTTTAATGACTAAGTCTAATTTATCTATGGCTAACGTACATTATAACAGGAGACGCTTGATATTCCTCCCAACACAGAGAAATTCGCATGGCTGTCTCATTTCTGCTGATGGCGATGCTATGCTAATGGTGTTAGAATTTCCTGTGCTCCTCTCCAAACAACCCATCACAGAGAGGTTTAAGTAGACGTTTCTAAGGAAGCATATGTGCCAAAGTATTTGTGTGTATGCATATCATTGCGGCTTACAAGATGTCCTTTTCTATTAAATGCTCTTGTTTAAAAAGCAGCATAATACATTGCAGAGAATGAGATCAAATTCTGAAGGTGCTTCCATCTACAGGTTACACAAATCTAACAGTGGGTTTCACAGTGATGTGTGTCTGATGAAGAGAGCCTAGTAAACATTGCTGCAATAGTCCCGCACTGCAACTGCAGAAAAATCAGTTTCAGAGTGTAAATTGTGGAAATAAAGCAGTTTCTGCGATAGACTGGGACAGCAGTCTGTGTAATGAGCAGGTTTAGCTGTACAGCAAAGCCCAGTCTGTTACCACTACATTTGAGCAAGTGTGTGTGTGTGTGTGAGTATGGATACATCACATGGCTTTGTCCTGTTTTATTCACTAGTCTGGTTCATTTCCCACCAAATGGTAGAGTTCAAAACAGCAACTGTGCAGAGACAAGCCAGCTCCCCTAAAGTAAAGGAGGTCAGACACAGGGGAGTGAAGAAGCAGAATTATTTCTCCAGCTGAAAGAGTTGGAAGAAGTTGTGCAATGTAGGATTTGCTATATAAGATTAAGCTCATCATTGCTCTTTGCAGAGACCCATGCTGCCACTGTGGTGAGACTGAGCCACAAGGCTTAATGGTATTAAAATAATCTTTATTTATAAAGCAACTTCACAGATTTGTGCTAAGATTTAGATTGAAGTTTCTACCTTGTCGAGCAACTTTTATACACAGTGAACAATCGCTATCTTCAACTTGGTTAAGTCGGCATCTGGCCCAGGAACAAAGTTAAGGTGATTTTTTTTAGCTAACACTGGCACCTCCTGAAAAAACTTCAATCTTATTTCCATCAAACAAGCTAATAAATCTTGCAGTGGAGTAAGATTGCCCTCAATAACAAAATCAGCGGGGTTCAAGAATTATTTATAAATCAGTCTTTTGATTCTATTTGAAACAAATCATTGAAATTAATTAAGTTAAAAATTTACAATACAATAGTAACTGAGACTGTGAAAAATCTGTATGCATGAATCATTGTCCTGCATCCTCACCAGGAACAGCAAGTCTTATATACATTTTAATCTTCATTTCAGTGACACATCCTTTGAAACGAGCTCCTAGCTGAGGTGTGAAAATATGAAGCAAGACAGTATGTTATGTAAAATACTCACAAAGCACAAATGCAAATGTGGAGAATGAGTTTTACTCAACAACACTGTGGTCTGTATCATTGCAGATGCAGGGATAAGAACTGAATGGAGATAATTCAAGAATTTAAACATACAAACGGTAGTCTACCAAGTAAACTGCAACACTACATCTGGTTAAAAGAAGCAGCCAGGAATAGGAACAAACTGACCAACAAGCACTGAGTATTTGACATGGATACAAAAACAAATCTGCAGCATGCACAGGAAGTGTCGAGCATGTACAGGAAGTAGCGTGGGTTGAGTCAAGTGGAGGTTCTAAATGATCTCAACAACAAGCACTTACTGTAATAGCTTGAACATCTACAGAAAGCCTTGAGGGAAAATCATGTAAGTCACCCTCCCACACTGTTTAAAGACGGCTACACTTAGTCTCAATACTTGAGGGATTTTGTAGCACAGTTTAAGGTTGAAATGTACAAAAGCTGAGAAGGTGAGGTGTTCAACTGGAGCCGGGCTGGATGCACAACGCACCAATGAAGACCTCCAGTAAGTTCAAACGATTTGTTCATTCATTACTTGCTAGCGTCAATAACACGGCACCTGTAGTGGTGGAATGTAAATAAGAACATTTACTACTACTCCATAGGCCTACTTCTAAACATATAAACAGTCTATGTGTTATTCCACTACATCTACTTGACAGCTTTAATTGCAAACTACTTTCCAGACTATGACTTTACATGTAAAACATAGAAATATGAATGGTTTTCTATTAAACTAACTAGCAGTGTTTAAACTACCTAAGATTGGCTACACACTGTCAATTTCCAACATTAAAGGCAGACTGGCTCAACCTCCTCTTGGATGCAAGATCTATCACCTGACATTAAGATTAGAAAATACAGGCAAAGAGCAGAGCCTGCTCATTCTGACTAATATCCAAATCATGCAATGTATCACTCATAAAGGTGTGTGTCTGCATAATGAATACTTTGAATACATGTCGCTGATAATGCTTTTCTACTTTTACTGAAGTTACATTTATTTTGAATGCAGGACTTTTGTTGTAATGGCATATTTCTTTAACCATGGAATTAAGCAAAGGATCTGAAACCACAACTGGAGAAAAAAGAGAGGCCGCCCTGTGAAATATTCACAAATATTTTGAAATACAAACCACATGAGCTGGATTGCATACTGTACAATTACAACCAGCTATGTAATCAATAACCTCCATCAAATAGCACAGGAATGACACTGACCAAACTCTAGTTGCTGTCAAGGCGATATTGATAAAATACATCATCAGGCTGCTTATTACTGGCTGATGGCCAGGAATCTGCCTCTTCCCTTGAGCATTTTAAATAGCTGCAGCTGGGTGTATAAGTGATGAAACAGACCTTGTGCACAGCTTGGGGACCTGCCATGACTATGTGCTAAACTGGGCATCCTAATGAAATAAAAAGGCTGCATGTAACATTGAGTTACCTGTAAAGGCTAGAGTTGTCCCCAGTGACACAGAATAATGCATTTAATGTGTTTTGGCTGTGTGAGAAAATGTATTTGTCCCAGACTCCCACAGCAACACAAGGATGGAGGGAAGGAGAGAAAGAAGAGAGGAGCGAACAAAGAAGAAAGAAAAAACAAACAAGAGAAAGAAAACAGGAGAGAGAGAAGGAAGGAGGAAAAACAACCAGTAGAAAAAGGGGAAAGAGAATAGTCAGGGGAGGACAGGAGAGGGAGGTGGTAGAAAACAGAAAACACAGTGTTTGCAAATAACAAATTAAAAGCATAAGCGTTCTACACACCAAACCATATCCCTGAGGAAATATGGGCCTTTCAGCATAAAAACCATATTCGGAGCAAGTAGGTAGGTAGAGACAACCTCTCCTTGGCCTCCTGCCATCATTTACAGCAGCAGTTAAGGATGTAAAAACAAAAATATTAACTGTAATGTCATTCTGAGATGCTGTAGGCCTGTCTTTCTCTACCAACTGCACCACAGGCTACACATGACCACCATGGTAAAGACTGTGTACTTAACTAACTATGCATACTATCAATTTGAAAAAAGCAACCATTGGCAGGAATCAGTATAGCATCATCTACTTGTATGCAAAGAAATCAAAACCAAACAGTGACCCGTGCATAAAAACAGTACTTCACAGTGCTACAAGTGGTCAAAAACTCCCCAGGGTACCTTTAAAAATATGCAATGATCGATTCACCGGTCCGTGGTCTGTAATATTCTGAGATCCACGAAAAAAATTAATTTTCCTGCAGGGCTGATGAGTCATGAAATCAAATATGAAACACTCTTGAGAAATGGTTGTGCTAGTCCTGCCAAAAATAATGAGGTGTTCCCTGGCTCATGGCCAAACTTCCATCAATTTTCACCAAAATCTGTTTAGTATCTCAGTTATTCTGCAAGCATATGGGACCCAAATGATGGAGGGGTAGCAATGCATTTATGAACCAAACTGTGTGAGTGTGAGTATGTAAACCCCATCAAAGCATGCATGTGATGTGATCTCTTTCATATACCTACAGATGAGTCATACATTGATGTACATATACTGACATCTCACTATAGAATACAGAGCTAATACAGCTAATCAAAGATCAAAGTTACTGATATTTAATTAATGTGTAATTTAATAAATAGCTTATCAAACTGTTATCTCAGCTTTCAATTCAATTTGGTACCACACAGATGTTTGTGATAACAGGGCTACAAGAGAGGTGTGATTATAAACTCATAAAAATAATAAGCTATGAGAATTTAGACTTAACTTACCTTCAATAGTACTGAACATGTAATGGAAAGGATCAAGGATCAACCTTTTCAAGATTACAGTTTTGCTGTAAAAGCAACACAACATAGAAGTATCTCTAAAAATCAAGCAAAATTAGAAAAATAATTGCTTACCACCCTGATCAGTGCTGACTGTAATGATGGCCACCTGGCGAGGGAAGGAGCTCTTGTTGGACACACCATTGAGGGACTCAATCTCAAAGGTGTAGTTGGCGTGTGCTGAGAAGTCCATGACAGTGACAGTGGCGTTGGTCAGGCCTAACGGTCGCGGTAGGAAACGGAGATCCTCCTCACAGAGCTGGCACTGATCGGGCTCGGGGCCACAGCGTTTGCACTGGACGTTGTAGGTGAGATCGCGGCGGCCCCCCGTGTCGCTGGGTGGCGACCACTCCAGCATCAGACAGGTGTCGTTGAGATTAAACATCAAGTTGCGGGGAGGAGATGGAGGGCCTGTCAGTAGAAGAAAAAAATAAACAGTGGATTATTTCTCTGCTTAGGAAATGCACAGTCCTGTTTGGTCATTGGGCTTCAGGTTGAACCAGACAGCCAAGCTTATTTGATGATCGAGGGTCAAGGTCTTCAGGAAATCAGGAATGCAAAATGGTGCTCAAACATGTCTTTGGTGGTAATCAATAAAATCTTAAAATGGATTCTAAAGGCAGCAGGGGTAATGTTGGTCCACCCTTGAATTTAATTTTTTCATCACTTCTGCTTTCCCATGCTGTCAAAGTCCTCACATTTACAATTCTGACATCACCATATCTGGCCAATGATCTTTCAACGTGCATTCCTTGAGCCAGTCAGTCACTGGAAACCGCTCTTTAAACGTCAATGAAATTCTGTCATCCTGTCTTTCAGACTTATTATTGCCACCTTTTTTCTACTATGTCTAAATCTCTATCAACCACCAGCTGGCTTTCCTCCACCACCACAAGCATCTCGATCCTGTCCTATCTCCTGTCTTCATATGGGTCCACGCTCAATGAAGATGCTTCACATCGATGTAGTCTAATCTCCAAAGTCTTTTACACACTTCCAATTGATCTGTCCTTCTTAAACTGTGGGTGATTCGTGTTTTTCGTGCAAAAGGTTGCATATGTCAGAATATTTTTGAACCAATAAAAGGAGGGCGGAGACAGGCAAAATTAAAAAAAGCAAAAACAAAAAACTAATAAAATTCACTGACATTGAGGGTTGAGAGGGATTTCAGGACATTTCATTTCACCAGAGCAGTCCTAGTATCCAAGTATCCAAGTCTCCAGTATTACTATGCAAGAGAGAAGCTACAATAACACATATACTAAGAAAAGCATAGGACCCAAAATTGACCCTTGAGGTACACCACAGTTAAGACTGAATTCTACATGCACTGCACAAGTATTAACACAGTCTATTAATCTATATTTAGAGAATCCCTCCAAAAGTAACAGCTGCATTTCACACAGGCACATTGTAGTGTAAAATTGTTAGGGTTAAATAACTTCTATTACTGCTGTACCACACAACTTTACTTCGTTGAGGTATTTTTGTGCTCCCTGGATGAGTGTGTTTGTGTGTCAGGGTAAGTATTGTGCTATAGGAGGCAGCCAGCTGTCAACAGGGTGGAGTTAAAAGACCTGAGGGATTTGAACACTCCCGTCCTGCCAAGCTCACTGTCTGCCTAGACAATGGGATATTTCCCTCTCCTTCACCATCCCTCCATCCCTCTGCCTCCCTACCTTTGCTAAAAATCCCTGCAGACAGGAAAGCTCCTCCTACTCCTCCTCCACTTCTGTCAGCGTATGTCCATTCTCTCTCTCTTTATCTCCTTCTGCCTCTATCGGCCATTATCTCACCTCTTCTATTCTCTCCATCGAGGAGAATCCACCCACCTCCCCTCCTGCAGAGCAACCCCACTGCCATCAATCAGCTTCTATTCTCCTCGAGGGGGAGATTGGTATCAGAACCCTCCTCCCCTTCTCTCTTCACTGTCTTCTCCATCCAGCCTTTACACTGTCTCTTATCTGTCCTCCTGTGACATCCTCTCCTCTCTTTCTTGCTCTCTACCTTTGTCTTCCTCTCAGACCCTCAGTCTTTAATCTCCATTTCTTTCTTTTTTTTTTAGTTTTACTTAGACATCAAGCAAATAGTTTATGCTTTAGACAACAAGCTCCTGATTAAAATGTATTACGTGAGTAAACACAGAACTCACAGCTTGTTAGAATAGACATGGTAGTCCCCTTAGCTTGCTGGGTTGTAACACTCTCACAAGCCTTTATACACAGTGTGTGCTTGCACGGAGAGCAAAAGTGACCTTTGAATGTACTTTTGCCTGAAAGATTTAGTTCTACCACTAACACAACTGTTGAAGAGCCCTTGGACAAGGCACTTAAAATCTCTAAAATTCAAAGTTAAATCAAAGCCCCTATTCATAGTAGACTTGTTGCTTTTGCTGGTGTTGTATATTACATGCGCTGATAATTTAGATGCTATCAGCCTGTTTGATGTTGTAATGTCTTGATCCTTCAGAAGTAGGATGAAGCAATGACACAGTTTTCTTCATCTGTTTGATCAGTACTTTTCATGGTGATATCCATTGGTTAAAATGTTAAACTTTTTCACCTGTAGTGTCTTGCCTGAAACTGACAAAGGGGATGTGCTATGGAGGCTTGCTATAGCCCTTCTTATGCAGGTTTATATCTACAAGCACATTATCTCGTGGAAATGGTACATTGATGATGCCTGTTTGTTTTGGTTTGGGTCAGAGGCACAGCTACAAGCTTCCAATGTCTTTTTGAATGGCATTAACCCTAAGATCAAGCTGTCTTTAAATAACAGCAAGCAGAGCATACTTCTTTTAGATCTTATGATCTTAAAGATAATAAAGGGACTTAGATCTGCATACATCTATATTTAGGATACTACAGGCCAGGAGCTTCCATCCCATGTGGCTTGAAGAATCTATTTCCAATGAGTGCAAAGAGAATTTCCAACGGGGAAATTGAGTTTCTGGCCATATCAAAAGAAGGAGTGGGGAAATATTACCCTTCTGAAAGCATGCAGTAGAGCAGGGGTCCTCAACTACATTTGTACAAGGGCCAGAATGTTTCCAAGCTGAGACTGTGAGACTGGGGCATTCAAACAAAAAAAAAACAACAACATTTATTTAGGCCTAATTAGCCAATCATTGTTTTCATATTTCAATTTCTTACAAAATTAATGTTATTTTTATTAGCCTCTATCAGTGTGAGCTGTCTCCCAAAAAACATGGAAAATCCACAATGATAACTAGATACTTCACTAGAAAATGCTCTCAGACCTCCACCGTTCTCAATACAAAACCCACAGTTCAACCACCAATGAATGAGTCCTAATCTCGACTAAAACTCTTCAGGAACCCAGAAGCATATACCAAAATACTCAGTTTCTCTGACAAATCTGAAAATACCTCTCATAGTCCAGCCAGTGAGATGCTGTCAGCTAGAGGGGATGTCCAGCCTGGGAGGCAAGCAGTTTGATAGTGGATTTATGGAGTAGAGAGCATGGAGTGGAGAATAACCCAATTCTGTAGAATAGGTCAACTATGAATTATAAACTTTTTGGCTCGCTGCAGGGGGTTGGAGAGATAATCTACAATCACTGTCAGTATGGTCTGGGCATCTTCTACAGAAGAGTAATGTTACATGTGTGCATTTTCTTGATTTAATAGCATTTTGTGGGCCAGATGGTAAACTTTGGAGGGACGAATGTGGCCCACAGGCTGCCAGTTGACCATTACTGCACCAGAGCCAAACATCTGGACAGAGGAACAAAGAAATGCTCCCAAACAAACGAGAGATAGAGAGGTATTTGTCACAACATACAGAACAGAAGCAGAAAACTTTAAATAGATTATAAATAGGAATTAGGGTATTATTGAGAGTGATGGTGTACTCATCAGATCTTCCCTAAACCACCATTGATCCATTTTAGGAGATGCTCTCCTCTACAAGACAAACTGCTACACATCCATCTTAAGCCTAACAGCGAACAAACATAGTTGGGTCCAAAACTCACCGCACAAATGTAATATAGACAAAAACATTTATGAATTTTACATATCAGAATAAGTGTAATATTAGGGGTTTGGTTGAAGACACTGTCAGGTAGACTAACAAAGACTCCGCAAAACTGGTTTGGATGCAAAGAAAAACCCACAAGCAACTTCAGCTGAAATGCAGGCTTCTGCAAAAAAGTGCAGTGGCTGTTTCAAGATGCATAATAGGGAGGTACTTGAACAAAAATGGGCTGTGTGGTCGAGTTGCCAGAAAAAAGCCGTTCCTGTGCCAACGCCACAAAACAGCAAGCTTGTGATATGCCAAACAGCACCTAGACAAGCCTCAAAACTTCAGGAACAAAGTCATTTGGAGTGATGAGTGCAAAAATTTACTTTATGGTCACAGTCACAAACACTATGTTTGGAGAGGAGTCAACAAGGCCTATGATGAAAAGTACACCATCCCCGCTGTGCAGCATGGAGGTGGATCGCTGATGTATTTGAAGTGTGTGAGCCGCAGCGGCACAGGGAATTTTGTCAGAACTGATGGAAAGATGAATGCAGCATGTTATCAAAAAATACTGGAGAACAATTTGCATTCATCGGCTCGAAAGCTGCGCATGGGACGCACTTGGACTCTCCAACATGACAGTGATCCAAAATATGATGCCAAGTCAGCCTTTCAGTGGTCACAGCAGACAAAAAGTGAAGGTCATGGAGCAGCCTTCACAGTCTCCTGACCTGAATACTACTGAGCCACTTTGGGATGATCTCAAATGTGTCATTCACATAAGACAACCCAAGAATTTACAGGACCTGGAGGCTTTTTGCCAAGAAGAATGAGCAGTTTCACTACCTGAGAAAAGTTTAATTTGAACTCCATTAAAAACAAAAGAAATGTTTCGACTAATCACTCTTTTTTTTTTTTCAAGAATGGTACACATCTTCCAAATTCTCCATTCACTATGTTGCTCTTAAATCAGTTTTGATGAATATTGTGGGCCCAGTCATGTGATGCAATGGAGTTTTTAGAAGTCTGCATCCTCTCTTGGCTACACCACCATGTCTAAGTGGAAGATTCCTATTGGTGGAAAACTACTATAAAAGGGCCTATTATTTCATGAGGTCTGTTTGACACATTGGACTTTGTTTAAAGGTCTAACATGACCATGCGATGACAATAAAGGCATTTTAATTGTTTAAAGTGAGTGTCTGGTAAGAGACTGTTGTTGCACCAGAAAGCCTGTATAAAAGGATAGATTTCTATGAGCAAAAGCAAGGCGTTCTTTCATCATCCGAGTCCAAATTTAGAGATGAAAACTTTATATGAAGAGCCAGGCCTTTCTGAAGATTTCCTCTTCAAACATGGCATCCAGGAGGCAACTGTAAACCCACGGCTTCTCCACAATGACTTGGCTTTGTCTTGCTGTAAAAGACAAATACACTCTTCCACCCTGTAGAGCTCTTAGATGTGGCCCGCGTCTATCTCAGTGACAGCTAAATGGCTTTTTAATTAAAGGAGAATTAGTCCGGTTAAACTGTAATTTAATGCAAATATGAAGCCGTAATGACAGTCACTGAATCATCAATGAAGACGAGGCAGCTGAACAAAAGCCATGTAATTCATCCAGAGACTCTCTAATGTACAGTTTCACACCAGATCAGTCCTGGAGACAAGGCTGGATTTACAGCCGCAGCAAATTCTGAGGGACCACTGGAGAGACCACAGCTCTAGAGACAAAGCAATAACTTACCCAGACTGTCAGGCATACACAAGTATAGAAATCTCACATGAATTCACAATTAACAAGTTGCAGTGACTCTGATCACATCAGACAGGATGGCTTAAAGCTCTGTGCATCCATGTGATTTTGTGCCAAATGAGTAAACCCTGTTTGCTGGTATACTCACGTGTACAAGCCATAGTTGGAGGATCTTTCTCAGCCCTGAAGAAGCCCTTCTCACAGTGGCAGAAAGCAGCCCCTTCTCCATAGCTGAAACTGTGCGGAGGGCACTTTGAACACTTGATGTTTCCAGCATACGCCTTGTAGAAGCCTGGGTGGCATGCTGGGGGTGACAGAAAGACAATGTCAGGATGTAAGAGAAAAGCTGGATTCGACTGCAGCCATACCTGTAACATCAATCAACAAGAGGCAGTTACCTGGTGTCTCTCAATAATCAGCATGAATTAATCATTATCAGTTATGCTAACTATGTCTTGTATTTATCAGAAATTCATAACTCATACTTTTGACAGATTCATGAAAATCAGGTTTACTTTCAAATATGGAAATTGATGCAGCGAGCTTCATTAAAATATAATTAGACCATCTGCTCTGGTTTGGGAAACTTTGACTGTAAGTATTTAAAAAGTATCATTTTGATCTTCACAGACACACAAAGAGCACATATTCATGACTCCTTTCAATGCAATTTTTTTTTTAAAGAATTCATTTTTCTCAACTGGAATAAAAACACTGAAAGCACATTAATCAACTCATATTTTTCAGGGTTAATCCTGAGGATACTGATAACGGCTAATTTCAATTTATTGCAGGTGTGTAACTCTGAATTAATGATTAAAGCTGAAGGTAATGACAGAAAGGCTGTACATGTAAATACATGAAGTATTACACCTGTCTGAGAGTCAGCTGTGAAGGAGTCTTTTACCTTTATTGTATTCCATGCGTTGTTATGTATCAAAACCAAATATTCCAACTTTGTTTAGGAACAGTATTTTAAATCAATAGATGAGTTTCATTAGGAAAGAGAGCATAAATAGATCAGAGTTTTGTTTTTTCACGTCTTTGAAGGCTTCAATAGAAAAAACATCACGGCATCAGAGAAATCCGAAACGTTGCAGAGTTAGAAAGAAACCACAATGCTGACATACTTGAATTAAATTTAATTAAGCAATGCAAATATGTACATTTTGTAAATAGTGTCACCTGTAAACTTTCAGTTAATATCCCCACTAACTGCAAAGACACTGTCCCATGTCACAGTAGGAAAAGCACAAGTGTACATGATAAAATGAATGAAGACTTAATAGCTGGCTTCATGGGACACTTAAACAGAACGGTTGTTGATGTTATTTGTAACACCTGTGCTTTTCCTGCTATGACAAATTTGTTGTGAAATGAAATAAAATTTAAAAAAAAAACATGAAGATGCAAGAATGATATTAAAAATACAAATCAATCTGATCTGGGAGGATCTGTGTGAATCAAACAATCTGCACACGGTCCTGCAAGGACCTAATCTATGAAGGGAAAACACCTGTGCATGTGTACCATGGGTATTTTACTGATATAAAACACATTGAAATGGGAAGATGGGACCTACATTTCTAACATATAAATGTATAGTGTGTCTTATTCTGCTGCAGACTATTCACATTAGGAGAGAGAGAGCATGTAATACTGAGATAAAGTGTGATAAAGTCTCAGTACAAGTTTTAAGTCCACAGCATCATTCAACCAGCATTATTCATGTCTCACAGGCATGAATGATGGCAAGAATATATAGCAACAGCGGTTTTGTAGCAAAGAAGACATACTGGCCTGGCTGAGGCAAGTAAGAGTAAGAAAAATACCTCTCTGACCATTTTTTCTTTGAAACTGAATGCAGCCCAGATCATTTCCAAAAGGCCTTTTTCATGGAGGACATTCTGACGTGTCACAGGAGCAAAAGCACAGGTGTAAATAAAATTAATGAATAGCTACATTTCAGGCTTCTGGAAACTGCTCTTCATGCTGGCTCACTGCCACACCATCGGGACTTAGTGGCACACTTGAATGGAACGAAGCCATTGTTAATGTTACACTATGACAGGTCAAAATGTCCTCTGTGGGAAAGATCTGTTCAAAATATCATCAGACGCAGTCTCTGTACTGAGCAGACAAATGATGTTTGCCAGTCAAGTATGAAAGCACAGTAAACAAAAAAAACTTGTTAAATACAGTAAAAAAACCCACAAAAGTTGCATATTTTTTTTTCATTGATTTTAGAATGAACGTCTAAAGCTGTAGCTCCGTCTACTTTTTCGTAACACGCAGGGATTTTAAACACCTTGGTTTGCTGCATGGAAAATGTTGCCAAATGAGTCTGTTTTTATTCTAATCCAGCGCTAAATGTTGAACTTATTCCAGAAGCCCTATGTGTGGAAGTGTGTAATGAAGAGGCCCACGTTCACACAAAACACATGCATTACTATTAAGCCCAAGTTTCTTTGTATTAAATATCACAGGATGAACAGAAAATGTTGGCCAAGAATGCATGCCTTTTGATTTCACTGCCATAGTATGAAAATGTGTAATGTCTCCTTTCCTATGCTGAAGAACACAGGAAAGGAAGCACTGAAACTCCTTTTTTCTCTACACTTTTTTAAAAGTAAATTGAAGTAAGTGCCTGCTCCAGTGTGGGTTCGATTGATAAATTATGACTTGTTTAAAATGCTTCAGTGTGGAACATAAATAGACTCGGGCATAAACATAACACATAACAACATAACAGCTTCTCTCTTTAAGAAAACTAAGAAAATGGACTACAAGTCTATGAGAGTTTACACAAATTTGGACATTAGGGACACACTGAAACGGCCTTTTAATGGCATTTTCTCAGCCTCCAAAGCACTTTGGTGTCAAAGAGATGTGCAAAAGTCTCCTGCCTGGTAAGATTTCCATTGCTGCCGGTTGTCACCAAGCACATCGATTTAACAAGGTAACACAAGCTGAGCCATTTGAAGGGATTCACCTTGAAGCACTGAGTGCCTTTGTGTGTCTCCATTGCTGCCTGTGATAAATGGAGCTGTAGGGAGGACAAGGAAGTGCCTGAAACCACGACTGCTCTGATCAAATGGGGACAATTACGACAGAGGCAAAGAGGTTAAGACACACGCGCACACACATGCACTCACACACACAGCATGAGTGGAGTTGAATTAATTTTTACACATTTATTACTTTCATTTCCAGTCTAAAACAGTTGAAAATGGCCAGGCAATTATGTATTGATCAGACTCTGCGTAAGACTTGTACAATCATTGTTATCTTCTATCTCAATAAAACATCTTAGTGTCCCATGATGGAGTAAGATCGACAACTGAAAATGCTAAAATTTTAAAATACTTATTATCAATCATCGATGACTTCACGTTAAGAATATCCACATTAATATTGGCCTTCAAAAAAACTTGACATACGCGCAGCATGCAGCACACACGCTCATACACAGACGCACACAGAGGCTTTCTGTATCAGTATGATAAGTGGCACCCCCTATGGCGTACCAAGGCTGCCTCCGTCATTAACCTCTGATACCACCGTGTCCTTGAGCCAAAAACCGTCAGTCAACTCCCTCCACCCCACTAGACCCTGTTTTAGACTCTGTCAACCTAATGATGCCTCTGTCCGACCTTCGCTGAACTGAGGGGATGTTCCTTTTCGAACCTTGCAGCGTCCTGCTGCAATCTGTCTGGCCAGGCTCTGTTCCAAGGCCACACTGGTGCTGTACAATGGCTGACCATGCATCACCCGAGTGGACACACACGTGTTGCCATGGAGGTTAGCACACACATGCTGGTAGATGCACGCACACACACGCACAAACACACTTGGCCATATTTCCATCCATTTTGGGGACATTACATAGAGTTACATTAATTTCCTGAAGAGAGGGTTTGTGTTTAAGTTTTATCTCGACCCCACAATGTGTAAGCAGATTTATGTCCCCACAATGTCAGTAATACACACATACACAGCCACACACACACAGACACACACAGCAGTGACACATGGGAACAGCAGTGACAAACAGCACACTGAACTGAACTTGACAGCTTGTCAAATGTGAATGAAGCCTGGAGATTTTGACTGGAAAAAGACAAGCATGGCCTTAAAGTCAAAGTCTCCACCGCTGATCCATCAAGGACAACGATTTTTTACCTTATATAAAAGCATGCAAGAAGTTAGAGTATCTGTGCTGCATGATTACTGCTGCTGTTACTACAATAAACCTCTATTATTTCCCTGTATTGAGTTCTGTGCATACACATGAAAAGACTCACCATTGGATAGTTTTTGCATGTTAGGCTGCTGATGGTGTGGTGACAAGTGAGCATGAGAGCCAAAACAAAATAGTACAGTGGAAAGAGGCAGCAAGGCAAGGCTGAATGTGTATATTGTGTATGTGTGTGTGCTACTGCAGTGAATCCCTAACCCTAACAGCTTGATCTGCCCAAGGGTCACAGAAACTTCGCAACGCATGACCAAAATGAATAAAACTTACGGCAGCATTTTCTGTGAAACATCTAGACTTGCTGTACTTACATGGAACACACATAAGACAAACAGTTGTATAAATAAGCACGGATATTATATTTATTTATTGATGTTATTATCATATTTTAAGGGTTCTAATAATAAATAATACAATTCTGATAAAAAATGCAAACATGGTGTTGTATGTAACAAACTAATGAAAAGAGATCTCTGGCTTGCCTCAAGTGTGTTAACGCTGCACTGATATTGAGAGAACATATTGTACTGTATGTTTGCCTGTCAGAAAGAAGCATGATATGTTGTGTATGTATGTTTACTGAGCTAGACAACAGAGCCCATGACAGACATTTAAAGTAATATCAGGGAACATAAAGGAAACCACAGCTGCTAAGTGGGAATGCTGACTTTACACAGACATTACATACTAACCTATTGACTTCATGCCCACCTTATATATGAGATACAGTTATGATGTTTTCAGTTCTTAAAATACATTACTAAGTAAAAACAAAAATGTGACACTTGACAGTAACAATGTGTGAGGACTTGAACGTCGACTGCACACACCTCTAAAGCACGCTCGAGCTGAGCAGGGAATGAGAGGATAGCATCCTGACCCGCCGGCCTTTGGGGCTCTGATCTAACTCTAGGCCCTCAGTCCAAGGTTAATGACTTCTGGAAGTCATCCAGAACATCTTCAAGCCGAACCGGGCCCAGAGACCCAGAGGCAGCAGATTGGTTGGTGAGTCCTGCTACTTCATACTCGCAGGACCTTAACAACACCAGAGCAACTGGCAGGCAGATCATGTGTGGGGAGTAGACCTGTCTGTCTGCTTCTGCCTGTTTATCCATCTCTCTACTGTCTCTACAACACTGTAAGACCATCTCTTGAAGCTCCCACTGAGTTTGCTTCTCTGACTGCCAAGATAAACATATTGGTTTACTAAGCAGTGGGCCTTTTGTTTTATGTAGCTGGCCCATTAAGTGGTTCCATCTATGGCTCCATTGTTTATCAAATATCTGGACAGAAATAGATTGCGACAGGGATTTATGAAACACTTTTTAACCTGCCTCAAGACAGGTGCTGACTACACCTGGTTTACCTTCAATGGCCTGCTCAGTCAGTAGTGTGCCATACATGTACCATGCATTTTAACTGTAACCAGCATCTGTTCCCAACCTAATCCAAGTGTTTTAGTTGCCTGACATGAACCATACCACACTCATAATTTATCTGCCATAAGCACCATCTTCCCTTGTCCTTATACTGTAGTTGGCAATGCGCAGATATTCCACAAAAAAGTTTGCACCTGCCATAAAAAAACCTTGGCACTGAATGTGAGGGATTGCAGAACTGACTGATATTCTTGTCTGGAGATAAGGTAAAAAAAAAAAAAAAAATATGAGAGAGGACAAACAAAACATTTCAAGAATTAACACCTTTCATTGCGCAATCAGTAAGAGGTGCATTCTCACCTAAATGCTAACCATGCTACAGTTAATTGGGACACCCTGTCATTCCCCATCTCTCTCACTCCTCTAACTTCCTGTCATCTGTGTACTCCAAACATGCTTCATTTTATTATCATTACACCTTGTTTTAATAGTTTATGCAGGTAGGATTACAATCCTAAAATCTGTGGATGCTTTCCAGACTTAAATTTTATGGAGAAAAATGAGCTCACTTAATGTAGTTAAAAGTTTAAATGTCACATTAGGGTCTAAGTCTTGTTCTAGAATCACTGACATTAATATTAGCATAAAATCAGTGGCAATCAGTCCAACGCAACACATTCCTTATTATAACCTTAATGCAATCTGCATATGTGTTTGCTGTGTGGCTACATCTGAGTGCAAGTGTAAATGACACTCTTTGGCTCTTTGCAGCGCATAGCCGATGATGGTGGGTTCCTCCCCCGGTGGTCAGCGAAGAAGAACAATTCCAAGAGGAGCACAATTCTGCAGCATTTACTTGCAGAACCACATCAACAAATGTTGCAGAATAGTTCAGCTCTTGAAATCAAAGGCAGCGCGGTGAGGCAGCGATGCAAAGGATGAGAGATCATTGCAGAGATGGTGGCGTTATAGGTGAGTTGCAGCCTGAAACTTATTGCATATGGAAAAAAAAAAAAGAAAAAAGGAAGACGTGCCCTATTTTCAGTTTCATTCCACACAAATATCACCCTCCATGTCTCTTCTACTCAAACTATAACACAATAAAAAAAAAGCCTTATTGCTTTTTCTCTGCACTGACACAGTACACATCTTGTCCACACATATCTTGAATATTAGCATAATAGCAGCGCCTAGTCCCTTTTCTTTCTCCACACATCGTAATATTCATCATACTTCACCAGTGGAAAATTACAACCCCATTTTCTTAGATCATGCAACATGATATGGTTCACTTCCAAACAAAACAGAAAGCCTGCCAGTAGTTTTCTTACTGTATGTCTGTAAGCCAACAACACTGGTCTGTGTTCTCATATACAGGGACACTGCTTCAATATGCAGTACCTTCCAGTGGTGGAATGGAATTACTTTTACTCAACTACTGTACTTTAATACAAAATTTGATGTACTTGTTCTTGAATCTTTTCTTTTGGTGCCACTTTCTACTATTGCGCCATTACATTTCAGAAATATTGTACTTTTTACTCCACTACATTAACAGCTTTCAGATTAAGATTTTACAAACAAAGCGCGATTAATGATACTGTGTTGTGTAACAATATAATATACTTAATATATACTACTAATATACTCCTCCTATATTGCCATTCTGCCCAACAAGTACTTTTACTTTAATACTTTCAGTACATTTTGCTGATGATGGACCAGTGTGTAAGATTTAGTGGCATCTAGTGGTGAGGTTGCAGATTACAACCAGTTGAACACTCCTCATCTCACCGTCCTCTACACTATGGACTACTGTAGAAACATGGCAGTGCAACGTGGCAGACTCTGTGGAAGAGTATCCGCTCCCTCTGTAGGGGTTTCTATTAGGGATGCACATTTTGGATTTTTTTTATGACCGTTAACCGACGCCCTTTAACGATTAATGACCGTTAACCGATAAGATTTAAATGCCCTTCCATGCTGCCATTCCGTCATTCCGTCATTCCGACGATGCACACACGATGCACAAACACATTAAATCCGTCATTTACCGCCAGCTGCAGTGTATGTGCAAAACAGGGGATCGAGTCCCAGCTGACCCGTCCGGGAGAGTTGGCTGCCACGATGTTGCGCGCGTTGTCGTGGACGCATGCGGACACTTTCCCACTAAGTCCCTACGTCTCCACTGCAGCAACCAGTTTAGCTGTGAGGTTATCAGCTGTGTGTCTACCTGGCATGCTCTGCGTTAACAGGACGGCAGAATTAACTTTCCAGTACTCATCGATATAGTGACATGTAATTGTCACGTAACTCTCTGCTGTGAGCGCGGTCCAGCAGTCCGTTGTAATAGCCACGAACTTAGTACTTGCAAGTCGCGTTTTACCCCCATGAGTTGATTGACTTACGTAGCTTAAAAACAAAATTGACTGTTAGTATTAATCAGTTAGAGTTACTGTTATCGGTTAACGGTTAAACGGTTAACCATGTGCATCCCTAGTTTCTATAGATCCCCCAAAATCCTACACTTTTAACCTTTAAGGCTGTTGTACTTTTACTTGAGTGAAATCTTGAATAAGGGACTTTCACTTACTACCAGAGAAGTCTATTTTTATGGAGCAATAACGCCACTTTTACTTAAGCAAAATATATGAGTACTTCTTCAGCCTCTCTTAGAAAAACAGTTGCAGCGGCATGTAAACAGGGAAAAGCTGTCAACACTCAATATGAAAAGCCGTCCTCTCTTCTCTGAGCCAGTCCATCTCTCTTACTCATCAGCTCTCTTCATTAACTGAAAGCAGCGAGTGCTATCTCTGACTTGCACTTGAGGATTAGTGGGCCTCTCTAACTCATCTCTCCTGAAGTGGAGAGAATGGTGTTTGCTCAATTAGTGACAGAGGGTGACAGAGGAAAAGCAGGATTCCTGATTTGACAGCTATGAAGTAACTATGATATCCATGTGCATCCTCCTGTTTGTACTTATTATACTGGATCAACGTCATAATCATCAATCACTGTCATCTTGAAAACTCACGTCAAAAGTCTGCAGAGCTATTTCAATATTTCACTGTTAATTTCCTCTTTTGAATACAATATCATTTATTTTATTTACATTGCATTTCCTGTATGATACTAGTATTTGTCTCTGTGATGTATGCATGGCCTATTTGTGTTGTGTTTGAAAACCTTCTCTATACTGTATCATATAGGACATAATATGTGTTAATCAAGTGCAGTTTCTCCTCAATTTGAAATAACCTTCAACTAATAAAGATGGATTTTTAACCTTACATCCCTTACAAATCGATTTTCCCACCATGTGCACGTTTGCATGACCTCGCCTGTGTTTACAACCTGCCATTTCAGCCATGTCTTGTACAGGCTTTCAACCCCATGTTTGTTACCGTCTCATATTTACTCTCTCCTACTTGCTGCCTGATTTTAATCTTAATAATGGCATTTAGGGGTCATCCAGTCTGGTGGCTTTGCAAAATAGTGGGTTTATTAACAACGTAGTGAGGGCTACCTTGGACACAACAAGCTTGACTCAGTGATGAAGAGATGGGAGCGAGTCTCTCTCCACATCCAGACAAACTGTGTGACTGTGTGCGCTGTGTGACTTTAGATCTTCTTCCTGTCTTTGAATGAATTCAATAGCATTAATGAAAATCATTCACTGTTTCTGGTTAATTTGTTCCTTTGTAGACCCTCTTGCCACAAGATTTGAACTTCATATATTGCATTATTTATTTTTTTTTTCTAAGTTTAATTAGACTGGTATTTTGCAGCATGAAGGTTTATTGCTTTGAATCAGGCTTTGATAAGACACAATTACTGGAGATTCATTATTGGAGATCATAGGTAATAGAGTTAATAAGCTCTTTTAGTGCAGGCCATTTTTGTTGGTAGAAAAAAAACAATACCATTAACAAGGATAATCAGAGCTAACTACCTCTCCCATTGACAACATGCAGTCTGGAGGGTGTCAGAGACTTTATAAAGAATCTGAATCACTTAGCTTAATGAAATCACTATAACAGGATGGTGATACCTGCCCTTTCTCCGTCTCCAGTACGGCTTTCAAAATTAGCCAAAAATAACATTTGATTATTAAAACAAAACACAAACATCTATTTTTGCACACTATACCCATCAGAGGGAAAACCAATATAAAAAGAGACAAAATGACTTTCAACCTAAACACGTCTTTTAAAAGATCTACATACCTACACATTACAAATAAACAATTAAAATAATGTCTTACACCATGTTGTTGGATTATTCACATATGATCACATATTATCTGATTGAGGATTCTATTTTCCCATATTTGTGTGTCCAGCTGACTTATGGAGACAGCAATTTTTTGACAGCGCTGTAGCCAGCGTCCACAAAATGGGCTCCAAATGTAACACCTGTGTTTACGCACTGTCAACATACATCTGCTAAAAGGGCTTGTTTTTGCCGCTGACAGCCTCAGATTGTCATTATAAGTGTCTGACCACATGATGGAAAACATCCCTACAGAGCGGGACCTTTTTGTTACATGGTAAGATTCTTTTTATCTAACCAGAAGCAGCTGTTATATCGCTTTCGCCAAAGCCACCAGACTCCATTCACAGAAACAGTAATTTTATCATTAGAAAACAAACTTCATTCAAATGAGACAGAAACAAAATAAAACTCTCCAAAACCTTCTTGGTTCATCTTTCCGCTGTTCCAACAATCATCATCATCAACTCTAGTTTGGTTGAAACAAAGCAGGAGTGAGAGAGGATAGAAATCAGAGAAACAGCGTCGGGAGCCAGAATCAGGTCTGACTCAGGATTATTTTCACCGGAGAGATTTAAATATGTCAGACTACAGATTTTCCCGGTTAAAAAAAAAGCCTGATTACCGGATAACGGAAACTCTGGTTTCGTGACTCCTATCTGTCATGCAGTGCATTCGGTGCTACTTTGTTTCCCCACAATCAAATATTAATTTTCACAATTGAAAGTCTGGATTTTTTCAAATTTCCAATATATATTCAAATTTAGAGTAATCGTTGACAGCTCTACTCTCCAGACTCTAATACTTCTCCAGGCCCTGTTTTTATTGTGGTGCGTTCTCAACTCTTCCATTCCTGATCTGCCCACCAGTCAGCCTTGACTTTCTCACTCCTGCCTCTCCCCTAATCTGTTTCTTACTCCCTCATCAAGCAACATCGATCGTTTGTTTTCTTATTAAAGGTACCCTGTGGAGTTTTCTTGTAAACAAACAAAACCTATATTTACATTCAGTTACTACTCAGTTATCGCTCACCAAAACATTTTGTGTGTATCCTGAAGCTCTAACAGGCCTGTTGAATGCATTTCCTTCCTCATAACACAGTATCTTAAATCCTGTAGTGTTTGCTTGCTGGAAGTCATGTCCTTCCCTGCTTTTGCTGGTACATTGCAGTGTGCTTTCTTGTTCTATTCCACCAAACTTTAAAGCTACAATGTTGGCAATCGGTTTATTAAAATGTACTGGTACACTGGATGTTGGTATCTTTAAATGAGTAAAAGGTAAGAGGGAACAAAAGATGTGCAGAGGGAGATCTTATTAACAACCAGACAATGAGATGAACATGAAAGCACTAAAAAGGCAAGAGAGTAAGAGCCAGTTTTCACCAAAAAGAGTGCTGGAAGGGCTCATTCAGGGGCAGCCATTGCTTCTATATCAGTGACATTATCAGACAAAGATCTTTTTATGGACTTAACAGAGGTCAGCTTCACTGATCCCTTTATGACAATGTTTATGGCAGCAAAGAAAGACTCTTGTGCCAAATGAACTAACAGAGCAGTAAACTTCCTAAAAGACATCCGTTAACTCTGAGAGAGAGCAGAGTTCCTCTCTAAATCTTACTTTGGAGGCAAAACGGTGGCTGGTAGACGCTTTGGGATGGACAATAAAACAGCGTTTTTATAGTCTGAGCTTGACTGCTGAGATAACGTCCTGACTGGCTCCGAGGCAGTGCTGACCCGTATTAGGATACCTTTACTGCATGATCACGATAGTAAATCTATGATAGTGCTTATCGCTGGCTAATGGGCACGGACCCATCATCTACGAGTGGAATAGGTGACACTTGTTGCTCACTTTGATCCAGAGCAAGAAGTCTTAAAGGAATAGTCAGACACTTTGATGTGAGATGTAGCCAGGTGACCTTTAGGACTTAGCTTAGCACAAAATACAGACCGGAAACAACGGGAAATAGCTCGTCTGGTTCTGTCCAAAGGTAACAACCACCCCACAGATTGATATGCATATTTGTGTTCCCACAAGGGGATTTCTGATGATTTTGGTGAAGGCTAACCTTTCATCTGGTGCCACAGTCAGGCCAGAATTTCCCTTTGTGGTAAAACAAGTAATGGTTAGTTTCATGTGAGGTTTGCTGTGAATTGTAATTATCCCCAGAAGAAGAACCCTGTAACAGCTGGAGAGTCATGCTCAGTAAGGTTTTGTTCAGGGGTAACAGATCTGATTTAGGGGACACATAATTAAAAAAGTACTCATAATATTGCTTTTTATTTAGAACAATAAGGAAAAAATAAATGCATAATTTAGAGTATGTATGATTGTCAGCCTTTTTGCTTTCAGTTTATTGCTTCTGTTCCTCAGCTGTGTTTGCATTGCTTCTCCGTCTCCTGCTGTACCAGAGATGTCTGGGGTATGCTTGTGTCCCTCTCTGTCAATGTCAGTTTACTGAAAGCAGACTCAGTCTTTATAATGCAACCCTTCATTCACTGCATCTAAAATAGCTTACCTTACATTCATATTCACCCCACTGTTTCCACTGTTACCAAGTTTAATTATGAAACTTGAAGACTATATACCTCTTGAAGAAGAAAAAATGTGTGTATGGAGGCCTAATGAATTTATTATAAGGTATTATAAAGATTAGCATGACTTAGCCCCAAACTTTTCCCTCACTCTCTGCCCCCCTTCCGCATGATTGATGCTGATTGTGGTTTTAACACGCTGTTAAATCGACAGCAAATCGTCTTTAGCAGAGGTCGCATTAGCATAAAGGCCTTCTTGTGGAAAATAAACAACGGCAATGTCTTCTCAAAAACAGCACAAACAAAAGAGGGAGATAATGACATGGCAGCCCTTTAGTAACATCAACGACAACATAATGGAACTGGAGTGAAATTAAAATGGATCAATCAATTTAAATGCCTTTGGTGATGCTCTCTCTCTTCCTCTCTTTCTGTCTCTCACTCTCTCTGAGTTTGTTTTCTTTCACCCTTCTGCATCTCACTCTGACAAACAAAAGCCAACAGGCTCAATTCCAGTCAAGTTAATGCACAAGAGAAATATTTACAAGGGAGTATATTAAACACACTGTATGTGACTAGATATGTGACTGAACACACAGTGCAGATGACAAACCTTTTAGGATTTCCTTTAAGAAAAGCAGAATCTTGAGCATCTCTCATGGACATAAAGCACTAAGAGAGAGGTTGAAATGATTGGGGTGGCAGAACAACACAAGAAAATCTAAAAAGGTGCCTTGGAAAGCATTTAAAATAACAATGATGTGAAGTGTAGAAGTGCCAAATTATATTCCTTGGAAGCAGCTGTAGGGATGTCAAAACATGCAGCGCAGTTTGTGAGAAAGTCTCGCTGTCACCCCGTGGGTGCGAAGGCGTTGTATGTATTTCGGAACAACTTTGCAAAAATTGAGCAAATGCCACTCTGACTGCTAAACCAGAAAGAGACAAAAGGCGTTAGGATATGTCGTTGCGTGATTACACTTTTGAGTCTACCAGCTATCTCAAGCAGAGGCGTGGTTCTCTTCTTTGGCATGTGTGAAGACGTGGACCTGGCAGCTGATGGCGAATTATTAATGGTGAAAATGCAAGAATATAACTTATATAACTAAGGTAGAATGGATTTGTGTAAACAGTGACACTTTTTGTGCCCTAGGCTAGCAGGCTAGCAGGTGAGCTAGCTGAGATACAGCATTTCTGAGCAACTGAAGTGCAGGAGGAAGCTACTGTCAGGCACAAACCTGCTCATGAGTCAGATCACAGATGACAAATGAGACAGAGGTATTGTATTTATTTTGGCCACAAACTGGTGTTTGGAATACATCAAGCCTGCAGATGGACAGCAGTGAAGTGGATTATGCTGCCAAAGTGGTTTCTTTTACAGTGTTGATACTTGTGGAAGTTGGTCTTGCAGAAATACATTTGAACCAACATGAATTTAAGTTAACCAAAGCTCCTTGAACTTTTTATAGCCGTCACTTACAGCAGAGGGTGAAGGTTCAATACAAACAAGATTTTAACTTTCTGTCAAATTGTACCTCCAGGATCAACTAATACATGTTATTAGCTACTGTATATAAAATTGTAGCGGCAATTAGACTTGGGTTGATAAAAAAAACCCCAACACGTCATCATTCCCAAACAACTGAATAGGTCAATTGCTTCAATTGATTTATCCATCCATCCACCCGACCTCCTCCTCATACAAACTTTTTTTGCTCTTTACACTCCGTCACCTGACTTCCTCCTTTGTTCCCATCATAATTACTACAGCCACTGGAGGTTAATACCTCACAGTAAATGTAAATAGGGATCATAATAACCTACTTACACAGATGACCGAGAAAGCATAACATAAAAGACATCACAGATGTCTGAAAAGAGCTACTTCAACCAACTACCATACTATAGCAATCATCAACAAAATACACCAACACTGACATGACATCAAACACTTGAAAATGCACTGAGCAACCGAACAAAATGTAGCCTTTACAAGCCTAATAAGAGGCTGCTGTTGGCATGCTACTGTACGCTGTAAGCCTCTCTGCTTCAGCTGAAGTTTGTGACTTGAGAAAAGTTGCTTAGTAAAGACGGAAAGCTCTCCATGTGCAGTCATCTGAGATGATGGAGTGTGCCTTCACAGGACTAGCGGGAAGCATTTGCCAGTAATTAGCGGAGAATGAGCACAATTGGAGCAAGAGCTTCTCTTGTTAATGATCTGAGGACAACACACTCTGTCTGCACACTGGCTGAAATAACAAACACACACATTTTCAAACACGCTCATATTACCAAAGTTGTTTTACATCATCCCACTTCTGTCTGTACATAGTATACGCAGTTTCATCAAGTGGCATCTGATGAGTGGCACAGATTGAATTGTCTCTCCTTTGATCACTGCAGCAATGTGCCAATCAATGGACCAAAGCATGTACGGAGGTACAATGAGGCAGAGCCAGGAAATGTTCCAACATTTGCACAGCATCCATTTCCCTGTACTCAACATAAAGAACATATGTACTCTGTGCAGGAAATATAGCAACGATGGAATATGTGTAGGTGGTAGTTTAGAGTGAATAAATCAGGCTTTAACAATGTACATGATAGTTGTTCAGGATTTATTCTGCTCTCCACCTACCTGTCTCCCATCTGCAATGGATGAGTGAAGGGTCCAAACACAGGGGGGTGGAGGGCTCTTGCCTCCGTCTCTACATTCACACTCTTCTGTCTGGTAAAGACATCTCACAGCACTACTATATGGTCTAATTATCTGCGACAACAGCATTCCAGGATTCAAATTCTTTAATTATGCATTAATCACAGAGGCCGGTAGTTATATATTATATTGAATGTGTTTTGTTGAAGTGTTGATGGAGGGTGAGAGGAAGTTTTCTAAACAGATCTGTGCAGGAAAAGATCAGCTTTGCTGCTTTGTTCAAAATAAGCTGTTAAGGGTGGTGAGAAAAGTATGTGTGAACAAGTGTGAGTGAGTGTGAGTGTGTACACTCGTGTGCATGTATGGGGAGCGAATATGTGCAAGTGGTTGGAGACCGTGTGCATGTGGGAGGGTGAGAATGTAGGTAGGTTAAGTGTTTGCAAGCCTCTTCACACACATGCACACGCACGCACGCACCCACACACATACAGTCGTGTGTACATAATTTATGGGGACATTACATAGACTTACATTCATTTCCTGGAGAGTTACCCTAACCATAACCAAAACCAAAACCACACAACCAGACCAAGACACATGTTTTTTAATCATGTTTTAGTTGCTACGAGTGGATATTGCAGGGTAAGCAAATGGAATAATGTTGTTGGTGAGGATTTAGAAGATATGTCCAGTATCAGTTTGTGCATTAGCAGATGTGTTCATTAACATTTGCACATGATGTTGAAAACAGACTTAATCAGGGCAGCATTACATTGATTTCAAAACTTATTTGATGTTGTGAATTAATAATGTATAAACTTAATTTTTACCATAGGAAACAAGGTTGGTGTATATGTCTGCTTTCAGAAGTGTGCAGGCACATGCAAGTACACTTGAGCAACTGTCTGTGAGTACACACAAGCTCGTGTGTGTGTTCGTAGTTGTTTGCCTGTCTCTCCTGTTGCTGGGAAATGTTAAAAAAGAAAGCTCAAAAACAAACAACAGCTTCGTTTTGTGGCTCTAAGAGCCAAATGTTGAAGTTGAACTTGCCTCCAGGCTCAGCTGCCTGGCATCAACTGTATCATAATTTGGCTGTTGTTCCAGCACTCTTCTGTAATGATTCTCCACTGGCATATCAGCTCAGTCTTCACGTGGACAACATGATGCAAGGTGAGACATCTGGGACTATGAGTGCTGATGTCTGTGTTATAGAGCTTGGCTTCGATACGTAAGACTTCTCTTTACCGAGTGTGCTCCCGCTCGGCCTCATGGGATATTGCACAGCAATTATTCTGCATGTTTGTGCGCAGGTTTGGAAACCGAACTAAAGACTGACATCAACCAAGTTCATCAGGTGTGGACGACAACGAGTGAATCTCCTTTGAGAACCAAAAGAATGAAGATGTTCTCAGGGTAACAGGAACAATGGCTAGTGACTGATGCATGAAAGCAGAGCAAGATGCAACCCACCATGAACAATGTGCTTGTTAATATCAATACTTCTATATGTCTGATGTTTTCCAACAGTTTGTGATTGATATTTTATTCCTTTGATTTCTCTTTCTTGATAAATGGCCAGTAAAAACCCTACATCCACTGACACTGGCAGAATAGCAGCTGGTATGTCTCTCGAACTCTTTCAAAAAGCAGCAGAAATGCACCTCCAGCCACTTTGATCTGGTGCAGGGTGATGACATGGAACACTCACACAGACCACCTCCACATATTTTACCTCAAAACATATTTTACAGCCAAAGCTAACAATAATTTCCTCCATAAAATTACATAATCAAAGTGACTTTTTTATCCTGCCGAGTTCGTCCAACATTATGATACATTAGATGGTCTGTGTGCGTTTTGTGAATCATTTTGCTTGTTAGCAAGATGGAATAATCATATGCATGGTTGCATTAGCGTCTTACATGGATACAGTTTACAATTTACAACATAATGCATAATAATTATCTGAATTAACTGTTCAGGTAATGTAACGATGCTGCTGCTACTACTAACAATAGTAACTAATAATAATAAATCTTCAAGCATATGCATTGTGTCAGAATGGACCATATTCACTGGATCATATCTGGTGCTAAATAAAAAGCTCCCATTTATGGGCATATAATCCCAATTTACACACACTTCCGCACACAGATGGGCAGGCAGTATATCCTCCTCAGATCCCTCTCTGATCTATAGAGTGTAATAGTGTTTAATAAGGCTGACATTACGCTGGGATAATCTCACTCTCTCATGCACCGACACACAACCAATTCCATTTCCACCGCCTCAGCTGTTTTCTGTGCGCTCCAAAAGCTCATTTCAAGAAAAGGAGGCCGGGGCGCAAAACGAGGCCTCAAATATCAATTACCACTGATGGGAGAAAGAGGGAAAAAGCTGATGGATGCTACATTTCCTCAAATCCTTAGCTATTCTTTTCATTTCAGTTTAATATGTTTTTTTTTTTATTATAGAGCGATAACAGCATATGATGAGGAAAAATTAATTCTGATTGGCCTAATATGAGAAGTAGGAGTGGTAAATATGCAGAGCCTTCAAAATGTGTGCGGATGTGAATGTGTGTGTACCCATATTGAGTGTGTGTGGAAAGGAACAAACAGTTGGATTATATTTGCATGCAGGGAAAATTCAGGGAAGATTCCTCTACTGCTCTGGCTTTGGGTTTTTAAGAGTTTATTTTATGACTTGGTCATCAAATATAGCAAAATTTCCCAACTTAAGATGGACAGGATGATGCTTTCCTGTAAGCAGCAAAAGCAAAACCAGGCAAGATGTATTTATATTTCAACCACATTTTAACGTGACAGATAAGAGAAAATATGAAGAAATAAAATAATAATGAAAAAATGTGACAAGATTTATATTAAAAGGATCCATTTGCTCACACTAAGCCAATAAAAAGCTCACTATTCGGCAACAAAAAGACAATACTGACTGACGACGAAAGTCAAACAATGTGAGACTGAAGCTTTCTTAACAACTAGGCGCATAAATACAAAAAGCAGCTTCAGCAGAGTTCACCAAGTACAGCTGGGACACCAAGAGGACCAGTGCCACATGACTTGAGGTGTGGGTGGCTCATGGCTTTTCAGCATGTCTAACACTGTGGAACAAGGCCATTCACTTCTTTATAGACAAGCAAAAGAATCTTAAAGCCCATTTTAGTAAGTACTTGAAGCCAATGTAGTGCTTTGAAGACAGAAGTAATAAGCTCTCTTTTTAAGTCCCTGTCAAAACTCCGGCTGCAGCCTCAGTCGTCTGAGGAAGACCATTATAGCAGTCTATTGAACAGGTTACAAAAGCCTGCTGTTATGGCTTTGGTGAGAATCCTCACTTTTCTGTGACTTTTCTTAAGTGATAAATCATTGATCTTGTACCACTGCTGATATGCTTCTACAAACTGAGGTCACATCAAGCATGATACCAGTGTTCTCAACTTTGTATGCAGTGTCGAGCCGAGGGACCAAGACGAACCTGAATTTATTCCCTCGTTTTGTTTTTTAGCACTTTCGCCTCTTTTTGTCTTGTTCGAGAGATAAAAGCTGGTGTGCAGGATGGCCATTAAGCTGTTTAGTTGCAGAGAAACTGCTGTTAAGCCCCTGATACCATCAAGTTACCATCATGCACAACGCACACTGCATAGATTGCAACTTCATTGTATTTTTTCTCCTGTGGATCATTTAGCTTATAAACTGAATAAAGGTGTGAGAACCAGATTTTGACGCATGGTCCCTCTGCAGGACAGGGGCATAAGGTTTACGCAGTACTGAAAGACCTAATACTGGACTTTACTCATGCAAATTCCCCAAAATCAAGCGATAATCAGTGACATGGGGCTTTTAGAGGTCCTGGAGGTGTGGGTCCTCTGCTTTGTCTGACTGGTGATAGTTGTGTATCTGCGGGAGGCTGATTAAATGTTTCTGTATGAAATATCTGAGTGGCAGCATGTAGAAATCTGATTAAAAAGGACTCATTAATTGTGAAGTCTCATGTTCTGTAACTGTTTTGGATAAATAAGAACTTTTCAGTGGAGTGATCGTGAGCTCCTCACTTACAAAACACAACATGTCATGTGGGCTTTGCAGTCTGTTCGGCTTTGGCTCCTGTTGAGAGAGAAATCTGTGTCCCTGTTTCTCCCAAGACGGATTTCTCCCAGTGAGACAGGTGAATGAGCTGATATTCAAAATCTTATTCTTTGTTTCTCCTGCACTCACATTCAACCCTGGCCTTTTCTGTTGTTGATGATTTTGATCCCCCATATTATCATGTTGAACAATTGAAAAACAAAGTAGTCTCACTGACGAGAGGAAACCATGAGAGGGATGTGGGAAACTGAATAATAGCAAAGACAATTGTCATTACAGTAACTGGGTTGCTGTGGCATGTAAACACAGTTGCTGCCTCTGCCTTATGGCTCCCTTTCCATATAAATCAGTGAATAGAGAGAGATAAGGTGTGTATGAATTAATCAAATCTCTGCGTATTACTTCCAATATTCTCAGGATCTCAATGATCGGAGTCGGCACACAGCTCAGGCTTTTACAAATGACACCGCTGTCCCCAGTTTGTGTAATTAGTTTAGTGTTATTGCATTCGCATGGAACACAGGGTGCAAAATGTGTTATTGCTTTTTAACTGAACACAGTGGGTAAACTAATGTGCTCAACATGATCAATAAATCACATCTGAACACATCAACTCCCCGCCAACTGGAAAATGAAGCAGTGGCTGGGCTTCTGCTTGCATATGAAATAAAGGTGTGAGTGGTGTGTGAGCATGTAGAATCTTTCAATGTGTGAAAACACTGTGCACACGTCACACATCTTGTCCTACATATGAATATGAGGTTTGTGCATACTGTATGTGCTGTTAACGTGCATGCAAACAAAACAGAAAAGCTCCCCTCACGTGTTTTCCTAAAATCCTGAAAATAATACCTGCTAAGAGCGGCTCCACACATTATCTTCACAGTCTCGCTGTATCTGCCTCAGCAATCTTCTCATTGCCTGTCCTACCCTCCTCTCCACCCACACTGTGGGCAGCTACGGCAGTTGGTCCACTTTGTAAAAGCCTCCTGCAGTTCGCTAATCATGTTGACCGCCAGCTACCAAATTAAAGCTGTCACCGCCTCTGTCGGACGCCGCTGGTCTGAGCAATGCGGCTTCCAGTGGTTAAATGGACCCACCACCAGGGGCCGTTCCTATCATAGTCTGTCATACAGATATTTCTGCCATGCGAGGGCCTTGTGAATTCTTTCTTAAACAGATTTTCTCCTCAGATCAAGGTTTTATGTCACTACAGATGGTGTGTAACATTGGCGTTTGTGTGGCTTCATTGTTTTCAGTAGCTGTCTCATAGCATGCAGTAATAAATATAACAAGCTACACACTAAACCATACTGGTGTACCATATAAATGTAGTATCTGACTGCACCATGTTCAAATATGAATCAAAATACTTAAACAATTTGCAATAATTAAGTATTTTACACGAGGTCCACACATGGAATCAAATCAACCAACAAGTGATTTTTGAGGTTTTAAACATGACCCACTTTGAGTGTAACACCATCACAAAGCTGTCTACACAACTGGATGACCTTAAAATATATGGCAGTCAATTTACGGCACTATTATCACTTATGTTGATGTTACGGTAAAACTATTTCTATTGTATTGGCATGAGATACAAAAAGAGAGAAACAAAGTGACTGAAATGAAGAGTTTTTTGTCCTTGTCATCCATTACATTACCCCGCCAAAATAATCTAACTTTGACCAAAATAAAAGAAGACTTGATGTTAACCATGATGGATTATCCAAGGTTTAAATGTCTTCAAGCTGGTTTTTTTTTCCATATTCCATTGAATGAATGAAAACCAACGGCTGTCTGGAAGTGAGAAAAATTTGAATAATGATTTAATTTGAAAATGTCTGATTGAATGGTTGGTACGCAGTTTGGACACTCAAAGTGCTTTTTTAAAGCTTATTTTTAAGATGAAATTGCAAAACTTTGCAAAGCTTTTAGAAGCTCTCAGTTTGTCCTTGGGTCATTGAACACTGCTACAGAGACAATATATATATATGTATATATATATATATAT